>CM052552.1:43407288-43433757 GCA_028533065.1 Trachops cirrhosus
CCACATACATTGAAATAAAGAACAAACTGAGTAACCAGAGGAGAGGGGGGAGGGGATAATGGGGGATAGAAAGGGAAGGGTCATAAAAGAACGTTTATAAAGGACCCATTGACAAAGCCAAAGGGGGGTAGGTTTGAGGGTGGGAGGTGGGGATGGGTGGGGCAGGGGGAAAGTGGTGGCAGTAAAATGGAGACAACTGTACTTGAACAACAATAAAAAAGGGAAAAAGTAAATGTACTTAAAATAATAAACATTACTGTGAGAAACAGGTCCATCCCCGACATTTGCAAGGCAAGAATAGAAATGTAAACTCACAATCTCCTTTTTTCTTCCTTGTCCTGAAGACCGCACTCCTTCCTAAGTGTCTAGGAGCTTTGGCCATGTATGCGTGGACAACTCAATCAACACATCCAAGCTCCACCCACACATTTCTCCCACCACACAAACTCCCCTTAGATGTATGGGTAGCACATACCTATGGCACAGTCCCCTCCTTAGGAGGACAGACTCAGGGAAGATGCCCTTGCAAGACATGGAGGCAGACTGAGTAGGGAATTCTCAGCTTCCAAGTACCTCGAGCATGGTCTACAAGGAATACTAGGTAGGCACATCTCTTTGGCCCTTAGAACTGCCTGCCCTGTGGTGACATGTGTAAAGTATATACTATAAAGGAAAAGTTGGGACATCTGACTATATAAAAATGAAAAACTTGTGGATATTAAAAACAAATCAATTATAAAACAAATATCAAAAGTGAGAATATGTGCAACATTATGACAGTTACTATCTTTAATAAGTAAATAACTTGATTTAAAAAGTGACTAACCAATAAGGAATTATCAATACTATAAGCACATGAAGAAAACTCAAACTTATTCATCATTACAGGAATACATCACAACAAAAAGATCCTTTTTCTTATCAAATTGGATAATATACAGGATTAACAAGAGTTCAAGAGTGTAGACTCATCAACCTTTATCTCCTATCTATCCAATTCTAGTTTTTATAATTCATAGTGAAGAAACAAGGACAACAAACAGGATGTTCACTACAACACTGGACCAAACGTCTTAAAATAGGATATTGGTTAAATAAATCACTGTACATCATGGCAGTGTAATAGTCAACAGCATTATTGAAGAAGAGGCAACAACATAGAAATATGTCCATGATGTAAAGATGGGAAAAGGTAGTTTATAAAATGGTATAATTCATTTTATTGTTAAAATGACACATATACAACCTAGAAGACTATACCATGGGTGTTAAAAATGTTTTCTATCTTTTTCTAATTTGTGATGTTCAAGTTTTTTGTAACTTATTTGTATTTTCTGATTTTTAAAAAATGGTTATAAGAGCATATTACATTAATCTTTATGTTTTAAATAGAAAAGATAATTATTTCTAAAAGATTTAGTTACTCTAACATTCTACTAGCACATCCCTTTGTAGCTTTAACATTTTAGGATTCCATGAAAGGGAAAACCAATAAACTGTATGGTATCCTTTATGGAGAAAAGGAAGGAGTCAATATAGCATCTTCTACATTAACGGTGTAAAACTCTATTTGAAAAAAAACAATCAAACAAGAAAACAAGAAAATAACCCACCTGGAAGACAAAGGCCCTTCAAGTATAGAGTGGAATGTCCCCACTATTTAAGGATATAGAGTGCTTTTCTTTCTTGATTTTATCTTGAAAGCAATATTCTATATTCTTCAAAGTCTTTTTTTTTAATGTCAAATGACTTCCACACAAAACCAAACCAATCAATTTGATGAAGAACTGGTAGGTCAAAGGAAAGGACAGAATTGAACATGGTGATATTGGTAGGGGCTGAGTATTTTTTTTTTCTACTTCTTCCTTTCAAGGTAGGGAAGCTGCTGTTAGAGTAACATTTCTGGCTTCTTTCTACCCCTTACTTATGCCTTCCAATGGAAGGAGCTATAATTATTTGCTCCAGTGATTAGATAAAAATTCATAAGAAGAAATTCATGTTAAAGCTAAATTTCAAGGTTGGTCCATTGTAACTACAATTTAAAAACAACTTATCTGCCTGCGCATCCATCTATACATACCTAAAAACACATGCACAGGCATGAGCTAGGTGCTTAAGCAACACTTGCTGCCTGACTGCTCCAGGAGATCAGAAATTAAAAGACTTAGATAAGTACTCTGTTCCATGAGTGGAAGTTTCTATGCACATGCAAAAAAGGGGTCCACAAAGAAAGGCATAAAAACACAAACAGGTCCTAAAAAAAATCCCCATTTTCAGTGCATTGGACCTCTCTTCATTTTGTGCTACACAGAGCTTCCATTTGGTGAACGAAAAACCAGTCCAGCTCAATGACCTGTCCCTTTGAGTAGAGAGGACCTCAGTTAAAATCCTATCTTTCTCAAACCAGCTCAAATGCCACCTCCTTCCTAAACCTTCCCTCCTCTTCACCATAAGTGCAAATTACCTTTTGTGCTCTTAAGCCCTTTGTTTCTACCAGTCATCACATACAATTTTATGTAGAGTAGAATGTGTACATATTCTTTTACTAGATTACAAGCTCCTTGATGGCAAGGTCCAAGTCACTGATTTTTATCCAAGCCATAGTATTATATCAGCACAATGTCTTACACAGTCATTCAATAGATGTCTATAGGACTAAAACTTTGGAACTTAACATGTTTAAAAGCATCCCTTCTCCTCACCCCTCAGTAATGCAAGCATTAGAGAACAGACCTAATATCCACCTTAGGGACTTACTGGCAACAGCAGCAAATTTTAGCCCAATAAATTTAATATTTTTGCTTTCTTCAGCTTTTAGTCTCATGTACATGATAATAGGGTGACAATTACCCACCTGTTGAAGCTAACTTGATAAAACTCTCAATTTAACAGTGCTATCTAACAGAAATATAAAAATGCTAGCCACATATCATAGCTTTAAAATTCCTAGAAGCTGCATTAAAAGAAGTAAAAAGAAAGAGTGAAATTAATTTTAACAATAGATTTTATTTCACCAAATATACTCCAAATAGTAATGCTTCAACATGTAATCAATGTTTTCAAAATTATTGAAATACTTTGTTCTTTTTTGTCATACTAATTCTTTAAAATTTGACGTGTATTCTCCATGTACAACATGTCCCAATTTATATCAGGCATTACTTGTTAACTATGAAAATTAGTTACTTAACCTTCCTTTACCTCAGTTTCCTCAATTTTAAAATACAAATAACAGGCCCTGGCTGGTGTAGCTCAGTGGATTGAGCTTGGGCCTGCGAACCAAAAGATCGCGGTTCGATTCCCAGTCAGGGCACATGCCCGGGTTGCAGGCCAGTTCCTAGCAGGGGACCCACGAGAGGCAACCATGCATTGATATTTCCCTTCCTCTCTCTTTCCCTTCCCCTCTAAAGATAAATAAATAAAATCTTTAAAAAAATAAAATAAAATACAAATAACAGTATTTACCTTATAGAGTTTTACTGAAGTTTAATAATATAATAGGTGTAAAAGGCCTATAGAAGTACCTGGCAAATTGTAAGCACTCAATGTATATTTACTACCATTATCATTATCATCCTCCATTTACTATATGAAGAAACTGAGTATACGAAGAAACCAGGTGTATGTCCCTAGTTCATAAAGCAAATTAATGCTGGTTCTATTCTCTTTTAAATGGTTGTCAATTAAACAGTGCAGGGAAACTGGGAGAAATGGAAAATCATTTTTTTTACTCATTTAAAATTCCAAAGTGCTAGCCAGAGTTTAGAAGTTGGTCCAAAAGGCAACATTCTTCAAAATGGTAGCTTAGAGAAATGCAACCCAGCTGTGTTATAGTAAGGGTGCTTTCACCCTTGCACTTCCTTTAACCTCTGTACCCCATTTGCTGTAATATTGTGTCTATATTAATAGGTGAAAAAGTATAACTCCTTAAGCTTTATTCTGCATTATTTTGGGTTACTTTTGTTGCTTTTTAATAGATGATTCATGAGGTTGAATATTCTTGCATAAATTTGCAAAATTCCCAGCATCTTTGACATTACTTGAGTATGCATTTCAGAGGACTCAAAGCAGAGAAGCAGCAATACAGAAGTGATGGCAGAATTGAAGGAACAATGGCCTAGGAATCAAGAAACCTAATGTCTATTGGCAGTTACAAAATAATCACAGGGATATAAAGTACAGCATAGGGAATATAGTCAATAAGATTGTAATAACTATGTGTAGATTTATCAGGGGGATCACTTCATAAGATATTTATGTCTATCCACTATGCTGTACACTTGAAACTAATATATGTAAGGTTGAATGTCAACTGTAATTGAACAATCAAAAAAATTTTTATATCAAAAAGAAAAATGAAACCTGATTTCTGGCCCAGGGTCTATGATTAAGGCACTACATGGCCCTGGGAAACCCATTTCAACTCCTGAGCTATATCTCAATTTAAGATAAGGTTGCCTGCAGTATTGAGGACTAAGAATTAATTAAAATGCAGTATACCACAGCAATAACTCAAGATAAAATTACATCAGGCCTTAGCATTCTTGTTTATCTCTTTTTAAGTGTTCTGGCAATAAGTTCCCCTTGAAAAAAATGAGCACTGATAAAGTCAGGATAATTTCTCTTAATATCCAAATAATTAGAATACCTAGAAAAGCAAATAAGGTTCATCTAATATTTATGCTGCTATCACTGACCAAAAATTTGTTATATCTTCCACGGTTAACAATTATAAAACAGCCCTGGCTGATGTGGCTCAGCGGATTGAGCAAACCAAAGGGTCGCTGCTTCAATTCCTAGTCAGGGCACATGCCTGGATTGTAGGCCAGGTCCCCAGTAGGGGGCACATGTGAGAGGCAACCACACATGTTTCATCCCCTCTCTATCTCCCTCCCTTCCCCTCTCTCTAAAAATAAATAAATAAATAAATAAATAATAACTCTTTAAAAAAAAGAATTATAGGACATCAGTATAAACACAAAGAGGTATTAATGATGACCCCCATAGAACTGCCTCTTACACCAAATTCCCTGGAGCAGTATTTCTCAACTTCAGCACAGATGACATCTTGGGCCAGATAATTCTTTGTTGTGGGGCGCTAGCCTGAGCTATATAAGATATTTAGCAGCTTCCCTGACTTTTACTCACTAGAAACCACCAACAATCCCCCACAGCTGTAACAACCAAAAATGCCTCCACAGAAGCAATGCCCCCAGAGAAGCAAAATGGCCCCCAGCTGAGAACCACAACTATGGATTCTACCACAGCTACTTTAAATTCCTTTGGAATTAAGCGTACACAGAGACCTGAATTTTTCAGTATGTCATTGCTTATCACATAACCTCATTAATACAACATGGAATGATCAATTTCATCAGCAATCTGGATTTTCAAGAGGCATAACCTTCCCAGTTAATTTGCAATTAATAGCTATATGGTGGAAAATACTTTTGTAAAATAACCAATTACACTGCAGAGCTTATCCATATATCTTTTTCAGAGCCAAAATAATGGTTTCACAAAAATAGAGATTTCAGTAGCTAATATTTTAGATTAAGATATGTAAGTTCTAGAGCCCATGATATATTTCTTTATACAGGCACCTTGGCTTTAATTTACTGATCAAAGTTTCCAATATATTACCCATCTACCACTTTATTCTCCTCTTTCAAGCCCCCATTATTCCTCTTACCTAACTGCTCACATATTCTGTTTCCCAATGACTGGGTCCTATACCCAGTCACCCACCTTTCATCTAAGTTTTGAAAGAGGGCTATTCTATTTGGGTCTGTGCACATAAGCAAACTGGGAAGGAGTACTAATGAAAGCTTATCAGTCATAAAATAATAGGATCAAACAAACATACAGGGAATAGCTATTCTTTAATGCTATGGGGAACACAAAAAGAAATATTAAACATGCAAAAATCACAGAATAGAAACAACCACAGAAACATCACATCAACCACATGTCCAAAGTCATTCAGCTAGCTAATTTAACATGCTGATAGTGGAGCATTTTGGTAAGGGTATCCTGATTGCAACTATATATGAAGAACTAGTATTCAGAGCTAAAAATTTTGGGGCTTGGAACTCAACACCTGGAAGACAGAACACCAACATGATAATGATGGTTACCTGTGAAGAGGAGGTTGTGGAAGCACTTTCATTTTTACTCAAGATGCTTCTACATTTTTTAAAGATGAACATGTAACTGAGTTACTTCTATAATTAAAAACTGACATAGGTAGAGCCAGGAGAGAAGATGAAATCTCAGAAGGAAAGAGTATAAAGAGAGAAAAGACATAGAACTTGACACTCCCAAATATGGACATAATTAAGGGACAGAAGGAAGCAAAAGCAAAGAAGCAGCAGTGGGAGAGGCAGGCAGAAGGAGAACTAGGAGAGTACAACAATGTTGTGGCCAAGGGAGGAAAGTTTCGAAAAAGAACTAAACTGTCAACAGAACCAAAAAGGGGAAAGGGAATAGGAATAAAATGGCAATACAGAATTTAGCTCTGCAAGAAGTTTGTTAAAAATCATAACCATCTCCCTATATCATGCCTCTCAATCTTTGAGAAAATTCAGGCGTAGAAACCTAGGTGGCTGCTTAGATAGGTATTGGTAGCTAGAGAGCACAACAAAGGGAGACCACATGTTTATAGATAGTCTAGTAAATGGGTCCAGTGGAAAGGAAAAGATACCAGAAGAAAGGGCTGGGAAGGGAAATATTTGGATAAGTAGTACCTGAAATAGACATGAAAAGATGGGACTGAAGGCAGAAGCAAAGAAAAACAGCTTCCTCTGAAGTTAGATAATGTTTTTTGTTTTTTTTTTCTGTTTGGGTTATTAGATTAGGAAGTCATGGGAACCACTTACAGAACCTGGGTTTCCCCAGGACTCCACCCTTGTCAACTTTCCCCTCTCAAACACACCATAGGCTATCTACACACCTTTGACTCCATTTACCATCTATACATGAAGATTCCCAAGTCTCTATTCCAGCCCAAACCCTCTCCTAAGCCCCAGACCCAGGGGAGATGAATCTCAACTACTTAGATATCTATAAGCATCCAAGCTGAAATTTCCATCTCCACAATTCTATTTCTGGTCCAGTACTCTCTGTCTCAGTGAAAGGCACCACATGACAAATGATTTTAGGCAAATTATTGAACATCATCTCCCATTACATCTTTGTAAGCAAGGTGGAAAATGACAATAAACTTAAAATTGTTGGAGCAGCCTTACCCAATGAGTGTCTGTTAATGGATTAATTGTAAGCTGCAAAGTTTTCAATTACCCTCGTTCAAGCTCTATGCCAAGTGTAAAAGACACATGTAGATCACTCCCAATAACAACTACCTCCTGGTGTTCATGGCCTTGTATAATTCCTTTGTGTTGAATGTGAGTGGGAACAGTGACTAGTTTCTAGCCAATCGAATAAAGCAGAGGTGATGGGAGGCCGCTCCCATGATTAGGTTAAAATATATATATATTTACACACACACACACAGGATTCCTTGTTGCTACCAAGACAGAGACTTTATCCCTTTCCAGCCTTGAAGAAGCAAGCTACTATCCTATGAAGTGTCTGTGGAGAAGGCTGTGTGGGAAGGAACTACAGGTGGCCCTTAGGATCTGAGGGTATCAATCCTACAACCACAAAATACTGAATTCTGTCAACAGCCATGTAGCTTGGAAGACCTTAAGCCTCAGATGAGATTGTAGTCCCACCCAACTCCTTGACTGCAGCTTGAGAAACTGAGCAAAGGATCCAGCTAAGCCCTGACAGACTATGACCCACGGAAACTGTGAGGTAATAAATGGGTATTGTTTTGAGCCACTAGATTTCTGTTAATTTATTATGCAGCAATAGAAAACTAATACACCAAGCAATATTTTATTACTTAGAAAAATATTTATGAAATATGTTGATAATAAAGCTAAAACTAACAAAATCAACAATAAAAATTTTTACTGTTTAAGTAGAAGCCTAGACCAGAAAGATTTTTCTAAAAAAAATAAATAAAAAGAGGGACAAACAAATACATAATTTGAGTAAGAAGTAGGCCTTGGGCTCATTATGGGCTCATATTAAGATGTAGCTACCAAAAATCTAATACCACTTGAGACCACATTAACAAAGTATAATGTACAAAACCAAAGCAGAAGAAATCCTATTGTGCCATGTAAACTGGTCAAATCAAATCAATCAATATTTCCTCGGTGCCTCTATTTAAGGAATTAGGAGGAATAGAGAGATACATGTTCCTGTCCCTCAAGTGTATTTCACTCTATCTGGGGAGCTAAGATCAACATTAAAATGTTAAACCATAATAAAAAACTTAAAAAGCAGTTAAGACAACAATAGAAAAGATGTTATAAAGCAGGCACTAAAATTCATCTGGCAATTAGTTAAAGGAGGTAACAGAAGCAGGAGTTCAGAAGAGGGAGACAACATGTCATTATATTATGACTATTGTTTTGACAACATAATATAAAACTGAGTGCATTCAACACTGGAATTCAATTTCACATTACTGAGCACAGGCACACATTTTGAAGATGTGGAGATAAAAAAACATTTAGACAAGCTGAGATATTTCAGGGACATTTTAGTAGCAGATAACATTACATTTTACACATGGGTAAAATATGGGCAAAGGAGGGTTAAATCACTTGTTCATGATTATAAGTCAGTAAGTCAACTACACTAAGAAGCAGAATTTCCCTTAGTCTAAAACACTAATGAAAACTCATATTATCCTCTGGCTGCTGTGACTCAGTGGACTGAGTGCCTGCCTGCAAACCAAAGGGTCGCCAGTTTGATTCCCAGTCAGGGAACATGCCTGGTTTGTGGACCAGGTCCCTAGTAGGGTGCGCGTGAGAGACAACCACACGTTGACGTTTCTCTCCCTCTCTTCCTCCCTCCCCCTCTGTCTAAAAATAAATAAATAAAATCCTAAAAAAAAGAAAATTCACATTATTTTTCTGGGTTACAATGGGTACTTCTGGTTAATGTAACATGTTTTCACTAAAATAATTTGAAATATTGAGACATCCTTTACTCTTTGTCTCCCTCCAAAGTTGACCAATAATCAAGCTTTGTCATTTCTTCCTTTATGATGCCTCTCACATTAATGCCTTCCTTTAAATCCCCAAAGTCAACATCTTGTATCCAAGCCCTCAAGATGTTCTACCTGAATATCTTTTAACGATCTCATAACTAATCTCCCCAATTCCAGTATCTTTTTCCCATCTGTCTTACATAATTCTAACAATGACAGTCTCTGCTCAAAGCTCTTCAATTACCTCCCCATTGCTTACAGAATGAAGTACAGATCTCTCGGTTTTGGAACTAGAGTTGGCTTCAAGTCCTATCTCTAACAGTTCCTTGCTATGTGCCTTAGAGCCTCATTTTTCTCATTTCTGAAATGAGGATAATGCCAACTTTTTCATATGTCCTGAGTTTCCTGGGTCAGTCCATGTCTATGTCTACCCCATCTGATTAGCACAGCACTTCACTCTCAAAAGTTTCCTGGTTTTGACAATATATCATTTGGTCAATATAGCATTGTTATGAGGATTTCATGAGAAAATGCACATAAATATAGCAGGCCTAGTAGGATATTTTTCTTTTAGCATTCCCCTCAAATGTGCCTTGTACTCTTGCTGCCTGAAATATCTCCAACATCAACAACTATAGAAGAACCTATCCCATACTACATGGTCTACATCAGAGGTCACCTCTTTACCTTTATCTAACTCTATGGTACTCTAAACCTCTCATAATGTGTATCTAACACTAGGTTGGGTTTTGGTTATTTTTGCACACATTTTAACTTCCTCAGAGACTAGCTGCAAGAAGGACAGTATCTGCTTCTGATTTCTCTTAGTTCCACATGTGATATCTAGTAGTAACTTCCACACAGAAGATACTAAATTACATTCTTCAATTTATAAAGAATCCAGAATTTTGGCCACAAAATTGCATTTCACTTACCCATCAGCTGGTTATTCAAGCATTCTGCTTTCTTACTCCCTTGAGATTATTTCACTTGCTCATTAGTGCCACAGCAAAGGTACTCTAATAGGAAGTTTCCTTCTTTCACAACTGGCAACCACCATGATTGCTTTGTGGTAATGGTAGAGACATTCTTGAAGTGATGGTCCTATAAATACAAAGTAACTAAGAGTACAGGTCCTAGAGCCAGACTGCCTTGGATCCAGGCTCTAATAGTTATGAGCTCAAAAGCCATGTAAAACACTTGGAAAAAGCACATAATAATTATCCAATAAATGATAGCTATTTGTCCTTGTCTCTTTCGCAACCTAAATCAAATCAGAATGCTTTATTATGGAGTGGGGTGGGCCCCTCGGCAACATCCTCTATACAGGCAGCCAAGTACCAGCTCTCAGCAAATACAAAGTCCAGGCTACTCATGGCTTGGGTCTTCTCTGTCCATCTTTCTAGAATGTCTGGTTTCTTGTCCAAGCTCCTGATTCCTTTATGCCTAGTCCAAGCTGGGGCCATGTGTAACAGCTTATCTGATCATGAGCAAAGATGAGAATCCTCCTGACTGGTTCTGTAGGCATAACATCTAGGTACAGGTTCAGGTTCAACCTTAAACCATACTCCAGGTAGTTCCTCATGCTCTATGACTTCCATAACCAGAAAAAATCTCTCAGAAGTTGCACTCTTTATGATTCCAGTCTTTCTTCACCTAGTTAGTCTTTCTCCATTCTCATAATTGGTCCCATCACTCCCTGCTGCCTGCTCAATTACACAACTTATGTATAAAATTACTTATCCTAAAGTAAAACCTGTCTTGTTTCTTAATCTATTGTTAAGTTTTATAACATCCATCTCCTGGCTAAAATTTTAAATATTAGAGACCAACAGCCAGTAAAGGCAGGCTAGTGACTCCTTGTCTCTAAACAGCCTGGTACTGGCATAAAAACAGACACATAGATCAGTGGAACAGAATAGAGAGCCCAGAAATAAACCCATACCTTTGTAGTCAATTAATAATTGACAGAGTAAGCAAGCACATCCAATGGGCTATAGATAGTTTATTCAATAAATGGTGTTGGGAAAATTGGACAGATACATGCAGAAAAATGAAACCAGACCACCTTCTTACACCATACACAAGAATAAATTAAAAATGTTTTAAAGACTTAAATATTAGACCCAAAACCATAAAAATCCTAGAAGAAAATATAGACAGTAAAATTTTGGACATTGCTTATAGCAATATTTTATCTGACATATCCCCCAAAAAAGAAACAAAAGGAAAAAAAAGCAAATAAATGGGATTACATCAAACTAAAAAGTTTTGCTTAACATCAAAATTACAGCTAAACTATACAACAACCATCACTTATAACCATCAGAAATCAAGTCGAATGGAAGTCTGACAACTATGGAATTAAAGAAACCACATCCATCCACACCATTAGGAGGAGCAGAGATGCGGAACAGGCTGGTCCCACATCCACATTTGGTGGATAAAAATTCAGGTAGGATATTTCAAGAGGGAGTAGTCCCAGCCCAAACCAGGCTCCCCAGCACATGGTTCAAGTGCCAGAAAGATAAGGCACCATAACTTCTGGCTGCAAAACCCAGAAGGAATCTAGTCAAAATAAACTTCAGGAGTCCCAGGCAGTTCCTCCTAAAGGGCCCATGCACAAACTTAATCAGACTCGCTCCCTCTGAGCTCCAGCATTGGGGTATCAGTGGCATACAGGGAGGAATAGAAGTGTCTGGCATCAAGGTGAGAGCTGGGGAACAGCTTTCTCCCAGAAAGAAAGGTGGACAGAGGCCATTGTCACTTTTCTGAACCCGCCCCCCCACAGAACCACAGAACTGGCAGGCCAGTTCCAGGGTGCTATATCTGAGACTCCATCAACCTGGCTAACACTGTTTGCCTGGCCCTGGAGATCCCCAGAGACACCATCCCACCCAATTTACAGGCCCACCCAAACTGCTTTTCCATATGAATGGCTGGTCTTGGTTCATGCTTTACAACTACCTAAATCCTCTCAAAAGAGAAACAGCCAGCCTAAGTGAGCACCCACCTGTCCCCTAACCTCTTACTAAGTGGCCCCAGTCACAACAGGAGCAGCAGCCAGCCTAGATTCACAGTTTGGCTTCACTTGGGAACCTCCAAACCCAGAACAATTAGCAGCTATCAGCATATTGCTTTATAGCTCATGCAGGGTGGCCCAGGTAGAACACAGATTGGGGCTGACCTTGGCCTGCAACACCAAAACCTCAGGACCACCGCACCAAGTAGACAGCTACAGACCACGTCAGAGCACCACCACCCTGCCCCTGCACAGCTGATCCTCCACAGAGCGTGGAGGTTGGTGGTCAGTGGTCACAGCCAGTCCTTACAGTTGACTGGCCTGGGTAAATCCTTCCCAGTGACCTGCCATCAGCAATCAAGGCTCGACACAAGAGGAAGGTGTAGTCAGCCCACAAAAAGGACACACCTCGAATACCCAGCTTTGGTAATAGAGGAGGCTGTGACAGTGGACCCTACATCACACTTACTAGATTTGGCCATGTTACCAAGACAGAGAGTCAATGCAGCTCTACCTAATATGTAGAAAGAAAGTATAGTATAGGAAACGGAGAAGCCAAAGAACTTATATGCATGACCCATGGACATGAACAATGGTGTGGGGACTGCCTGAGGGAGTGAATGGTGTTAGGTGGAGGGGCCAAAGGGGGGAAAATTGGGACAACTGTACTAGTATAATCAATAAAATATAATTAAAAATAGAATAAATAAAAAACACAAAGTTTTTGCACAGCAAACGAAACCATCAATAAAATAAAAATAGCCCTGGCTGGTGTAGCTTAGTGGATTAAGCGCAGGCCTGTGAACCAAGAGATCACGGTTCGATTCCCAGTCAGGGCACATGCCTGGGTTGCAGGCCAGTTCCCAGTAGGGAATGCACAGGAAGCAACCATACATTGATATTTCTCTCCTTCTCTCCTTCCCTTTCCCTCTAAAGATAAATAAATAAAATCTTTAAAAAAAATAAATAAAATAAAATAAAATAAAAATATAACCCATAAAATGGGAGAACATATTCGCCAATACATCTCATAAGGGGTTAATATCCACAATTTTTAAAGAATTTACAAAACTCAACACCAAAAAACCCCAAGCAATCCAATTAAAGAATGGGCAAAGGACCTGAATAGATACTTCTCCAAAGAGGACATACAGGGGGCCAATAGACATATGCAAAGATGCTCAACTCAGTAATCATCTAGAGAGGCAAATTAAAACCACAATGAAATATCATCTCACACCTGTCAGAATGGCTATCATCAATAAATCAACAAACAACAAGTGCAGGTGAGAATACAGAGAAAGGAGAACCCTAGTGCATTCTTAGTGGGAATGCAGATTGGTGCAGCCACTGTGGAAAGCATTATGGAGATACCTCAGAAAATTAAAAATGGCTCTGACTTTGACCCAAAAATCCCACTTCTGGGAATTTATCTAAAGAAACTGAAACACTAATTTAAAAGAATATAAGCACCCCTATGTTCATTGTAACGTTATTTACAATCACCAAGATATGGAAGCAGCCCTAGTGTCCATCAGTAAAAGAGTGGATAAAACAAGTATGGGACATTTACACAATGGAATACTATTCAGCTGTAAAAAAGAAGAAAATTTTACCCTTTGTGACAGTATGGATGGACCTGGAGAACATTGTGCTAAGTGAAATAAGCCAGTCAGAGAAAAACAAATACCATATGATTTCACTCATATGTGGAATCTAATGAACAAACTGAACTAACAAGGAAAATGGGGACAGACTCATAGATGGAAAGCAGGGTGACAGCTACTGGTGGGGGGAGGTTAGAGGGTAGAAAGACTGAGCAAAAAGGAAAAAGGAGTCATGGACATGGACAACAGTGTGGTGACTGCATGGGAGAGGGAGGTGTAAGGGGTTAAATGGTAATAGAAAAAATAAAATAAAAAGTTAGAAAGAACAAAAGTCCCCTTGCAAATATGAGCCAAACAAGAAGCTGCAAATAAGTTATGTTTTATCACAATAAAAAGTAAATAAATAAATAAATACACACAACTGAGTGAAAGAACTATTCATTAAACCAAATCAAGAGGACATTCTTTTGGACATTCCTTTTATTTGTTGTATCTCAGGAAATGCCTCCCTTGGGGTAGGAGGATGGTGTAAAATGATTTTGAAGCATTTGATAATTTAATTTAATCAAAGTGTTATTATGTAAATATCAGGCAACTTATATCTTGTCCACTTCAAACATACTATGGGGGACCTCAAAATAAGCCAGAATTTATTTATAAAAAAATGTGTAGTTTTTCTTATATGTTTAAACTTCAAATTATTCTCCATTTGATGCAATACACCTAGTGAGACATTTTTTCCACTGCTCAAAACAGTTTTTGAACTTGTCAATTTTGATGCCTTTTGGTGCTTCTGCCAGTTTTTTTGTTTCACCTCTTCCATATCAGCAAAATGTTTCCCTTTGAGGACTTTTTTCATCTGAAGGAAACAAGTTCCTCAGGGCAAGATTAGGTTAATAGGGAGGGTAGGGCACAGGGTCATGCTGTTTTTGGTCAAAAACTTTGAACACTCAGAATGGTGTGGGCAGGTGTGCTAAGGTAAATCACCCATCATGTGATGGGCGAACACACTGAAAGTCTTCAAAAAAAATTCACTGAGGCCAAACTCAACTTCTCCCAACAACACCTGATGGTACACTGATACAGACGGGTTCCCAGAACACTCACCTAGTATACTGCAAGAGGTCCACCCTGCAGAAGATAATTCTCATTTTTTGGGGGGTGTGCCCCCTTGAAAGACCCTACCTGCAGTCCTCAGACCCTTAAGCAAAAAGCTTAATTGTAGCCTAGCATTCACTTATAATTTTTAAATAAAGGAAGCAACAACAATTGTTTATCTAGACACCAAGACACTTAACTGTTTAATTGTGGCCTAGAATACAATTACTATGCTACTTAGGTATTAAAATACCCACAGATCAAAATTAATGGCATAATTAAAGTTGCTTCATAAAAAAAAGACCTAAAACACCATAATTTTCACCCAATTTTATCTCACTTTCTTAGCATGCAGTTTTAACAAAGCCAAAGCTCTTCCCCTAAGCCCCCTAGCCACTATGATCCCCTGGTAGCTTTCAGAGGTCCCTGGTTTGACCAGACTCTGCCTCCTGTGCTTCGCACCTGGCCTCTCACCTCAAACATTGTTACACCCTTTATTTCTTTAGTATAATAGTATCAAGAAAAGAATCGAGTGGGGTATGGTTGTTATTTAAAGTTCATTAGTTAAAGTTATTGTAGCTTGTTGTAAATAAGTCAAGTAGTATAAAAAGGTATCAAGTGGAAATGAAAAACCCCTAGTCCTGCCAACCCTAATTTCCAAGGTAACAACAATCATAACTGCTTCTTGTGCATCATTTCAGAAGATGTCTATACATACAAAAGTATACACATACACAAACTCATATCTATCTATCCTCTACCTCTCCCCTTCTTTCTGTTGTACAAATGGCATCACACAATACCATTATGCACCTTTTTTGTGCAGTTCCTTTTTAGACTGGCACAAAAGATATACACATTTTACATTCTGATAAGGACTTCTATGCTGCCACCCAAAGTGGGCTCTAAAAATTTATACTGTTACCAACACTGCACAGAGGTGAGCTTTTAAATCAATTGCCTGAAGTTCCTGCAGCTCAAATAGGGAACTAGATATTTAACATAAAAATAGCAGCTTACTGAGGATTTTGTTACATCTTTTATTTTAACACAGTCTAGAAAACCAAGTACCACAGTTAGTGGCAGCCACACCTTGCTGTAATTACTCTTGTCCAGATTCAAATGCAAATTCAGAAGGTGCTATCCCTCAGAATTAATCCAGTTCTTTTAATATATATGTATATATGTATATATATATATGTATATATGGATATATGTGTATATATATATGAATTTATTTTTAAGTCAATTACAGTCGACATTCAATGTTATTTTATATTAGTTTCAGGTGTACAACATAGTCCAGCTCTTGAATAATGAATTCCTTAGGTTTGGAGATTTTGAGTGAATTCAGCATAGAAGAGAAAAACCTACACTGCTCCTAGCAACATACCCACAATTGTCTCTAACACCACATGTGCCACATAATGGTGTGATATAAGGTGGTTTCTACTCACCCATAATTAGTTAAAGGTATTGGCAATGAAGACACACTCTGAATATACAAGAACACAGCACATCCACATATTCATGGCATGAAATGGTCTGACTGATTTTGTTAAACAGAGAATTCATTTTCTTTTCCAATGATAGTGTATGTCTGTAAGTATCACTGTATAGACTTGAGTAAATCATATCTAGAATAACACTTGCTTAACATTTGATATTTTGCAAAGCATCTCATCATACCTTACCTCATTTAAACCCCACGGCAATTCTGGACGGTAAGGCAATTGTTCCTCTTTAAACAAAGGCTCAATTGACACATAGGATGTGCTGGACATCGAAGATGGAGAAGATACTCCCCTCTCATTCACTGTCACTCTGCCCTATCTAATTTATCCACAAATCCTTCACATTGCACTTAGGATACTTGGTATCATGGCTTACAAAACCCTGTGTGACCAGTGACCTGCCCACCCCTCCAATTTCATCCCATACCCTTGTATACCTGATTCACTATGGCCCAGCTACACTGGCCCATGATGGGGAAGAGTCCAGGCTATTTCCATCTCAGGGCTTTCCACTTTATTTCCTCTGCCTGAAACACTCTTCCCCCAGCTCTTCACCTGGATAATCCTTATTCATCTTTCAGTCTCAGCTGAACTTGTCACTTCCTCCCAGAGTCTCCTCTCAATAAATTGTCTCATGTACTATTCTCTTTCACAGGACTTTACTTCATAGCACTCATAACACTTCATAATGAAATATTTGTGTGTTTATTTGCATTCCAACTCCCCCACACAACTGCAAGACTTAGGAGGACAGGAATCATGACTCTTGAGGTCACTGCTAAAAACCCAGCATTTACCCAATGCAGTGCCTGGCACACAGAAGACACGAAAACAGAATTATTGAACAGCCAATGCTTTTGGGGGGGTATATAATATAGTGAGGAAACACAAAGAAAGGAAAGGAGAATTTTACCAGAAGATGGGCAAGGTTTCAGGAAAGACTACAGAGAACAGACAACTTTTCAGGTGATTGCTGAAAGGAAGTAGGCATTTGCCAGGAATGCAACCTATGGAAATGATCTAGGCCACCAGGGATGAACAACATGAGGGGAAGAACAAAGACTGTGTGGTGCCTCATAAGCTTTTGACTTTGATATCTGAGTAGATGGTGGTACAATTATTCAATATAAAGAATGTTAAGAGGAAAAGACTCTTCTATTATTATTATTATTATTATTATTATTATTATTATTATTATTTACCAGTAGAACCCAAGGAAAAGAAGGCCTTGGCAGAGCTGGGAATTTGGATGCCAGCAATTCCTCTGCCCACCTGCCTGTTACCACTTTCAAGCGCAATAGGAAAGATCATTTCAACCAGGGAGTATTCAGTGCTGAGTTAAAGATGGCCACAGATATGACCAGAGGGGTTTCTCTACATGCAAACATTGTTGGGAGGCCAGAAGATGTTAATGATGTAATTCAGTGTGCTTATATTTTGGGGGGGGAGTGGAGTAGCCAAAAGAAAAGGAAAATTCAGTGTCCAGAGTATCTCACACACCTGGTAATATCCACATCTCCACTGGATGGTCCCTGTCCTGGATTTATTTCTAATTGCTCTATGTTGCAATTATTGTGTTGCTCTTCATGGAAGTAGTTGCAGCAGAAATCCTAAATAAATACAATAAAATACTACCTAATGCCTGAATGGCATTGGGTTTAAAAACATCAAAATATACCATTACTAACAGGGTTACCTCACCCTATTAAGTCCTCAACACCTTTGGTCTGACCACAGGTCTATAAATATCTATGTGTTAACAGAAGATAGGAAGAATAAGAAAAATCTGGCATGTGTTGCCACCTGTGTAAAACCTTTTAGTCCATCCTCCCCTCCTGCCCCACCACACACAGAACAGCCTTACATGAAACAGAAATCCCTGAATCATAATTTTGGTTAAAACATAAGAACCTATAGTTTATTTTTAAAATGCTAACAGAGTTACAGGAAGAGAAAACATATCTTGGAAACCTCAATGACAAAAAAATTCTTTGAGGGGAAAAATTGAACTTGTCGAAGTAGCAATAAAGCAGAGTAGGGAAGGGCTAACATTTAGCAGAAAATTATAAAATAGCCAAGCCTAGTGGAGGTGGTGTAATGCAGTAGGGTGAAACAGGCAGAGAGACTGGCCTCAATTTCCTCCTTTGCACGACTAGACATTTGCAATAGATCACCTCAAAAGACTCTCCAGTTTAAAAATAACCCTTTAAGCGCCTATCAATTTTTTTTCACTGCTGCTGCTGCTGCTGCTGCTGCAATTATTATACAATCAGTGCAGCTAAGACAGGCTGGGAATTTTGGTGATTCTCATTCTCTTCTACAACCATGTGAGGTAAATATTATCATATCCTTTTGCGTATTACAATAGTAAACATCAATATTTGTGAGTGCTTAACATGTGTCACACACTGTCCAAAGGCTATATATGTACATATTAATTCACTTTATCTCCCAATAACCCTATGAATAGGTATGATTATTATTAACCCCATTTTATAGATGAAGAGGGTGAGGCACAAACAGATGAGAAAATGTGTTCACAGCTATCAGTGACCACGCCAGGATACAAATCCAGGGAGTTTGTCTCCAGAGACTACACTTGACAGATGAGACCTTTGAGACTTTTGGACTTTAGGTTACTTTGGCTACCAACTAGCACAGTTGGATTCAGATCCAGATGTATTGGATTCCAAGGCCCATGTTCCTTCCACAATCATATGCTTGGGAAAGAATGGCTGGCTTGAAAGAGGAAAATAGCGTGAAAAATTGTTTAGTTTACACCCTACTCAATGCTATTCATCATAATCCATCCCCCACCTATCCTGCCCCACTGAGGTGTTGTAGAGGTCAATTGTGCAGAGAAACAACTCATTTCTGTATCTACTGTAGGTGAGACACTGGGCCAAATAGACAAAAAAAAAAGCGGCGGGGGGGGCTCAGTTTCTTTACTCTGGCTCTAACAGCAGAACTTTTGTTCAAAAGTCACGCAGATAGTAACATTTTGGTCAACAGGCAGGAGCAGATGGCTTTTCCTCAGCCATAGAAATCCAACCATCAAGCCACACAGCTGTCCAGATTTCACACTGAAGCTCTGTCATCAATTCACTGACTGCTCTGTAATGCTCCCCTGGCCCCCATGTGTTAGCTAAATCACTAGAGTGTTTACAAATACACTGTGATGTGCTAAAAAATACCTGCAAGATGGAAACATGCTTCCTTCGAATCTGAAGCCAACAGAACAGTTTCTCATTGCAGCTATATACTAATATTTTATTAAAATTTTTCTTTCTTATTGTCATGTTCACCCTGACATATTTTGCCACCTCAGCTTATTATTTAACTCCCACACTAGATGAAGTATGATTTCCCTGTTTATGTACAATCTCCCTGTCTCATCTTACTCCCCAAAGAGGTTTTGGACTCAGTAGGAGAGACAGTAAAAATTACAAGAAAAATTCAGAAAATATTAATAGAAAAAAAAACACAAACAACTGCTCTAGCCAAACCTTCAAGGGTTTGGTTTCTTGTGTTTTTATTTTGGAAGTAGAGGGGGCACAGAATGACTAAAGCATCTGTCTAGAAGCCTACAAAATTCACTCCTTATGGGAGGCACTACTATTTTATACTATATTTTTGAACACTTGTTTTCTGATTGTAAAAGTAACACATATTTACGGTAAAAATTTTGAAAAAGTATAAAAGAAAAATAATAAGTTAATCCTACTACCTGGAAATAGCCACTTTAACACATTCATAGGTGTGTGTGTGTGACAGGAAATACACAGAGATACACATAAACCCACATTTAAATTAAAAAGCCAGAAATGGGATAATTTCACACTTTTTCATTATATCATGAAGATTTTCCTCAGCCTTAGTTTTTATTTTTTTTAAATCCTCACCCAGAATATGTTTTTATTGATTTGAGAGAGAAAGGAAGGGAGAAGGGGAGGGGGAATAGTGGGAGAGAAGAGAAAGGGAGGGAAAAGGGAGAGAGGGAAAGAAGTGGGGTGGGGGAATATCCATTGGTTGCCTCCCTTATGTGCAGGATAATCTCTTACTTTTCCATTACATCATGAACATTTTCCTCAGCCTTAGATTTGATTTTTTTTAATCCTTACCTGAGGATATGTTTTTATTGATTTGAGCGAGAGAGAGGCATCAATCCATTGCTACCCCTATGTGCCCCAACCGGGGATTGAACTCATAACCTTTTTGTGTAGGGATGATGCTACAACAAACTAAGCCACCTGGCCAGGGCCCTTAGTTTTGATTTTTAATAGCCAGGTAATTTACTCTGTGGACCAACCATAATTTACTTACAGTCCCCTTACTATGGAAACTCTCTTCAGTTTATCACCATTATAAATACCTTAGTACATAAAGCTGTACACATATATCTGATATTTCCTTCAGAAATTATCCTTTTTTAAATTAACAATGAATCCACATTACTTACAGAAACATTGGAAGACACAAATAAGCAAAAACAAAGTTAGATGTAATTTCTTTGTTTTAATACTTTTGTGGATATCCTGCAGACTTTTCTTTATATTATACACACATAGACACAAGCACATATATTAAAACAGATCATACTATAAAAAATATCAGTTAACTAATAACAGTTACCATGCATTGAGCACTTACCACATGCCAGACACTGTGATTTTCTCATTTAATACTCCCAGCCACCCTATGCCTTAGCTCAGCAGTTCCAAAACTTATCTACACATTGGCGTCACC
The DNA here is from genome assembly GCA_028533065.1 of Trachops cirrhosus. Lineage (NCBI taxonomy): Eukaryota > Metazoa > Chordata > Mammalia > Chiroptera > Phyllostomidae > Trachops > Trachops cirrhosus. The sequence continues at coordinate 43,428,343 of CM052552.1, forward strand.
TGGGGGGCTTCCCAAGTCCTGCGTGCTGCATCCTGTCCCCACAGATTTTGATTTAATCAGAGTGAATGAGGCCTGAGCCTGACAGAGGTTTAAGAGATCCACAGAGGATACTAATGGCCATGTACAAGTTGGGAACTATTAGGTTCCCTGCTATTTTGCTGCTACTTTATCCCTCTTTTACTGATATGGAAGTGGAAGAACACTAAAGGCAGTAAATTCCCAATATCATGCAGTTGATAATGCTGGGATTTCAATCCAGCTCTAAGCTCAGAGCCCAGACTTTTAACTATTGATAATTTGAGATCTGCTTCCCCTGTCCCACCATTTAACATCATCTTGTGAACCTATTTCCATGTTAATAAGTAGAACTCTACATTATCATTTTAGTAACTATAGTATTCCATTCTTATCAATGTACCAGAATCCAAGTGCTATCAATTTTACCACTATAGAAAATGTTGCAATCAATATCTTTATTGATACATTTTTCTGCACATCCTTCATTATTTCCTTAGGATAAATCCAAGAAAGGAATTGCTGGGTCAAAAGTTTTTGATAAATATTGCCAAATCAATATTCTCATCAGAAGTGTATGGGAATATCTCTACCAAGACTGAGTTTTGCCATTCATTGCTTTTTTAATTTAGTCTTTATTGTAATTTTTTCCATTAACATTTTGTTCCTTTATACTCCCCTCCCCCCAGCAATCACTACAGGGCTGTCCATGTCCATGAGACGATTTTCCTTTCTGCTTGATGACTCCACCCCCTAACCTCCACCCCGACAGCTGTCATCCTGCTCTCCATCTATGAGTCTGTCTCTATTTTGCTTGTTAGTTCAGTTTGTTCATTAGATTCCACATATGAGTGAAGTCATATGGTATTTGTCTTTCACCACCTGGCTTATTTCACTTAGCATAATGTTCTCCAGGTCCATCCATTCTGTTGCAAAGGGTAAATTTTTCTTCTTTTTTACAGCTGAGCAGTATTCCATTATGTAAATGTCCCATAGTTGTTTTATCCATTTATATACTGGTGGACACCTGGGCTGCTTCCATATGTTGGCAATTATAAATATTTCTGTGATCATGGGGGTACTTATGTTCTTTCGAATCATTTTTTAAATTTTTTAAAATTTATTTTCTCTCTCTTTTTTATTGTTGTTCAAGTACAATTGTCTCCATTTTCCTCTCCCCACCCCCACCCACCACATCCATCCCCACCTCCCACCCTCGATCCTACCCTACTTTGGCTTTGTCCATGTGTCCTTTATACATGTCCCTTGATGACCCTTCCCCCTTTCTCCCCCATTATTCCCTCCCACCTCCCCTCTGGTTACTGTCAGTTTGTTCTTTATTTCAATGTCTCTGCTTATACTTTGCTTGCCTGCTTGTTTGTTTTGTTGATTAGGTTCCACTTATAGGTAAGATCATATGGTACTTGTCTTTCACTGCCCAGCTTATTTCACTTAGCATAATACTCTCCAAATCCATCCATGCTGGCATGAAGGGTACGAGCTCCTTCTTTCTTTGTGTTACATAGTATTCCACTGTGTAAATGTACCATAGTTTTTTGACCCAGTCATCCACTGATGGGCACTTAGGTTGCTTCCAGCACTTGGCTATTGTAAATTGTGTTGGCTACAAACATTGGGGTGCATAGGTACTTTTGAATTGGTGTTTCAGGCAGGTTGAGTTCATTTTTAATTTTTTGAACTATCTCCACACTATTTTCCACAGTAGCTGCACCAGTCTGCATTCCCAACAACAGTGCAAAAGGGTTCCCTTTTCTCCACATCCTCATCAGCACTTGTTTGTTGATTTATCAGTGACAGCCATTCTGACAGGTATGAGATGATATTTCAATGTGGTTTTAATTTGCATTTCTCTGATGATTAATGTCATTAAGCATATTTTCATATGTCTATCGGCCATCTGTATATCCACTTTGGAGAACTGTCCATTCAGGTCCTTTACCCATTTTTTAATTAGGTTGCTTTGGGGTTTTTTTGTGTTAGTTTTGTAAGTTCTTCAAAAATTGTGTATATTAACCCTTTATCAGATGTGTCAGCAAGCATATTCTCCCTTTCTGTGGGTTGTCTTTTTATTTTGTTGATCGTTTCCTTCACTGTGGAAAAACTTTTTAGTCTGACATAGTCATATTTGTTTATTTTTTCTTTTGTTTCCCTTTCCTGGGAAGATAGATTGGATAAAATATTGTTATGAGCAATGTTTGACATTTTGTTGCCTATGTTTTCTTCTACCATTTTTATGGCTTCAGCTCTAACATTTAAGTCTTTGACACATTCGGAATTTATTCTCGTGTGTGGTGTAAGAAGGTGGTCTAGTTTCATTTTTCTGCACATATCTGTCCAATTTTCCCAGCACTATTTATTGAATAAACTATCTTTAGCCCATTGGGTTGCTTTGGGTTACCTCACCCTATTAAGGGTGCTTGCTTCCTCTGTCAAATTTTAATTGACTATAAAGGTGTAGGTTTATTTCTGGGCTCACTATTCTGTTCCTATGCCAGTACCATGCTGTTTTGATTACTATGGCCTTATAGTATAGTTTGGTATCAAGTAGTGTCATTCCTTCAACTTTGTTCTTTTTCAAGATTCTTGGGGCTATTTGGGGCCTTTTGTGATTCCATATAAATATTTGAAGTATTTCGTCTAGTTCTGTGAAATACATCATTGGAGTCTTCACAGGAATTGCATTGAATCTATAGACTGCTTTGGGTAGTATGGTCATTTTAAAGATGTTAATTCTTCCTATCCATGAACACAGTATGTGCTTCCATTTACATGTATCTTCTTCCATTTCTTTCTTCAGTGTCTTATAATTTTCTGAGTACAGGTCTTTTACATTCTTGGTTAGGTTTATCTCTAGGTAATTTTTTGTGGCAATTGTGAATGGGATTGTGTTCTTAATTTCTGTTTCTGTTAGTTTGTTATTGGCATATAAAAATGCAACTGATTTCTGGATATTAATTTTGTGTCCTGCTATTTTTTTCTATTCGTTTATCAGTTCTAGTAGTTTCTTAGTGGAATTTTTGGAGTTATCTATGTACAGTATCATGTCATCTGCAAATAATGAAGAGTTTTACCCTTCCTTTCCAATTTGCATGGTTTTATTTCTTCTAGTTGCCTGACTGCTGTGACTAGGACTTCCAGCACTATGTTGAATAGGAGAGGTGAAAGGGACATCCCTGTCTTGTTCCTGATCTTAAGGGGAATGTTTTTACTTTTTTACCCATTGAATATGATGCTGGCAGTGGGTTTGTCATATATGGTGTTTCTTATGTTTAGGTATGTTCTCTCTAATCCCACTCTCCTGAGAGTTTCGATCATAAATGGGCGCTGGATTTTATCAAATGGTTTTTCTGCATCTATTAATATGATCATGTAGTTTTTATCCTTCATCTTGTTTATGTGCTGAATTGCATTTATTGACTGTGAATGTTGTACCAACCTTGCATTCCTGGAATAAATCACACTTGATCATAATGTATGATCTTTTTGAGGCATTGCTATATTCTGTTTGCTAATATTTTGCTGAGGATTTTAGTGTCTATATTCATCAGTGATATTGGCCTATAATTTTCTTTCTTTGTAGTATCTTTATCTGGTTTTGAAATTAAGATAATGCTGGCTTCATAAAATGAGTTTGGGAGCCTTCCCTCCTCTTGAATTTTAAGAAATAGTTTAAGAAGAAGAGTTGTTAGTTCTTCTTGAAATGTTTGGTAAAATTCTCCTATGAAGCTGTCCATTCCAGTGCTTTAGTTTGTTGGGAGTTTTTTTTTTTATTACTGCTTCAATTTCACTAGGTGTAATCAGTCTATTCAAATTCTCTGATTCTTCCTGATTTAGTTTTGGACTCTATTGTATGTTTCTAGGAATTTATCCATTTCATGCATGTTGTCCAGTTTGCTGGCATGTAGCCATTCATAATATTTTCTTACAATCCTTTCTTATTTCTTTTGTGTCAGTTGTTATTTCTCCTCTTTAATTTCTGATTTTATTTATTTGGGTACTTTCCCTTTTTTTCTTGATGGGTCTGGTTAAAGGTTTATCAATCTTGTTTATCTTTTCAGAGAACCAGCTTTTGGATTCATTGATCTTTTATATTGATTTTTTAGACTCTCTTTCATTTATTTCTGGCCTGATCTTTATTATTTCCTTCCTTCTACTCACATTGGGCTTTGTTTGTTTTTTCCAGTTCCTTAAATTTAAAGTTAGATTGTTTATTTGACTTTTTTCTAGATTTTTGAGATAGATGTGTGATGCTTTGAATCTCCCTCTTGAAGATTGCTTTCCCAGTGTCCCACAGATTTTGCATTGTTGTGTCTTCATTTTCATTTGTTTCGAGGCATCTTTTGATTTCTTCATTGATCACATTGTTGACTCACTCATTGTTTAGTAACATGTTACTTAGCCTCCATTCTTTTTGTATTTTTCAGTGTTCCCCTTGTGATTGATTTCTAGATTCACGGCATTGTGGTCAGAGGAAATGCTTGATATGATTTCAATCTTCTTAAATTTATTGAGATTTGTTTTCTGTCCTAACACATGCTCTACCCTAGAAAACATTCCATGTACAATTGAAAAGTATGTATATTCTGCTGCTTTGGGGTGAAATGCCCTGGAGATATCAATTAAATCCAATTACATTTAGTGTGTTGTTTAAGGCCGCTGTCTCCCTGTGGATTTTCTGTCTGAAAGACCTATCCATTGAAGTCAATGGGGTGTTAAGATCCCTGACTATGATTGTATTTCTGTCAATCTCTCCCTTTATGTCCATCAAGATTTCCTTCACATTTTAGGTGGTCTTATGGTGGGTGCATAAATGTTAACTAGGGTTCTAGCCTCTTGTTGAATTGTTCTCTTTATCATTATGTACTGTCTTTATTTGTCTCTTAATACAGCCTTGATTTAAAGTCTAGTTTGTAAGAAATAAGTACAGGTACCCACCTTTTCTTTTTCCTTTACATTTGCTATTCCTTTACTTTTTATTTTACTTTTTACTTTACATTTGCTTATTCCAAAAAGAAATATCTTTTTGCCATTCCTTTACTTTTAGCCTGTGTGTATCCTTTGATCTGAGATGGATCTCTTGGAGGCAGCATATACATGGGCCTTGTTTTCGTATTAATTCAGCTACCCTGTCTTTTGGTTGGAACATTTAGGCCATTTACATAGAAGGTGACTATTGACAGATACATATGTAGTGCCATTTAGACTGTTAGACTGTTTTCCTCTGTTTCTTTTTCTTGTTTTCTTGTTCTTAAAGCAAGCCCTTTAACATTTGTTGCTGTGCTGGTTTGGTGTTAACAAACCCCTTTACTTTTCTTGTCTGGGAAGCTCCTTATTTCTCCTTCAATTTTAATTGATAGCCTTGCTGGGTAAAGTAGCCTT
>CM052552.1:43434257-43456712 GCA_028533065.1 Trachops cirrhosus
ATTAATTGACCATAGAGACATGGGTTTATTTCTGGGCTCTCTATTCTGCCCCATTGATCTGTGGGTCTGTTCTTATGCCAGTACCACACGGTTTTGATTACAGTGTCCTTGTAGTATAGTTTTATATCAGTAACTCCAGCTTTGATCTCTCCAACTTTATTCTTCTTCCTCAAGATTGCTGAGGTTATTCACATTTTTTGTTGTTGTTGTTGTTGTTGTTGTTCCATATAAATTTTTGAAATCTTTGTTGTAGATCTGTGAAATATGCTATTGGAATTTTAATAGGAATTGCCTTGGATCAATAGATTGCTTTGGGTAGTATGGACATTTTAATGATGTTAATTCTTCCAATCCATGAACACAGTATGTGCTTCCACTTATTTGTACCTTCCTCAATTTCTTTCTTCAGTTTCCTACAGATTTGCAAGTACAGGCATTTTACTTCCTTGGTTAAATATATTCCTACGTACTTTATTTCTTTTCTTGCAATAGTAAATGGTATTTTTCTTAGTTTTTCTCTCTAATAGCTTGTTATTGATATATAGAAATGCTACTGGTTTCTCAATATTGACTTTGTATTCTGCTACTTTGCTGAATTCAGTTATTAGATAAAGTAGTTTTTGGTGGAACCTTTAAGGTTTTCTATATACAATATCACATCATCTGCATATAGTGACAGTTTCATTTCCTCCTTTCCAATTAGGATGCCTTTATTTCTTCTATTTGTCTGATGCTTTGGCTAGGACTTCCAGTACTATGTTGAGTATGAGTGGTGAATGAAGATGTCCATGTGTTGTTCCTGATTTTTTTAATTTAGTCTTAGTATATTTTTTCATCTTAATGCTTTTTGTATATGGACTTTATTATGTTAAGGTATGCCCCCTCTATTCCCACTTTGCTGAGTGTTTTTATCATAAATATGTGCTGAATTTTATCAAATACTTTTCCTGCATCTATTGATAGGATCATGTGACTTTTGTCTGTCATTTTGTTTATGTGGTATATTATGTTTACTGATTTGCAAATATTTTATCACCCTTGTGTCCCTGGGATAAGTCCCACTTGATCATGGTGTGTGATCTTTTTAATGTGTTACTGCATCCAGTTTGCTAATATTTTATTGAGGATTTTAGCGTCTATGTTCATCAGAGATATTGGCCTGTAACATTCTTTCTTTTTTGTGTCTTTACCTAGTTTTAGAATTAGGATACTACTGGTCTCATAAAAAGAGCTTGGGCCCTGTCTGGTGTGGCTCAGTGGGTTGAGTGCCAGCCTGTGAACCAAAGGGGCACCAGTTCAATTCCCACTCAGGGCATATGCCTGGGTTGCAGGCCCCGTCCCCAGTAGGGGGCAGGTGAGAGACAACCACACATTGATGTTTCTCTCCCTCTCTCTCTCCTCCCCTTCCCCTCTCTCTAAAAATAAATAAATAAAACCTTTTAAAAAAGGAGTTTGGAAGTCTTTCCCCTTCTTGAAATTTTTGGAGTAATTTGAGAAGGGTAAGTGTTAGTTCTCCTTTGAGTGCTTAGTAAAATTTGCCTGTGAAGCCATCCATTCTAGGGCTTTCATGTGCTGGGAGTTTTTTTATTACTGCTTCAATTTCACTAGTTGTTAGTGGTCTATTCAGTTTTTGTTTCTTCCTGATTTAGTTTTGAAAGATTGAAATTTGTCTATTTCACCCAGGTCCAATTTCTTAGCATATAATTGTTCATAGTAATTTCTTACAATCCTTTGTATTTCATCTATTTGTCTATTTCACCCAGGTTGTCCAATTTCTTAGCATATAATTGTTCATAGTAATTTCTTACAATCCTTTGTATTTCATCTATTTGTCTATTTCACCCAGGTTGTCCAATTTCTTAGCATATAATTGTTCATAGTAATTTCTTACAATCCTTTGTATTTCTGTTGTATCAGTTGTTACTTCTCATTTTTCATTTTGATTTCATTTATTTTAGGTCCTCTTTCTTTTTTCTTTATAAGTGTGGCTAAGGGTTTGTCAGTGTTGTTTTTCTTTTCAAAGAACCAGCTCCTGCATTCATTGATCTTTTGGATTTTTTTTTTTAGTCTCTATGTCATTTATGTCTTCCCTGATCTTGATTATTTCCTTCCTTCCACTCATTCTTAACTTTGCTGTTTTTCTAGTTCCTTAAGGGGTAGTGTTAGGTTGCTTATTTGAGATATTTCTACTTCCTTTAGGTAGGCCTGCAATGCTACGAACTTCCCTCCCATGACTGCTTTCACTGTGTCCCATAGGTTTTGGGTTGTTGTGCTCATTTTCATTTGTTTCCAGATACTTTTTGATTTCTTTCTTGATCTCATTATTAATCCATTCATTGTTTAATAGCATGTTATTTAGCCTCCATGTATCTGAATGTTTTTGAGTTGTTTTTCTTGAAATTGATTTCTAGTTTCAAGCCATAGTGATCCAAGAAAATTCTTGATATGATTTCAATTTTCTTGAATTTAGGCTTTTTGTATGTGTATGACACAGTATCTTTATAAAAGGGCCTTCCAGTTTTTGCTGAGTTGCTCATGTGTATTTGGAGTTAAGGTGAGGGCAACAGACACAGCTCTTCCATATGCAGATCTACAATCCATTCCTCTGTTTTCAGTCCCACTTCTCATTCCTACGAATCTCCAATCCTGTCATGAACTCCACCTGCCAGATTGGGTGCAGCTCCACTCCAGCCTACTCATTTACATACTCTGGAGTTAGGCTTCTACTCCTCTTCCTTTAGATTATAGGCTTAAATAATTGAGCCCCTATCTTTAAAATAATACACATGCAATGGTGACATTTCTTACTATTTTGTCCTTAACTTTTCTCCCCACTTGATATATCTTGCCAAGTATCCTACATGAGTACATAAAGAGTTTATTTGTTCCCTGGCATGAGTGGCTCAGTTGGTTGGGAGTCCTCTCACAAAGCAAAAGGTTGCCAATTCAATTCCCTGTCAGGGGGCATGTGAAAGGCAGCCAATCGATGTTTCTCTACCTCTGTCTCTCCCTTCCTTCCCCCTCTCTCTAAAAATAAATAAAGTATTTTTGAAAAAATATCCTTAGGCTTAAGAAATATCTAAAAGCCTCTTGGTGCGATCCCATTCAGGGAGAGGCTCTCTTAACTGGCAAAACTCCCTTCAGACCAAGAAGCCCCTGAATTAGCCAGATGCCCCTAGATTTCCTCAACCAGAAGTAATAACCTCTTCCCAAAGGACCTCTACATTGTCTTCTCTGGGAATAAGCAACAATCTTCTTGGCCTCAGCAACCCTGAAAAGTCCCCTCCCTGAGAGGCTCCCTATGCTCTCAATTTGGAGAGCACTAGATTGCTCCATTGAAACTCCTCACATTCTCAGCCTGATGTTTTGCCTTGTAGTCTGGAATATTTCAGCTCTCTTTACACCGATAATTTTCAGATAACCTAGTAATAGCCTCTAAATCCACTCATATTAGTGATCCTCATTTCTTTTGGGAAAAAAAACAAACAAACATGTTCTTCTGCCTAAAAACCGAAACCGTAAGCTGCCTTGGACTTACCTCCACTCTCCCTTACCTTAAAACATCACTTCAATAAAGCTGCACCTTAAATTCACTGCTTAACAACGAAGGCCTTTATACTTTTCCTTCATGATAAACCAAACTCCAGGCAAACCACTAACAGTAACCAAAACCTCTCAAAGAGTCAAAGCTTCTTTGATCATGCCCACAAAAAACCTGTCCCCCTAATCAATACTTCCAGAGACCTCCAGCCCCTTTTTTGGTCTGACTTCTCCCATTTCCTTCTTCCTGAAGCATACTTCTCAGTAGTTATTTTAGTGAGAGTCTATTATTGCTAAACTTTGTTTTTCTGAAAATGCCCTTACTTCACTCTCAAAAAGAGTGGTAGTTCTTCTCATCAGTATTTCTACTAACTCTCCCCCTTGTGGACACTGATGACTCTCCTGCATGGTGTTATCATTTCTTTGCAAGTACAATATTTTTATTGTTTATTTCTGAACACATCTTCAACAGATACTGTCTTTTTCTGTGGGGTTCTATGTGATATGGATTATTTAAAAAATGTATTTGCTTTTGCTGAGGTTCTACAGGTTTAAATGGTTCTGTTCCAATTGTTATTTTAATTTTTCAGTATGTGGTTTCCATAATACACAGTAAGGTAAATTTAGACCCCATATCCACATTTAACACAAGCCTGGGGTTTTGTTTCTTTAGATGACTCCAGAGAAAGCAAAGCCTTTTCACTGCTTACTTTCCAAACCCCTTTTCATGGACAGAGAAGCTACTAAAGGCTTTACCCAGAGGTTTAAGTAGCAGCTTCTGTGCCTCTGGTGGACTTTGAGGCTGTGTTGTCAGTACCTGCCTGAGCATTAGATTCCTAGCTCTAAGGCCTCGTGCCCAAGGCCTGATGTCTTGGACCAATACCACAATGGGTCATTGCAGTGTCTGTTTACAATTACTAGACTGGCTTTAATTTTTTTTTGTTTCTTTGAAGACTTTACTTTTTTGTTTTTTTAAGCTCAGCTATAAGTTAAAAATCTTGTTATAGCTTATCTAGAGTTAATGTGTGTTTGTAGTTGGAGAGGAGTCTTCTTAGTGACATATTGCCAGAAAAAAACACACTTTATACATATGATGTTGCACCTTATTTATAATTAGGCATTTTTCCATTATCACTTTCATCCTCATAAACAAACACTTCCTTTTTTAAAATTTTATTTATTTATTTTTAGGGAGAGGGTAAGAGAGGGAGAAAGAGAGGGAGAGAAACATCAATGTGTGGTTGTGTTTCACGCACTCCCCACCAGGGACCTGGCCTGTGACCCAGGCACATGCCCTGAACTGGGAATCGAACTGGCGATCCTTTGGTTTGCAGGCCAGCACTCAGTCCAGTGAGCCACACTGGCCAAGGCTAAACAAACACTTTTTTAAGCTGCAAGGATATTAAGTTCCCCTCAGGACCATCTAGACTGAGGGCACATATGAGTCCGGTCTCTGTAGCATGTTGGATTATTTTCCAGATACACCACCCATGTAGTTTAAATACATCATTTCCCTGAGGTCTAAAATTCCTTAGCACAGTGATTTTCAGCTTTTAAAACTTTTAGTAGCAGAACCATTTCTTCAAATATTATTTGGAACCCCAAAATATAAAATAAATAAGAGGATCTGCTTCAGTTGCAGTGGGGATGAGACTTCCTGATTTTCACCAACTTACCTTCCTCCTTGCTCCCCAAGGTGCTCTCCAAGGTGCTCCCTGGGGCATCTTCATGGACTCCTTGGGCTCCAAGTACCATGGCGTGAAAACAAATTGAATAGATCAATGATTCTCAAATTCGGGTCCCAGAACCAGAAGCACAATCACCATCTGGGAATGTGTTAGAAAAGCAAATTCTCAAGCCCTTATCCCAGATCTACTGAAATCAGAAATTCTGGAGGTGGGACCCAGCAACCTGTGTGTTAACAAGCCCTTCAGGTGACTCTGATGCAATTTTGAGAACTTATTAGAATAGGGTATCCCATTCCGGAGATGTTGGAACAGGGCTGGAGTCCAAGATTATTGGACAGAATAGGCCCAAAATTGACATTTCTGGGTACTCAAATTATCCCAAGCTTATCTGGAAGGCTCTTTTCCATCCATCCTTTTCATTTTGTGAATTCTTTATTTAATTAAATGTATTGGGATAACATTGCTTAATAAAATTATATAGGTTTCAAGTATACAATTCTATAATACATCATCTATATATTGTACTGTATGTTCACCATCCAAAGTCTCTTTCTGTTATTATTATCCCTGTATCCTCTTCTACCTGCCCCCACACACCTTCCCCTCTGGTAATCACCATACTGTTGTCTGTATCTCAGTTTGTTTGTTAAAAACAAACATCTATCTTTTTTATTGTGCCTGAGTGAGATTATAGATACTCTCAAAGTCCAACTTTGCAATGGCCTGGGTCCCTTTGAATTGGTTCAATATGTCAGAAATCACTGGGAAGAGTAGAGATTCTTTTAACTCATTGGGCAGAAATAGTGATGCTCCTAATTTTTCTTGACAATAATACTTCATATCTGAAGCTCAGTAAATAATGTTGAGCAAAAGATTCTAGGTATAAAAGTATACATACTGAACAATTCTATTTATAGAAGACATAAAAAAGTGCAATGCTAATCTACAGTAGGCGAAGTCAGGATAGGAATTACCCTTTGGGGTTATTGACTGGAAGGAAGCAGGAGGAGGGCCTGACTTGTGGATAATGTTCCATTTCTTGATCTGGGTATTGTTTATAGGGACGTGTTTATCATCTAGAAATTTATAAGTTGTACCCTTATGATATGTGCATTTCTTATGTATTTGATATTATTTCAATACAAGAATTTAAAGATGGTATTGGGTCACCTGCAGAGGAAGGTCAGTATCTAACAAAAGACACACTGCTGTGGATTCTGGGTTTCATACTCTCAGAGGACCTGAAAGTAAGAAACTCAGGTATGAATCCATATTTGGTACAAACACAGGTTCCTGATACCAGGTCTATTGCATTATAACATGAATTGTATGGGGGGCCACTCTCTTTCTAGATTGAAAAAGACCTCTTTGTTGGTAGCATCCTTAATCAGGATTCCCTATAGATGGGGAAGAAGTGAGGCAGTTCCCTATGTGAACTGTGGGCCAGAGTAAGTTTCAGCATCTGGGTACTCCAGGAAATGGGAAGTGGTAGGGTTCTGAATTCTCAACCTGGTTAGGATAAGAAACTGAAAGAAGCATATGTCACAGGTGAAAGAGAAGTATCCTGTTGTTCAGTCCCTCATGCTGAGCCCTATGGGTGGATAAGGCCTTAAGTCACAAGTACCCATCTTTTGCTTGTGCCCTTCTGGGCCCAGATCATAAACCTACATGTAAACTGAGTTTCCCTGGCCTTACCAGCTTGTGGAAGTGGATGGAGTCTTAGTTAAAGAATTAGCTTAAATTATGCCAGCTCTTGCACATATCTGAACTTCACACAGAATTCTAGCCCTCATGTAAAATAGCCCAATTATGTTTCAAGGCCCCTAGTAAATCACAAAACAATCTGTTTTGGGCATCTTCCATGTTCTTCCTTATTAAATCTAGGTCCCATCTTTGTGTATTCTGCCCATGAAGCTGCTTAAGAAGTACTTACCTCTACCCTGCCCCAACCCACTGCAGCTGTGGGAATGTTGATAAAGGTGTCAAGAGTGTTACTTCTCAATCCCCCTAAAGGCCCCAACTGTTGTAGGTGCCTGCCCATGCGCCAAACATGCCTGAATCTCCATTGGAGCTCAAGTTACCACATACCTGCTAAATACATAATGCCCTGTGTCCCACAGTGGTGTGATCAGAAAGCAGGCTGTGGTTGCTTTTACATTCCATGCCTCAATCTGGGGGGTTGGTGACAGGTAGGGGAATAAGGCTGGGCTTGAATGGCTCCCTTGTTACTGAGGGATAATGGACTTTTCCAGAGGAGGTACAAGCTTCAATCAAGAAGTGCCAGGGACAGCTGCTCCCTCTGGGGGTCTGTGCCTTCCACCAATGGAGGTGGGGAGGTCAGCTTCAGCAGTCTTGCACCACTCATAACTCTTAGAAATACTCCCAAGTGCAGGGTATTTAAAAGACAGCTTCTGTATCAGACAAACCAAAAATGAGGAATGTTCTGTTAAAAATGCTAATGCCATAAAAAGATGAAAAAAGGTTGTGGAAATTTTCCAGATTAAAGGATGCTAAAGAGACATGATAACTAAAAGCAATACCTCAACCTAGACCAGATACTGTGATGGAGGAAAAGGCTATAAAGGACATTATTGTCTCAACAGACAAAATTGGAGTATATATGGTAAATTAGATAAAAGTATTGTATCAATGTTAAATTTACTGAAGTTGTTTATACTGCAATGTAGAAAATATGCCTATTCTTAGGAAATTCACACTGAAGTACTTAGGCATGAAAGGTTATGATGTAATTTACCTTCATATGGTCCAAATACACACACACATACGAGAGAAAGAGAGAACATATGTACAAACTATAAAGCAAATAACACATAAAATGTTAGCAATAGGTGAATCTGGTAAAGGGGATACAGGTGTTCTTTATGCTATTTTTTTTATTTTTTAAACTTCCCTGTAGGTTTAAAATTATTTCCAAATAAAAATGTTTTTAAAATGTAAAACACCATTTCTGTGCACACAGTTAGAATCTCGTGGCACATGTGTGACTGAACTATTTCTGTGGCAAAAATGAATGAGAATGAGGGCAATAGCTGCCTTTTTAGGCAGGGCTAACAGACATACCAAAAGGTAGTCAAATACCTGGCATGAAGTTGCCAAGTGGCATCAGAGGCACTCATCTCTTGGTCTCCCCCATCCTACAAGATACCAAAAATACTTTTTACATTTTTTCCTGAGGATTATGGGCCCTGGGTTTTAATGAAAATTTGGTTATGAAAGGAAGTATATTGGTTCATTCATTCATCAAGTAAATGTTTTGAATATCTACTTACTGTGTGTCAGGAACTGTGCTAGGGGCTAAGGATGCAGCTCAGGGTACAAGGGGAGAGAGAACCACTCTCCTAAAAAAGCCTATGAGCTAGTTGGGGATATACCCACAACCACTTAAATAAATACATATTTCCAAATTAGTTGACTATGAAGTAGACTTGGGAAGCCCTAAAAAAGCCCAGCCTTTTACCAGAGCCAGTAGATCCAAGCCCCATGAGTCTGATGCACATTTAGGTCCCCCCTCAGGATTTCCTAGATTATAGGTACTTCTATATCTAGTGATAAGAGGAAAAGAAGGAACCACCAGTGCTTACCCCAACCTGGGTGCAGCCCATCTGTTTTGGCTTAGCTCTCTGCAAACTGCTCTGTCCTCTGTGAGAATCAGGGAAGAGGCCACATGCCACTCCATCAATATCCCTGGGCTAGTGGACCAGGGAGCTTTGGAAAACAGCCTTTCTACTGATCTATGCCTACAGGTGAATGTAACAGATACATCCATAATGCTTGTGAAAGGCAAAAACCACCAAACACCCTTATGCAGAAGACTGGAAGCCTAGTGGCCCTAAGAGTCCCATCACTGGAGTGCTGAGTCATGAAAACAACATGACAATCTTCCAAACAGACAGAATTATGACTTTTTAACACAGCTATGGTTCTGCTCCCAATCCTGGGTGTGGCACTGACTGCGATGCCCTCTACACAGGGAGTCCTTTGCCTTGGGGCTCCAAGTAGGCAATGTTGTGGAGGGAGTTGTAAGTGTGTGTGTGTAACTGCATATAACACCATGTGTGCCCATTCTGTCCACTAGTCTCAGGTAGGACTGACACTCGACTCTGATGTATTCTGGTCCTAATCCAAAGAAGTTTTAGATCCAACAAACGTTTACTGAAGCCCTACAGAGTTCCAAGCCTTTTACTTTATACTTCGACACATTTTATATCATTTTATCTTTAACAATAATCCTTTAAGGTAGGAATTATCTGCATTGTACAGATGAGAAAACAATCGCAAAGAGGTTCACTGATTTGCTCAAGTATATCATACAGCTTTTTTAAAAACACTCACACACAATACTCTTAGCTGAGGCCTCTCTGTGTGGGTTACTTATCTTACAGTATTTCTGGTCTTCTCTATTACTGGAGCCATTGCTCCCCTTATACAAGCCCCCTTCTTTCTTCTCTTTTCACTAGCCCTTGTGGGCTTTTCTCTTTTTTTAATACTGCATTTAATAGCACAAAAAAATCACAAATACAAAGAAACTGGCAAAGATGTTTGTCAATGAGATATCCCTGCCTCCTCCACTTTTCCACTTTCATACCCATATATGTAATGGGCTACATTTGTATAAACTTTTCTTCTCTCCCTCAAACATATAACTGTTATGTGATTGGTCAGTTGAAGTTGAAACACCCATGGAGAAAGATGTTTTATGGTTACAAGGGCACACACACCCCCCCAAACACCACCCCCCTCCCACCCCACACTTTCCCACACAATCTTTTGGAGGAATATAGGATATGGACCAGTGTCAGGATCTCCCTGCCTTCCTTACCAGAACATTCCTGCCATTTAATTTTCCTTTAACTGCTTAGACTAGAGCCTCTTCTCCCGTCCCTCCTATTTCTCTTCCAATCAGGACCTTTTAGACACTGGGTACTGTTCAATTCTTACTCTGTCAGGCCCATGGGCCATGCAAGTAGGTCCTTTAAATCTTGATGCCAGTAGTAGTATAGGTGTCACCATCTTCCATTACAGGTAGGTCTGTGTGTCACTTCAGTAGGCTTGTGTATTCATTTCTTTCACTTTTTCTGATTCATGTTCCAGGACCTGTTTGTGATAGAACAGTAAATACCCTTCACTATCCAGAACATCTTTAATACTGGCCTTGGTGATAACAGCATCATCACACTTGAACCACTGGTCCTTGTGGTGCCGGATGAAGCTGGTATAGTGGCCACTCTCCAAGGTTCCTTGGTGATTAACCACGGCAAACAAGGAATATTTATTCTCCTCATTTCCACTACTGGTTGGCAGCTGCAACTGTCCATTCATCCTGCTCTCTTTACTTGAGGCCATAAATGGTGTCATATCCAGCTCCAGAGGAAAGGATATGTATGTAGTGATTTTGCGTCTCTGTTTGGCAGAGTGTTCAAACCGTTTGAAATGAAAACAGGCAACAACAGGTAATTTATTCATTGTGAGCTGTTTGGTAGATTCCTGGTAGCTTTGGCAACTACCACATTTGATTTTGGCACTGCTTCCTAGGTGCTCTGGCCTTGTAAACCTTCGCAAGCAGTCCGTGAGCGTGGTGGTTCCTGGTATGTGGCTTTCCCCATTCACACTGCTCTCCCTCCCTGGGCTCATGGGCCAGAAGGAGGTACAAGAACCAGGCAAGTCCAAACTGATGTCCCAGCATGGGTCTATTGTGGTAGAGACACCATGGCAGGCTTGACAGGTGACATCAGACTGCAGGCCACCTGTGAAGATTTGGTCTATGATGCAGTTACAGTGGTTGGGATTGTTGGCTGCCTTGCCAGCATCATCACCTTTGCAGTGCCGGTGCAGGACGTCTAACGCTGCAATGAGAAACTCGTGGGCATCCTGTTGCCTGTACCCTGCTAAATGCCGTGCATGTATCCATACCAGGTGCAGTAATTTATAGGGAACATGAGGAGATGGGTTTCCAGAATACAACTCCCGAAAAAGCGAAGACATCTCACAGACCAGACACAACTCCGGACTTGGCATTTCACATCTGTGCCTGTCAGAGAGGAAGAAATCTCTCAAGATCGGAGTGTGGGTAAGGGCCTGGACTATGCAGTTCATAAAGCACGTGTTGCCAAGATTGATTAGTCCTCTTAAACCAATGGTAAAGCTGGAGGTGATTCTTCTTCTCCTTGGGTTGTGCCCCAGCAGTTCTAACTCCGGTTTGGTTGTCTCCCAGGTTGGGTATTTCTCACCGAGGCCAGGCACTGAACACTGCTGGTGAGAAACCTCAGTTGAGGTGGAGGCTTGTAATTTCAAAGCTTCTCCTTGCTCTTCTTTGGCAATTTGCTCAATGTCTTTGTCATATACATAGTCCTTACACATAAAGCAGTAGATACCTCCATAGTAAAGGTCTACAGCTAAGTTGTGCTGTTTTGTCTCAGCGTGCTCATGAATGTGTTTCTCTGTGAAGCAGCCAAAGAAGACACAGGAAAGGCAAGAGTGGAGTCTGTTCAGGTGGGTACCGCACACATGGCAGATGCACGACTTTGCCTTGCTTTTCCTGGTCTCTGGGGTTCTACACCACACGAAGCACTGGTAAATCACCCGCAGTTCCTGCCTCCAATTCTCTCCCACCTTAAAGGTGTTCACGTGGGAACAGCCTGGTGGACCCACAGCAAAATCCACATCCAGGCATCCACCCCCAGGGCCGCGCCGGGGCCGGGGCCGGGGCGGGGGCCGTGGCCTAGGCTGCGGCGGGGTACGGAGTCGGGTCTGAGGCCGCGGCCGGGGTCGGCGGCGGGGGGCACGACTACGCCGCGGAGAGGGATCAGGGGGCCGTGGGGGGTCAGAGGTAAGGGTGGGGACAGGAACCTCGTCGCTATTGCCGCCGCCACCGACGCTCCGCGCAGGGTTCTCATCCTCCAGCTCCTGCTTCGGCTCCCCCTTTGGCTCCTGCTCTGCCTCGCGTACCGGCTCGGGTTCGGGCTCCAGCTTGAGCTCAACCCTGCGGCCCGGACCCTCCTCCTCCTCCAGCTCCACCTTGCCGGTGGCGTCCACCTTCCCCGCCGCCTCCACCTTGTCGGTGGCGTCCACCTTCCCCGCCGCCTCCACCTTCCCCTCCACCTTCGCTTCTGTCTCCACCTTCCTCTCCGCCTTCTCCGCCGCCGTCTCCACCGTCTCCGCCTCTTCTATCTCCTCCGCCTCCACTGGCCGCGACTCCTCCCCCTGCTCGCAGGGTTCGGGCGGCCACTGGGCGTGGCGGCGCGGGGGGCCACGCAGACCTGGGGTGTCCCCCGCCCGGCCTGAGGGAGCGCAGTGGCCGTGGCAGCTGGACCCAAAAGGGACTTTCACTCAAGGAGGCGGCGGCGGAAGCAGGCGACGCCCCCGGGAATACTCCCGCCGTAGCCCCCTAGCGGACGCCGCTTCTGCAGCCAGGCCCGGTTTCCTTTAATTCAGTATTTCCCAAACTTGCTTGTTCCCGAGAATCACGTGGGGAGCGTATTAAAATTACAGATTCCTCGGCTCCACCCGCAGACCCACTGAATCAGAATCTCGAAGGGAGGTGCTCTCGGGAACCTGTATCTTTAACTAGGGCCCGAGAGGATTCTTATGATCAGGCAAGTTTGGGAAACACAGCTCTAATTCATTGAGGCTGGCGGGAAGGGGGGCGGGGACCGCGCAGTCTCTTTAAGGCGCTTCCAGTTCTCGGCTCCAATCGCTGCTCTGACCCCTTTCATGTCTCCTCCCCTCTCCTCGTCCTTCCCTCGTTCCAGGAGGCTTGCCCCAGCACTGCGGGGCTGGGGACACAGGGATAACCAAGTCCAGAAACACTTCTCGGGCTGTGAAATGTCCCCTAGAGTCTGGGTCCCGAGCCGCTCAGTCAGAAGCTGTGACAGAACATCATCTCTGTAGCTGAGCCTGCCGTCTGAGCCAGTCCCAGGCTCCCCTCCTGTCCCAGGTTCTGGCCCCTGCCCAGTAAGTATGAAGCCCCAGATCCATTCTGGACCAAGCCCGGCCACCAGATTCCCAGGGGCAGAGCTCCCAAACCCACTGGGCCTGAAGAGGCACGTCCCTTTGCCCATCTTATTGGCGCTCTGCAGAGGCTGTGCCTGCTCCTCCTCATCTCCTCCTTGGGCTCCCAAGGCCATGAGTGGGTTGAAGGTTTGGCAGCCAGCCTTCTGGCCCAGCAGATGTTGAGCAACCCCGGGAGGGAAGTAGGAGAGACCAGACACAACAAGGCCATGCTTACAGTTAGTACCTCCACTATAGCTGAGAGGCCTGAACTACAGGACCCCACCCCAGGACCCTCAAGCACTAGCAGGTGAGAGCTGAGAAGGGGTAGGTCTCAGTCTGAGGACCTCTGGGAGCTCCTGCACCAAGAGCTGCTAGCAATTGGTAGCAGCACTATGGGCCCATGAGGGCTGAGCCCAGAAAAAGTGGCTCAGGTCTTGGGCATGCTGGATGAGGTCATGGAGTGACCACAGGTGCTGGTCTCAGGGAGGGCAGCTAAGGGATGGTGTCAGGATGGGACTCAGAGGAAAAGTATATAGCCAGTGCTGGAGTGTCAGGGGAGAATGTGTTCCAGGAAGAGCCAGTCCGTGATTCCTGGGGATCGCTGGTCTTTCCCCAGTACACACTGCCCAGCTTGTGGGGCTGTGCTGCCTAATGATAATCTAGCAGAGTTCTTGGTTACCATGGACATTGTCCCTCCACCTGACCCCTTCCTTCAGGGAGGCTTCCAGGGGTTAGTAGCATGAATTGGTTGTCAGGAGTCAGGAGCCCTTAAGAAGGGTAGGATGTATGGCTGGTGCCCATACAGCTGAGACCCCCAGAGCTGCCCTGGTGCCTCCTCTTCTTAAACCAGCTCTTGCTTCAATTCCCTGAAGCACCGCAGCATCTTTCCAATAAATCCTGCCCTTTGTGGCCTGCCACTAGAGGAACTGCAACTAGCTCACCCACTGAAGGATTCTTGTTCCTGCTGTTCCTGCTAAAAATGATGGAAGTCATGGATGGGTAAAGGGACAGGAGGTACTCTCATCCCACCTCCACAGAAAAACAGACATCAAAGAGACCTAGATCTCTGTGTACCTGGGACTGTCTACCATTGAAGACACCATGGCAACTCAACTGCCTTACTGATCACCTTCCTGCAGAAGCCCTCTGATCCAGCATGTTCTGGAAGTGGGGAGCTCAGCCATCATTCTCTCAACAAATGCCTATTCAGCTCCAACCCAGAGCCAGGTGTTACAGTTAGAGCTGTGGACAAATACAAACGTCCAGGGCTACAATGAGGGCTGGGTTCTCCAAAAGGCATTTCAAGGAAGTGTCTAGGTCAACAGCAGAGAAGTGCCAAAAACAGAAGAATCAAGAAAAAATATCAGAAACAGTTTGACATTCTTTTTAAAAAGTTGTACTTCTTGGAAAAGCCAGAATTCTGTTGCACTTTTTACATTTCTTTCAAGATGCATGTTGCTTCTGCTCTGAATCACATGCAGGGGGTGTCAGCATAATCTTTATTTTTTTGCTTTCTCATTTCCTTTTTTATTTTAACTGCGTCTTGATTTGAAGAAAATAAATTTGAAAAATAGTATCTAAAATAGCACAATATAACCAGGGAGAAAAATACATATCATATGTAATTGACTAGACAATTCTATTAGATTTCTCTATAATTTGTTAATGAACTGGATCTTAAAAGATGTGAGTCACGAATATGATTTCAGGGATAATGGTTACTTAAATGATTACAGTTTTTAATATGTATACCAAAAGCATATATATATGCTTTTTTCATTTTGAGAAAATAGATCTAATCCTGGAGCATTATCTAACTTAATCTTTTTGATGCTTAGTGCTTGTATAGGTCTAGATTCAGTCCTTGGCAAATGTTACCATCTCTGCCTCACAAAGACCCAACCGAAGGCTAGCAGAAGGGACTGACCTCAGGATAGACCCCTCCTCATCACAGTCACAATGCCTGGGATTGAACACAACTCTGACCACAAGGTGGCAAAAGAGTATATGACACTCCCTTTGTTATGAATATTTATATAAAACTATTGGTTTATATCACAATAATCTCCAAAATATTTTAACATTCTCTATGCATTGTGACATCTAAATTTTTGCATCAAAATGTCAGTTAACTGTAAATAATATGATTCCTGACAAATACATTAACAAAATTGTTACATCATGATTTCACATGAAACCAGTGAAACTTAAATACCTTAGTGATTTGAGAGCCACCATTATCTGTTATAAAAATCATAG
The DNA here is from genome assembly GCA_028533065.1 of Trachops cirrhosus. NCBI lineage: Eukaryota > Metazoa > Chordata > Mammalia > Chiroptera > Phyllostomidae > Trachops > Trachops cirrhosus. The sequence continues at coordinate 43,449,755 of CM052552.1, forward strand.
CTGAGTTCTTCTTTAAAGTTGGAAGTTGTATATTTTCCCTTTTCTCCATGAGTTACCTCCACCCTATTCTTTTAAAAGAATTTTGTCCCAATAATATATATTTTTGCCCTGGAAATGATTTTATTAGTCATCCTATTTCCCTTCTGCAAAAATATTTTAATATTCCTGTGATCCTGAAGCTCTAAGTATTGTTTAAAAATTTACTCTTGCTTGTGTTATCATGATGGTATTAGAATAGAATGGATCAAGGCATTGCAAGTATATTACAAAATTTGAAAGATAGTTGTTAAACATCAAAACAAAATAATTATTAGAGATAAGTCTTTGTTTTACTTTAGTGGGTATATCCATGGATAAATATTACTTATTGCTAGAATTAGACAAGATTCAACATCAATTCTCTTTCTACTTTTTGCTTTGTTAGACTTTAGCACACAGAATATAACCTTGTTTATATAAATAAGTCTATGAGAATGGACATTTTGTTTTAGCAATGTCACTCAAGTCTTTAAATTCCTTTGAACATGTATGGGGGAAATATTAGGTTGGCCAAAGAGTTTGTTTACTCTTTTTCATATTGATGGCTCCAGTAGTGCTTAGTTGTCTTTAATTCCATTCAAAACAATTTTGTTAAATTGTATTGTGACAGCTGTCTTATCAGCATACATTTAAAAAACTTATTAAAATTGGTGAATTTTATGCAGTCATTTTAATATTGAAGATGGAATAAAATGTGCAACATTTTGGCATATTATGCTTTATTACTTCAAGAAAGGTAAAACTCAAGTGAAAAGCAAACATATGTGCAGTGTATGGAGAAGGTGCTCTGACTGATTGAACATGTCAAACGTGGTTTGCAAAGTTTCTATTGACATTTTGGCCAAATAATTCTTTGCTGTGGGGCTGTCTTATGCATTGGAAAATGTTTAGCAGCACCCCTGGCCTCTAACACACTGGAAGCTAATAGCAGGAGATAGCTGACATACTCAAAATATCCAAATCAATAAAGTTATTGCTGAAAATGAAAAGCATATTTTCTATTTTATGGAAAACATTAAACAGACTTTTTGGCCAACCCAATATTACATACACAATGATATATCTTCAAATTTGTTTTTAATGATTTATCAGCTGACAGCAACATTGGGTTCTCCATCAATTTTATTGGAAGACATCTAAGTTACAAAAGGATTTGATACCCCATACATTTGTTACAACAGTTTGTTTCTTCATCATTGACAGCATTGTTTGAAATTGTCTCTCTGGTACCCTGAGGATTTTATATCACAGGGCAGTGCACCCAGGTAACATTGAAGATGGGTAACATACACTTTTCTATTATAAAGTGCAAAAAGGACTGTTGTGAAAGGGAGATGGAAAAAAGAGAACCAGCTTGACTCCTCCACCACAAGTGTGTTTTCTGGCAGATCAATTTAAGAAAATATGAAATTTGAGGATGTAGATATCGATCTGCTTAAAACTCTAAGTGCTTTTATTTACCCCATGGAAAGTCTTTCTATACCCCTTGGGTAATACACACTCTACTCTTAAGCTTCCTGGTTTATATTTATTATTATAAAAGTAATATATATAATATCTGTGATTTTTTAAAAAGATATAGGAGAGGGCATAATATGAAGAGTTAAAACCCCTTTCTTCTCTGCCAATCACACCCAATTCTATTCCCCTAAAATAACCACTTGTTAGTAGTTTCTCAGGTTTTCTTTGAGAAATTTTCTATGCAAATATAAACTTTTTTTTACATGTATCCTTTAATGAAATAGAAATGAGACTGTAATATACATATCAATCTACAACTTAGCAAGAATATATTGGACACCTGGCAGTGCTCTCCACGTTGACCTACACACACATACAGTGCAATGCCAATAAAAATTTCAATCACCTTTGGGGGGGTAATTTTACAAATTAACATGGGAGAATAAAAGGTATTTTCCTCTTTCCTATTTTCTCCATTTTTCTCCCAGAAATGAGGATTTAATGGCTATAGCTGAGTAGCCATCTTGCAACCAAAAAGCTGATTGCCTCTGGACCTATTTTTTTGTTGTTCAATTACAGATGTTCCCATTTTCCCCCATTACTCTCCCCTGCCCTACTCACCCCCACCTCCCACCCTCAATCCTACCCTCCCTTGGCTTTGTCCATGGGTCCTTTATACATGTTCATCGACTTGACCCTTCCCCTTCTTTCCCCTGTTATCCTCCTCCCTCCTCCCCTATGGTTACTGTCAGGTTGTTCTTTATTTCCATGTCTCTGGTTTTTTACATGAGAAAAAAATGCCATATTTTAACAATTCTAAGTGGTACATTTTGTCACATTTTAACATCTCTAAAATCTTTGGAGGACAGTTTAATGATTACATTTGCAGCAGTTTTTTTCTTGGTGGTACATAAAATAATGTGTCTTACAGTCAATAGTATCTTTTTTTACAATGTTTTTATTAATTTTTATTGATTTTTTAGAGAGAGGGAGGGAGAGAAAGAAAAGAACATTGATTCGTTGTTCCACATATTTATGCATTCATTGGTTGATTCTTATATGTGCACTGACCGGGGTTGGAACCCACAACCTTGCCATATAAGGATGATGCTCTAACCTCATGTTAGATGTTGTAATTCTCACCCAAGGACACACTTATTGATTCTAAGAGAGGGGAAAAGAGGGAGAGAACATCAATGTAAGGAAAAACATTAATTGATTGCCTCTCATTCTCTTCTGGACCAGGGACTAAACCTGCAATGTAGGCATGTGCCTTGACTGGGAATTGAACCTATGACCCTTCAGTCCACAGTATGATGCTCCAACCAACTGAACCACACCAGCCAGGGAGGGACAAGTATATTTTTAAAAGAGACACATTAAAATCAATATATTCTGATGTCACTAGAATCAGTGTGACAAGATTCTAAAAAACTTTAAACAAATGTGCTTCTACTTCATTAAGTTACACCAAATGACAGGGGACAAGGCAAGCTTTTCTTGATTGTTTTGTAATGTGCCACATCTTAAGATGCCCACTTTCTCAGGAATCACTTAGCTTGACCACTTTCCTTTTTTCAGCATATCTACACTCTGGATCCAGGTTGGGTGTGGGTGCCAGGTTTGTAGTTTGTACTACAAGATTTGAGTCCCAACAATGTAGGATCAGCAGCTATAAGGGAAGTTCTAAGCAAGGAGCTCAAGCTTTTGTGCATTGTAATATTGTAGTTACCTGGAAAATATTTTGACCTCTCAATTCTCCAAAACATAATCCCCCAAACCTGTTTTTAAGGAAAGGTGGTCATCCTACAGTTTGTGCAATTAAGACCTGTGCTATATTACTCCATTAGAAGTTTTATCAAACATACATTGTTCTAATACAGAACATACAATTCTGATTGAATTTAGTTTTGCTTATAACCTGAATTATCAAATACCACATGGAGTCAAGGCATGAGAGAGAGAGAGTGATTATTAGAATAAATACCTTCCTGCAATAAAGCATTTAAAGAGGAGACAAATTTTAAGAAAGAAATGAACTTTGTTGATTAGGTTCCACCTAAAGGTGAGATCATATGGTATTTGTCCCTCACCACCTATTTCACTTAGCATAATGCTCTCCAGATCCATCCATACTGTCGCAAAGGGTAGGAGCTCCTTCTTTCTCTCTGCTGCATAGTATTCCATTGTGTAAAGGTACCATACTTTTTTGATCCATTCATTTACTGATGGACACTTAGGTTGCTTCCAGCACTGTACTTGAACAACAATAAAAAAAGAAAGAAAAAAATAACAGTAGCTATCCTAGAGATTACAACATATATCCTTGACTTACTATAAAATTATACAAATTATCATTTTATCACTTTTCTGATATTCTTAGACCCTTAAATCTTTGATAATGTTTAACAGTACTCAAAAAAAAAGAAAGAAATGAATATTGAAGGGAAATCCCTCTTAGAGGGGGAAACAGAATGAGGGGTTGATTTAGCTGGAGGAGGAAACAGAATGAGGGGTAGGTGCAGTTGGAGGGGGAAATGCAGAATGAGGAGGAGTTACATTGGGAGGAGGAAACATATTTGGAAGGGAAAACACACTTATTGTTTCTTTCTCTTTCACTAATTCAAAGGTCTCTGCATGTTCCTTAGGCTCAGAAAATGTCTTCTTCTCCATCTTTCATTTTACAAGTCTTCCCCTCCTCAAGTGGAGTGATTTCCTTCTCTTCATTCATTTCACAAGTTACCCTCTCCTCAGGTACAAGGATATTCTCCTCCTCTTCCTTCAGGTTAGTTGCCTCCCTCTCCTTTGGTAGGCTCTCCATGTTGTTCAGTCCCAGGTATTGGTGGGGCAAGAGCAACTACTTCAAACACAGGGCTGAGTCTCAATAGTGTCTTACAATCAGTGTGACACTGGAAACATCATCCTGTTTGAACCTTTATTATTTGGATTCTAGTCATATGTAGTTGACTACAATTCCTAAGTGACAGCAGGCTTTCTATTTCAATCCTAGTGAAGTCTGAATTCCTTATCCTGGCCTTTAAAGCCATGCAGAATCTGGCCTTGGTCTCTCAGACCTCACATCTTACTAACTTAGCCTTGCCTCAGACAAACTAGATTTACTACTGCTCTTTGAATAAGTTAAGCTAGCTTCCACTTCCAAGCCTATGCCCTTATTGTTTCCTCTTGTGCATTGTACTATTGTAATTAAAGCTGTTCCCTTAGAAATCCTCATAGCTTTCTCCCTCACTTCTTCAGCTTGCTGCTTAAATGGCACCTTATCTCAGAGTACTTCCTTGACCTCTATATACAATAGGATTCCATCTCTGCTTTATTTTTCTTTGAAACACTATCACCACATGATATACTAAATATTACATGTGCACACACACATAAAAATTGCTATAATGTGAATTCCATGAGAGTAAGATGTTCACTATTCTATTCCCAATGCCTCTTGGCACTGAATACATATTTAAATATTTGTGAAATAAACAAATGCATGCCTTTCATTATGAGTGAAGTCGACCATATTTTCATACATTTACTGACCATTTTGTATTACCCAGTTTTGTGAACTGCTATTCACATGTTTTGCCTATTTTCTTTTGGATTCTTATTGACAATAATAAGTAACACTTATATGGTGATTGAAGTATGCCAAGAGTTGTTTTATTAAATAGGTTTGACACTCTTTACAACTTTTGGAAGTTGGTTCTGTTATCATCCTTATTTTACAGGTGAAGGAATTGAGGCACAGAGAGGTAGAGTGACATCCAAGATCACACAGCTAGCAAATGATGGACCTCAGATTTAAACCCAGTGGTTGGAATATAGAGTTTGGACTCTTAACTACTAAACTATTAGTCCTTTGTCTGTCATATTCTAGCATAAATAAACAAATAAGTAAATAACTAAATAAATCCATTTATCATTTGACAATTGTATTTTATTTCATTTTTACCATATGATGATTACTGTTATTATGTAATCAAGATTTACAAACTTTTATAAATAAAAGTTTTGGATACTAGGAAATGTATTTCACTAATATATGTATTAGTTACATATATATGTATTCTGGATATTAGTGTCTGGGTTTTTTGTTGGTTTTTCTGATTATAAAAATGTAGAGCAAATGCAACGGTTCTGAGACAAAAAAAGACTCTGATGATTTTAAGAAATGAGAATAAGGTCAGAATGCCTTGAATTTTGTTACCAAGGAGGACAGTGGTACAAGACAAGGATAAGGATAGATATGCAGTCAGGGACCAGATCACCTGGAACCTTGTAGACCACAACATAGTATTAGATATTGTCTTAATTGTGATGGGGATCATTTAGAGGAGGTAACAAGGGAATGACATATGATGTACTATTAACATACAATAATTATCTAATAACAAAACAATAACTAACACTTCTTGATTGCTTACTATATCCCAGGTACTATTTTAAAAGTACTTTACTAAGTACTTAAACCTCATAACACACTGATAAGGTAGGTACTAATATTATTCTCACTATACAATGCATCAACTGAGGCACAAAAATATTAAGTACCTTGAATTTCCTTATGTTTACTGTCTACTTCTATATCTGCCTCCATTCAGATTATACCTACCTTCAACAATGAGGTGTCTGAAGCCTACTTTGTCCAGACCCCTGACATCCTACTGGTGGTTTGTGAGTCCTCACTGAGCTAATGGGAAAGGAAAAATGGCAAACCCACTTAGCACTAGGGCCCATAGGTCTGGGAGCTGGTCAAGTGGGCTCTCTCACCCCATTTGGACCATGCTGAACTGCCATAAACGCAGCAACAGCCAACCTGTTGGCCCATTCATGACAAAAGTAGCCAGCTCAGGAGCCCCTGCTTATCACTACAGCATGACAAGGTTTTGTACCCACAGTCCCATAGCCATACCAGCTGCCAGGAAACTGAAGAATGAGCTCATCAGGACCCAGCACAAGCTTCCAAGAGATGCCATCCCTCCAGAGGGAAGCAGCAGGCCTAGTGCTGTGGAAGGGGCAGAAAATGGAGGATCTCAAGACACCCATGTGTTTCCAATGGCCTGGGCCTTTCTCTGGCTGAAAGAAAGGAAAAGACTTAGAGAGCGCAAAGGCTTGTTTGTTAGGGATGACAGCAGATATGTAGGTTATACTGTATCATATCCTAACCAGCCATTTCTCCAGTTTTTAGCACATATCACTTCTAGCAGTATGTCTCTTAGTTTCCCTCAGTCTTCAGCAGCTCTGACTGTACCCCTTCAGACTACTTCTCCTTTTGATTTACACTTTTGATTCTTTACCCATCTGCTTCATAATGTGAGTTCAAATCAGCTTCCTCCATGCTGGCACAGCATCTGGCCAGCCACCTATCTTACCCCAGCCTTTTTAGAAAATCTTGGAATTCCCAAATCTGTGTTCAGTGCTGGAGGTTGGTCTTGTAGGGTATAGCATG
>CM052552.1:43457212-43485065 GCA_028533065.1 Trachops cirrhosus
ACCAGATGGTACAAATCATCCTCTGTACTCCTTAGCTTCAAAAATTCATATCAACTGAGGTTCTGTTGATTGTTCAGGTCACTTGGAAGATCAGCCAAAAATACATGCTGGGGGCACAAGCAAGTGGGCTCAACTTTCACCTACTTGGCCACCATCTTCTGAATCCTGCCCCTGGGAATCTAATATGGGGCCTCTGACATCTGCTCCATGAGTACCTGTACCTACCTCCTTCTGTTCCCCAAAGCACAAGACCCCATACAAAAGGTCTGAACACTTTCCTATGTCTGTGGATACCTGACCATACAAGATTTGGTGAGACCAAAGATGTCACCAGTATTGTATCTGAAATGCCAGGATTCTCTTTCCCAGGCTCCCTCTAATTCTTGTACAGTTTAAAAAAAAAAAACAGGCAGCAGAAACCACTTTAAGGGGACCCAGGTATGGGATTTTGCAAAGACTTCAAAGCAGCTATTATAAATATGTCCAAAAAGTGAATGGAATTCATGTTTAGACAATTAAAGGCAATTTTTATGACAATAATTCATCAAATAGAGGACATCAATAATGAGATAGAAACTATAAAAAATAACTAAATGGAAATTCTGGAGTTGAAATGTACAATAACTAAAGCTTAAAAAATCACTAAAGGGGCTCGACAGTAGATTTGAGCTGGTAGAAAAAAAGAATCAGTGAATTTGAAATAGATCATTCAAGATTATACAATCTGAAAAACAGAAAGGATAAAAGAATGCAGAAACATGAGCAGAGTCTTATTATGACCTATGGGTCATAGTGAAGTTTACCAACATATACATAATGCAAGTACCAGAAGAAGAGGAGAGGGAGAAATTAATACAAAAATTATTTGAAGAAGTAACCACTGAAAATTTTCTAAATATGATACAAATAATTAATGTACATATCCAAAAACTCCACAAACTTTAAGTAGGATAAACACAAAGAAATCCATGTCAAGACCTGTCATAGTAAAAATTTTAACAGCCAAGTCCAAAGAGAACATCTTGAAAGAAGCAAAAGAAAAATAAATGCACTAAGTTCTATTGACACTGTATTTTTTCTCACTGGTCTCGATTCATCCACTCTTGGTTATCTCTGAAGATGGGGTTCCACATACTAGCTGAAACATATTAACTTATTCCTGGATCCTCTTTTGTGATCCCTCCTGAGATGGCATCTACTGTGGATATGCTAGAGTTCTGATGCAGCCCTCCTACATAAGTTGTCCTTTATGAGCTATGTAACCTGGAGCAAGTTACTTATTAGCCTCTCTGAGCTCACATTCCTTTATGAGCTATGTAACCTGGAGCAAGTTACTTATTAGCCTCTCTGAGCTCACATTCCAAATCTCTACATGGAATTCGCATCCCTACATTATTTCACTATCGTGATAATTAGAAACAATATATGCACAGTGTCCTGACTATGGGAATTACTGCTGAAATGATGATAGCTAATCTTGGAAGTGACTGGTTATTACGTGGTCAAGTTTGGTGTGATGCTCCAGGAGATGAGTGCCACCAGAGGAAATATCAGCATGCAAACTGCTGACCAAGTGATTGCCACATTTTCATGGCATCCAGGGACACAGTAGTGCCTAGTGGCATGGGTTATAATAATTTATTCATAATAGTGACATTTAACACTGCCCTGTGCTGGCCCAGGCACTGTCCTAAGGACCTCCATTTGTGGGAATAAGCCATCTCCACACTTTCTCAATAAGCCTGTCTGATAGCTATGACAGTGCCTGTTTTACAGGTACAAAAGAAATTGAGGCTCAGAGGCATGAATTATCTTATGCAAGATCACATAAGATGTAATAGTGGTACATCAGAGCTCTTTTCCCCTGCATGCCAAGCACTTGGGCTATCAGGAGTAGACTCAGCATTCATTTGACATTTCCATGTAACATTAGATTTTGGCTTCAGCTAAGGTATTAAGTGTGCTTTTTCAAGTGATTCAGTTTGGGATGTGCCCCCAGGAATCATTAGTCCACAATCCGCTAAGGAGAAGAGTTCAGATGGCTTCATGGTTGTCTGGGACCCAATCCTAAGTTAACCTCCCCAAAATGTCAGAGATTCCATTGTTAAATAGTAGTTTAAGGTCTCAGAACAACCTGTCACATGGATTGAACCCTAAGACTGCACGATGGGGTGGCATTCAGTGCTTCAGAGTGGGTCTGTGCTGCTCCAGTGGGTGTGACTTCCTATTTTTTGGTAGGTGTTTTTCATAATTCAAGAGAGAAATGTGTGAGACAGATAGGACAGCCCTCAGGAGGTTATTCTGCCCTCTTTAGATTTGTTCTAATTTTATAGACCTTTACTAGACATAGGCCTTCAAAGAGTTCAAAGATCTCACATCCTCAACAAAAATACACAAATACCTCACCTTAAACATTAGGACAAATCATAAAAGAGTTCAGAGACATCATGCCCTGAAAATAGAACTCCAAATACACCAGATTCAAACCTTGGGGCATACACTTAAATAGTTCAGACCTCGTGCCAAGAAGGCAGACATCCAGTCTACCTAATACTCAAACTTGAGGACGCAGACCCTCAAAGAATTCACAGACCTCATATCCTGAACACAGGCACCTAAATATCTCAGAGTAAAATTCTGAAAAACAAACCCCAAATACCTCAGACTCAGACTTTAGTATACATACCCTCAAAGAGTTCAAAGATCTCAAACCTTGAGCACAGATCCCAAAATCTCAGATTAAAAATTTTAAAAAAGACAATGAAAAAGTTCAAAGACCTCGCATTCAGAACTCAGGCCTCAAATAATGCAAACCTGACTTAGGACCTAGAACTTAGAAAAGTTCAGAGATCTAATACCTTGAACATGGACTTCCAAACACTGTATATTCAAACACTGGAACACAGACTCCTGAGTGATTTCAGAGATCTCATATCCTGAATATGGACTCACCAAATACTTCAGTCTCAATCCTTGGAGAAACAGATCCTCTAAAAGTTCAGAGATTTCATACCCTGGTCAGGGAACCCCAATTGGCTCAAACTTAAACCTTGGGGCATAGAATTCCATTGAGATCACAGAATTCACACCCTAACCAGAGCACACTAAATACTTAAGACTTAAAACTTGGTACACAGACATCAAAAGTTCAGGGACCTCACACCCTAAACACAGACCACAAAAACCCAATATTCAACTCTTGGAAAACAGACACTCAAATATTTTCAGAACCTCACACCTTGACAACAGACCTCTCAATATCTCAGACTCAAATCTTGAAAAGCACACTGAGGAGTTCAAGGATTCATACCTGGACCAGAGTGGCATGAATATGTAAGTCCCAAATTTTAGTACACAAGCCTTCAAACAGTTTAGAGACTTCACACTCTGATTATGGACACCAAAATACCTCAGACTAGACTTTGGAATAGACTCTGAAAATATCAGAGACCTTGAACACTGAACACAGACCACTGATTACCTCAGACATAAACTTAGAAAAACAGACTCTCAAAGATTTCAGAGATTTCACATCTTGAATAAGAACCCTACAAATACCTCAGACTCAAACCTTGGAACACAGACCCTCAATAATCTCAGAGACCTAATGCATTGAACACAGACCCCCAAGGTACCTCAAACTCAAGTCTTGGAACAAAGATCACCAAAGCATTTAGGATCCACAAACCCTGAACTCAGACCCCAAATACATCACTCATTCTCGAGGACAAACATCCTCAGAGAGTTCAGAAACTTTATATGCTGAATGAAGAACCTGAAATATTTCAGACTCAAAACAATAATAAGTTCATAGACCTCAGACCCAGAACATGGACTTCCAAACACCTCAGACTCAGTACTTGGGACACAGACCCTCAAAAAGGTCATAGATCCCACAATCTAAACAAAGACCCCCAAAATATCCTACATCCAAACTTTGGGTCACAGATCCTCAAAGAGTTCAGGTATCTTAAACCCTGAACTCAGACTGCAAACACCTCAGACTAAAACCACAGGACACAGACCATCAGTACATTGAGACCTCACACCAGTAACAAGATTCCAAATACTTCAGACTCAGACATTGAGACACATACCCTCCATGATTTCAGAGATGTTGCATTATCTTTTATTTTTTTGTATTCTGATACTGACAGTGGGGACCTTGCTGTTCCTGGAAAGACTTTCCCTCCCAGGGTTAGCCAAGCCCTAGAAATAGTAAGCAACTCGCCCAAGGGAGTGCTTTTCCAATACAAACCAACTCAGAGCCCACACCCCAACCACCTCCTCTATCAGGCTGTAGACCACCAGTCCTCTGCCCTAATCACCCAACACCAGGTACCAAATAACTAGGGTCAGACCCTCAAAAATTCACTTAGCACACATCATGAATTGAGACCTCCCCAGTTAACTAAGACTCAAACCTTGGAACTCACATCCTCACATAATTTAGAGAACTTACACCCTGAACACAGACATATAAATACCTCAGAGTTAAACCTTGGAACACAAATCATCTAAGCACACATCCAAAAGTGTGTAAGAAGTGGAGAAGTGGAAGAAAGGCCAGCAGACAGAAGCTGTGGCTGTAGGTAAAGAACCATAGTCATGATGGATCCACAGCCAGGCAGGGAGAGAGTGAGGGTGAAAATATAATACCTGCAAACTCTCACATAATGCATGTCACCTTACTCCCTTAAGGTTGAGTGTCATGATGATTTGGATATTGAGATAATTCTTTTAAGTAGTAATTAATTTTAGCATCTCTTATTGTTAAAATTTTATCCAACTTAATGTTTAAATTATTTTGTATATATTTTCATCTTCCATTCCTTTTATTTATATATATATATTTATTTATTTTTATTTTTTATCTTTATTGTATTTTTTCCATTACCATTTAGTCCTCTTATACCCCCTCCCTCCAGCAATCACCACACTGTTGTCCATGTCCACGAGTCCTTTACCCTTTTTGCTCAATCCACCCAACCCCTAACCTCCCCCAACCCATTAGCTGTCAGCCTGCTCTTTATCTATAAGTCTGTCTCTATTTTGGTTTTTAGTTCAGTTTGTTCATAGATTCCACATATGAGTGAAATCATATGATATTTCTCTTTCTCTGGCTGGCTTATTTCACTTAGCATCAGTTCTCCAGGTCCATCCATACTGTTGTAAAGGTAAATTTTTCTTCTTTTTGATGGCCAAGTAGTATTCCATTCTGTAAATGTCCCATAGTCATTTTATCCACTCATCTAGTGATGGACACTTGGGCTGCTCCCACATCTTAGCAATTGTAAATAATGCTGCAATGAACATAGAGGTGCTTACCCATATTTTTCAGACCATAAGATGCACCTAGATTTTAGAGGAGGAAAATAGGAAAAAAAAATTTTTATCTTCTTTTTTTATTTATTTTTTTTAGTTTAGTTTATTCAGTACAGTTTCTGTCCTTTATTCCCATTCCAGCCCACCCACCCATTCCTCCCCTCCTCCCTCCCCTTTCCAACACCCCTAGTTTTGTCCATGTGTCCTCTATATTTATTCCTGAAAACCCTTCCCTTCTCCCCTGAAATTCCCTCCCCTCTCCCTTCTGGTCTCTGACAACCCGTCCTCCATTTCAGTGTCTTTTGTTATATTTTACTTGTTTCTTTGTTTTGTTGTTTAGGTTCCTGTTAAAGGCGAGATCATATGGTATTTGTCTTTTACTGCCTGGCTTATTTCGCTTAGCATAATGCTTTCCAGCTCCATCCATGCTGTTGCAAAGGGTAAATGTGTTTAAATATTCAATAACATAATATTTCACCAATATAAATGTAAACAGAACTCAACAGCAGTATTAACAACCATTATTCCTCCCAAATTTGGGGCAGGGGGAAGTGCATCTTATAGTCCAAAAAATATGGTACATTCTGTCGAATTAGTGTTTTGGATATATTCCCAGAAGTGGGATCGCTGGATCAAAAGGCAAATCTATTTTTAATTTTTTGAGGTATCTCCATACTGCTTTCCACAATGGCTGCACTAATCTGCATTCCCACCAACAGTGCAAAAGGGTTCCCCTTTCTCCACATCCTCACCAGCACCTGTTTGTTGATTTATTGATGGTAGCCATTCTGACAGGTGCAAGATGTTATCTCATTGTGGTTAATTTGCATTTCTCTGATGATTAGTGATGTTGAGCATCTTTCCATATGTCTATTGGCATTCTGTATGTCCTCTGTGAAGAATTGCCTAATCAGGTTCTTTACTCATTTTTAATTGGGTTGTTTGTTTTTTTTGGTGTTGAGCTTTGTAAGTTCTTTATAAATTTTGGATATTAACCATTTATCAGATCTATTGGTGAATATGTTTTCCCATTCTGTGGGTTGTCTTTTTATTTTGTTGATGATTTCCTTTGCTGTCCAAAAATGTTTTAGTTTGATGTAGTCCCATTTGTTTATTTTTTCTTTTGTTTCCCTTGCCTGGGAAGATGTATCCAGTAAAACATTGCTATGAGCAATATCAAAAATTTTGCTGCCTATGTCTTCTTCTAGAATTTTTATGGTTTGGGGTCTAACATTTAAGTCTTTGATCTATTTTGAATTTATTCTTGTATGTGGTGTAAGAAGGTGGTCTAGTTTCATTTTTCTGCCTCTGCACCTATCTGTCCAATTTTCCCAACACCATTTATTGAATAAACTATTTTTAGCCCATTATATATGCTTGCTTCCTCTGTCGAATATTAACTGACTATAAAGGTGTAGGTTTATTTCTGGGCTCTCTATTCTGTTCCATTGATCTATGTATCTGTTTTTATGCCAGTACCATGCTGTTCTGATTGCTATGGCCATATAATATATTATGATATTAGGTAGCATGATTCCTCCAACTTTGTTCTTCTTTCTCAGGATTGCTCTTGCTATGCCAGGCCTTTTTGTGGTGCCATATAAATTTTTGAAATATTTGTTCTAGTTCTGTGAACTATGCCATTGGAATCTTGATAGGAAATGCATTAAATCTAAAGATTGCTTTGGGTATAGTGGACATTTTAATGATGTTAATTCTTCCTATCCATGAACATGGTACGTATTTCCACTAATTTGTGTCTTCTTCAATTTCTTTCTTCAGTGTCTAATAAATTTCTGAGTATGGGTCTTTTACATCCTTGGTTAGCCTTATTCCTAGATATAAGCCTTATTCTTTTTTGAAGCAATTGTAATTGGGATTGTTTTCTTAATTTCCCTTTTTGTTAGTTCATTGTTGGTGTATAAAAATGCCACTGATTTCTGGATATTGATTTTGTATCTTGCTATATTTTATATTTTTGAGACAAATTTTTATTAATTATATTGGAGTAAAAAAACATTCCTAGCAATTGCAGGTGTGTAAAAGGCTGTTAGAGTTAGGGTGAAAATATATATTTTAATCTAAAGTAAGATGCATGTGAAACAGGACACTGATATATTTCTTTTTAAGCAGTAAGCTCTCTTTGCTGTGGTTGTAAATTAATGAAGCTGGAAAGTTTCTTGTAAAAAGGAAAATGTCTTCTAAAGTATATAGTAGTGCACTGTATAGTGGCATTTTTATAATCATAATCTTTATATTAATCTAAATATAGAACATTTTAATACATGAAATATTAAATTATTTTTTAAATACCTGCAAACTCTCTAATCACACTCTGATCTGCTGGTGCCCACTTCTTCTCACCCCATCCCATACACACATGCATCGTCCAAAGTCAAGCAGAAAATAGAAGAAACAGTGGTTTTAAAACATCTTCAAATTCTTTTACAATCCTTTCATTGGGGGGTAGAATCTAATTCTCCTTCAGTTAAATGTGGGTTGGCCTTAATGATTCACCTCTAACAAATAGAATGTAGTAGAAGTAATGCTACATAATTTCTAAGGCTAGGCTATAATAAGCAATACATTTTCTGCCTGGCTCTCTCTCTCTCTCTCTCTCTCTCTCTCTCTCTCTCTCCCCCCCATCTCTCAGGATGCTTGTGCTTGGAACATAGCTATGGTATGAAGAAGCCCAAGCCATCTGGCAAGGCCATGTGTAGGCTGCTTACTGGCAAAATCACCTGCAGAGGTTCCTACTAGCAGCCAGCACAACCACCAGACAAGTGAGTGAGGAAGCCTTCAAGATGACTCCAGCACCAGTCATCTGTCTGACTGACACCACATAAAGACTCCCCAAGAGAGAATTCCTACATGAGCCTACTGAAACCCCAGATCTGTGAGAGATAATAGTAATAAGAAATGATTGTGATTTCTTTATGTTACTAGGTTTGCAGGGGTTTTTTATGCAGTTATAGATAACTGGAACTCTGACACTCCAGGTAGTACAGTCTGTGAGGTCTCAGGCTTTTGGGCACAGAGCAAGGCAGAGAAAGAGAAGAAAGTAGATATAGGGGAGTACACAGCGGACAACCAGCACAGTCCCCTTAAATACTTTAGTGGCTAGAAGCAAAAGCCTAAGCCTGGCCCTGCTACACCTGCTTTCACTACCATCTCTAGAAACCCCTTGGTCCATGATTTATTTTAGTGGCTGCACTGGATTCTCTGTAGTTCTCTCTATATAGCATTCTGTTTCTTCTTCCAAGGCTTTATGACTTTTCCTACAGAATATCCTCTTCTTTCTTTTTTTAACCTATCAATCTTGAATGTCACCTCCATTAGGAGCCCTGGCTGAAAATTCTATACATATCTTTTTTTAAATTCAGACTTTACCTTAATGTAAGGAAATAGGCCATAGCTGGTGTGGCTCAGTGAGTTGAGCACTGGCCTGCAAACCAAGGGATCACTGGTTCAATTCCTAGTCAGGACACATGCCTGGGTTGCAGGCCAGATCCCTAGTGGGTGTGGGGGCATGCAAGAGGCAACCACACATTGACGTTTCTCTCCCTTTCTTTCTCACTTCCTTCCCCTCTGCCCAAAAATAAATGGATGAAATCTTTTTTTAAAAAAAGATTTTTTAAATGGAAAATCATCTATTTGTGGGCTTGGGTCTGTCTTCCCTACAGAGGAAGCTCCTGAAAAACCAAAGGAAGCCATTATTCATGTTTGTGTCTCAACACAAAGCACCTGCCCATAAAGTTGGCCTGAACAGAGGCACAGGCTTTTATTTGCCTAGAGTCTACACTGTAAGCACTATAAAGGACAAAGACTATGTTGGTCTCATTCCCAACACTATTCCAATGCCTAACAAAAAGACTGGCAAACAGCTGCTGAAAAATCACCCTTGAATGAATGCATAAAACTGAAGCCCCAAAAAACCCAGCATGGAAGTAATCCTGCACTTAATTTCTCAATAAATACTACTTGTTTGGAAATTGAAGCATAGTTGTTACCTGAAAAAAGCAATGGAAATTGGTAGAAAGTGTTCTTTCTACACATCAGTATCTTTCTACACTTTAGTGGTGGAAGCAAAGGCATCAAAAATAACAGCTTAAAAACACCAAAATTTAATTCAACAAAATGATCTGGCCAGTGCAATTGCCCTAATATCCTCAGTAGCATAATAAAGAGACATGATAAGCTTTTTTTTTCTTTTTTTTTTATTTTAGATTATTCAGTACAGTTTCTATCTTTTAATCCCATTCCAGCCCACCCACCGATAAGCTTTTATAATAGAAGAATTTTTTTAAGGAAAATGAAGAAGCTGAGAAAGAAGTTAACTTACGGACCCTTAAAATCCTTTCTGTTAAAGAAAAAATGATTCTGACATGTTAAAATCATAAGACTGCATTCAGAACTATTGCAACAGGTATATCAGGGAGTAAAAACTTTTTCTCTACCTTCTTAGCTTCAGAGCTTGGGAACCTGCAAATTGGAGTGACAAAAAACAGTGAACAGTGGCAGAATATGCCACCCCCAAATATGCCACTTTCACATAAGAATTATTTTGAGCTGAAGGCAATTGAATAGAAGATATATGGAAAGTTCTCTGCATTCTTACCATTTTCCTAAGAGTAGAACAAAAAAAAATTAAGGTGTACCCTCCTCCCCTCTCTACCAGGAAGGACAGAGGTTAATCATCAGAGATAGCTCTAGATTCTTCTCAGCCCAGAGGGGGCACCAGAGGAATCTACATAACAAACTTAACTAACTAGGCCTTATCTTAGTTCCCCCATATATTTAGCTTCCCACAAATTGCCACCCATAGATAGTCAAAGTCATTTTCCTTTGTCTTGTCACTTCTCTAAAAATATATTGTCCAGCCAAGATGGTGGCATAAGTGAACACAGCTCGCCTCTTCACACACTCACATCAAAATTACAACTAAACTATAGAACAACCATCATTCAGAACTGTCAGAAATCAAGCAAATGGAGTTAAAGAAGAAACCACATCAAGACTAGTAGGAGGGGCAGAGACATAGAACAGGCTTGTCCCACACCCATATGTGTCGAAGAAAGATCAGGAGGGATAGCTCAGGAGTGAGGATTTCCAGCCCGACACTAGGACCTCAGCCCAAGGTTCCAGTGCCAGGAAGATAAGTCTTCATAACTTCCGGCTATAAAAACCAGCAGTGATTGAGACTGTGGAAGACAGAAACTTTTGGAATCCCAGGCAGTTCCTCTTAAAGAGCCAGCACACAGACTTACTCGAACTCACTCCCTCTGAGCTCCAGTACTGGGGCAGCAGCTTGAAAGGCATCAAAGGCAAATGGGGAGGAACCAAATGTCTGGCATCAAGGCAAGAGGTGGGGGGCAACTTTCCCCCAGAGAGAAGTGCTGGCAGAGACCATTGTTCCTTTTATGAGCTCTCACCCCAACAGAGCCACAGAGCTAGCAGGCTGGCACCATATCTGAGACATCATCAATCTGGATCACACCATTTGCCCCATCTTGGTGACCCCTGAGGCCCTGTCCCACCCAACTTGCAGGCCCAGCCAAGCAGTTTCCAGTGGCTTTTCCATATGAATGGCTTGTCTTAGCCCTTCCTTCAGATTTTCCTAAATTATCTCAAACAAGTAGTATCTGGCTTCAGCAAGCCCTGTATCTCTCACTAAATTGCCCCAGGCCTGGCATTAGCAGCAGCTGGCTCTGATTCACAGTTTGGTCTTGCCTCGGCACCTCCAACCCCAGCACAAGTAGCAGCCATCTGAAGACTACTTTGTAGCTTATGCTGTGTGATCCTGGACAGAACACAGGTGGTGGCTGACCTTGGATGTGTCAACAGCAATCAAGGCTCAACTACAACAGGAGAGTATACACAGCCCACACAATGGGCACACCTTAAGCACTCAGTCTGGATAACAGGGGAGTCTGTGCCTCTGGACCCTACAAGACACCTACTACTTTAGGCCACCCTACCAAGCCTTGGAAATGTAGCAGCTATACTTAATACATAGAAACAAATGCAGGGAGGTTGCCAAAATCAGGAGACAAAGAAATATGACACAAATGAACAGAACAAAACTCCAGAAAAATAACTAAACTAAACAAAATGGAGACAAGCAACCTACTAGATACAGAGTTCAAAACACTGGTTATAAGGATGCTCAAGAAACTTGGTGAGGACCTCAACAGCATAAATACATCCAGTCAGAAATGAAGGATACACTAATTGAAATAAAGAACAATTTACAGGAAATCAACAGTAGAGTGGATGAAGCTGAAAAATCAAATCATCAATTTGGAATATAAGGAAGCAAAAACCAGCCAACCAGAAACTTAAATATGTCAATTTTATCTCACTTTTTAAAATTACCCAATGAGTGTTCATAATTATCCCCTCAAATCCTATAAAACCTAAAGTTTCTGTGGGAATTCTATTTTAGAAGAAATTATAAAGATTACTTTTTAATAAAAATTATTTGCTAATAAATAAGGGAACAAAGATTCTTGGCTCTAATGAGGATCAAGACAAACTTCCCCAAAATATGACACCTTGGAATATTAAATATTTTAAGCTGGAACAGTTTGAGAAAACAGCAGAAGCAGGAAGGTTGCTCTGACCTTCCTCCCATTCTTCTCCCCTAACAGGACATAATACCCTCATGTCAGAAGTGTTCTGCCTATACTCAGAGTAAAGGAGAATTCTTATCTCTAAAAGCAAAGAGACAATGAGAAAAATCATAACAATAGGGCCTTGATAAATTTCCCCTAGTTTACTATACTTTTCTCATACCCCTTGCCTATCATTCCTCTACAAATGTTCACTCTTCATGAAACCTAACATAAAAATACTCAGATATGTGTCTTCAGGTCTTCACTTCCTTGTGAAGGGTCATATGTCACATGTTTAAAAAAACAGAGATGACAGGCTCAAAATGGAGTCACTTCTGCTAAGCCCACATCATCAATCCAAGACTTAATATCTAACCTAATCACAGTTTCAGCATCTCCCAAGAATGTAATCTTAAACCAGTTGATCTGGAATTTCCTGGTCAGCAGTAATGAGATAGGATACACCCCTTCCTTCTCCCAAAGAAAGATGAGGTAATCTGCCCTTTCCTTGTCCCTCTTCTCTTTTGCCTATAAAAGCCTTCCATTAATAATATATTCAAATTTACTCAGTTGAATTTTGTTTTTAACATATGTAAAACATATATTTAATAAATTTGTATGCTCTTCTCCTATTAATCCATCTTAGTTTAATTTTCAAACCCAGTCAGCGACCCTAAGATGGTTAAGGAAAACTTTGTCCTCCTTTATAGCTCCATTCAGGAAGCTTTTGACCAAATTAGCACGGGCACATTCTAACAAGAGTGGAATTTTGCCCCTTCTGAGCCTTCCCCCACACAGAACCACAGAGCAGCAAAACAGGCTGCTCCACCCTAGTGATTACCAAGGGCTCAGCCCCATCCAACTTACCAGTGCACTTTTCTACAATAGGCCATGCTACTAAGACAGGGAGTCAAAGCACCTCTACCTAATACACAGAAACAAACACAGGGAGCCTGTAAAAATGAGGAGACAAAGAAATATAGCCCAAATGAAAGAACAGAACAAAACTCCATTAAAAAAAAGAACTAAACAAAATGGAGAAGAGCGAACTATCAGATGCAGAGTTCAAAACACTTATTATCAGGTGGCTCAAGGAATTCATTAGATACTTCAACAAGATAAAAAAGATCCAGGCAGAAATAAAGGTTACATTAAGTAAAAAAAAAAAAAAAAACTTTACAGGGAAACAACAGTGGGGTGGATAGAGCTGAGAATTGAATCAATGATTTGGAACATAAGGAAGAAATAAACATTCTATCAGAACAGCAAGAAGAAAAAAGAATCCAAAAAACTAGGATAGGTTAAGGAGCTGCTGAGACATCTTCAAACATACCAACATTCAAATCATAGGGGTGCTGGAAGGAGAAGAGAAAGAGCAAGAAATTGAAAACTTATTTGAAAAAATAATGAAAGAAAACTTTCCTGTTTTGGTGAAAGAAATAGACTTACAAGCCCAGGAAGCACAGAGAGTCCCAAACAAGTTGGACCTAAAGAGGACTGCACTAAGACACATGATAACTAAAGTCCCGAAGGTTAAAGATAAAAGAAGAATTTTAAATGCAAAAAGAGAAAAACAGATGGTTACCTACAAAGGAGTTCCTATAAGACTGTCAGCTTATTTCTCAAAAGAAACTTTTCAGGCTAGAAGGGACTGGCAAGAAGTATTCGAAGTGATGAAAAGCAAGGACCTACAAACTAGATTATTCTATCCAACAAAGCTATCATTTAAAATTGAATGGCAGATAAAGTGCTTCCCAGACAAGGTAAAGCTAAAGGAGTTCATCATCACCAAATCATTATTATATGAAATGTTAAAGGGACTTATTTAATAAAAAGGAGAAAATCAAAATTATGAACATTAAAATGGCCATAAATTAACAACTCTCAACAATAGAATCTAAAAAACAAACTAAGCAAAAAAGCAGAACAGAAACAGAATCACATTTGAAGGGTTAGCAGTTGGGAGCAGGACAGGGGGAATGGGTGAAGAGGTGAGAGGATTAAGAAGTACAAATAGGTAGTTACAGAATAGCCATCAGGATGTAAAATACAGTACAGGAAATGGAATAGCAAAAAAACTTATGTGCATGACCCATGGACATGAACTAAGGTGGTGGGAGTTGCGGAAGGAATGGTGTGTACCAGGTGGATGGGGAAAATTGGGACAGCTGTAATAGCATAATTGATAAAATGTATTTTTAAAACAGTGGAATTTTGGGTCCCATTTCCTGACTAAACCATTTCTTGTGATGGGTCTTCCTAACCCTCTTCTTATCTTTTATGTCTCCCCCAACATCCCCACTGCCCCCCCATGCTTACCTGTATTCCAATTTCTCCTCCCACCTTTTTATGCCCCCTAGGGGCCCCAGCCTATTTAACTTGGTCCCTCTGTTCCACCAGGTGGTCCCTGAAGCTGTGGCCATTCCTTTTGACTCATCAGAGCAAAGTTGTAGCCATTAAAATGATAAAGAAAAAGACAGTGTGCAGAGAGTATGCACTGTTCTGAAGGGAAAATTGAAAAGTACAGTCATTTTAAAAATAAAAGCCAATGCAGAAAGATAAAATACACCAAATTTCTCATCTTGATCTTTATTTCCCCATCCCCCTACACAGTTCAAAGCTATTCAAACTGTTCAAAAACTCATAATGAACAACTTCAGAGAAGACCTGGATCAGTGAAAAGGTGCACCCACAAAAACTAGAAGCAGCTATAATCAGCTGATAGAAATACTAAAGCCATTAGAATCAAATACACACACACAGGAACTCCATGCATTAAAGATTCAGAGAATCTGAAATCAAACCTTGTCTTTCACCCTAAAAAACATCCCTGCATTTCAGGCTGATGACATTTCAAGTTCTACCAAATGGGTTAACTTTTTGTGACTTTCTCATTCTTCCTAAATTTCTACTATCTAACTTCCTTGCCTTCCACCCCTCCATTCACCTTGCTAGAAGCTCCTTGTAGAGAAACATTTGTGTTTCAGTAGAAAACTCCATATCATCTATAACATGTCCTTCTGGGCTCTAGCCCTGTTTAATGTCTTCAAGTTACTTTGCAATCCTTTGTAAACTGTAGGTAACTGATAAATATGTAAATTAGGTCTTGTTTGTTAGTATTTGCAAATACCTTCCTCCCCCTTGTGGCAAAACCATTTTTGTGGACATTTGCCGTTCATCTCAAAATTCCCTTACTTCATTGAAATCTGTGCTGTTTTGACTTTAGGAGTATTTATATACATACATACCTATGATAAAGTTTAATTTATAATTTAGTCACAGTGAGAGATTAACAACAATAACTAATAAGAAAATAAAGTAGTTATCACAATATACTGTAATAAAAGTTACATGAATGTGGTTACTCATTTCAGGGGATCCTTTGCTAAAGTCCTTGTACAACACATGGACATGAACTAAGGGTTGGGGAATGCTAAGGGGTTCAATGCTTTCTGGCACAACACATTGTGATCGATTGGAACACATTTTCTCTCATGTCTTCCACCCACATATTGAATGCCTTTTTCATCATAACTAAGCACTTATCACGTACTGTAGCCATAATTTTTGCAGTTTGAGGTGCGACCACAAAATGAGCATGAATTTCTTTTTCCTCCCTCACAATTTCATGGATAAAAGATTTATTTTTACTGTAGATCTTAGCAACCTCAGCATATAATATTTTTCTTTCCTTATTAAGTTGAGACTTTCATCTTTTCACTTAAAGGAACTACTTTACAACTTCTCTTTGGTATATCTGAATTGCCAGCATCACTACTACTCTTACACTTTGGGGCCATTATTTAGTGTAATAAGGTTACTTGAACACAAGCACCATGATTCCATGACAGTCGATATGATAACCAAAATGGCTCCTAAGCAATATACAGTGTAGATTTGCTGAACGAAGGGATGGTTCACACCCCAGGTGGACAGAGTGGAACAGTGCAGGATTTCTTCATGGTACTCAGAATGACACACATTTTAAAACTTATGAATTTTTTAATTTTGGAATTTTCCATTTAATATTTTCAGATCCTGGTTGACCACTGGTAACCAAAACTGCAAAAAGCAAAAACACAGATAAGAGGGACTATTTATATGCATTACTCTCTAGTGGTAGATAATCTCACTTTACAGGTGAAATACTTTAGAAACTGTGTAAGGTGCTCCCATTAAAACAAAAATTTCCTTGTTCATATTGATTCATAATATTTGGGCCAAATTGAATGGGCTAATGACCATTTACAAGTAAAATCATCCAAATTTTTTAAAAAGTTTACTTTCCCTTGACTTAAAAATCTATCCAGTAGCTCTAATGATAAATGTGATCTTCATCTTAAAGTCCTCAGAGGTCCTCCTCATATAAAATGATTCCAGGAGGGCCTGTGAGACAGTGGTAACACCTCCTCTGTCAGGCTCCATCTTTTTAACACTTCAAGCTTGTCAAATATTGTCCAAAAATTACATCATATGTTCAACGGGGGCAAGCTACATTCTGAAAGAAAGTATCACTATATACACCTTTATGTGATTTGCAGTCAGGAGACTGGGGTTACTGGAAAGAGACGCCAGTGAAAGTCTTCCTTAGAATTGCACTGGAAAGAACCATTTCAGGTCCTTTTAACTACAAATACTGCATTTAAACTCCAGGGTGTACATCCATGGGTACATGAGAGCCAGTGTCAATACCATACACAACACATTTTTGCCTTTTCGGTGTGCACCACTTGGATTTTCTTTCTTTTTATTAAGGGTAGCTTTCTTCTTTTTTAAAATTTATTTATTTATTTATTTATTTATTTATTTATTTATTTATTTTTATTTTAGACCGAAAGGAAAGAAGGGAGAAAGAGAGGGAGAGAAACATCAATGTGTGGTTGTCTCTTGCACACCCCCTACTGGGAACCTGGCCCACAACCCAGGTATGTGTCCTGATTGAGAATCAATCTGGCAACCCTTTGGTTCTCAGGCTGGCGCTCCATCCACTGAGCCACACCAGCCAGGGCAACCACTGGGATTTTCTTCTGATGTAATCAATCAAATGTATTCCCTGTACCTACCACATTAAAATGTGCCAAACACTTGGATTATTCTCATTCAGCCTTTCCAAGTATTCAAAACAGAACTTCCCAATGCTCTCATTTTGTTAACATTTTGACCTGTTATCTTACCAGGAAGTATCCAAGACACTATTTCACTGATTTGTGCAAGGACTTATACTCAGTCTAGGAGTTCCTGAACAACATCATGTTATCTATAATTTACATCGAATTCTGGCTGAAGTAGCAAAAGAAATAGCTCAAGCATTAGAAGTACAAAGATAAGCATAAATTTATCAGATAGGAATTTTAATTGCTTGCCAGCCAAGTTGGAGTCTGGGCAATGGGTAACATATCTTACTGTTTCTGAATAAATACCTTAGAAGTGGAACAATCAATCAATTGATTTAAAAGTCACTTGCTTACCTAATATTGATCAAACTAATCCTTGTAAATTGCTCTTCTAGTTGGGCTTGGTAAACTAAGAAATTGGACATGAAATAGATTCTAACATTTTTTATTATGATGATTATCCTCAGGCTTTTGCCCTCTTCCACAGTCTAACATCCAAGTTCTTGAATGTTGCTACACAGGCATGATCCCAAAACAACAGTTAACTCAAAATTAGCCTCAAAAGGAACCTGCAGCCCTCATGATCAACCCAGTTAGTTTGCTGAGTGACTGAGAGGGGTAGTTGAGAAATTCTGGGAAAGTTGCTAGTGCAGGGCTGGCAGAGCTAAGACGAAAGTGTTCACTGAAGATAGTGACAGATGTAGCATATAGACACAGCCCATCCCACATTGCTCGGAGTTAAACTCTCAAGGTCTTCTGGGGAATCCATAAAAAACTTAATTTGTTTTCTTAAGAACACAGTCTGCTGCCAAAGAGCAGAACACCCCATTTGCCCACTTGGCCCTTTGCTGATTGCCTGCTCACCCAATAAGAGAAAAGGAAAGTTTACCACTTCCAAATATGGTTGTGATGTTCCTTCTTTCCTCATTCATCTCTCTTGCAGATAAATCCTTCATTAGATAAAATCAGCTATTAGTTCTTTGTGTTCAAGTAAATCATTGTGAAAATAATTAACAATATGTCTTTGGGTTATTCTTTGACACATGTTACCTAACCTCTATGAACATTAGTTTCCTCATCTTGTAAAATGGAAATGCACAATACAAAAGTACCTGTGCCCAGCACTGTATCAGGCATATATGCAGAAAAGATGCCTTCCTAGATGAAATTGATGATGAAGGCAATTCAACCTCAGTCAACAAGCATTACAAGCATTACAAATAGGAAGGAATTTAAGTGAAATGCTTGGTGAAATACTAATCAATTAATCATGTGTGTGTTACTTAAGCTCCTTCCTCTGAGGAAGATACAAAAGTGCAGACAAGATCCCTTCCTTTAAGGAAATAGAAGATGAGATGGGGAGATAAAATACATACCTGAACCAATACTTCAAGAACATGGCCATGGTGGAACTTAACAATTTTGGTAAACTGGAAAGACAAAGGAGGGTGAGGGTACTTAATACAAGAATGCAGGAAGGTATGAAGGAGAATGGTCAGACTGACTAGATAATCAGACTCCTCATTTTACCTCCTTCTGGTGCCCAACAGAGTTCCTCAGTATCAGGTGTTACAGGCCAATTCCCAAGATTGAAACCTTGAGTTATAGAACCTTTCTGTGCCCCTCAGTTTCCTCACCTGTAAAATAGGAATAGCAATACATACTTCAGAGAGTTGTGTGCTTTAAATGTGATAATGGGTTAAAAGCACTTAGAAAAGTGCCAGTATAAAGCAGGCAATATATGGTAGTTGTTATCATTATAATTCTGGTTATCTATCATTGATATTGCCTTTCTGTTCTTCATTCTCTGTCCGCCCTACTTGTAGCCATGTTGCAAAACACCACTTTGTTCCCAGTTTCATAAACATTCTTTGCTATTTCTGGCTTCTGCCTTTGTTTACACTGAATGTACCATAACACGCTCCCCTGACTCATTTCCCTCCTAAACACACACAGAACTCATCTACCTGTCACAGTTCTCAGCTTTCAAGGCCTAGCATAAATAAGGAAAGTATTCCCAGATTCATTTTCCCACTACTCAACTGCATGTTTTTAACTTTATAAAACATTTTTCATGGACAGCTTTGTGCTATAATTGCTTTTGCAGGCAAAAGGCCTTTAATTGGTTTATGAGGCAAGCACATTGCTTTTTAAACCCTAGGGCCAGTCAAAACAAGGTACATAGTAGGCTAGTTAGGCCCCAAAAGTCAGAAATTCTTGATTTGGGCTCTCCAAAATAGAAGCCAAGTAGCTCTCCCCACTTTTAGAGTCTGTTTGGATTCTGCACTGCATGGGTAGGCCATAAAAGGAACTGATCTAGGAATGAGAACCAACAATTTGTCAATCTGTTAATTATGAGTCCTTGCAGCACATAATTCTTGGATAGTATGTGTTCTGGTGTGTATGTGTGTGCAATGTGTATAAGTCCAAATGCCATAAATCTCTGTATCGAGTGGCTTCCTGCATGTTTTTCAAGGTTTAAAACCTACACTAACCAGAGCATATTCAGCTTTAGCCTGGGCTGATATGAGCTTTTAGTGTATGGGAATGTATGGGAATTAGTTTTTAACTAAAGACAAGTGTTCACTTTGGATGAATTGAATTCCTCAATCTCACAGTGAAATGTTGCATTTTTCAGTTTTGATTTATTGATTCGTTGAACATCACGTCTTCTTTTGCATGTTTATTAGTTTCATTAAAGATAATCTGCTCATTGTTTTCATGGACATCTTCTAAAAGGCAAACAAGGGCTCTCAACCGGGGGTCTTCAGAGCCCCCTGTAGAGTTTCCTCCCTCTCTGCTGAGTCCTGCCAGCTGCTGCCCTTATGCTGGCTGTACCAAAAAATATTTCCCAGCTTTTGTTATGGAGTCTAGAAAACATATTAAATCTAATAATTCTGGTTATGGCATCTAAGCAGCAGTCACAGTAAATGGCTTATCTTGCATTGTGAGGATCACCACTTACCTTGGTCACTGAACAATATAAACAGGATAATCCAAAAGACTCCTGTGTAGTCATAGGAACCTGGAGCCATCTGGTCAGGGCAAAAAATAAATCAACAATGAAGCCTGAATAAAATCTCCAGGGATTTCCACAACTGAATTAACATTACTCAGATGAAGAGCAGAGTAAACTGACAGCAGAGACCATTGAAATGACTCTAATTGACACACATGGAGAAAGGGGATTTTAGAATAAAATGACTTGTATTGTTTGGTGCTAAAACCCAGACAATAATTTGAAAGTCCCCCAGCTTGATAAAGACAGATCAAAGCATGCATTAATTGGAGGGTAAGCTCTGGTCTTGTACAGAAACACAACAAAACAAAGTAGAAATGTCATTTAGCAGGCAATTAACAAACCAGAGAGCTCAGCTGAGCAGAATTATTTGACTGTATTGTGTTAAGAAAGCCAGTATCTGATACCTATCTGAGAATTCTGTATGGACTTACATTGTTACATGTGCTTAGGGTTCCAGACTTAGTAAATCACAATTATGCAACATTTAGAACAGTTATACTAAAAATTGTTCGTTGTTTATCTCAAATTCAAATTTAACTGGGCATCCTATATTTTATCTGACAAACTTCCTATGGAACTAAATGAAGACACCCAAATGAAACAAAAAGAGGCTATTTATACAGAGCTTGTTATAGCAAGGGAGTTGTCAGTCACCATCACTTGTGTGTGGCAGACATTCAAAGGCAGGCAGAGGACTGGGAAAGCTTTATAGTGAAAAAACAGAAGGTTTCAGGTGTGCCCTACAGAAATAAACAAAGACCAACCAAATGAGAAAAGCAAAGGCTATTTATTCTGAGCTTGCTATAGCAAGGAAGTCAGCTTCCATCACTTGTGTTTGACAGAGACTGAAAGGCAGACAGGGAGGTGGAAAAGCTTTATACATAGTGGGAAAAAAGAGGAAGGCTTCAGGTGTGCAGATTGGAAGCTGTTGGCCTGGGGAAGCTGGAGGTGAGCTAAATAGAAACAGGTGTCCTGTGTGATTGATTAGGGAAGCAGATTTGGTTTTCTTCTGTTGGTGCAAGGTAGAAGGAAGCAGGGACAAAAATTCGGGAAACTGTCAGTTATTAATCAAGCCCTTGTTATTTGGGGCTGATTGTCACAGAAGTTATTGTTTAGCTTCCTGGATTGTCACTAGAGATAGCAATTTGCTTCCTGCAAGTCTGACTTACAGCAGTCTGGCTTCCTGGGATGTTTATTGTGATTAAGTGGTGGGTTTTCTGAGCAAGTTGCGGCAGGTTGTGGGTCAGAGTTCTATTTTTATATATGGTCTGGCCATTGTCCATTTCTATATTCAGTCCCTCAGGCCGGATTAGAGATTGTTGGCAGGGAAAGCTAGAGGTGGGCTAATTAAAAATTGGACAGTTTATGTGATTGGTTTGGAGAGTATATTTGTCTTTCTATGGACAGTCCAGAGATAGAAGCTGGGGTCAAAAATAGGGAAGCTGGAAGTAATTGATAAAGTCCTGATGGTTTAGGGTCAATTGCTGCAGATGTTATGGTTCAGCTTGCCCAGAAGATTGATTTGGTGGTGATTTGTCAAAGCACCTGAACAGACATTTGTCCAAAAAAAATATACAAATGGCCAAAAAGCACATGAAAAGATGTTCAACATCCTTAGTCATCAGGGAAAATGCTAATCCAAATCACATTGAAATACTACTTCACACCCACTAAGATGGCTATAATTAAAAAGACAGAAAATAATAAATGTTGGTAAAGAGGTAGATAAATGGGAACCCTCCTACATTGCTGGTAAGAATGTAAAATGGTGCAACTTTAGTGGAAAACATTTTGGCAGTTCTTCAAAAAGTTAAACATAGAGTTACCATATGACCCAGCATTCTACTCCTAGCTTACACTCAAAGCAAATGAAAACCTCATGTGATTAAAACTAACCAGAGTTAGTTTTATGTACACAAAAATATCTTGTATACAGATGCTCACAGCAGCATTATTCATAAGAGCCAAAAATGAAAATAGCCTAAATGAATGGATAAACAAAATGTGGTATATCTATACAATGGAATATTATTCAGCCATAATAAAGAATGAAGTATTGATACATGGTACAACATGGTTGAACTTTGAAAACGTTATGCAAAGTGAATGAAGCCAAACACAAAAGGCTACATATTGTACAATTCCATTTACATGAAATGGCCAGAATAAGCAAATCCATAGAAACAGAAAATAGATTGGTGGTTGCCAGAGCCTGGAAGGAGAGGCAAATGGGGAATGACTGCTAATGCATACACGGTTACTTTGGAGGATGGTAAAAGTGTCTAGAATTAGATAATAGTGATGGTTGCACAATTTTGTGAATATATTAAAACACAGAATTGTACACTTGTGAAAAATGCTATGACTCTCTTTAGGATCACATCTTCTACTTGCCTATTTTGATGGTTGAGGCATGTCTTCTAACTTTTGCAGCCTTCCTGAATGTATATGCTTCTGGACACCTGTACAAAATGGACCTTCAATATCTTCTGTCCTGGTATCTTAGTCCATTAGTTATGACTGCTAAATGCTGATGGAGACCTAAATAAAGGACATGAGAAGGTATCACAGGCCACTTTGTATAATAAACTATTTGAAATGATATTGTAAGGACTACAAGATACATTAAATTTAGGAGTTATGTTTCCCTTCTTCCCTTCCCTTCTGCTGTTATTCTCCCTAAGGACTTAGAAAATGTAATTGCCAAAGACTCTGGTTAGTTTTAATCACATGAGGTAAACCTGCAAGGCTGTAAATTGCAGCTGTAATGCCTTTGTAGCTCTCTCTTCTTCACTATCTACAAATGGTTAGCTTGTGTTTTATTTATCTCAAGCAGGGCCTTCCAAAAGTGTCTTATCTACTAATCTCCAATAAGCTATCTGACCTTAAAATGGTAAGAGTTTCATATCTTGCCATTTTTAATGCCACTAAAATTTTACCAAAAGTCTATTGGTAATATATGTTCTAAACCAGCCATTGTCAACCCCAGATAGCCTGAACCCCAGGCCCAGCGGGAAGCCAGGGTTGAGAAAAACTGGTCTAAAAAAACAACCCAATTAAAAACTGGGTAGAATACCAGAATAAACACTTCTCCAAGACATTCAGATTGCCAATAGACATATATGAAAAGAGCTCAACATCACTAATCAGAGAAACATAAATTAAAACCACAATGAGGTACCACCTCACACCTGTCAGAATGGCTATCATCAATAAATAAACAGCAAGTGTTGGTGAGGATGTGGATAAAAGGGAACCCTAGTGCACTGGTGGTGAGAATGCAGATTGGTGAAGCCACTGTGGAAAACCATTTGTAGGGTCCTCAAAAAATAAAAAGTAGAATTGCTGTATGACCCAGCGATTCCACTTCTGGGTATATATCCAAAAAAATCCAAAACAGTAAGCAGTAAAATATGTGCACCCCTATGTTCATTGCAGCATTGTTTACAATATCCAAGATATGGAAGCAACCCAAGTACCCATCAACAGATTAGTATATATAATGAAATACTACTCAGCCATAAAAAGGGAATGAAATCTTACCTTTTGAGACAGCATAGGTGGACTTACAGGGTATTATACTCAGTGAAATAAATCAGACAGAGAAAGACAAATATCATATGATTTCACTTATATGTGGAATCTAATGAACAAAGTAAACAAACAAAATAGAAATAGCCTATGTATACAGAGAACAGACTGACAGTTGCTAAGGGGACAGGGTTTAGGGGTCTGGGTGAAAAAAGTGAAGGGATTAAAAAATACAAATTGGTAGACTTCTGGTCAAGATGACAGCATAGGTAAGCATGGCTCACCTCCTCATACAACCTCATCAAAATTACAACTAAACTATAGAACAACCATCACTCAGAACCATCAGAAATCGAGTTGAATGGAAGTCTGACAACTATGGAATAAAAGAAACTACACCCATCCAGACTGGTAGGAAGTGTACAGATGCAGAACAGGCTGGTCCCACACACGCATGTGGTGGATAAAAATTTGGGAGGGATATCTCAGGAGCGAGGAGTCCCAGCCCCATACTAGGCCCCCCAGCCCAGGGTTCCAGTGACAGGAAGATAAGTCCCCATAACTTCTGGCTGTAAAAACCAGTCAGTGGAAGAATCTTCTAAAGTCCCAAGCAGCTCCCCTTAAAGAACCCACACACAGATTCACCCACTAAGACTCACTCCCTCTGAGCTCCAGCGCTGGGGTAGAAGCTTGAAAAACACCAGTGGCATACAGGGAGGAAATGAAGTGTCTGGCATCAAGGCAAGAACTAGGGGACAGCTTTCTCCCTGACAGAAAGGTGGGCAGAAGCCATTGTCCCTTTTCTGAACCCCCCCCAACAGAGCCACAGAGATAGTGAGCAGGTGCCATATCTGAGACTCCATCAATCTGGTTAACACTGTTTGCCCTGCCCTTGAGATCCCCAAAGACTGTCCGACCCAATTCATGGGCCCACCCAAGCTCTTAACAGACACTTTTCCATATGAATGGCTGGTCTGGGTTCATGCTTCATAACTTCCTAAATCCTCTCAAACAAGAAACAGCCAGCCTCAGTGAGCTCCTAGGCCATGTACCTGTTGCTAAGTGGCCCCAGGCCAGGCACTGGCAACAGGCAGCCTAGATTAACAACATGGTTTCACCTGGGAATCTCTAAGCCCAGCACAAATAGCAGCCGTCTCAAATTGCTTTATAACCCAGGCAGTGAAGCCCTGGACAGAACACAGATGGATGCTGACCATGGCCTGCACTACCCAGGAAACCCTAGAGCCTACACACCCAGTGAATAGCTACAAACTACATCAGAGCAACACCACCATACCCTTGTTCAACTGATCCTCCATGGAGGGTGAGGTTGGTGGTCAGCGGTCACAGCCAGTCCTTGAAGCTGACTAGCCTGAGTAAATCCCTCCAATTGACCTGTCAACAACAATCAAGGCTCAACTATAAGAAGAGAGTGTACTCAGCCCACACAAAGGGCACACCTCAAATACCCCACTTGGGTGATAGGGGAAGCTGTGACACTGGACCCTACAAGACACCTACTACATTAGGATATGCTACCAAAACAGGGAATCATAGCAACTCTACCTAATACACACAAACAAACACAGGGAAGCTGCCAAAATGAAGAGACAAGGAAATATGGCCCAAATGAAAAAAAAATAACAGATCAAAACTCTAGAAAAAGAACTAAACAAAATGGAAATAAGCAATCTATCAGATGCAGAGCTCAAAACACTGGTTACAAGGATGCTCAACGAACTTAGTGAGGACTTCAAGAGCATAAAAAAGATCCGGTCAGAAATGAAGGATACACTAATTGAAATAAGGAACAGTTTACAGGGAAACAACAGTAGAGTGGATGAAGCCAAGAATCAAATCAATAACTTGGAATATAAGGAAGAAAGAACAACAAGAAGAAAAAATAATCCAAAAAAACTAGGATGGTATAAGCAGCATCTGGGACAACTTCAAGCATTCCAACATTCACATCACAGGGATGTCAGAAGGAGAAGAGAAACAGCAAGAAATTGAAAATCTGTTTTGATCCAATTTCTGGTCAAGATGGAGGTATAGGTAGACATGCATTGCCTCCTCGTGCAACCACAGAAAGAATTACAACTAGATCCCAAAACAATTACAACTAGATCCCAACTAGAACCATCAGAAAATTGAGTTGTATGGAAGTCTAACAACCAAGGATTTAAAGAAGTCACATATATCCAGATGGGTAGGAGGGGCAGAGTGGTGGAGATGGGTGGAGAGACACAGAGACATGGTGTGTCATGGAGAGATGCCAGTGGCAGTAGAATTGATGATCCCACATTCACATATGATGGATAAAAATCAGGAGGGATACCTTGGGAGTGAGTGATCCCAGTCCAAGGCCAGACTGCACAGCCCAGGGGTTCCAGCACCAGGGAAATAAATCCCCGTAACTTCTGGCTGTAAAACGCTGTGGGGGTTGGGGCAGTGGAAGAAAGTGCCGGCTTTTCAGAAGACTTCATTTAAAGGACCTGTGCAGTCTTAGAATGTACACAAACCAACTCACTCTGGGATTCAGCACCAAGACAACAGCTGGAAGGGTGCCAGACACATGTGGGAAGTGGATGAAGTGACTGGAAATGGGACAAGTGCTTGGCAAACCTCCAAAAGCTGGCAGCAATATCATCCCCTCTCTGAGCCCTCCGCCACACCAGAGCCACAAAGTGGTGAAGTTGGTTGCCCCACCCTAGCAATTACCTAAAGCTCTGCCCCACACAATTTATAGGTACTTTTCCTATAATATGCCACACTACTATGACAGGGAGTCAAAGCAGCTCTACCTAATACACAGAAACAAACACAGGGAGGCTGCTGAATTGAGGAGACAAAGAAATATGACCCAAATGAAAGAACAGAACAAAACCCCAGTAAAAGAACTAAATGAAACAGAAATAACCAAATTATCAGATGTAGAGTTAAAAACTGGTGATTTGGATGTTCAAAGAACTCATTGAGTATGGCAACAACATAAAAAAATGAAGGTTACACTAAGTGAAATAAAGAAAAATCGACAGGGACCCATCAGTGTAGGGGAGGAAGTAAGGATTCAGATCAACAATTTGGAACATAAGGAAGAAATAAGCATTCAACCAGAACAGCAAGAAGAAAAAAGAATTTTAAAAAATGAGGATAGGATTAGGAACCTCTGAGTTCTCCAAACATGTCAACATCCAAATCATAGAGATGCCAGAAGGAGAAGAGGAAGAGCAAGAAATTGAAAACTTATTTGAAAAAATAATGAAAGAAAACTGGTGATTGACAGCTTCATCATGATAATGTGGCCACTCATGCATCACATCTCATGTAGAATTTTTTTGGTGAAACATCAGTTACTCAGCCTCCTTACAGCCCAGGTTTGGTGCCCTGAGACTTCTGGCTTTTACCAAAACTAAAACCACCTTTGAAAGGGAAGAGATTTCAGACTGTTGATGAGATTCAGGAAAATATAATGGGGCAGCTGATAGTGATTCCAACAAAGGATTTTGCAGTGTTTTGAACAGCAGAAGATATACTGGGAGAACTGTGTGAGGTCCCACTGTGAAGGGGACTGAGGCATCATTGTCCTATGTACAATGCTTCTTGTAGCTTGTAGCTTCTTCAATAAATGTCTCTATTTTTCATATAACACAGCTGGATACTTTCTGGACAGGCCTTGTATATGCTGCCAACATAAGTGTTTGTTGTTGCCTTTAGATAAAGATGTGTGTGGGTGGGTGGGTGTGTTTTTAGAGAGAGATGAAGGGATGAAGAAAGAGTGGGAGAGAAATATCGATGTGAGAGAGAAACATTGCATACACCAACCAGAGCCAAACCCACAATGCAGGTATGTGCCCTGACTGGGAGTCAAACTGGCAACCTTTCACTTTGCAAGATGAGGCCCTACCAACTGACCCACACTAGTCAGGACTATGTTGTGTCTTATTTTTTTTTAAGTTGTTCAATTACAGTTGTACCCGTTTTCCCCCTATTACTCTCCCCCTGTTCTACCCACACCCACCTCCCACATTCAATCCTCTCACCTCCAGTGTCTTTGTCCATGGGTCCTTTAAACATGTTCCCTGATGACCCTTCTCCTTCTTTCCCCCATTATCCCCCCCGGTTACTATCTGTTCTTTTTTTTTTTTTTTAGATTTTATTTATTTATTTTCAGAAAGAGGGGAAGGGAAGGAGAGAGGAAGAGAAACATCAATGTGTGGTTGCCTCTCACACATCCCCTTCTGGAG
>CM052552.1:43485565-43550611 GCA_028533065.1 Trachops cirrhosus
TTTTTGAATTCTTATTTCTTCATTTTTTTCTGGTTGGATATTTCTTTCTTCCTTCTGCTCCAAATTGTTTATTTGAGTCTCAGGTTCCTTCCCACCACTGTTGGTTCCCTGTACATCTTCCTTTACTTCACTTAGCATAGCCTTCATTTTTTTAATCTAATTTGCGACCAAATTCAGCCAATTCTGTGAGCATCCTGATTACCATTGTTTTGAACTGTGCATCTGATAGGTTGGCTATCTCTTCCTCACTTAGTTGAATTTTTTTCTGGAGCTTTGATCTGTTCTTTTGTTTGGGCCATTTTTTTGTCTTGCCCCACCTGTTACATAGTGAGGGGCAGAGCCTTAGGTGTTCACCCGGGTGGGGCAACCCAGTCGCTGTACTGTGACACTGTATGTGAGAAAGGGGTATGAGAGGGAACAATGGTGCTTGCTTGGCTCTCTGCCAGATTTCAGCCACTTCCCCTGCTTCCCACCAGCAAACTGGGCCCTTCTGGTGCTGATTCCCAGGTGGGTGGGTTTGTGTACATTCTAGAACCCTGTGGGTCTCTCCAGCAAACTTTCCTGTGAGGCTGGGAGTTTCTCCCACTGCTCGCTCAACTACCACAGGTGTTTTCAATCAGTGGGTTGCGGCTTTATTTCTCTGTGCTGGGGCCCTTGGTTGTGCAGTCCATCCCGGTCCCCAGTTGTTCCTCCCGGTTTATCTGCATGCAAATGTGGGACTGCCCACTCCACCAGCCACTGCGTTGCTCACCTCGGTCCTCTAGCCGTCGCCTCGCTGCAAGTCCTCTCTGCCCAGCTGCGAATCTCCGCCCCTCCTACAGTCTGGATGGATGTTTTTTTCTTAAGTCCTTGGTTGTTGGACTTCCATACAGTTTGATTTTCTGTCAGTTCTGGTTGTTTTATTTTTAAATTGTTGTTGTCCTTCTTTTGGTTGTGTGAGGAGGCACAGTGTGTCTACCTATGCCTCCATCTTGGTCAGAAGTCCTAATTTCTTAATAATGCTAATAATTTACCTATGTATTATTTTGGATTTTCTACAACACAATGGTATCATCTACAATGAAAATTCTGTTCACTTCCAATATTTAAATATTTTCTTTTCCTTGAGTTATTGTGTTTAATAGGACCTCCAGTACAATGCTTAGTAGAAATGGTGACAGCAAGCATGCTTGCCACATTCCAAATGTCAAAGCTCTTAACATTTCACTTCTAACTATGTACTTTATTGTAAATTTTTGTAG
Source organism: Trachops cirrhosus (assembly GCA_028533065.1). Lineage (NCBI taxonomy): Eukaryota > Metazoa > Chordata > Mammalia > Chiroptera > Phyllostomidae > Trachops > Trachops cirrhosus. The sequence goes on from CM052552.1 coordinate 43,486,807, forward strand.
GTATCATTTATGGTAAGAAAGTTTATTCAACTAACTTTCTAAGGTTCTTTAAATCATGAATAGATGTCAAATTTTATCTAGCCCTTTCTCTCCATCTATTGAGATAATTGTGGTTTTTCTCATTTAATTTGCTAATGGGGCAAATTATGCTGATTGAGTTCAAATGTTAAACCACAATCCAGTTTGGTCATATTATACTTCTTTAATATACACATGGTATCCAACTTATGATGGTTTGACTTACAATTTTTCAACTTTACAATGATGTAAAAGTGATACACATTTGGTAGAAACCATTCCCCAGACTAGTGATATGCAGTACAATACTCTTGTGATGCTGGGCAGAAGCAGTGAGTTGAAGCTCCCAGTCAGCTACAAAATCACAAGAATGAACAACCAATAGGCTACAGTGTTTTGTGTTGCCATCATTTTTTGGATATTGTGTTTTGTGTTTTCACATCCCATCATGTCTACAAAATACCCATCTGTGTCTTCTGTTTCTGGTGAGAAGAGGAAGGCAATTACTTTTGAGGTGAAACTCAAGATAATTGCCCAACTGCAGGCTATTGCAAGTGTTCTGGTCACATTTAAGGTAGGCTAGGTTAAGCCATATTTGATAGGTTATGATACTTTCAACTTATGATGGGTTAATTGGGAAATAACCCTATTATAAGTCAAGGAGTATCTGTACTGGACTTAGGCAATGCTATAGACTAATGTTCCTATCCCTTCAAAAACCAAGTCACTAATGTGATAGTATTAGGAGGTGAAGCCTTTGGGAGGTGATTAGGTCATGAGGGTATAGCCCTTGTGAATGGGATCAGTGCCTTTACAAAAGAGACTCCAGAGACTGACCTTCTCTCCTCATTCTGTGAGGACACAGTGAGAAGTCTATGGACCACTAAGTTGGCTTTCACAATACACCAAAATTGCCAGCACCTTATCTTGACTTCCAAACCTCAGAAACTGTGAGAAATAAATGTTTGTTGTTTACTAGCCATGTAGTCTCTGTTATTTTGTTATAGCAGCCTGAATGGACTCAGGTAGTTATCACTTGGTTTAAAATATTTGCATCTATTTTCTTGAGATTATTCAGTAGTATTTGTTTTTCACTCATCAGGTTTTAGTGTCAAGGTTATATCAGCCCCATAAAATGAATTAGCAATGCTCCCTCTTTTTCTACACTCTGCTTGTGTAAAATTGGAATTACTTGTTCCCTGAGTGTTTCATCAGCAAACCCATCTGGGCCCAGAGTTTCTGTATGGAAAGCTCTTTTATTTTTAATTTTATTGTTCAAGTACAGTTGTCTGCATTTTCCCTTCTCCACTCTCTCCCAACCCCAGCCATCCCCACCTCCCTTTCCTGATCCTCCCCCGCTTGATTTTGTCCATGTGTCCTCTATAGTTGTTCCTGAAAACCCTTCACCCTTTTCCCCCCATTATCCCCTCCCACCTCCTCTCTGGCTGCTGTCAGTTTGTTCTTAATTTCAGTGACTGTGATTATATTTTTCTTGCTTGTTTGCTTTGTTGATTAGGTTCCACTTAAAGGTGAGATCATATGGTATTTGTCTTTCATTGCCTGGCTTATTTCACTTAGCATAATGCTCTCCAGATCCATCTATGCTGTCGCAAAGGGTAGGAGCTCCTTCTTTCTTTCTGCTGTGTAATATTCCAATGTGTCAATGTACCATAGTTTTTTGATCCACACATTTACTGATGGGCACCTGGGTTGCTTCCAGCTCTTGGCTATTGTAAATTGTGCTGCTATGAACATTGTGGTGCATAGGTTCTTTTGAATTGGTGTTTCAGGGTTCTTAGGGTATAATCCCAGCAGTGGGATTGCCAGGGTAACAGGCAGTTCCATTTTTAGTTTTCTGAGGAAATTATATGGAAAGCTCTTTGGCTACAGCTTATGTTACTTAATAGACCTACTCAAGATTACCCTTTTTTCTGGACAATTTTGGCAAGACATATGTCTGTAGTAATTTGTCCATTTTATCTAATTTCTCAATGCAATTAGCATAAAGTTGCCTTTTTGAACATTGATCAAATTACCATATTAATGGAAGGACACCAACACATCTCTGCAGTTCGATATTTGACAACGTCAGAATCTCCTCATTGAAAGATAGGTGAAATATGGGTGTGCTGATGTTTTCACTAGCTGTTTTCCATTTCCAGACCTCTACAATGCCATTCCTTCTAACTGAACTGCCCTCTCTCTTCCTCTTTATTACCTGGTGGATTCTTCCTCATTTTTAAAAATTCAGCTTGGGCACCATGTCCTCTAATGCTTCCAGAGTCCCCACACTAGGTTAAGTATCTGTCCTTAGGCCCTCACAGCCTACTGTTAGTCCATTAACATCTCTGTTAATCACACTCCACTGAAATTCTTTCTCTGTGTCTCTCTCCCCCATATACTGTGAGCTCCTTCATGTGTCTTAAGAGCAGAGCAGAGGCAGTCAGTCAATACTTGCAGAACTGAATTGAGCTTATAACCACTGAATGACCAACGAAGTTCTCTAACCATCTCTTTATATTCCTCACATATATTCATTTGTTCCTTAATTTATTTAATTCAATGGGTATTTGAGCACCCATTATGTGCCAAAAATTCTTCTAGAAAAGTGGCTGGTGAGCAAAGAGTAAAACTAGAAGAGTGTGGTGTCCTGGAAACCAAGGATTTCAGAGTTTTTAATTGACATGTAGTAAATATATCCATCCTTTCTTTCAAAGCTTCTGGGTCTCCTGTTTTGAGTTAGAAATGCAATGTCTGTGGATAGCAACTCTAGTATGAATTTTTCACTCCTCTGTCTTTTCTGAGCCCTTCCCAATCCTGGGGACAGAGAAGGCTCCCTGCTGGTGTAAAAGGCTGTTTTTTTTAAGTAACTTCAAAACTTTGTGGCTGATTCACAACCAATATCCCACATCCACAGCTGACCATATCCACCATTGCAACCACGTGTTACATAAAACCATTATATGGCTGCCATTCTTCCTCCCTCCTTGACAGAATGTGGAAATGACCAAAGGACCTGCCACCCAGAGACCATTAGACCACATGTATTAGGACAACAAGGTAAGTCAAGGACATACTGAAGCAGCAGCAGCAGCAGACATGACCACATCCCATGTCCCACTCCCCACTGTAGTCTTCCCATATGACCACCCTGCACACTCATTCCTGAAGAGAACACTGCACAGCAAGACACATCATTTCTCATAGAGCTCTATTGTGGCATATAATAATAGGTACTCTATATAAATTAAATTAAAAATAAAGCTCCAGCAGGTTGCACAGGTTGGCTGTTAATAAATATATCTCTGGGTAATTGTGCCCCAAGACCAGCTCACGACCACTCTCCCTCATCCAGAGAATTATACAAAAATAAATACAGGCTCGGGGGGCAGGGAGAAGGAAGGACATGCCCAGTTCCATTCTGAAAGTTGTCATTCCCACTATCCACCCATCCCCCGTTCCATTCCATTGGTATCACCACAGGAGCCCTGTGCTGACTGGAGAGCTCAGGGACAAGGAGGACTTTCTCCAATCAAGCATTCTCAGAAGCAAAGGACCCCCTCACTGTACAGGCCATATGTGCCATCTGAACCCTCTGGGGTGGTACAGGGTCTATCGCTCCCCAGACCCAAGAGGGGATGTTTGTTATTAATGGTCCCACAAGCAGCTCCTATGAGAACCAGGCCAGAGAGAGGCACAGTGCAAGCACCAGGAGGGACATACCACTGTTCAGAGCCACAGGGACCACCACCAGGCCAGCCAGGACCCCCAGAGTCTGGGTCAAGGGCCCCCAGAGCTGAGGAGGTGAAATACACACACATTCTGCAGGGACTGTTAGGTTAGGAGACCTCTTTGGGGACTCAAGGCTTGGGCTTGAACCCTCTTTATCCTGGGAGTTTACTTGGGGTCTGGCCAGGCTGGAAGGGCAGATTTCAGCCTCTGAGGTACCAAGAAGAGTGAGATTTTGCCCCTGCAGGGCTGGAACAGCTGGTTCCTTGCCAGATATAGGAACCAAGCTGTCTGCCCCCTCAGTGGTGAACTCCATTCCAGCTTCTGTCCCTCCTGGAAACCCTGTCACCCCAGATATCACCCTATTCATGTGCAAAGACTCAGTGTCCTTGCACATTCCCTCCTCCGGAGCCCCAGTGAACTCACCCTCTGTACCCAAAACCACAGGGTTGTCACATCTGGAGCCCCCTGCCCATGGAAGCCATACATCTCCCATAGTAGCTACCATGGAATGGGCCCCAGAGAGAATTTCTGGAGGTGATTCCTTGGGGCTGTCCCCTTCTGGACTGGAGGGTATCATGGAGAGCCCCTCTTCACCCTCCCCCTCTTCATCAGGGTCCTCAGTGTCCTTGATGAGCTCTACACCACGCCCCAGCCGGGCATAGTGCAGTGTGATCTCCTCCGCCAGGGCACTGTTCAGGGCCCGCTCAGGGCCAGGCCACTTCAAGATCAGGTCGCGGTCCGTGAGTATGCCCAGGGGATGGCCGGGGGACATCCCTCCATCTGTGGAGCCCTCCCCACTACTTCCTGCCCCACCTGCAGCCACAGCAGCCCGCAGGCGGCTCAGGTGGGACAAATAGAGCTGCTCCAGCTCCTGGTCAATGGTGTCCTCGCCAAGCAGCTCCTCCAACCCACTCATGACCTCCAAACCCACAGAGGGCTCGTCCATAATAGTCCCTACCATGGGGTCCTTTCGGCCCCCTCCATTCTCGCTTGATACTTCCCACGCAGCCTCCACCTGTTGCTGACTAGATTCGAGGAGAGGCCCAGCTGCCCCCTCACTTGCATCTGGCCCAGAGGCCTGGTCCCTGGGGGAGCGACCCATGCCACAGAGAAAGGAGGGAGGAATCCTGATGGCAGGTGGCTGGGGAACCTCTCTGAAAGCCACAGGTAGATTTCTTCCGGGGATGTCACCTTCCTCTGGGGATTTGCCAGTCACTGTAACTTCAGAAACCTGGAGCCATGGGTGGGGATGGTGCAGGAGGGGAGAGAAAGGGAAGCAAATGAAGTAAAGGAGGGAATGAAACAACAATAGATGGTGAGAACTGGTAACAGCCCACACCCAGCCCCATAGGTGCTTCCAGATTTCTTTTAAAACTCCTTAAAGAGCCTGCTGTAATTCTCTAAATTCCAAACACTGCATCATCTATATTGAAATAACAAAATCAGATGAAGTAAAAGGGGGATTCCTCCAGATCATAAAGCTGAGTTGAATGACTGTCAGTAAATACTGTTGGTTGGCTTCCAAAACATATCTAAAATATCCACATGAATTTATGTATTTTTTCTTTAAAAAATTATTCCCTACCCTGGCTGGTGTAGCTCAGTGGATTGAGTGCGGGCTGCAAACCAAAGGGTCACTGGTTTGATTACCAGTCAGGGCACATGCCTGGGTTGTGAGTCAGGTCCCCAGTGGGGGCATGTGGGAGGCAACCACACATTGATGGTTCACTCCTTCTCTTTCTCTCTCACTTCCCCTTTCTCTAAAAAATAAAAAATAAATAAAACCTTTAATTTTTTTTATAAATTTTCAAAAATAAAACAATTATTCCCTAGCTCTGTCTTTTGATAAGGCCTAGAAACAATGACCAACCTAGTAGCAACAAGCACATCTGGTACTCAGATCTAAATACCATTCTCCACTAAAAGAAACCAGGGCTCCTTAAATAAATGGCTGTTTCCAAGTTTGGGGTAGGTAAAGTGCCAGATGAGTCTGGGACATACTGCCATACCAGAATGTGAAGAAGTGCTCAAATAATGTTACAAGTATATGTAAAAAGGACTCTGGAGCCGATCTAAATAAGCTTCCAGTGGCCAGAGGCAGTTCAACTTAAGCATCAAAAAATAAGGGCATATGGATTGCAACTCATCAAATATGTTTAAAATTCATGGGTTAATAATGTCATACGAAAACCAAAAATCCTTTATTTGGTCACCTTTGGAGAATTTTATTTACTCTGCAAACTGATAAACAAAAAGGGAAAAATTAAGTTTTTATACATCTTTTTCTATACAAACTATGTACCTTCAAGGTAGCCAGATAATTGATGTGAGAAAGTTTTTCTCTAGAGAAGAATTCCAACTAATAAACAAAGTGGAAATAAGAGAATAAACAGTATCAATGCTATTTAAATTAATAAATAGATTATATAGATTATTTAAATAGATTATATCTATTAATTTAATAAAAGTAATACATTAATAAATTAATTAAATGTAATGCTACATCAGAATAATTAAACTGACTTAATAAATTAATAAAAACCTAAGTAAGAAATGTGTTTCCACATGGATGCAATCAGCCAAATACAGACTGTGGGAAATTCAACAGGACAAACAAGCTTTCTTGAATAAGCAAATTGCAAGAAGGGTGATGGAGATTTAAAAATCTAAACTGATCCATCAACCAAATGCAATGTGTTGACATTGTTTGGTTCCTAAAAGACTTATGAGATAAGGAAATTTGAACACTGAACAAATATTTGGTGGTACTAAGGAATTACTGTTAACTTTCTGAAGTGTGATGATGGCACTTTGTTTTTTTAAGACTTACTACTTGTATGAGACACAAACAGAAGTATTTATGGATTGGATAATGTCTGGATTTTTTTCTACAGTCTATTTCCCAGGCAGCAGCCAGAGGGAGCCTGTTAAATCCTAAATCAGATTATGGCCCTTCCCAGCTCTTGACCCTCTCATGACTTCCTTGTCACTCAGAGTAGAAGCGGAAGTCTTCTCCAGGTCCACGAGGCCCTATACAATCTGTCCCTGTCACCTTTCCAACCTCACTTCCTCCTGCTCCCTCTCACTCACTGCTCCTTGCTGTTCCTCACACACATTAGTCATGGCACTGCTCCAGGACTTTGCACTTGCATGGAATGTTCTTACCCTAGTTATCCACATGGCTCACTCTCTCACTTTCTTCAGATCTTTGCTCAAATCTCGCTTATCACTAAGGCCTTCCCTGGCCACTCTAAAATCTAAAGTTGCAAACTTGTCACATACATACCCCCCATGTTCTCTCTCCCTCTCTCTCTCCCTCCCTCCCTCTCCCTTTTTTTCTTTAGCACTCATCATCATCTAAAACACCATGTATTTTTCTGTTTTCTGTTATGTTATGGCTCTCTCCACTGAAATGTAAGGAAGTCCCTTGATGATAGTATTTTTAGCTGCTACCATATTCCTACCATCCCTAACAGTACTTTGCACAGAGCAAGCATTCAATATATATTTGGGAATGACATTAGGATAAGCCCAGGTAAATAACTGCATTCTATACCTCCACCTTAAAGTTCTGATTTAAGGGATCTCCCTCCAACTGCAAGTCAGCACCCAGTACCCAGCACCCCGCCTCCCATCAGGCTGTCTATACAGAGGCTTCCAGGTCCTGCTTACCTGAATTGTCATCTGTGGCCATGGACGGAGAGGGGTGGGAGCCACCAGGGGACCCACTGACTCCTGGACATCAGGATGCTCTGCTGGAGAGAAGAGAAGCCAGTGTTGGGGTAAAGCAGGTGTACAAGCAGGTCTGGTTTGGTTAAGAAAATTTGTTTCAGCCCTGGCTGGTGTGGCTCAGTGAATTGAGCACTGACCTGCGAACCACAAGATCGCAGGTTTGGTTCCCAGTCAGGGCATATGCCTGGATTGCAGGCCAGGCCCCCAGTAGGGGGTGCACAAGAGGCAACCACACATTGATGTTTCTCTCCCTCTCTTTCTCCCTCCCTTCCCCTCTGTCTAAAAATAAAATAAATAAAATCTTTTTTAAAAAAGAAAGAAAATTTGTTCTAGCCAATGGGCAGTTTTGCCTCTGAAGCTTTCTGTGACAGTCTAAGACAGAGGTGCCGCTTAATTTGTATAGAAAGGAAAGGGGGAAGAAGAAATGGTAAATATAAGCTAAAACTCCCACCACCTGCCAATTGCTTACCCACAGCAGGGGTATTATCATCCATGTTCTTCATCCTCAGCTCTTCCTCGTTAGGCCTGTGGGGCAGAGGAGAGAATGCATAGATCTGACATCCTAAGAAGCCAGTTCTGCCATCCACCAGTAACTCCTGAGCCTGACATTTGCTGTTTTCTCTTCTGCTATCTCCTTCTTTCTGTATTATAAAAGTCCTACATGCTCATTGTAAAAAATTTACAAAATACAGAAAAGCATAAAAGTAATAAAAAGTGACATTAGCCAGAGGCAACCACCATTACCATTTTGGAAATTTTCATTCCAGACATTCTATGAAAGTGTTTAGATTCTGCAGATATAATTTCACAGCTGGTTTTGTCCATTTAACAGTAACAAAGCACCATTATATACTTCTGTAAACATTTGAAATGGCTGCTTCCTACTCCTGTTATATGGACTCGTCATAAGGTATGTAACGATCCCCATCCTACTGAGCAGCTAGGTTGTTTCCTCCATTTCACTCTCAGAAAGCAGGCTTCAGCAGAAATCGTTGGATATAGCTTTATGAACAACTTGGATCATTTCTTTAGGGTATCTTCCTGGCTATGGAGGAACCCACCTTTTCCAAGAAAGGGCAGGTGAGGACTGTGGGGCTCAAGAAGCAGCAAAAGGGAGAAAGTGCTGGGAGAATGAGACAGAGGTCAGCAGAAAAGGAAGTAACCCAGGGTCATAGAGTCCTGGGTCCCATTACCAACCCTCCACCCATCGCCTGGCAAGGCACCTAACCTCCCTGAGCCTCACCCCCTCACCTTAAAACAGAGCACAGGGGATCCAGGATGAGCACACCAAGCACAGGGCAGTCAAGAGAAATGAGGACACCAAGCCAGACACCAGTGCCTGGCACAGATGAGAAGCTGAATCACCCGTAGATATTTGTTGGTCTTGATCCTCCTTCACCAGGCAAATCAAACCCCAAAGTCTGAGTGGCATAAGCCAAGTGTATTTCAGCAGTCCCTGCCAGGGATGCAGTCCTGAGGATCACGGGGAAATCACTGTTCTGATTCTCACCAATGAGTATCAAGTGCTTAGAGATTAAGGCAGTGAGGGAAACATTAGCTGAAATGTGCAGAGATCTGACGTGAGTTCAGGTAACTTGATGATGTTGACATTTCTGAAAATGGTTGCAATTTTTTTGAAAACACGTAATCACAATTACCTTTACAGAAACAGAATATCACAGTAGTTACTATGGTGTTAGGCAATGTGCTAAGTGTTCCACACACACTATTAATTAAATCCTCACAGCAACCCTGAGATCGGCACTTTTAATCCTCTGAGTAGGCAGTGTTTTTTTTTTTAAGATTTTATTTATTTATTTTCATAGAGAGGGGGAGGGAGGAAGAGAAGGAGCAAAAAAATCAGTTGCCTTGCCCACATGCCCCGAAGGGGGCCCAAACCCACAACCTAGGCAGGCACCCCAATCAGAAATTGAACTTGTGACCTTTCGCTTTGTGGAATGACACCCAGCCAACTGAGCCATACCAGTCAGGGCCCAAGTAGACAGCATTATTATCATCTTAAGGATGATGAAATGGAAGCTGATTAAATGGCTCAAGGTCAGCAGCAAGGATCAAAACCCAGGCCTTCCTAAGTCTGCTCTCAACCAACAAACTGCTGCTACTTGGATGAGGGAGACTAAGGTCTCACTCCAACCCCATCTCCATTCCTTTCCAGGAGCAGATTGAGGGAGACAGCAATAATAGACAAGATCCCTACATCCTACTTCTTTCATGTTTTTCTTTAGACCTGCCTTTTGCCCACATATTCATTCCCAGATTCCGTCTTCATGGGACATGTGGCTAGGAACCACCAGACACAGAAGCAGCTGCAAGAATTGCTTTTTATTAGCACCCTCAGGGAGAAAACTTGAACTATATACTTGGATCTAGAATCTTGAAGCTCCAGAAGGAACCACCTGTCTTTCTCCATGAACCAGGGCTCATTTGCCCCACCAGAGGTCTTTGGATGAGAATACTACAGGACCTGGAGTGGGTGACACCAGAAGCCCAGCTATCAACTCCTGCCAATCATGGATAAGATTTCAAAGCAAACCAGCTTGGTACTGCACCAGTCCCCTCAGTGGCTCTAAAATCCAGATCTTCAGATTTTTTGGCCCAACATGACTTCTGCTAACTTCTTTTGCTGGTGAAGTATTTTATTAAAAGACTAAATGTCATCTTCCTAGATCTTCTACAGGAAACTTCTTCAAAAAGACTCACAAAGAGACAGAAAGGCAGCCCTCCCTCCCAGCGGCAGGACTATGCAAGTTGTCCCCTGCCATCTGGCCCAGAACTGACATACATGACAACCAGGCTTTTAAAAGCCACTGCAGTGTCCTAGATGTATATGAAAGAGAAAGGGGTGGAGATTCAGGACAGAGCCAACCAGCAAGAAAAGAACTCCACAGTTCAGTTAAGGAAGGAGAGAGAAGTAAAACAAACACAAAACAAATTCTTCAGGCCCCAAAGCATCTCTTCCATAGCCAAGGAGGGTGAGAAGAGGGGCAACATTCAAATATCAGGTCGAGCAATTCAGCCAGCCCCAAGATCCATGAAGTTGGCAAAAGTACACAGGTCACTCTCTACCTCTGAAGTCAGAGATGAAAAACAGGAGACAAAAGCACCTATTGTTCATCTCCTCCCCGTAAGGGCCATTTTCATTGATACACCAAATCATTTGAAGACCTTCACATCTATCTTTCAAAGCAACGCCCTTCCCTTTCTACAAATATAAAAAGTGAGGCTCAAGAAACCATGCCTCTACATTCACTAACTACACACCACACTGATAGTACCCAAAGAGGGCTCCATTTTAAAGACAGTGTTTGAAACTCTGAGCTTAAAAAAGGGAAAACCTAAATATCCTTGAACTGTCTTTCACAGTAAACATTCAAGGGCAACTATGACTTTAATCAAAAGGAGGATGGTGAGAGAAATGGATTACCAATGTATACTGACTCACTCATCAGTAACAGAGAAGAAGCGTTCTTAGAAAAATGGAGAGGGAAAAGATTAAGAACAAAACTGTACCCCAGTGTGCTTACTAATTTTTAAGAAGGAAACCTGCTCTTTTGGCACCAGCCTCACAAATGCCACATGGTTATCTCCTCAAGGGCAATAGGCAATAGTGGGCTGGAACACACAGGCCTAGGGACATTTTGGACACAAATCCTTTAGTTGCCTATGAGAACTAATCAAGACTGTAGCCTAGAAGGGGCCTGCATGCCAGTCACCTGGGCTTGAAAATTCTTCCTGCCATCAGGAAACTCAATGGTCGCTGACCTCAGGTGATACCCAGAGAAACCAGGGGGTGAGATTTCAAAAAGAGGTGCCATCAGCCCCAACCTAGGCCAGCCAAAACAGAAAAAAGTGAATCTCCAGTCAGAGTGAGTGATCGAGGGCTGACAACCCCCATGGGAAAAGAGCAAAGCAGACTTTCAGAGCACTCACATCACTGCCATCACCACCACCCATGTCCTCCGTGAGCACCCTCAACGCTCATGTTTTCAAAGAACTTGGCCAGCCCAAAGTGGGTCACGCAATAAAACCCAAAGGAAAACTCAGCAGACCCCAGCTCTCATGCAGTAAACCTGAAGATAAGGCTGACTATGAGGGGTGGGGGATGAGACAGGTGGCTTCAAAATTCAGAAACCTGCCCTTTGATGCTTGGAATCCCAGTTACTCTGAGCCATCTGCTTTCAGAAGAGCATTTGAAGGTGCCTGTGAAAGACACCAAATTATGTGGGGCACTGCTCTGTCCTTCCCAGCTAGTCTGTGTCAGTGTCAATCTGGGACTTAGGGACAATAGAGCAGGGTAGAAGGAAGAGAGAAATTTATTGTGCCATGAGCGTCTTTTACAGTGGTAACTTCATTCATTTGACCATGACCCACAGTAAGAAATACACTGTACATCAAAATCCAGCACGTCCCATGTGTGAACACATATTCATACTTAACTGAGAAACACTTACCTTTAGCATGTTGTGATGCACTGATTATTCCCTATGCTATTTTTTAAGTGTTTGTTGGAATCCAGTAAATTGATTTCACATCTTAACCAAGGGTCATGACATGTAATTTTGAATAAACTTGGCTCTGCCATCTACCAGCTGTGTGACCTAAACTTCTGTATGCCTCAGTTTCTTCATCTGTGAAGAGGAAGTAATAGTAATACCTACCTCAGAGAGCTAGATTGAGGAAATACGGGAAAATTGCCTATGAAGTGCTTAACAGTAATCCCCTCCACTTTCCCACTGAGGGAAACTGAGGCTCTGAAAAGGAAAGTAACTTGCTCAGCATTGCCCAGCTGGTAAGACACAACACCTAACCTGATACAGCAGTTAAAAACTGGGCCACTAGAGCAGGACTGCCCCAGCACAGAACCCAGCTCTGCCCCTTTCATATATGTGGCCTGTTGCACATCCTTAACCATGTTGCCCTACTAGTTTTCTGTGGAATGAAAGAGGATCACTTTTACACTAAGTCCTCACTCTCCAGACAACTAAAGATCACCCCTGGCCCATCCTGTTTTGACTTTGATTGTTCTGGTTTCCCCTAAGGCTACCAACTTGGTAAGTAGGTTGGGTTCCCATCCATTCAGTACAGGTGCACCTAAAAAATCATTGAGGCCTTACTGTGCATCCACCCAGTGACAGATCCTGGAGACACAATGGTGAACAAATCAGACTAGGAAGCTTACAATTTACTGTGAAGAAAGACATAAAAAAATACTCACACTCATTCTTTCAACAAACATTTATTGAGTACCTGTTAAGTACCAGGCACCATGGCAGGCCCTGCAGGAATACAGAGGTGAATAAAAGCAGACCATGTCCCTACCCCTCACGGAGCTTACAGTCTAGCAGGGCAGAGAGGGTCATCCAATAATCCCCTAATGAAGGTCTAACTACAAACTGAGGTCAGTGCCTTCTGAAAAGGAAAGAATGTCCTAGAACAAGGTGGCCCTGGCCCACACTACAGGTGAGAAAGAGCTTAGGATGCTTAGAAGGAAAACAAGCAAGGGAGGGATAGGGGAGTGAGAAGCTGTTCAGAACACTTTGCAGGAAGTAATGGATTCAATCTTGAACAAGAGGAGTTTGAGGCATCTTTGTAACATCAGCCAAGTGGAGACATTGAGTTTGAATATATAAGGCTAAAAGAAAGGGCAAGGAGAAAGAGGAGGACCTGGGAGTTAAGAGGAAAAGCAGCAGAGTGTGGTCCCAAAGCAAGGGAATAAAGCGTTTTAAATAGGAGTGCTCAGCCACTTCAAGAAGAAAACCAAAAACCTGCCTATGAAATATGAGGTGCAGGGGGCTGAAGTAAATGGAAAAGCAAGTGTAGGCACTCTTTAGAGTGGGGTCAGAAATGAAGGGGAGGATGATTAGGTGCCTACCAGAAGCAGTGTGGACAGAGGTGGGATCAAAGCACAGATTTTTAATGCAGTAGAGATGCTGGCATGTATAAAGGCCGATAGAGGATCGGGTGAGGAGAGCAGTGAAAAGCTGCTAGGAAAGAAATAGAAACTGATTATGTCAGGTTCTGGAGCAAATGGAAGAGAATGAAACCCAGAGTAGGAGTGGAGCAATTGGCCTGAGGGGAGAAAAAGTCCCCTCCTACCCTGTAACACAAAGGAGAGAAATCAGTTTGCAGGCATGGGGTTTGCAAGTTGTGGGGAGTTCCACTCTTATGGCTTCTATTTGGTTTGTTGTTGGGGGGGGTTGTATTTTTTTTTGAAGCAGGAAGTCAAGTCTAAAGGTAAAGAACATTTGAAAGAAACACATAATGGAGGAGACAAGAATGGATCATAAAAATAGGGCTGCTGGGCAGGGTGGAAAATGATCCTGAATTTGTGATGATGCCCATATGCTCTACTACACAACATTCTCTAACAGGGCTCGCCTGCTTGGCTGATGGGTGCTATGAAAAAAACCCGGGCCTGAGGATGTCGGAATAAACAGGCTTCCCAAAAGAAGCACTCTTAGAACTGAAGGATCAAAACAAGGAGACTTCAGTGGGCACAGGACCAACATTCCTGGTGATGAAAGCAGCATGGGCAAAGGCCCTGATGCAGGAAGGGGCAAGGATCCTTGGAAAGACCATGGTCATAGGAGCTCAGAAGGCAGAGGGAAGCATGAGATGAGACTAGCAGCCAGAGGCCAGATTGGGGGAGAGGGAAGGAGGTGCCTTAAGGCCATGCTGAGGCTTTCTTGGTCTTTGTTTTTAAGAATAGGATACCTCCTAAGGGTGTTAAACCAAGGCAGACCAGGAGGGCTCCTCCCCACACCAACCTTGGGACTTTGGACTTGGGGAAACCTCAGTTTGCTGAGGAAAAAAAGAGATAAGCCAGTCTATCTCACACCAGAATGTTGAAAGGATTACATGACACTTTGCATGCGAATAGCCAAGTGCCTAGACATCTTCCAGGTCTCAAATGGCAAGCCCTCTGTACCTGTCCCTTTCCACCCAATTCCACCAAAAACCTTCTGACATCTCAGTGCCAGTCTGCATCTTTATCCTTGTATGAACCTAGGACTGTGCCCAGCACATAGTAGGCCTTCAATAAATGCTTGCTGATGGATCGTCTCTAAGCCAAGGGTTATCAAAAGCCTGGTCAAGCAACTCGGAATGCAGCCATTTCAGTTTCTGAGCTGTATCCCGATGGCTACCATCAACTTCTCCCATGTTTCTGTGGCTGCACCTGGTGCACAGTGGGCCTGCAGCCATCACTTCCTGAATGGGAAGACCTCTGTGACAGGACTCCAGCAGGTTAAGGCTATCTTCTGAGATCCTCCACCATTTCCAAGAGGACTGAGTCTCAGGGGGCAGCTGTTCTTCAACAGCGCTCCAACTCATCGGCAGCACACAGGTTTTAAAACAATAATAAGTTGAAATGTACTCACCAAGAAAGCCACCGACCTACAAAGAAAATCTTATCGCTGATCTTGCAATGAGCACCAACCTCCCTTTGCAAGAGCTGAGATCAAAAGATAAAGAAGCTATCAAAAAGCCATCTGCCCACTTAAAATAATATCACAAGTCATGTTAGGAACCACAGACCTGGGGCCAGATACCAAAACAATTGTCTGAACGGGCTGTTTCAATTTCTCCTTAAAACCACCCATGTATTTTAAAAGAAAAACACCCTCTCCACCCACCTTAGCCCTGCGAGCTTTTGATTTCTCTGTTCCCTTCCTTTCACACTCTAAAATGACCAAACTCCATTACCCAAATTGTTGCGTCTTACAGACAGGACTCCCACGACACCCAGCTGGGATGACGACTTGGGAAAAGGTGATTCTGGGACACTGGAACAGCTCAATATCTTGGATCTGGGTGGTGGTTACACAAGGGCACAGATATGTAAAAATCCACTGAGCCCTACACTTAAAATCAGTATACTTTATGTAACTATCCCTCAATGAAGCAAAAAACAAACAAACAACAACAAGAAAAAAAAAACAACAACAGAAGAGCAAAGCATAACATGCCAGGAACACCAGGAGCAAAATGCACAATTTGCCCTGAATCCCACCAGGCCTTCAAAAGGAACCATTTAAAAAAAAATTTGCCCCCAGTTCCATCACTCACTAGCTGAGTGAAACTGAACAAACTGGCTTACCTCTCTGAGCTACCTCTTTCCCTCTCTATTAAATGGGCATAACGATAGCACCTACAGCACACAGCATGCACAGCAGCAGGTCACAAGAGAATGGACTCAAAGCTCTTAGCAGGTATTAGTACATGCTGGCCACTGTTATCTTTTGCAGCTACCATCAAGCTTCAGTTACCTTGCCAATGTTTGCTACATCCAATCCAACCAAAGTGATTGTCATTCTCCTTTAGCAGATGAGAATACTGAGGCAAGAACACACAGCTGGTGACAGGCAGAGCAGAGTTTGGGAGGAGAATCCAAGAAACTGTATGTGTGATTAAGTACTGACACTAGCTCACCCCTATATGACACTACTATGAGCCAGGCTAGGTTCTTTTATTCACCTCCTGTGAAGAACGTATAATTACCTGTTTTACAGATGAGGGTACTGAGACACAATGCAGTTGCCCAAGGGCACAAGGTCAATATAGAGGGCAGATCTGGGATTTGAACCCAAGTACTGATCCAGAATCTATACTCTTAACACTGTAAGGAAAGCCATGCTGCTTGCCCCTTTAGACTAAGTCTCAGGTTACTATGGGTCTCACAGGTTGGTAAGGGGGTGCTTGCCTGCTTGCTCAAGTACCCAGGCACATCTGCCCACCGAGCTAGACCATTCTGAACAACTCACAGCCCAAGACCTTGCCAGGACCACAAACATCTTGCAGCCAGAGGCTACTGATCCAGTATATGCAAGGTCCAAAAAGCACTTTCCCATTCCCATTTCCAGTCCTCTTATGACCAGGGAAATATATTTCCCACACGTGCATAAATCTACTTATCCCAGACTAGACTTAATTGACCCCCAAAAGAATCACGCCTATCTGCTAGAACTTGAATTCAAAGCTTGATAGAGAAAACCTAGAATCTTATCTCAGGGCCTTTTGGGGTTAACTGGCTCTTTTTACCAGGTGGCATGGCAAAAACAAAGGACAAGAGCTTCAAGTCCAGGCCCATCTGATTCTGCCTCTGCCAAAACCAATGCCTCCCATTGTGAGGATGGGCTCAACCACTCATCTCAACAGGAAGCCTCAGACTTGATTAGAGCATAACAATAAAGAGAGTGCACAGGCTTCAAGGTTAGTCATGGTCGAAATGGAAAAGCCAGGCACCACCACTTCGTTTCTCTCTCTGGAACCCTGGTTTCCTGTTGTCAAATGGGGGTCAGATTCCCTGCCCCCGTAACTAGCAAGGTCCCTTGTCCACACTACCATGTCTCAGCAGTTCTCTACACTCCATCACACAGCCTGTCATTCACACCAAGCTCATTCCCACCTCAGGCCCTTTGCACTTGCTATTCTGCCTACAACATCCTTGCTCCCATATATGTGCATAATTGCTCTTCTATATCATTCAGGACTCAAGTTTAAATGGCACCTCCTCAGAAAAGTCCTCCCTTTCCTTTTCTACAAACTCTCTTCCTCCATATCTGTGGATAATTCTTATCATCATACAGGACTCACCTCCTCAAAAGCCCTCCCTGAATACCCTAAGATAGATATTCCCTCCCAAACTTTCTCCCCTTACTCAATTTTACTTTCCTCTCAGCAGCTAACCTTATCCCTGTGTTTCTTATCTGCTTGCTTTTTTTCCCCAACTGTCTCCCATAAGAACCTATAAGATCCTTGAGGGCAGGATAGATGTCTTGTTCAGGGATTTACAGTGGAATTCAACAAATGAATGAATAAAACCCCAGTAATACAGAGCCTAGCACATGTTTGGCCTCTCATAACTCTTTGGCTGACTGGCTGAATGTACCCTCCTCCTTGTCCTGGAGAGCAGGACCAAGGGGTTCCTGGGTCAGGATGTTTGTCTGCCATCCTGGACACAGCCCTGCGTTGGCGGAGGTGGCGCTGGCAGACATTACCTGCGCCTCACCGGCTTCATGCAGCTCTTCAGCTGCCTGACCTCAGCCTCCACGGGACCCTGGGACTCGGGCTGTGGCTCCAGCTGCGGCAGCTGCTGCTGCTGGGGCAGCCCTTCAGCATCAGTGGGTGTGAGAGCGGGTGCGATCCGGAGCAGGACTGTGTAGTTGCGGCCGTGGTTGTTGGCCCAGAAAGTGCCCTCGGGCGTCTCATAGCGCACCACGAAGTCCAGGCGCGCCCCATCACCCGCACCCTCAGCAAAAGGCAGCTGGAAGGCAAATCGGTCGGTGCAGCCGCCGTCATCAGGCGAGGATGCGGACGCCTGGCCGGAGACCAGGCCAAGGCCCGAATCCAGGATGGGATCTCCTGTTCCTGGTCCTCCCGCTCCTGCCCCCGGCGGGCTGCGCGGGACGTAGCGCGCTGGGTGGTCGCAGAAAGATGCCCAGCCGTCGTGTGAGGCCCGCACGTGCACCGCCTTCTCGAAGGAGCGGTTCAGCACGCGCACCAACCCGCGCAGCACAGGTGGGCGCCCCCCCGGCACCCACACCCCGGCAACCCCGGGGACCGCTCCGGGAGGCGGCAGCAGCGCCTCCAGCTCCACCATGACGCGCCCCAAGCGCTCCAGACGGCCCGGTGCAGGCGGCAGCGAAAATGTGGGCACCAAGTAAAAACCCCCGCCAGCGGGGACGGGGCACGGCGGTGAGGGCTCGGGGCAAGCCTCCTCTTCCTCCTCCCCTTCATCCCCATCCTCGCCATCGTCTTCCTCGTCAACCCCTCCGCCATCGCCATCTTGCCCGGCCAACGCCGCCATCTTGCCCGCCCCAGGCCCGCCCCACGGCCGGTAGCGGCGCAGCTGCGCCAGCGGCAACCCCAGAGCCTCATCGGCGAACAGCACCCTCCGCGGGGCCACCGCTGTCTCGACAGAGGTGCGGGGCTCGCCCGCGGCCGGCGAGGGGGGCGCAGGAGGCCGCAGCGGTGGCTCCACAGGGGCCGTACGCGCCATATCGGCGGCGGCGGCGGCACCGACGGCACCGGCGGCCGTACCGGCGGGGGCAGGGCCTGAAGGGGCTAGCAGCCAATGGGAAGGCCTGAGCGGGGGTAGGCAGCTAGATGAAGACAGGTGTATCAGACAGCCAATGGGGAGCCGCGCATCGGTGATGTAGGCGGTGAATCGCGTGCAGGAGAAGGACACAGCCAGTAGGAATGCCCGAGAGTGGGCGGTGTAGGAGGCGGGATGATCGGTGAATCAATGGGGAGGACTGAATGGGGGTGGTGTAGGGTCTGAGATAGAGAAGTAGAACAGCTAATGAGGAAGTACGAGCGGGATTGGCATCTGGGGCGGCGGGGAAAATGGAATGGCTACAGGCGATGGGGGCAGCAGACAGCGAACAGAGAGGTCCGAAAAGTAGGAGATCCCAGGATTGCGTAGGCAGGTAGTGGGATGGAAGCTAGAGACATAGAACAACCAATGGAGAGCCACGCGCCAAAGGCGTAGAGAAGGGGTGACGATAATGGCCAATGGAGATTTTCGTGAGCGTGCACCAGCCTTCAAGGGCGGTGCCAGAGCGGAATTAGCCAATATGGAGGCTACAAGAAGCCGGAGAGGCGGTGTATGAGTGCCTTGATGGCGGGACTGGAGGGGCAGAACCAATGGGGGTGGATGGTGAAGGCGGGAGCAAGGAAGAGAGAGGGCAGATAGCCAATAGGGGAGCCAGAGCTAAGTGGAACCTTCAAAGGGCAGTGTGAAGTAACACCAGGGCGAGACGTGAAAAAGCAGAGCCAACCGGAGTGTTATAGGTGGTGTGAAGGAGAGAATGAAGAGTCAATAAGGAAGCCAGAGGAGAGGACAGTGCGTAGGAGTCTATGGGCTGTAGGGTAGTCAAGAAACAGAATATTTACCTTCTCCTTAACCCTCTGTGACTCCCCATTGCCCCAAGCTGTGAATCCCCACAGCCCCTGAAGACTTAGACTGCACCCTAGTGTGAGATCTAAGAAAGCAAAACGGACTCTCCTGTCGCAGTTACTGGATGTCTTTGGCCCACCTCCCAAGCCTTTGCTTGAGTGCCACTAGCCAAGAATGCCCCTAATTGTCATCCTCAGCATTCTGCAGGACTTGGCACCATTACTGAATGAATGGCCAAGTGAGAAATTGAAATTTTTTGGAAGATTAGCTTTTTTCTAACCAGCTCAGCAAAAACACTGAGCCTGGCTATGCCACCAAGAGTTGATTGGGCATGTTGGCAGGCACTGACTAACGTAATCACAAATCCAAACCCTATCTTTCTTGTCCGACTTGGCCCTCCACACCTTACGTGGCCTCACCTCCTTTCTGTCTCCGTCTCTTCTACTGTTCCCTCTCCCGAGAGCACTTATTCCTTCTGCTTCCTCCATCTAGTCAGCTCCTTCCACTCTCCCTTTGAGGTCTCACCTCCTGTGGGAACTGAATTGTAGCTTTTTTCCACTGAACATATCCAATCATACATTTCCCCTCCATCCTGGGAGGATTTACTGAACACCTACTGTATGCAAAGTTTTGACCCACAGCATTCCTAGGAGAAAGACAGTCTCCCCAGCAGCCACCTTCCTCCCCTTGCCCCTCATGTCTCAGTGTCCAAGGGTCATGGGTCAGGGAGGAATATGTTCCACTGCACATAAGAGAAAAAATCATGAAAAAATGGGAGCTTAAATGAGACAGAACTTTATTTTTATCACCTAAAAGTCCAAACTGGTGAGTAGTCCAGGGACTGCTTCCTGCCTACCCAGTTAGGGCATTGTGTGTGTCCACATCTAGCCCCCAGACTCTCATCCTTCAACAGATCCTATCAGCTCTCCATTTACAATATTCCCCGATCCACTTTCCTTACCTACTCCACTGCCAACACTGTCATCAGTCATTTGAACTATTGAAGTAGCCTCCCTCTCTCTGGTCCCTCTGCTTCTACCCTCACTCCTATAGTCAGTTCTATACTCAGCAATCAGAGGGATCCTGTTAAATCCCAAGACAGTTCATGTCTCTCATCTGTTCACAATTCTCCTGTGGACTCCTCCCCACTCAAAATAAAAGCTAAAATCCTCACCATGGGCTATGAGATCTTGCATCAGCTAACTCCCCACCCTTGTCCACTCTCTGACCTCACCTCCTACCCCTCTTCCTCTCATTCACACTACTTTGACCATATGGATCTCCTTAATAGACCTTACACAAATCAGGCATACTCCCACCTCAGAGCCTTTGCACTGGCTATTTCCTCTGGAATTACTCAGATGGCTCCCTCCCTTATTTCCTTCAAGTCTTTGTCAAAGACCCCCTTCTCTGGGGATTTTCACCCACCACTTTGTTTGTCCCTCAGAAGCCTTCATTCAAGAGGATGTAGCCCAGTACAGAGAAGCAGTGGTGAACTCTGCCCCTCTCTGCCTACCTGACCCCCAGCTCTCACTTTGCAAGGATCCTGTCTCTCAGCAGCAGCAGCAGCAGCATCACACCTCCCCACCCTGAGGTCCACTCAGATAGCCTCCTGGGACCCTTTGGGCCACTGCTCTCACTCAGTTTTCCTCCTATTTCTCTTGCCACTCCTCTGACAGTAAGGGAGAGATCATCTGAAAGAGCATAAGAGGGGTTCATCTCATACCTCTAACCTTGAAAGAGAAAACCAGCCCCTTCTCAGGAGGGGAAGGACCTGGGCCAGAGAATGAGACCTTGGCTTCTAGAATTGGCCTGGTTAGTAGTTGCACAGCAGGTGTAAGAAATGTTCAGGTCCAAGTCCACAGGTAGCAAGGGGTCATTAACCTTGGGGACATCTCTAAAGTTAGCTTCCCAGGCTCCTTTTTGACAAACACAGTCCTCCCTCCCCCCTCTTGCTCCCAACTATAAGCCACATCTGTTAAGCCCCTGCTGTACAAAGGGTCCCTACAGGTCTCAACCTGAGGACCTCATCCCACCTTGGTGCATCCCCTGGATGCCTGGCACTCAGGCCATCTTTGGGTCACAGATGTGTCCCACCAACTCAGAAGCCTCAACCAGTGAAAGTTTTGTTTTGAACTAATAGTAGGGAGGGTTGGGGTTTTTTTAATTGTCATTGTAGGCTGATTTTTTTAGATCTTTTTTTTTTCTATTCACCTTTTTTTTTCTTATCTTCACAAAGCCATACCATCAGGCCCCCTCTGGGCTTTTCCACAAAGGTGAGTCTGAGTTGAGGAAAGAGGCTCTCCTTTTTTTTGAGGGCTTGGGAGGTGAGGGGAGAAAAGGAGGCAAAGGGGTGAAGGGGTGGATCTTGGCCACTACATTTGTGCCATGTGAATAAAAAGATGTTTCCAATTTCTCTTTTTCAGGCCTGAAACCGCTCTTGCAGATGGGTTGGAGTGAACAATGGATGACAGAATCCCACGCCATGCAGGGTACTGGGGAGCTGGGGACTGCAAGTTTCAGCCACGGCCTGTCAGGAGAAGCCCCTGGACACTGTTTTCCCTCGTTCAGTGTTGGTTGGAGGGGATGCTCACTGAGGTGAGGAAATGCAGCCACCAATCCTTGGACAACCTTAAAACTGCACAACCTTCAAGCCTCCCAGAAGAATCTTAGAACCTCCCTGTAACTGCACCCTAGAATTTAAAACCTGAGACTGTTGGGCTCAAGGAAACTTGGGAGTTTCAAAGCCCGGTACCAAGGAAGGCAGGGCCTCCACTCACCAGCTCTGTGATCTGGAACAAGTTTTTTGACTACTTTGTGCATCTTCTCCACCTGTACAATGGCCATGATGACAAGATGGACCTCAACAGGCTTTGGTGAGGATTGAATGTGACCATTTCTGAGAAGTGTTCAGCACTGAGTCTGGCACACTGAGAATTCGACATAAATCTCAGCTACAGGGATGATGGCAGATATTTGGAATCCTAAATCCTTGGAAAATTGGATTTTTTTTTTGAAGTAGAAAATCGCAAAGGCTGAGGGCCTCGGCAGCATCAGGCCATGGTGTCCCTGACTACGTGAGATTTTGGCTCTGTGAGGATGGGTGCATTAATGCTGGGGTCCTGGTCAGGACCTTCACTGTAGGGTGGCCTCTGGGTCAGAGCTCTTAGTCCCTGAGACATGATAAAATGAGACTTTACTCCCTGTCCTCACCCAGTAATGCTCAGTGGATTCTGGAAGCCAGTGGTTCTCAGACTCTTTGATTCTGTTAATTGTAGGAGGTGGGGAGGACTCCCTGCTTTTTTCTTCATGAAGTAACTTCTATGCCCCTCACCCTTGGTGGAAAGATGGGTTGCAAGTGTGTCCAGAGCTCCCCTACTGTGGGCAGTAAGACTGGTGATGACCATATCAATTCCACCTAAGGGGAAACTGAGGCCTCGAGCAGGGCAAAGCCTCTGGAAACCCAGCCTTATTCCCTTTCACTGATGTTTCCCACTCACACATACAGCTTTATTGCCTCTCTTTTTTTTTCCCAGAGACCCTGAAATATCCTGTCATTCACAGAGTAGTATCTCTGCATGCCTGTGATGCCCCTGTGATTTGAGTTCTTTTCCCTTGTTTTTTTCCTAACTCTACACACTTTTGTTTTAAAAACTGTGGTTTCTCATGAGTCCTGTTATCTCATTGATACCTCTCACCTCTGTGGTGAGGGGAAGAAATCATATTTTCAGATGAATCTTAAAGGGCAAAGAAAAAAACCAAAATTTCCGTTTAAGTCTCATAATCAAGAAGAGGAGAAACAGCAAGAGAGAGAGAGAAAACTATGAGAACCCCCCCCACCCCGTGATTATCAGCGCACACAGTCATCGAAAAAAAAATTGGATTATTAGAAGAGAGAGGTCTGTGGCTTCCAGACCGTGGGTTTTCTTCTCGGTATAAAAGCAAAGTTGTTTTTGATATGTGACAGTTTCCCACAAGCCAGGCTGATCCTTTTCTGTCAGTCCACTTCACCAAGGTGAGTGTCCCCGCTCTCCCCCAACAGATGCAGCTCCAATGGAAGAGATGGCAATGAGGTAGGCACTGGAGGGTCAGGGGTCCTCCAGTATAGTCGAAACGCATGCAGCTACTGTGGTCCTGGTCAGGTAAGGTGTTTTTTTTAAATAATAATAGTAATAATAAATGCCAGAAAAATGATAGGTAAAGTACTCAATCAATGCTTGGGTGGAGGCAAAGATAAGTAAATTGATATGTTGATAGGTAGGATTTCTTAAAAGATTTTATTTATTTATTATTAGAGAGTGAGGAAAGGAGGGAGAAAGAAAGGGAAGGAAACATTGATGTATGAGAGAAACATTGATAAAGCTGCCTTTCGCACGCCCCTAACTGGGGACCTGGCCTACAACCCAAGCATGTGCCCTGACCGGGAATCAAACTGACAAACCTTTTGGTCTGCAGGCCAACACTCAATCCACTGAGCCATACCAGTCAAGGCAAATTTTTAAAATATGTCAACTGCTGATCTTTATGAATTTCAGAGCTTTAAACAACTTGAAACACTGTCCAGGTGTGCCTGGAAATTTCAACTACATCTCTCACCTCTCTTCATCTCTTCTCTCTCAATATCTCCCATCCCTCTGTCTCTATTTGCCCTCTCACTCATTCTGTGTTTTTCTGCTCCTCTCTTTCCCTGTTTATTTTCCTCGTACTCAAAATCTCCATCCTTCTGTCTTTATCTGCTCTGAGCATTTTCCCTGTCTGTTTCTTCCATCTTGACCACACTTCTTCAGTCTCTTTTCCTCAGCCTTTCTCCCACCATCTCACTAGCTCTCTTGTCTTGCCTTAATCTGCCTGCCTTCCTACCCAGCATACAGCACAGAACTTTATACACTATTATTGGCACTCAATAATAGTGTGTTGAGTAATGCTCGAGAGGACACTTAAATTTTATAAGAATGAGCATCAATTCTGTTTGCTTCGATTGAAGGTGGATTGTGAGTTATTGAGTCAAGCTCAGGACTTAGTTGAACTTGTCCTTGCACTGTATGAAAGGAGACCCTCCTGTGGTACATTTCATGCCATTGTCAATCATGGTTTAACTGTGTGGTCCTAGTCTCAGGATCATGTGAGCACATGCGCACGCGCGCACGTGTGTGTGTGTGTGTGTGTGTGTGTGTGTGTGTGTGTGTGCAGAATCCATGTCCAGGAACAGAACAAGCTGTTCAAGGCTGGAGTGAGCTCATCTCTGCAGGCTTAGCAAGTGCTCACTAAGTGTTAGCTGTTAGTGTTTTTTTAACGAAATTAGAACCGTGCTATCCATTGGCTTTGTTCATGCTTTATTCAATAAATAGGAGCCTTTTTGTAGATCACTAAAAAATTGTTTCAACATATGATCTTTCATGACTGTCAAAACTGACCTCACATTGGCATGAACCATAATTGGTTACACCAAATGCCCGTCTTTGCATATTTGGGTTGTTTCTAGTTTTTCCCAAGATCATCCCTGATTAATTCCTTGGATTTCTGAAAATGGAGTTGCTAGGGCAAAGTGTGTGTACATATTTAAGGTTTCTGACCCTGCAAATTGTTCTTCCAAAAGGTTGTCCTGTTTTATGCTTCCTCTACTCAAGCTAACCTTGGGTGGGTATTATCATTTTTGAATCCTTTCTTAACATTACAGGTAAGAAAATGTACTACCACATTGTTGAAATTTACATTCTTTGATTACTTATACTATTTATTGACCATTTATGCTTTTGGAGGGTCTGGTGTCCTTAGTCCTAATAGGGTGTTCATCTTTTTTCTTATTGATTTATCACATTTAGAAAGGATATTTATTTGGAAAGGATATTAACTTCCTATCAGCCATTCATATATATCAAATATTTGCTTTTTCTATTTTTTCACAGTGTTTTGTGGTACTTGTGATGTTTTTATATAGTCAAATAGTTTAGTCTTTTCTTCTGTGGTTACTGTCTCTGGTTTTGTGCTTAGAAAGTCCTTTCCCACTTGAAAATGAGATAAATGTTCACATGTGTTGGCTTCTACTCTCTTTTATGGCTTCATTTTTTCCATTTACTGTAGAGATTAAAACTGTCTGGGACAAACCAACACTTACCCCAACCCATCTGTGTGAATTTTAACTAGGCATTTAAATTCTCTGTACCTCCATTTCCTCATACATACTGTGATGGTTATAATAGTACCAACCTCAGAGATGGTTGTGAGGATTAAATCTATTAATGATATTAAGTACTTAGCATAGGGCCTGGAATACAATAAATGCAAGGTACATGTTAGATATTATTATTTACCTTTTTAATGGATCTAGAATTTATTTTAGTATATATGATGATGCTGACATTTCAAACTGGGCAGGGAGGGGTTAGTGGGAAAATGGACTGATTATTCATTCAGTAACTTTATTTTCCCTTAATTATCCCAGAAATGTGGGTTAACCAATCTATCCTACACTGTCCCCCAGTTTGAAATGTCACCTTCATCACAAACTCCATTCGCTCTAGCCATGGGTCTGTGTTTGAGCTTTCTATTCTGTTCTGTTCCTCAGTGTCTGCTCTTATACCAGAACTACACCACTTTGCTGATTGTTGCTTTGCAATACAATACCATACCATACCATACCATACCATACCATACCATATCCAGACCTGGGTGTAGCACCCATCTTGCCCTTTGTTATTCCTCATCATTTCAGGCAGCATCAGTTCCTCCAGCCAGAGGCCAGCAACTCTTCTCATTCGGAGCACATTTCTCCCTCTCTCTCTATCTCTGTCTCTAATTCTATCTCTATCTCTCTCTGTCTCTCCATACACACACAATATACACAATGAATGCTATTGGTCCCACACAAACACTCTGTCTCTCCTTTTCTCACTGTCTCTCTCATTCTCTTTGTCTCTACTCTTTGTCTATCTCTGTCCCACCTCAGGTCTCTTCCATCTCTCTTTGTATCTCTTTTTCTCTGTCTCTCCCTTCCCCTATATCTGTTTCTTTGTTTCCATCTCTATGTATCTCTACGTATCCCTGTCTCTCAGTCCCCTTGATAGAGGGGCAGTTGTCGACTTGAAACCCAATAGACAACTAACAAATCACTCTGACACAGAGTGGAAGGGCCCTGGCACTTACCTACTCCATGTTTCTCCCTTTCCCAATGTACAAGAGGAGGAAATTAAGGCCCAGAGATGGGTGAGAGGGCCTCTCCCAGGTCCTCACAGAGATACAGTGGCAGAGTTGAGACCCAAGCTTAGATCTTAGGACTCTCAGTAGGACCCTGGCTCTCTTTCTGTCCCCAACTGTGGGTCTCAGTTATTTCTCAGCATCTATGAGGGGCAAGGGGACCTGGGCTGCTCCCCGGCTGCTGCCATTCCCCATTCTGCCTCCTCACAGGTGGAACCCTCACCAAAGCAAGAGGATCCATGGTCACAGTGTGGGGCTCAGCTTCCCAAGAGCTAGGCTGGATGGAGTCCTGGGGCCCCATGGATCAGGAGGCCTTGTGGGCAAAGGGTGGTATTATTGGGAGGACATCAGTCAGTGGGTCTGGCTATGGACAGAGTTCAGCCATGTCCCCATAGTTGGCACTAGTTCCTGGGAACTTCCACCCCAGGGCCCTTCCAGAAAGCCTGGTGGTGGGATCTCTACTGGCGAAGGCCAGAGCTTTTCCTGCTCCCCACCATGAGGCCCTTGCCAAAGGTGTGCCTCAATCTCCCCTGTCTTCTCTCCCCATCTCTGGCAGAGTGGCTGTGATTCTGGGAACACTGCCCCAGAATGGACAGGGAGATGGAGGCCCTGTGGTGTCCATTCACTGATCACTGACATCTGACTAAGTGTTTCATGTGCATTGACTTTCGAAGATGGGTACTGTTATTGTCCCACTTTACATAAGAGCCTGAGGAGAGTTGTAGCTGGTTAGTGGCAGAGCCTGGCCCCAGGCTGGGGGAAGTAGAGGAGGTGATTCTGCCTTCACAGAACTTAGGAGGGAGGCTGAGGGTAGGTTTACTGCAATTCCAGGCCTGGTAGGCAGGAGGCCTAATGAAATAGTCAGCTTTCTGTCCTTCGGAGAGTTCCAGTGAGTTTGAATACCAGGGATGTTGGCCTTCACATACTGAGAAGTTGGCCATATGGGTCCCAGAGAGTCTGTGAGTTTGAGATTCTGGGATCCTTTGAATCTAAGAAATGATGTTTTGTGATTCTGAGGTTCTGGCACAGTGCCATTTGAAGACCCTGAGGGTCCCAGTATCTGTGGGATCTGCATGGCACTCCCTAAGCATCAAATCTTGGGCCTACCCTTGACCAAGCCATATCTGCAGGGCCCAGGGCTTGTCATGGTGGCCAGATGGACGTCACTCACCACATCCGCCAGCACCCACATCACCACACCTGGGCCAAGCCAGCTGCAGGATGGGCCAGCCAATTCTCGGAACGAAACCCGTGGGGTGGGGTGTCTGCCCCTTTGTCTTCCTCCTTGGTGCCGATGAAGCCCAGTGCATCCGGCCGCCATGACGTCAATGGCGGAAAAATGTGGGGAAGTCAGAGGCTCTGACAACAGGGCCCAGATGCAGACCCCGATATGAAAACACAATCTATGTCCCAGAAACATCCTCCATGCGTCTTCTGAGAAACAGTCAGAAAGTGACGCCCCAACAGACAGTGCAGGAAGCTGACTGCCCAGCCCGGCCCTCCAGTACCCCACCACTAGACAGAACGTATCCATGTCCCCTTTCTGAGAATGTATCCCTGCTTCCCTGAGTCAGGCCATTCCAGATGTATTTGGGTAGGAGATTCCTTATAAAGTCTGGCCAAGTGTCCAGGCAGCTTCAGAAGTGACCACAGGCCATCTCTGTGGACCAAGCCAGAAGAGTGGAAAACATTCACTCACTCACCAAAATTGCTACTAGTTTGCTCCAGCTTCTGTACCAAAGTACCACAAACTGGGTGACTTAACAGAAATTTATTGTCTCAGTTTTGGAGGCCTGAAGTCCTAGATCAAGGTGATGACAAGGTTGGCTCCTTCTAGGGCTGTGAGGAAGAAAGTATTCATGCCTCCCTCCCAGCTTCTCATGATTTGCTGAGAATTTTTGGCATTCCTTGACTTCTAGAAGCATCACCCTGATCTCCACTTTCATTCATTCACTCATTCTTTTGCTTGCCTCCTCATGTTTACTGACATTCTCTCAGGCCCTTGTTTTGAGCCTACACAGACCCAGACTCCTATTTCTCACACAGTATAGTTCTAACCCCCAGAGGAGACTAAGAGTTGTGTATTTAGATTTTCACCCTCACCTCCCTCAGCACCACAGCTCTGACAACCCCCATGGGCTGATAGCAAAGAAAGGAAGGAGCAACTTCTCCCCCAGAACTCTTCTTGTACTCCCTTGGGCTGTACTCAGCAGCTGTGTGCCCAACCCTGTGCTGTGGGGTGGGGCGGGAAGACATACACATACAGCCCCACAGCAGGGTACATGTGTAATATACACACACACACACCCTTTCTGGAGAAAGAAGTGGAGCTCTCAAGTCACCATGAGACTGTGGAATGCTGCACCTAGGTGCCCCCTTCAATAAAATGGAGATTGTACTAGGCATTCCCTTCCAGCTCTGACTTCCTTTCACACTGGGATTATGGGGTTCTGAGAAACTAAGGCCCTGGACTTGGGGAGTGTGGGATTCTGGAGCCATTATGGCGGGCTTTCTGGATTGGCCTTGGATAGGGGAAGAGAAAGAAGAGCAGGCATTCCAGGCAAGCCAAACAGCATAAAGGCTTGAAGGTCAGCTGGGGATAAATTCCAGTGGGGGCTGAGTCAAGGAGCTTCCACAGGTGCCAGGTCAAGAGAGACAGTCTCCCCTCTCTGGCACCCTCCATGACAGTTCTGTGCAGAGCAGAACCTAGAGGTGACCAGATCCTCCCTACCCATGCCTGAACTCTAGACTCCTGTACCCATGTGCCCACTCAGCATTTCCACTCATATGTCTAATGCCAGACTCTTCATGTCCATTCACACCTGAATCATCACCCCTGTACCCAGCTCCCCTCATCTCTGCCATCTCACATCACAGCAGCTCTGTCCCTCCAGCTGCTCAGGCTAGTACCCAGAAGTCACCTTGACCCTCCCTCTCATACCCCCAGATCCAAGCTACCAGAAAATTCTCCTGGCTCCACCTTCTAAACATACTCAGAATCCACCCACTTCTCTCCATCTCCGCTGCTACTGTCCTGATCTGTGCCACTGTCATCACTTACCTGGCCTGTTGCTGTTGCATCCTCACTAGTTCCCTGCTTCTGTCCTTGCCTTCCTAGAGTCTGTCCCTCTCATAGCAGCCACAGGGATCTTTTGAGTCCATGCCCTGCTGCCACTCCCAAATACGCTCAAGTCACTAGGGTAAAATTATGCTCCCAGGAGAAAATCACAGACCAGCTCCAGTGGGATCAGCAAAGGTTGTGTGGCCTATGCCAGATACAGGGAGGACTGGAGGGCTAAGGCCTGAAGACAAGCCTCAAGTGATGGGGGAAGGAACTGGGACCTACCCTTGCTAAGGCCCCACAAACCACCCCAAACTCCCAACCTCTCTCTGGAGGACACATCCCTACCAGGGCTGTCCCATCATGTGCAGCCATGTGCTATACCTGTGCGAGACTGCACATGAGGCATGTGTGTAGGCACATGGGGCATGTGTGTAGACACATGCACACCTGTGTTCCTGACAACACTGTGTGTGTGTGTGTGCGCACACACGCATGTGCACACACACATGACTAGAGCTGAGGTCCAGTTGTGGGACTTTTTGGGACATGTCCCACACAATGCCTGCTCTGACCAGAGGGGGTGTCCACATGGTTCGAGTGGTTGGGTATTTTGCACACCCTTCAGTACATGTATAACTCTTTCCCCCTGTGTCTCCACAGCCTGACCTTGGACACAGACCCAATGCCCAACCCCAAGCCAGCCAAGCCCTTGCCCCCTTCTGTGGTGCTCAACCCATCCCCAGGAGCCTCACCCAGCTGGAGGGCTACACCTAAGGCCTCAGACCTGCTGGGGACCAAGGGCCCAGGGGCAACCTTCCAGGGCCGGGACCTCCGAGGTGGGGCACATGCCTCCTCCTCCTGCTTGAACCCCATGCCACCATCACAGCTGCAGGTGAGGCCCAGGGCCCATGATGGAGCAAGCAGGGTGGAGTACCTGGGCTTACAGGTGCCGACCTTTTCTTTGGCACTGGGCGGGGGGCCCGGCTGGGGCACAGGAAGTGGTTTTCTGGGTCTCAGGCAAGTCTGTGACTTATGCAGATGTCACAGGGCCAAGAAAGTCCCCATTTAGCAGGTCTCAGATATTCAAGGCTCTCCCCAAACTCCCAATCCCTGTCTCAGGAGAAGAAATCCTATCATGGTCCCACAGGCATGGCCATGTGTCCCCACCCCCATGTGACAGAGGACAGGGCTGGGGCCCAAGGAGGTAGGATGACAGAGTTGAGGCCAGCTCTGCCACTTATTAGTTTGTTGATCTTGAGAAAGTCACTCAGTTTCCCTGAGCCTGAGTTTCTACATAGGTATAAAGGAGATGGTCATAGTACCTACCATGGGGGCTTGTGGTGAGGAGCATATGAATTTGACATGTAGAACAGTAAGGATGAAGATGGCATCACTCTTGCCTGCCTTCTCCCCCCAGCTTCCCTCAGTGCCCCTAGTCATGGTGGCACCCTCTGGAGCACGGCTGGGTCCCTCACCCCACTTGCAAGCACTCCTCCAGGACAGGCCACACTTCATGCACCAGGTATTGACCCTGACTGGGCAGGGGTGTGAGGGAGCTGGTGGGGGAATTGGGGAGGGAGCTAGGCTGGACAACAGCCCATATGTGCCCCTAGCTCTCAACAGTGGATGCCCATACCCGGACCCCCATGCTGCAGGTGCACCCATTGGACAGCCCAGCTATGATCAGCCTCCCGCCACCCACAACTGCCACTGGGATCTTCTCTCTCAAGGCCCGACCAGGCCTGCCACCTGGTAATACTATACCCCACAGCTCCACAGAATCCTAGAGCCCCCAAGTCCTTGAATGTGAACAGTGTAGGCTGCTGAACCATGGCCCTCAGATGTCAGGTGTCAGGTTTTATCATCTTGGAAACTCCAACCTCCAAAAAATGTCAGGCTCAGAACCTGAAAGACGCATAACGTCAAAATCACGGAACCACAGATCTCTGCAGGGTTAGTGAAAGGTCAGCTCTTATGAATGGCAGCCTTTGAGCTGCTCCACCAGAAACTTTGGATGTTAGGAATGCCAGAGGCTTAGGAGGGTAGGTAGCTCAAAAGGAGAGGCCTTGTGGGCCAAGTTCCAGAACCCAGCCTATAGTCTACAGAAGTAGCCTGTCCCCACCCACAGGGATCAATGTGGCCAGCCTGGAGTGGGTGTCCAGGGAACCAGCACTGCTCTGCACCTTTCCAAGCCCCGGTGCACCCAGGAAAGACAGGTCAGTGGGCAGGGCTGGGAGGGACCTTTGCCTTGCCACTCCTTCCCCTGACACCCTCTGTGCCCCCAGTACCCTTTCAACCGTGCCCCAGGGCTCCTACTCACTGCTGGCAAATGGCGTGTGCAAGTGGCCCGGATGTGAAAAGGTCTTCGAGGAGCCAGAGGACTTCCTCAAGTGAGTAGCCCAGGCCCATTCCAGTACAGGGGAGTCCCCAGTTTGTGGAAGGAGGTCTCAGCTCAGGTCTCATCTTGATACGTAGTAAGATAAAAGAGGCAAAAGCTGAGAATGAGAATTCAAATCCAGGCCCTGTCGCTCACTAGCTGTAAGACCTTGGGCAAGTTACTTAGTTTCTCTGGGACTTGGTTTTCTCATCTGTACATGGGGCATAATAATGTGTACTATTATTTGCCTCCATTTTACAGACAAAGAAACAGGACAAAGAGGTTAAGTGTCTTGATCAAGATCACCCACTTCCTAAGTAATAGAGCTGGGATTTGAACACAGCCTCCAGAATATGCACTCCTAACTGTTTTGCCCTGCAACCCCTCATGCCAACTCACCAGCCTGATTTTGTCAATCCCCAAAGTCCCAGCTCCTCAAAATAGCTGTTGCTACCTTTCTTTAGCTTCATAACACAAAAAATACAACACACATACACACACCTTCTCCAGCCCTACCCACCTATCAATGGCAATCTGTCCTCTTCACCACCAGGCCTTCCCTCTACCTGGAATGCCTTTCCTGCTCTCACCTCCCTGGCTGCTCCCAGCTTGCCACTCTTCCAACATCATCTCCAACACCCTGATCAGGCTCAAGTGGCAAGCTCAGGTCTGGCACGAAGGAGGTGCCAAGTAGCATGTGTTGAAGGAATGAGGGGTGTGAGAGGGAGACTGAGGTAGGGGGGTTGGAGGCTGAGACACCTCCCAGAGGGTCTGAGCCCTTCCCACTCAGAACATTGAGCCAGTAAGCCAGGCCCACCTGCATGGAACCTTCCCCCTCCCTAGGCACTGCCAGGCAGACCATCTCCTGGATGAGAAGGGCAGGGCACAGTGTCTCCTCCAGAAAGAGGTGGTGCAGTCTCTGGAGCAGCAGGTGACATGGAACACGGGGTAATGGTGGGGGGATGGTGGGCAAACCTTATGTCCACCCTGTACCCGAAGCCAAGCTCACTGAGGATGGGGCTAGCATGAAGAAAGGAAGTGGACAGGGCACTCCCAGGGAAGACCATAGCCTGTGCAAAGTGGTGGGAAAAGGCCAGGTTGAGACCTCACTTTGTGCCTGTCCTCACAGCTGGTAGTGGAGAAGGAGAAGCTAGGTGCGATGCAGGCCCACCTGGCTGGGAAGATGGCCCTGACCAAGGCTCCATCTGTGGTAAGCCACCCCAGGCCTGATGTCAGCAAAGACTGTTGGGGAAAGGAGGAAGGGGAGAGGCCCTGCAGGGTGCAGGGGACGTATCCTTACACCCAAGCCCTGGGATCTCTAGACCCCTGTTCCCAGCTCCAAACATGCCCAGACTTGAGAATCTATCCCCTTCCACTTACAAACCCTTTAACCCTAACTTCTTAAAACATCATAATCTTGTTTTCAAAACAAAAGCAAATAGCTAGACACTTACTGAACACAGACTGTGTGTCACTGGCAGGACTGTCAATATAACTTGCTGGGCCCAGGGCAAAATGAAAATGCAGGGCTCAAATTTCAATATGGCAACTGCAGAGCATCAAACAAAGTGCGGAGCCCTGTGCAGCTGTATAGGTCACATGCCCACGAGGGGTCCCTGGGTGACAGGTACTGCTTCTGATCACTTTGCTGGTGTGAACTTATTCAGTCCTCATGATGCCACTGTAACATGGGCATTGCTATCATCCCTAACCCACATATGAGGTTAAATTGAGGCCAGGAACATTTAAGTGACGCTCCCAAGGTTGGGTAGTAGAGGAGCTCGATTCAACCCCAGCCCGTGGCCCCAGCATTGGTGAGCTATACACACTAGTGTCCACACCACACTCTGAAAAATATGGCTCGTGGTGCTTTGTGGGAATACACATCAGACTGGAGTTCAGAAGAGGGCGCCCTTGCTTTTAAAAAAACACTTATTTAAAATTTAAGTGGAAAGTTTCAGCCTCTGGGTCACCAGCCTCTCCCTCCCCACCCTCCCCAGGTGTCATCTGACAAGGGCTCCTGCTGTGTTGTAGCTACTGGCACCCCGGGCACCACCATTCCAGCCTGGCCCAGCCCCCAGGAGGGCCCCAATGGCCTGTTTGCTGTGCGGAGGCACCTCTGGGGCAGCCATGGACACAGCACATTCCCAGGTAAGGATGGTCTGTGCCCTGCATGGTGTCCTGAAGCCCTAATCCCCAGGCTGGAATGAAATTGGAGTGGGGGATCTCACTCCAATTTCCACAACATGGACTACTTCAAGTTCCACACTGCTCTTCCCCACCACCACTACCTAGCCTTTGGAAAAACACATCTGCTTGGAGAAGTTTCCTCTCAGGGTTTCTGTAGCCTCCAAGCTCCCATTATGGTCTCAGATGTGTAGCCCTGTCTCCCCTGGGGATTGGGGCTCACACACTATCCTGGGGGTTGGGGCTTCAGCTATTTCATTTGGTCATCAGACGGGAGGGAACTACCTATGTAATTTCCAGGGATTCTCCCTCTCCCCTCAGCCAAGGGAAAGTGGGGCAATTCACCCAAGTTCACCAATCCCATACTACACAAAAGGCCTGGGTGGTGGGTTTAACAGGGATCAGGACCCTCAAGTATTATGCTGGTTCTGCCACCAAACCAGTTACATCCTTGTGGTATGCAAGTTACTTCCCTTCTTTTAAACCTCATGGAGAATAAGCTCCATTTTGGTGGGAGTGGCACAGAGAGTAAGTGATACAAGTCATGTCAGGTGCTCAGCAAACAGTAATTGTGATCATGGAAAGAGTGGAGGGTATGAGAGAGCGTGGCGGGGGGTCAGATGGAGCCTTACTCTTCTCTTCCCTTGGACAGAGTTCTTCCACAACATGGACTACTTCAAGTTCCACAACATGCGGCCCCCATTCACCTATGCCACCCTCATCCGCTGGGTAAGCAGGCAGCTCAAGCCAAAGAGAAGGAAGAGAAAGAGGGGTGGGGACCTGCCTCCCAAAGTTCCAGCCTCCCTCTAAGCACCCCCAGGGAGGGTTCCTGAATGAAGAAACCCATGCCTCAGATGTGGAGCCCTATGCTGGCTCCACCCCAGACCTGCTCCTAAACCCAAACCTAAACCATCATCCAGGCCAGGGCAAGCCAAATTCGGGCCCTAAACCCATTCCTTTCCTGATTTCCACCTCAACCCCATACCTATCCTGCCTTCCGGACCTATAAAATCCCCTGAAAACTAACCTAATCTCTGCCCCTTGCCCTGAACCTTTTCCAGGTATTGCCCTAATTCTTTCTCCAACCCCAATATGTCAACACATCCCCCAGCTGGACCCCATCCCTAACCTCTTCATTGTAACACCTATCTGACCCTTAACCTCACCCCATCCCAACCCCTTCATCTGAATCTCCCCAATGCCTTCCCAGAACCTTCATGAGAGCTCACCTGGACCTTCATCCTAGGCCCACACCTAATCCAAATCTGAATCTTAACCTAACTCCTATGTGATGCTGCACAGTCCTCCACGCGGCCCCATTCTGACCCCTAACCTCAATGAAGTTGTAATCACTGCCCCTTAACTTAGCCCCATTCCTAAATCCAAAGAGATCAAATTCCCTGACTCTTAGCCTCACTCCACAACTAACCCCAGCCCTGCCCCTTAACAACTCTACACAGCTAACCTCAATTTCACAACTACCTTCATTCTTGACCCTGAGCCTAACCACATCCCTGGCCTATAAAATAACTAAATAACTAGGCTTATCTCAGACTCCTGACCTAGTGCCACACATCATCCTGTCACATGCCCTTCAAATACCCCTAGTCCATCCCCAGCCTGAATCTAACCAACTCCTTCCCTGACTTTTAGCTCTGCCTGGCCCTTTACTCCTTCCAAATACTTAACTTGACCCCATTCCTGGCCTTTAACCTTCCAAAGCCTTGAAACCTCACCCCTCAGAGAACCCTCATTCCAACTCCATCCCAGACCTTTAACCTAACTCCAGCCCTAACCCTGAGCCAGGTCCTGCTCCAACCTCAGCCCTGATCCCTTATATAACCCCATCCTAGCCAATTTTTACCCCACTTCTAACCTTGTGTCTAATCCATCACCCCTATACCATCACTCTCCCTCCCTTCCCCTGACCCCACAATTCCACCCCATGTCAGATGGCCCAGGGTAGGCCACTGTCCTTCTCAGCCCAAATTTAGAGGAGCATCTCCCCTTACCGCCACACCCCCTAACTTCTAGGCCATACTGGAGGCTCCTGAGAAGCAGCGGACACTCAACGAGATCTATCACTGGTTTACACGCATGTTTGCCTTCTTCAGAAATCACCCTGCCACCTGGAAGGTTAGTGCCTCTGGAGGTGGCAGGGCTGGGATAGCCTCGAGTGCCACCACAGTGCTGGGCCAAGCTGGGAAGGCCTGGGGCTGGGCTTGCAAATGTGATGGGAAGGGGCAGGATGTTGGTTTTTGGTGGGGACTGCTGACCTCAAAGGATGACTGCCCACCCACTCCCTCTACCCCCGGCCTAACCGGCTGGTCCTCCTTCCACAGAATGCCATCCGCCACAACCTGAGCCTGCACAAGTGTTTTGTGCGAGTGGAGAGTGAAAAGGGGGCTGTGTGGACAGTGGATGAGTTTGAGTTCCGCAAGAAGAGGAGCCAGAGGCCCAGCAGGTGTTCCAACCCCATTCCTGGTCCCTGACCTCAAAATCCAGTAAAGAAGGAAGGACAGGGCCAAAATGCAGGGCAAAAGTGGCCAGGGGCAGGGTTAACAGGACCTGGATGTGCCCGCAGGGACCAAGAAGTATGTGTGCTAACTTGCCTGCCTGGGACCCTACTACCCAGCTGACTAGCCCCCTGGATGTTATGCTGTGCACCAAGGCTGCTCAGAGGGGCCCCCGCCCTGCAAACCCACCCCCAACTCCACTCCAGCCCCTGCAACAGGATCTCCAGGCAAACAAAACCTTCACAATCAACCACACACACATCCTCCCTCAGTCATTCACAGACAACCTCAGGCTAGAAAAGACACAGGTGCTCACAATACTGTCCGTTGGACTCCTTACAAACTCTCAGTTACAACGAGCCTGTCAGTACACTTCAAATCTGCGCAGTTATACAGACTGTCACACCCAATTAGTCTTGTCAACCCACATACCCCAAAGCACACAACCACAGCCAGCCTTCAGGCCCTTTGTTGTACTGTTACATGAAGTGTGTCTTGACACCCACACAGAAGCAGCTTAGTGCCTTTAGGGTCTCAGGTCCTAGAAAGCCACAGGGACACGTACTGCTCACACAGGGTCTCACATAGCTCCTGACACATAAGCTTGGTCACACAGCCCATTAGAACTCACCTGCACACCATACTCACACAGGCACATCCACACAGTGCCCCACCGGGTTTCTTGAGTCCCATGCAGACACACAGCCACATACATTGACTCGCCAAAATGTACCCTGTGTCTCACCCACTACCCACCCCTGCCCTGCCCTGAGCCCTGTGCCCCCATCCATGCCTCAGCTTAGACTACAGACAGAGTCCCTCATTTATTTGGGATCCAAGGCCCCAACCCTCAGTGTCCTCCCCAATAAACTGCAGCCAAGCTCCCATTTTCTGGATGTTCGCCCCAGATAAGAGTTGGGGTCAGGTGGGCAGGAATCACCACAGTAGGATGGACTTGGCAGCAAACACAGGACAAGCGCTTGGCCATCGCCTCCAACACCCCAAATCCCTGCTGAAGCCTGGGGTCGGGGAGACCTCTGCCCGGAGCCCCTCAGGTCTCACGGACCCGCCCCAGGAGGCCCGCGTTCTCCTGGCGAAGGGCCCGGTAGTCCTCTTGGATCTTCTCGAGGTTGCTGAGGGTCTTCTTGCCCATCTCCATCTCGATCTAAGGAACATGAATCACATCCCTTCAGCAAGCATGGCCTCTCTCCCAGCTCCTGCTCACCACTCCCTCTGTTACAGGCACTCAGGGCCCTTCCTGGGCCCCTCCCACCCAACCTCCAACAATAGCCTGCTCTGTCCCACTGCCAGGCCTTTCACATGTTGTCCCTACACCTAAAGCATTGTGTGCTATGTAGCAGGATTACCCACCACATACTCAAGCTGAAGCCTCTGCTAGTGGCCCTGGAAGGCAGGCATAAGAACCATCGGGACAGGCGCTGGAACTCAGAGTAGGCCACTTGCCTGTTTCAGGTCAAGTGCATGGCTAACGGGCAAGGCAGAGACTCCAGCCATAAGCTGTGTCTGGTTCAATAGCCTATCTGGGCACAAACCAGGGAGCTGTCCCCTGGCCTGCCTTGGTTTCCCCTCCCACCCCAAGGCTTCACCTGTTCCTCAAGGTCTCGAACCTCCCGCATGATAGTGCCCGTGTCCTCAATGGTTTGGATGAGCTGGCTGCAGTTCTGGGGACAGTAAGAAGAAAAGACTTGCACTCCAAACTGGCTCCTCCCCAGGCAGCCCCTGAGGCATGCTTCCCCCCTCACCTCATGCAAGGCAGCTAGATACTTGTAGGCCTTCCGAACAGCATCATCCTTCTTGGCATCCTGACCAGACAAAAAGGACCTCAAATGTATCAGTGGCGTGCCCCTACCCCCCACCCCCATACACACCACCTCCAGGAACCCACAAGGCCACCCTCTTCTGCCCCCATGACTTCATCCTCCATGGAGCAAAGCCAGACCCCAGCATCAGTGTACCTACAAGTCTCACACAGGGCCCAGGCCCAAGTCAGCCCATGAGCAGATGGGCAGGCAGCAGCCCAGCCCCACACCACCCCTCTATCTGGCCCCGTCTGCCTCACACCTTGAACACAAGTTCATCAGTCACCGCAAATGTCCGGTCCAGCTTCCCAGTCAGAGAGTTGATTTCCTTCTGAAGCTCCTTTGTGTCAGACAAGATCTGGCAGAGATCAGGGCCATGAGTCTATGTCTGGGGTGGGACGGCTGACCAACTAAGGGCATTCATATGCATGCACTCACATCCAGACAGGGCCTATGTCACTGTGTCAGGGGTGGCCAGAGTGGGCTGTGTGGGACTGTTCTGGGTCACAGTGTGGCCAGGTAGATCTGCCTATCAGAGGGCCTGAGGTCCCTGTATGGCCATGATATACACATCTGCCCTTTGGACATGTCTGCCCATATGACCCACCCTCTAAGACCACGGCAGCATACCTTAGTGATCTCTTCCTTCTGCTTCCGGATGTTGCCCACAATCTCCAGGATACGCTGGGTATAGGCCAGCCTGGACACGTCTCTGGGCAGGGTCTCCAGCTCAGATACCTAAGTAGAGACACAGCAGACACTCCCCCAGGACCCATACCCGACGCACTCTGAGCCACCCAGGGCCCTGGCATGGGCCTTACCAGCTGCTTATAGACCTCCTCTTTCCTGCGGGCCTCCTCAGCAGCTGCCCGAACACTCTGGTGCAGCTCTTGAATCTCTGCCAGCCGTCGAGAAGATTCCAGCTGCCAGGACCCCATGGGTACAGGGCAGTGAACAAAGCACAGGGATGGCCCCCTAGGAAGATACCAAGCTTGCCCCACCCACAGCCCAGGACCCCACCACCTACCTCTCTGCAATCCTGGAGCTTTCGTAGATGGCGGTATTCAGCAAGGAGCGGAACCCGGTGCTTTTCCCACTGGCCCGCCAAATGGATGACCCGCTGGGCACTGCTCTCTACCACAAGCTGGGAATGGTGGTAGGACAGTATGTCATACAGGCTTGGCCCTTCCACCTCTGACCCTCCTGGTCCAGCCCCAGTACCAGCCCTACCTGCAGCTTGGCAAGGTTGGCAACCCCGTCTGGCAGCAGCTCCACCGCCTGGCTCTTTAGGCGCAGGGCCTGCTCCCTCTCTGCTGTGCTGAGCTCACTCTGCCGACACTTGGCCTCCACCTGGTACCCCAGAACTCTCAATATCAATCAGTGGGTGAGCTCAGATACCCACCACAGGCTCCCAACCCACACTGAGCCTGGAAAGCCCTGACCTAGCCCAAGCCCCCACAGATGATGACATACCCCTCCAACCCCTATGGGCTTCTTGAACCCCTCCTGATATTGACAGAGACCTATCAGCATCAATGGGCACCCAGAGACCCCTATGATGTCTCCACCTCCACACTTACCCCCAGAAGCCCTGATGAGCCCCGCAAGCTCCTGCCCGTACAGACCCATCATGCCCCACAGATGCCTAGAAATGCCCACAAACCTCCTGAATCTCACAGACATCCACAAGGCCTGACTAATGCCCAAAGGCACCTTTCACCCCTATAGGTCCACCAATCCCTGCAACCATACATCCCCCTGACACCCCCACTGATTCTCCTGAACTCTCAAGAACCCCACATATCCCCCAAAGGTCCTCATGAACCCTTCTGACATCTGCAGACCTCTACAGAGTACCTCTCATCCGTCTCAAGTTCCCCAAAGCCCTCTAGGCCAGACTTGTGACCTGACCCGAGATGGCATCCCATCTACCACCCCCACCTGTGCAAGGCCGATTCCCAGGGTCTTTATGTTGGCTTCAACCTCTTCAATATTGCGGTTCACTCCCTCTAGCTGCTCCTGAAGGGCCTCCAGCTCCTGCTCTTGAGCTGCCCATGTGTCCTGAGAGGAACAGGCCAGTCAGGGTGGGGATGTCAGGCCCAGTAGACAGGCAAGGGCCCAGGACACCCCTCACTGCTCCACTCACCTGTTCAGGCCACCGGGAGGTGGCTGGCACATCTGACACCTGGGCTGCCTGGGCCTCGGGCTCCTGGAAGAGAGGGGAGCATCCTCGCTGTCAAAGAAGGCCTTGCCCCTCATAGCCCAGCCTAAACAGCCCCCAAAAGTACCCTTCTAGCACCGTACCTATGCCCACTCAACTGCTAATGACTACCAGGCTGTGACTATATGAGGATCAAGGAATTCTATGTGGCCTCAGACTAGAATGTTTGCTCATAAAGAAACCTCCCTGATCCTGACAGCTTCTGCTCGCCTGGCCCATCTCTGAAGCCCCAACTTTCCATAAGAAGGATGAGTGCCCCTCTCCTTGGAGGAGCAATCCAAGGAAAGAAGATATACCTGGAGGAAACTTCCTGGGGAAGCTTGGAGTTTGCACAATGAACACCCCTCTACCCTTACATGGTTCCCATCCCTCTACTCTTACTCCATTGAAGTCCCTGAGAAGCCAGTGGACCCCCCTGGATACTAGCCCCTAGTGGGAAGAGACCACACCTGGTGGGAACATAGGCACCTGTGTGGATAAAGTATGGTGTTTATACATAAAGCAACCCTCCAATCCAGTCTTGGCCCCATCAACATGCCAAATATCCATGCAGGCCTACCCACCAGATAGAAGGTGAACTTCTCTGAATGTGTGAAGCGAGAGCCCTTAGGAACAGCAGTTCTGGTCCCAGCACCCCAGGCCTGCAGCAGCTCTCCTAGGTCTCGGGCTTGAGGAGAGGGACCCAGCTGGCCCCACGTCTGACGCAGATACTCAGCCAGGTGCTTCTGCAGCCTCTGCCTCTGAGCCCGTGTATCCTCCTGAAAACAGAGGGTAAGGTAAAAGAGTCAGGTGTAGAGGCCTCCTGATCACCCCAGACCCTCCCTCCTCCAAGGAGCCACGTGACAAGGTGCTACTGACAAATCACACCC
Source organism: Trachops cirrhosus (assembly GCA_028533065.1). Classification (NCBI taxonomy): domain Eukaryota; kingdom Metazoa; phylum Chordata; class Mammalia; order Chiroptera; family Phyllostomidae; genus Trachops; species Trachops cirrhosus. Next base: position 43,528,457 of record CM052552.1, read on the forward strand.
TCCAGCCTCTCCCACCAAGGGGGCACTGGACCTACTCTCTTGGCCCCTCAGTCTGGGAGCTCCCCCAGTACAAGGTCACCTCCTCATCATAGCCACGTTTCACCTACTCACTCCTCATACTAGAGTAAAATGTGGGAAGGTGAAGCAGTAAGCCTGCAGCCCCCAAATCAGAGAATGACACAGAAAGAATATGTGGAGACAGAGCAAAGACAGAGTCAGATGTACTGAGCAAAGAAGGAGGTGGAGGCAGAGAGTGGAAGTGAGAGAGAGATACAAGAACAGGAGCAGTTTGGGGACAACAGAGGAAATCTGATTATGAATGGTGCTAAGAGATCATAGCTAATTTTGTGAAGTGTGAAATGGCCCAGGGGTTACATTAAAAAGTGAATGTCCTTATGAGTTAAGAGACATATGCTTAAGCATTCAGAGTTGAAATGGCATGTCTGGGATTTGCTTTAAAGTGAAACTGAAAAAAAAGTTGGGGGAGACTAGATGAAGAAAGATTGGCACAACGTTTATAGTTGAAGGTGGGTGACAGGTACATAGTACTCATTAGAACATTATGTCTACTTCTGTGTTTGAAATTTTCTGTAAGTTTAAAAAAGACAGAAATAAAAATGGAACACATGGCAGTGGGGGTGTGGGGCGAAACAGTAAGGCAGTTGCAGAGGTGGACAGAGGGGACAGATACAGGTAGACATAGTGGCAGAGACACGGCACAGAAATGAGGAGACAGAGGGGTGAGAAACAGGGGCAGCAAAACCACAGAATGAGAAAGTGACCAGAAGAAATAATGCAGAAATCTTGAGACAGAAGAAATAAGCATTACAGACAATGGCAGAGACAGAGAAAGAGTGAGAGCCTCAGGGATGGAAAGAAGGTAGGAGAAACAGGGAGGATGGAAGGAGATCCTGATTGTTCTGGCTGCTAGGAACCTTGTGCATGTTTTCCAGTCAAACACACACAGCACTACCGCCACCCGTGTCTTAAAACAGAAAACTGAGACTATGACAATATTGACTTGTCCAAAGTCCACAGCCTTTCTGACTCCAATGTTCTTGCAGGTGGGGAGCCAAGTAGATGCATGCAGAGGGGAGAGGATGAAAGAGAGAGACAAAGTAGGAAAAGGAGAAGGGCAGAGGACCAACAGGAGATAGAATGGGAGCAGAGATGAGCAGGGACCTCCACAGTAGGGAGCCAAGCATTGGCCAGTACCTGGGTAGGAAGGCGGGATGTCCTGTGGACCCAGTCCTTGTCACCAGGGTGGTCCTGGTCTGTGTGCTGGCAGAGCTGAATAGCATGGCATTCGAGGAGCGAGGCCACCCTCCCAGCAGGATGAGGCACCTGGGTTGGGGCTGGTAGTAACAGGGAACTTGCCTGGAACTCTCGGGACTCTGGAAGCAGGAACAAAGTCAGCTAGCCCTCCCACCTCACCACACACCTCTACCTTTCTCCCCAGCACCTCCCCACAGTCCCACACTCACCTTTGGAACTCAATTCAGGCATGACCAATCTACTGGCATGGAAAGGCTTCTGGGGGGCTGAGCCCTGGTGGGAAAACAGAATCAGAGCCTCTAGGATGAATTGTGATAGAGAGCACTGGTGGGAGGGGGCCAAAAACCTGAGTACCCAGATGGGCACAAGGAAAGCCAGGTAAAAACAAGCAAAGATCAACATGTGTTGGGGGGTCCCACCTGGAGGTGCTGCAGCTTAGGAGTGCGAAGGAGGGGTGGAACCCAAGGCAGGGCCAGCTGGTCCCTAATGTGGCTCCCAATAGCTCGGAGAAGGATAGCTGAGTCACCTGTGGAGGGAGAGGAGGGAGTGTCAATCAAGTGACAATGCCACAACTCCAAAAATGCAGACTATGGGAAAACAGCCATCTCTCCCTGACTCCCCTCCCAGAGATACATATCTATCTCGCTATCAGACTCACACCCAGTCATTCAATAAACATTTACTGAGTACCTACTATGTGTCAGTCACTACTCTAGACTCTCAGGCTACCTCAGTGAACAAAGTGATGAAGATCCTGCCCTCCTGGGATCAGCAGGCTGGTAGAGGAGATTATGACTAATGTCGAAAGGACAATACAGAAAACTGTCAGGTAGTGATAGGAAAGGAGGATAAGGACTGTTGAGAGGAGGATGTCATTTTAAACAAGGCAGTCCGAGACAGGCCTCCCTGAGGTGACATGTGACCATAAACCAAGAGACTATCTCAGGGAAGAATAATCAACAAATACAAAGGCCCTGGGGCTGGAGTGCACCTGGCATATGTGAGGGGCATCAAGGAGGCCAGAGGAAATGGAGTAGGTGAGGGGGAACAGGGCAGGGGGTAAGACAGAGAGGGCCCTCCCAGCACCAACTCACCACCTGGTTCAGCCCAAGTCCAAGTCCCTCCCTGCTGCTCTGCATCCCCTCTCCCAACTCCAATCCTCCCACCTAGGTCTTCTGAAGACACATATCCCCACCTCCTATCTGGCAACCTCTTTACCATTTCTACCTCTCTCAGCCCCTATAACACCCAGGAATGCCACCCTCTCACTTTGCCCTCACCATGCCCCAGGTACCCCATACCTGCAGGCTGGTCTGCATCCTCAGAGGCATCGGTAGGTAGACGCTCAGCCAAAAAGAGAAGCAGGTCCCGGAGATCAGGCTCACTGGGGTAGAGGAAGTTCTGATAGCCAAGCTCCAAAGGGTAGCCCAGGTCCTGGGGGTTGGGGAGGGGGCCCCTATCAACCAGACAGGCAAGCTCCTCCTGCCCTGGGAGCCCTGGGCCTAGACCCTAAATGCTCCCACTCTCATACCAACCAGCACCCTCCGAACCTCTCCTTGGCTCCCCAAGGCCTCTAGGCCTCTGCAGGAGGAGCCACAAAGTGTTTCTAGTCAATGTTACAGAGAGCAAGACATAAGATTAAAGCTCTAGACTTTCTAACTATGGCTCAAAATTCAAAGACCATAAAAGAGAAAATGGGTATTTCTGAATACATGAAAAGAAATAAAAATTTTAAAGGAAAAATATAATAAGCCAAGTCAAAAGAGTAATGACAAGCTGGGGAAAAATATTTGGAGCTCATACCAAAGTAAATGAAGTGCTTAAAATTAAACAAGCAAAAAAGACCAACAATGCAACAGAAAAACAGGCAAAAGGTAAGAACAAAGTTTACTGGAAAAAAAATGAAAACATCCCTTAAACATATGGAAATATGTCCAACCTTGTTTAAAAGAGAGACATATATTGAAGGAACACTGAAACACTTCACACAAGCATCAGCAATCCGGGACAACCTGACGCTACTCCTGGGGTACTGGTTGGCAGATACTATCACTCAGGCAGTGTTCCTGCCCCAAACCTGAATCTACTCATGAGAACACACTCAGAGCAATTCAGACTGTGGGGCATTTCAGGAAACAATGTGTCTGACCACTTCAAAAACATTTGTCATCAGAAAAGAAACAAAGAAACAAAATCAAAGGAGGACTGTTGATATTTAAGATTACAGATGTAACAATGAAATAAAATGTAATCCTTGATTAGACTCTGCATTTAAAAAAAAAAATAACCATAAAAGATACTTTTGTTACAACTGGGGAAATCTAAACACTACTAGAACTTAGATACTATTAAATTGCATGAATGTGATCATAGTATTGTGGTTATGATGGAGAATGTCTTTTTGCTTAGGAGAGGCATACTCAGTTTTAGGTATGAAATGTCATGATGTAAGCCAGTTTCAAATGGCTCAGCAAAAGAGTGTGTATGTATATATGTACATGTAGGTGTGTATATATGTTTATAGAGAGAGAAAAGAAAGGAGCAAAATGTTACAATGCAGGAAGTTAGCAGAAGGGTAAAGAGGTATTCACTGTTCTATTTTCATTTTTTTTTTTTTACATTTGAAAATTTTTTCAAGGTACAAAGCTGGGGAAGGGAAAACTATACTGACATACCATTTCTTACCTACTGAATGGGGAAAAAATCCAAAAATCTGACAATATACTCAGTTGGGAGAGGGTGTGAAGAAACAGACATTCTCTCATACACTGTTGGTGGGAATGCAAAATTAAAGTCCCAGTGAGGGTGACCTGGCAAACTCTAACCAAACTACACATGCATTTATCCTTCCATCGAGCAATCCTACTTCTAAGAGTTTACCATGAAGACATGCCTCCAACAATTTAAGAATATATATGCACAAGATTATTCATTACAGCATTCTTTGCAAAATGTTGGAAACTCCCTAAATGTCCAAGCATAGAAGAGTGGTTGAATAAACTGTGGTACATACATACAATGGACTGCTATATAGCTGTAAAAAGGAAAAAATATTAAGATCTCTACTATTTGATATGAAATTATTTCCAGGATATACTCTTAGGTTACAAAAAAATGCTAAGAAACTAGGTATATGCTTCCTTTTGTATAAGAAATATGGAAATAGAATATATATTCACATTTGCTTATATCTGCATTTTAAAAAACTAAAAAGATACACAAGAAACTAATCAAAGTAATTCCCTTATAGCAGACAGGTAGGGCTAATGGGGTAAATGGTTGGGCATGTGAGTAAGACATCTCAAGGTATCGTACTATTTCTGTCACACCATAGTGATCTCTTCTACTCTCTTAGTAGTAGTTAATTACCCTTTACGTAGTTCACAATTTTTTATATTAAGATATCCCTGTTTAAAGTATTGCTGGGGTTTCTGCCTCTTGACTGGACGCTGATTAATAAAATAATCTACCCAAAACAATAAGTACTTTTTAAAAAAGAAAATACAAGCTTTGGAGTAAAAAATATCCCAGTTGAAATCCAGTCTGTGCTACTTACTGGCTATAAGGCCTTGGACTGGTTAATTAACACCTAGAAGCTCAGTTTTCTAGCTGTAAAATAGAGCTGATAGTTCTTTCCCTGTGTGGCTGCTTTAGGGGTTAGATGGGCCCATCAGGGTTCTGGGTAGGGACTGAAAAATGGGCCCAGAAATAAAGCCTTTTTGTGCCAGAGTTGCTGTTGGTCTGAAGCTGCATGGATTCTGAAATCAGACTTTCCTTAATTCATATCTAAGTTTTGCCTCTTACCAACTGTGTGACCTCGGGAAAATCACTTAACCTCTCTGTGCTTCACTTTCCTCATCTGAAAAAAAAAAAAAGGATATCAACAGTACCTACCTCAGAGAGTTGTCATGAGAATTAAACGAGTTTAACACCATTTTACCACAGTGCCTAGCACAAAGTATACACTCAGAAAACATCATTATTATACACATATGTGTGTACTGGTTCACAATGTACGATATATTTATTTTGGAGGGTCACAGTCAAAAAAGTGTGAAAACCAATGGCTTTTAAGCTACTTTACTTTGAGTTTTTTCCGACACCTGCAATCAAAGAGTTGTGACTGATACAGAAACTCATTCCAGGGCTGGGGTGTGTGAAGTGACAGTCATCAAAATATGGAGGTGGCTGAGTCGCAGAAAAGTGGTGGCAGGAATAGGGCATAGGAAGAGGCAGACGCTAGAGGGTGACAGTGCTGAGCCAAGGTGGGCTCCAGGGGCAACACGCAGCTGGATCAAGAGACACCCTTTCTGCTTGCTGTGGACACACTGAGGCTCAGGGGCCAGACCATCCCACGAACTGAACACTTGATCACTGAAAAAGCCATACTCTCAACCCCACACTAAATTTAGTGTGAGCAAAAGTAGGTCAACATCAAGTCCAGTGGGAGTCAGGGCTGAGAGAAGAGAGGAACAGAGAACTGGGGGAGCCGGACTCCCCAGACTTTCCTTAACATCTCCCACTGTGCACTCTCCTTGCCAAACAGAGGACATACCTTCCCCCTTATCGAATGTCAACCTTGAGAATACAGCCCTGGGCCAGGAGACAGACTGTCTGCCTCATAATGCTACCAAGACCCCCAACCAGAAGAACTTGAGAACTTCTGAGAGATAAGTGAGCCTGAGAACTAAGGGATGGGCAGAGCCCTGAGGCTTACTGCTAAGAGACAGACACTGCACAAGCAAGATCCAAATTCAAGAAACCTGACCACACTGTCTCCTAGGTCTAGGTGGAAGCATTCACTGTAGTTACTCTATTGGCCCTCTACCACCATATACTGGGTATACTGAACTTACTCACATCCATTCTGTAGCCACAGGTTGCTGGAATGCAAGCAGCCAAACCAGGCCTACCCGATAATAGTAATGCCACTTACACAAAGCTTATTATAATCCAGTTTTTCATATAGTAACGCATTTTTAATCCTTATAGCAACTCTATGAGGTAGGTATAATTCTTACACCTATTTTACACATAAGCAAACTTAAGCCAGAAGAAATTAAGAGACTGGCCCAAAGTCACCAAGCTAGTGAACCAGGAGAAATGACCTTACTGGGAGCCCTTGGATTAGTAACGGGACACAGGTCTGTACTGCAAAAGTGTGTACATAAGAAGGCGCATTATACAGGTGGAGACAGTTTTGGAATTATTCTCATGAGAGGCAGGATGTGTGTGGCTGCCACAGGGCAGAGAGCAGTGTTAGTGCAGACCCACTGTCTTCAGTTAACCACCATATCTTCCTTTGGGTAATCATCCCTCTCCCTACTCCACGTGATCCCAAGCAGCCAATCATAGTACCCTACGGATGACCAGGTGATCAGGCTGGGCCAATCAGAATACACAGTGGTTAATTTAGAAATGACCCGGAGAACAAAGCAGGGCCTTTTCTGAAACTGGGAAATGGAAACGGAGGGGGGAATTCTTGGTGCTAAGCTGAAAATGCAGGAGCCAAGGGCAGCCCAGGCACAAACTGGATCAACTCTTTTAATGCTCATTGCAACCTGAATTTTATCACTTCAGTTTCACAGATAAGGAAATTAAGGTCCACAAGGGTTAGGGTCCCAGTTAGCAAGTGGTGCAGTGAGGATGTGAACTAGTCAGGCAGTTGGACCAAAGAGCCAGCAGCCTTCATGCTAAGCCACAAAGTGAGGTGGCAGAGAGGAAAGGCAAGAGTTTCAAAGGAGCTTGGTGACTTTGTGAAGGAGGAAGGAAGAGGCTGTGTGCACTGGGAGGAGGGCACTCACCATGCAGGCCTGAGCCAGGCTCATGGCCAGGCGGAAACGAGCAGACATGGCCAGCGGCAGCAGGGGACTGAGGCCAGAGCCCACAGCAGGGTTGATCACACGTAGGCAGCAGACAACAGCTTCTACAACCAGCTCAGTGGTGAAGGCTCGCAGGGTCTGCACTTCTGGAGGAACTGCCCTGAAGAAAAAAGGGGACAAGCTCAATGTGGGGAGCAGTCAGAAAACAGGGATCAGGCTGGGCTGGGCTGCCTTCTGGAAGCCCTAGTACTGGGGTGGGAATGAGGAGAATGTCCACAGTTCAGACAGGTCCTGGGTGTTGATAAATGTGATTTCCATTTGGAAAACTAAGAACTGAGGATGTCTTCAGGTCCTAAGAACTTGGTGTAGGAGAACAGCAGATGGAAGGGAACTGAGTTGAGAAAATCTCAAATTTCCCTATGCCTAAAGGCTCCAAATTTCTGCAGTCTGGGAAAGGCAAAGGGCCTACTGTGACATGATCTCTGAGATTCTGTGTCCCCAGATATCATATTCCCTTAATGTCAGGGGCCCCTAGATATTGAGCTGCTTGGGTTTTGAGACTATATGTTGGGAGGTTGGGGTTTTCAGAAGTTCCAAATGTCAGAATCCCTGAATTCAATATCTCTATACTAGGTGAATATTAAGGCCATCTAGTTTCAAGCAATCCAGAAATCAGGCTCCCTACATGTTGGTATCCTGGGTTTTTAGGGCCCTCGAATGCAGGAGTCCCATGTGTCTGGGTTACCCAGCATTGAGTCCACCAGATTTTAGGGTCCTGGGGTTTTGAAATCTCCAGGTGTTAAGAAACTGGGTTTGAAGGTTCCCAAATATCCAGTCCCACGGTTTTTTAGAGTCCCTGAGTGCTAGGGTCCTGGGGTTTTAAGTTCCCTGGTTCTCAGGACACAGGTGTCTTAGAATCTCCAGGTATCAGGGTCCCAGTGTAGTGAACTCAAGATCCACAGATTTCAGAGTCCCGGGTCTTCAAGTTCCAAGGTTTTAACATCTCAAAGTGTCTGGATCCTTGACTTTGGGAGGCCCCTTAATGTCAGTGTGTGTGTGTGTGTGCGCGCGCGTGTGTGTGTGTGCGCGCGCGCGCGTGTGTAACGGGAATGGGGGTCTAGGATCCTGCAAGTTGGATCCCTGGACGTCAAGGTCCAGAGTTTTAAGGTTCCCGGGTGACTGGGTCCGGAGTTTTGGAGTCCCGGATATGGGCATTCCGGGGTGGGCGGGGGCTGTGTCCTTACGTGCCGGCCTGGCGCAGGGAATGGATGAGAATTCGGTCTGCCTCCTCCATGGTGAAGCTATGTCCGGGTCTGGGGCTGGGTCCAGGGCCGGGTCCTAGCAAGAGAACAAGAGAGGCGCAGCTGTTGAAACCCAGCTCCGCGCCCCCGGTCCAAGGAGTGTCACGGGCTGCCACCGGAGAGCCGGGAAGTGTAGTTTCGACAGCGAGTGCAGTGCGTCCTGGTGCGGATGTGAGCGCAGGCGTGGATTAGCAATGACTGCTAGGAGTTGTAGTTCTTCCGCCTACATTCCGGTGGGCACTTCCAAGCGTGCAACGAAATATATCTTGTGTATGTGCGCGCGCATGTGTGTTTTACGTAGGTGTGTGTTGGGAGGACGGGACAGAGAGTGACTTCTTGACTCATTCATTTAAGGCGGCATTCATCTTCTAGATTGTAGAAGTGTACAGATGCAGGGAGGGGCTTTAGCACAAAGGGTCTGGGGTTGAGTTTCAGCTCTTTTGCTCAAGTGTTTAGCTCAGCTTGCTAGATGTGCAATAGTGGGTAAGTCAAATAACTTCCCTGTTTTAGTTTCTTCATCTGTAAAATGGGGCTACAGTAGTCTTCCCACCCTCGTGCATGGTTTCACTTTCTACTGTTTCAGTTACCCAAGATTAACAGCCATCAGAAAATATTAAGTGGAAAATTCCAGAAATAAATAATTCATAAGTTTGAAATTGCACGCCATTCTGAGTAGCATGATGAACTCTTGGGCCTCCCATCTCCGTCCCCCTCCCCTTCCCCGCCCACGTGAATCACCCCTTTGTCGCTGCATATGCTACCTGCCCATTAGTCACTTAGTAGCCTTCTCATTTTCAGAAACATTGTCGCAGTATCGCACTGCTTGTGTTCAGATAACCCTTATTTTAATTAATAATGGCCCCAAAGTGCAAGAGTAGTGATGCTGGGAATTCGGGTATGCCAAAAAGAAGGCATAAAGTGTTTGCTTTAAGTGAAAAGGTATGTATGCATAGGAAAAAAACATAGTCGATCTAGGGTACAGTACAATCTGTTCTTTCATTCATACAGTGGGGGTGTTAGAATGTACCTCCATGCATAAGAGGGGAACTACTGTACCTGCTTCCTTAGATTAAAACAGAATTAACTCATGTAAAGCACGTTGTACTATGTGCCTGACACATAATAAAGAAAAAGAGTATGTAAGTTGTAGTTACTAAGTATCCATGCATTCAATAAATGCTCTGTTATACATATGTATACACTCCAAAGAATGATTACACAGTAGCCATCCATATAACAATTATTCATTAAAAAGACCACCCTGTCTCCACTGCTCAGTAGTGCCATATATGTCATAAATCATAAATTATGGGTAAGTATATGTGGGGCTTAGGTTTGGAACTTTAATGTTTTTAATTATTGTAGCTTTATAACAAGACAATATCTGATATGGCAAATCCTCTCATCTTGTTCTTTATCAAAGAATTTTGGCTTTTCTAGGTTCTTTGTATATCAATATACATTTTAGAATCATTTTGTCAAATTCCATGAAAAAGACTTGAGATTGTGTTTGAGATTGCATTAAATCTCTAGATCATTTTGGGAAGAACTGACATCTTCACAATTTTGACTATTTCAATTATTTAATTTAATATATCTGTCCACTTATTTTGGTTCCCTTTAATCACTTGATAGCATTTGATAATTTTTTGCATGGAGCTCTCACACATATATTGTGTTAGATCTATTCCTATGTACTTCAAATTTCAGATAGTATTGGAAAAATGATATCATTTTTCTCATTTTAGTTTCTGACTGTTTTGTGCTGGTATATATTTTGTAAAAATATTTTTAATCCAGTGCCTATTCTGCTGCCAGGCTCTGATCCACCAATGCCCCATCTTTGCCCCTGCTCACCCTCCCTTGTTATGGCTCCGCCCTGTGGCCTTAATCCCTCCAAAGCTGGGTAAAGCAAGAGGGGCTGTTTGCAGATGGCACTTCAACCTCGAAAGGAGGATGTCGGCATCTGAAGGCCGGAAAGGTGAGAGCAACCTTCCACCCCTGCAGACCCTTTGAGCAAGCCTGGGCTCCGCTCTACCCCTGGCCCTTCTGATTCACCCACTGCCCACCAGGACCCCACCCTTGGAGACCCACCAGGTGATTAGAATCACCCTGTTATCATCCCAGCCAACCCCAAACACAGCCTTACCTCCAACTTGTGAAGCTCAGCCTGACCTAGACACTGCCCTCTGTGGCCTCCAGGCCCCATCTACTACCATAGTTCCTAGCTGAAACCCACCCCCAATTCTGGCCCTGACCCCTATCCTACTGCCCACCCATCTTCAATTCCAAAGCTAGCCCCAAACTTAATCCTAACACAAACCTTACCAACCAGACGGCAAACCCTTGTTAGAGTTCAAACCCCAACATGGATACAGACCTTATCATGAGTCACCTAACCTCAACCCCTACCCCTGGTTGTCAATACTGTTAGTGAGTGCTTTGCTAACTTTCCAGAAAGAGCGCAGATCCATTTTTAAAAGCAAAAGAAATTGGGAAGAGAGAACACACATTTAATGATGGTGGTAACTTGTGAGGGCTTGCAGTAAGAGTCTTCCTGGGTTTGACTACCAATACAGCCACTTCATCAAATGATTTAACCTCTCTTTTTACATCAGTTTCCTCACCTGAAAAATGGGAATATTTGCTATGTGCCAGACAGTCTTCCAAATACCAGACTAATTTAATCCTCACAACAACCCTATAATGTAGGTTCTCTTATTATCATCCCATTATACAGATAAGGAAATTGATGCTCAGAGGGGCTATGTAGCTAGTTCAAGACCACACACAGCTAGCTACCAAGTGGTAAATCAGGATTTAAACTCAGAGAGCTTCTTTCCTCCAAAGCTGGGACTCTTTTTTTTTTAAGATTTTATTTATTTATTTTTAGAAATAGGGGAAGGGAAGGAGAAAGAGAGGGAGAGAAACATCAAATAGAGCAGGCAACCTTTGGCTTTGAGGGATGACACTCAATCAACTGAGCCATGCCAGTCAGGGCTAAAGCTGGGGCTCTTAACCAGGTCAATCTACTGCCCCTCAGAGGCTGAAACAAGGCCATGGGAATTGAGAATGGCCTTAGCTAAACCCCCGGTGCAAAACTCAGATCCTGTCCAAACTTAACTTGAGCCCCAACTTTGATCCTAATTCTAATCCCAGCTTATTCAAATACCTAGCCCTAACCCTAAATCATAGCTCAAGCACACGCCACTCCCACCTGTATTTAAACCCAACTCGAAAATCCACTCATTGAATTTAACCCTAAACCTGTCTCCTGCTATAAACTTAATGGCACCCCATGCCAATTTAAACTCTACCCCCAAGTCTAACACCAAAGCCTCCTTCACTTGGAAACATAATCTCACCCTCCCCTATAAACTCTCACTCTACCCACAATCAATTCCAATACCAACTCTTACCCCCAATCCTTAACTCAGTTACCCCTAACTTTTCCTAATTTTACATGTTCTTTTCTCCTTCCCTCAGACAAAGAGATGGGATCAGGGAAGAGGCAGCCATGATTGCCCCAATACCCTGTCCCTCCAGAGTTGATTTCTTCACACAGATATCACCCCAGAGCCCAGTGCAGCCAATGAGGCAGGTCCTGGTCCCAAATGGGGGCTGAAACCTGGGCCTCCAGAATCAGGAGGTGAAATCAGCAAGGCATCAGGCCTGGGGACCCCTAAGCGAAGGACTCAGCACAGTAAGCACAAGACCGTGGCAGTGGCCAGTGCCCAGCGGTCACCCCGGGCTCTCTTCTGCCTCACCCTGGCCAACCCTCTGCGGCAATCCTGCATCAGCATTGTGGAGTGGAAGCATCCTGCAAGGCCAGGGGCAGGCCTCAGGGGTGAGGGTCACCAAGGTACCAAGAGTCAAGGACTGGGTCACAACTGGAATGGAGGAGGGCTAAGGTCACCCAGAATCAAGGGTCAAGTACTGGCTTCAAGGGGGAGTTGAGAAAAGTGAAGGTCAGTCACTTGGGGTTCAAGAGTCCAGGAATAAATTACAGCAAGATCTGAGGGTGGCTAAGTTTTCCAGGGGGGTCAGAATCAAGGCCTTGGTCAGAGCAGGGGCTGGGAATGTCAGGGCTGGTCACCTTGGGATCAAGGGTGAGCATTGGGTGGGGAGGGCCCCAAGGGAATGTGGGGGTTCTGAGGCTGCTTTGCATGGGTCCTTGACTGTCCACCTGAGGCCCTTCGACATCCTCATCCTGCTGACCATCTTTGCCAACTGCGTGGCCCTGGGAGTCTACATTCCCTTCCCAGAAGACGACTCCAACACTGCCAACCACAACCTGGTAAGGCTTGCTCCACCCTTAACCCCCCTCAGATACAGACCCAATAGAACCACACTTCAAGCCTTCCAGCCAGGCCCCGCCCTTCTCTGATCCAGAAGACTCATCCTTGCCCAGCCCCACCCTCCGTACTGGCTACACCATAAACCCCCACCCCAGCCACCCTCAATCCCCAGCCCAAATAACTCCCCAATCTCCGGCTCCGCCCCCAGGAGCAGGTGGAGTATGTATTCCTGGTGATATTCACTGTGGAAACCGTGCTCAAGATCGTAGCCTACGGGCTGGTGCTTCATCCAAGCGCCTACATCCGCAATGGCTGGAACCTACTCGATTTCATCATCGTTGTGGTCGGGTGCGCGTCTGCGGGGGACACTCCTACCCTAGTTCCACTTCCCACCCCAGGCCGCTGAATTCGGAGCTCAGGGAAGTGACCTCTTTAAACTGCCCCCATTCAGCAATCAGAATAAGGAATATTAACATATCTTGTCTATTTGCATTTCCGGCTAGAGACTTGTGCTTTCCTGAGGAAAGGGGAGGGATGGGAGGGGGTGCCAAGGCTTGACCGCCCCCCCCCCGCCTCATCCCTTCCTCCCCCATCAGGTTGTTCAGCGTGCTGCTGGAGCAGGGCCCCGGGCGGCCTGGAGATGCTCTGCACACTGGGGGGAAGCCGGGGGGCTTCGATGTGAAGGCATTGAGGGCATTTCGGGTGTTACGGCCACTGAGGCTGGTGTCTGGGGTCCCGAGTGAGTGTAACGCACCCCCGAGGTTGGAGGTAAGGGAGGGGAGCGGGCGGAAGACTGAATGGATCCCACACGTACTTCACCCGGCCCTTGCTCTCTGCAGGCCTGCACATAGTGCTCAATTCCATCATGAAGGCGCTAGTGCCGCTTCTACACATCGCACTGCTCGTGCTCTTCGTCATAATTATTTATGCCATCATCGGACTCGAGCTGTTCCTCGGACGCATGCACAAGACGTGCTACTTCCTGGGTTCTGGTCAGCTAACCTACCCCTCCCAGGACAGGACACGCCCCCTCCACTGGCTCCTAGGCCCCACCCTGTTCTCAAGGAAACCCCAATTCGAAACACTTCACCCTCCGGCTCAGGCTCTGGATAAATGAGCCCTATCCTTACATTCAAGACTCCGCCCTCAATCCCAGACTACAACCACCCCTCTCTCTAGTAGCTCCTCCCTATCACAAGACTACCCTCCAGTCAAGACCCCCCTGACCCGCACTTAAGACTCCATCCTCCAGGACTGGCCCCATATACACCGCCCTTTCATCAGGACCCCCAATCCTTGCCTCCACCCCCTTTTTAAGAGACCCTCCAAAATTCACAAGACGCTGCCCTCAAGCTGATGCCTCATTCTTATTTACGAAATTCTACCCCAAGATTTACAATCCCACTCCCCCGATCCCTGCAGTAGGGAGTTAGCTTCCCAGTGGTTCAGAATCCTGACCTGGCAGAGCCAAGGGCTAAGGGTTGTTCTTGATTTAGAAATATCTAGGACCCTGAGTTGAACTTCCCAGGTGGACAGAGCTACAGGGGTGGCTGTGAATGCCGTGAGTGTGTCTGAGCCCAGAGCTCCAGTCTTCCCGCAGAAGTGGAAGCAGAGGAAGACCCATCGCCCTGTACGTCTTCCGGCTCAGGACGTTTGTGCCTGCTGAACCAGACCGAGTGCCGCGGGCGCTGGGCAGGGCCCAATGGAGGCATTACTAACTTTGACAACTTCTTCTTCGCCATGCTGACAGTCTTCCAGTGTGTCACCATGGAAGGCTGGACCGATGTGCTCTACTGGGTGAGGTGGGAGGCAGGCACACAGTTTGTAGGCTGCACCTGCTTTTCTTTCCTGAGCTCAGGCTGGAGTGTCTGCATACCCTGAGGGATGCATACCCTCTCTCTCCCCAGATGCAGGATGCCATGGGGTATGAGCTGCCCTGGGTGTATTTCGTGAGTCTTGTCATCTTTGGGTCCTTCTTCGTCCTCAACCTTGTACTTGGCGTCCTGAGTGGGTGAGGAGCCTAGACACTCCCCTCATCCTGACCCTCAGCCTCTGCCTCTTTTTGAAAATATCTGTCAAACTCCTAAGCAATCTTCAAAACCCATCTGAAACAACCCTTCGCTCATTCACTCAACATTGAACATCTACTGTATGCAAAGCACCATTTTAGAAAAGTAGCAAGAGACAAAATCCCTGCCTTCCTAAATATTACATTCTGAGGGGGGAGGAGAGACAGACTATAGCAACATACACCATAAATAATATACATGTAGTGTTGTATATGGAATATGTGCTATGGAAAGAAAGGAAGGGTAAAAATAAGAATGTGAAGGCTTCTGGCCAAGATGTCAGAACGGAGGGAAAACACATGTGTATTAATTTTTATCAAATCTACAATATATTTTGGATTTATGTCACATTTGCAAAAGTTGCAGTTGAAGGTACATTAATTGGTCTTATGCCTTTCTTTAGTATATATTATTGTAGATAATAAAAACATGTTTGCAAAGGCACAAAATAGGAAAGGGGAGATCTTGCAGTTATAAACAGGGACAGTCAGGACAGGCCTCCTCGGGAAGGTGTTATTTGAATAAAAATATGAAAGAGAAAACAGAATGATCCATGTGGCTATCTGAGGAAAGAGTGCCCTACACAAAGGGAACAGACAGTGTAAAGGCTCCAAAACAAGAATGTGCTGGGCATATTCAAAGAGCAGCAAACAGGCCAGTGTAGCTGGAATGAGGAAGGTGAAAGAGCCAAGGTAGTTCCTCTACCTCGCCCTCTATCCTCCTTCTTCAGGGAGTTCTCCAAGGAAAGAGAGAAGGCAAAAGCACGAGGAGACTTCCAGAAGTTGCGGGAGAAACAGCAGTTAGAGGATGACCTGAGGGGCTACTTGGACTGGATCACGCAGGCAGAGGAGCTGGACACTGAAGACCCCTCAGCTGATGGCAACTTTGGTTCTGTGGCTAAAGAGGGCAGGGCTGGCCACCGTAGGCAACCCTAATCTGGCCCATTCCCTGCTCCATGCAGGCATCAAATATGGCCTGCCCTCGGGAGACCCAATCACCACCTGCAACAACTCTTGACCCAGCCCTCAGTGATGGCCTAGGATACAGAACCCAGACCCAGAACCAGATCCCCTTCCCAACTGTACCCAGAATAAAGATCCCAAGTAACCCACCCCCCACACACACGCATAGCCCTAACCCTGCCTCAGGCTATGCTCCACAACTGTTCTCTCTATCCCCACAGGGCCACAACTGGAAGAGCTGACCAATAGGAGACATGGACATCTGCGCTGGTTCAGTCACTCCACCCGCTCCACACACTCCACCAGCAGCCATGGTGGGGGTCCATCCAGGTTGGGGAGGGGGTCAGGATGGGTAGGCAGGAGAGAAAGCCAAGGGTGGAACCCAGGGGTCTTCATGTGCTGACCTCTGTTCCCACCCTGCCCACAGCCAGCCTGCCAGCCAGTGACACTGCTTCGATGGCAGAGACTCCAGGCGATGAAGAGGAGGAAGAGGGGACTCTGGCCAGTTGTACACACTGCCTGTGAGGGCCCCAAGTCCTTGACCCCTGACTCGGCCAGAAAAAATCCCAGTCCAGACCCTCACTCCAGTGTTTAGTTTAGCTTCCAACCTAGACCTCAGCCCCTGACCTCTGACACCAGCCACTGACAGCTCCTCAACCCCTATGACACCCAAATCCCATCCCCCTCTTTTGCAGAAACAAGATCATGAAAACCAGGGTCTGGTAAGTTGAGGAAGCTATGTGACTCCTGGATTCCATGACATTATGAGCCCCACCTGAGTCCCCCAAGACAGGCGATCTCAGCCAATGGGTTCTCCTTTCCTCCCAGCCACAGCCTCCGTCGAGCCAACCGGGGCCTTAGGGCATGCTGCCGGCGGGCTGTGAAGTCCAATGCCTGTTACTGGGCTGTGCTGCTGCTCGTCTTCCTCAACACACTGACCATCGCCTCAGAGCACCATGGGCAGCCCGTATGGCTTACCCAGACCCAGGGTGTGCCACCACCCCAACCTGCCAGTCCTCTCCCTCAGCCTCTAATCCCCTCCACCCCAGAAGCTCCAATGCAGGATCCCTCAGGTGCCTCAGACCCCCGGACACTGCCTTCCATGCGAGTAAATGCAGGAACCTTAGTTTGTCCCACCCCATCTTGTAGCTTGCACTTATATAGTATTTGCTGTGTGTGTGTCAAGCTCTGTTCTCAGTGCTTTACATGAACTAACTCAACTTCTCTACACCACCACATTATGAAAATTAATTACTAAGGCACAGAGTACTGAGTACCAAAGTACCAAAGAATTAAGTGACTAACCCCAGGGCTCAGCTAGTGAGTGACAAATCTAGGCAGCCTAGCTCCAGAGTCCATGCTCTTAAGACCACACTGGAAAAGATAACCCCTCTGTGCTTCAATTTCCCCATCTACAAAATGGGGCTAGTAATAGTATTCATTTTGTGAGGTAAGTAGGAAGATTAAATTTTAAAATGAAAAGTGTGTATAACATTGCCTGGCCTACATGAAGCTAAAACTTTATGAGTGGTGGCCCTTACTAGTATTCATTTTAGTCTTAACCTCACCCTTAATGCTCAGCACACTTCTAACTTCAATCTTCAAACCAGCCTCTGTCCTAACTAAAACCCAAACTCTAACTCTACCCTTGAATTGGAGCTTTTCCAAACTCATGCAGGTGGACTGAGGCCCCACCCCAAATGTTCCCCTCACCCCAGCTTCAAACCCCTCAAAACCTCAACCATTCTGACCTACAAATTCATCCCTATCCCTAACCCTAGCCCCACCCCAGCCTGTCTAATCTGATACCATCTATCCCAGATCACCTCATGACCCTATCTTCCCACATGTCACCACGGAAACTGGACAACCCTTCCCCCTCTCCCCACAGAGTATGCCAACAAAGTGTTGCTCTGTCTGTTCACGATGGAGATGCTTCTCAAGTTGTATGGTCTGGGCCCCTCTGCCTATGTTTCCTCCTTCTTCAACCGCTTTGACTGCTTCGTGGTCTGTGGGGGCATCCTGGAGACCACACTGGTGGAAGTGGGAGCCATGCAGCCCCTGGGCATCTCGGTGCTCCGATGTGTGAGACTCCTCAGGATCTTTAAGGTCACCAGGTGTGTGTGTGTGTGTGTGTGTGTGTGTGTGTGTGTGTGTGTGTGTAAGGAGGAGAACTGGAGCCCCAACCATAAACCCCAACAGTCCCCACCCCAGCTCCAATGATAACTTTATCCATATTCCCATTTAATTTGCAAATATCCATTGAGTGCCTACTGTGTGCCAGGCATCTTTCCAGGCCTCAGAGAAACACCAGGAATCGAAGCAAACACTAGTTTCTGCCTTTGTGAAGATTCAAGTTCAGTGGGGAGATGTCTACTCCACTTCAATCCTGTTCTTCAGCCTCAACCCTGTCTCTGAACTCAACTCCATACTCATGCCCAACCCAAACCCCATCTGCAACCCTCAATTTTAACACCATCTCTAGCCCAACCCCCAACAACTTATCATCCACAAGCCCATTTACAACCCCAACATCCAATCCCAACCATATCTCCAACCTCATCCTTAATTCACAGGCTCATGCCCATCACTAACCACAAGCCCCACATCTTTAACTCCTAACCATCAGGCTATCTCCAACCACAACCCTGTTCCTAGTCCCAGGCCCAATCTTATCCCCAGACTCTCCTCTTTCCCAACCCTCAACCCCAACTTTATTCCCAACTCGATCATCTATAGCTCCAAATACCCCCCAACCCCTAACCCCAACCTCGACCCCATTTGCAATTTGTAATCCCAACCCCAGTCCTGACCCCAACCTAAAACCCAATTCTTGCACCATCAATTTCCATTTACCTCTATCCTAACCGCACCTCCCATTGCTCCTCTAATGCTTAACCCCAGTCTCAACCTTCTCCTTTCTTCTTACTCTCACCTCACCCCAGCTCCAAAATCACTTCTAACCCTGACACCAAAGGTCATTTTAACCTATCCCACCCCAATGCATCCCAAGTTGGATCCCTGCCCTGGCTCCTGACTCACCACTGCACATGCCAACCCTGCTCCCTCTATCTCTGCTGCAGACACTGGGCATCTCTGAGCAATTTGGTGGCATCCCTGCTCAATTCGATGAAGTCCATCGCATCCTTGCTGCTTCTCCTCTTCCTCTTTATCATTATCTTCTCCCTGCTTGGCATGCAGTTGTTTGGGGGCAAGTTCAACTTTGACCAGACCCACACCAAGCGAAGCACCTTTGACACCTTCCCCCAGGCCCTCCTCACTGTTTTTCAGGTGGGGCTTGGAAACCATGGAATGGGTGGGTCAGGGACACCCTAGGGTGCAGGGAGGGTCCCAAGAGCTTCATGGTGAACTGCTATCCCCAGATCCTGACGGGTGAGGACTGGAACGTGGTCATGTATGACGGTATCATGGCTTATGGTGGCCCCTTCTTCCCAGGGATGCTGGTGTGCATCTATTTCATCATTCTCTTCATCTGCGGCAACTGTATCTTTGGAGCCTTGGGGGAGAGTTGGATGGTGGGGGGGTGGCTGTGGATAGGGGAACGTGGGCAGTCCACAGGCAGGCTATTTCTCCATCCTTTGCAGCCTGAGCTCAGCCCAGACATACTGTTGAACGTGTTTCTTGCCATTGCTGTGGACAACCTAGCCAGTGGAGATGCAGGCACTGCAAAGGATAAGGGCAGGTGATGTCTGGTTCCAGCCCCAAGACAGTCTCTCCCTGGATCCCTGCCTGGGAACCCCCAGACACACTCCACACCACCAGAGATGCCTCAGTCACCCTGGCAATCCCCATCACCAGATCCAACCTGCCAGTCCTCATTTATTCAACATGCATTTATTGAGCACCTGCTTTGTGCCAGGTCCTGTTCTAGATTCTGAGCAAACAGCAGGGGTCAAGGTACACAGAATTCTCTCCTTCATAAAACTGCCATTTGAGTTGGCTAAGGCAAGCAAAACACAAACAAATGAATATATAGTATACTTTAAATTATGTAAATAATATGGGACAAAGAAAAAGAAAGTGAAATAAAATAACAGAGAGAAATAAAGATTGCTATTTTAGTTGGTGTAGTCAAGGAAGTTCTCTATATGGAGGTGACAGTTGAACAAAGAGATCTGAATAAAGTGAGAGAGTGAAGTATGCAAATATCTGGGGGAAGAATGTTCAAGGCAAGGGGACATCAAATCCAGAGGATCTGAGGTGATGATATTCTTAGCACATTCAAAAAGAAACACCAGAGAGACCAGTGAATTGGGAGTGGAATGAATAAAGGGGAAAGTGGTAGGAGATGAGCTCAAGTGAGGGAACAGGGAGGCCAGACTGAGAGTGTTCTGGACCACGGTGAAGACTTTGGTCTTTGGTTTTTGCTTGAGTGAGTGGGAGCCATGGGAAAGGTGTGAATAAAGGAGGGATGTGCCAGACTCAGGATTTAACAGGATCCTTCTGTCTACCATGAGAACAGACTGTGGAGACGAGGGCGGAAGCAGGGAACTTCTGTGGGGTCTAAGAAAGGTCTGTTCTGACTATAGAGCTCCCCTTCAGCCTTACCCATCTGCTGTGATCCTTAGCAATCACTACCCCCTCCTCGTTTCCTCGCACAGGGAGAAGAGCACTGAAGGGAAACCCTCACAGGAGAATGGAGCTTTGGTGAGTTAGAAACCCAGACACTGTCTACACATCATACTACCAGAAGTACCTGTCTATGTGTTTGTGTTTTTAACTCCAACTTCTGCCTATTCGATCCTTCGTTATTACATCCCTTTCTGTCTCCCCCACCATCGATGACCCCCATCTTCCTGTCCCCAGGTGCCTGGTGGGGAGAATGAGAAAGAGGAGGGTGCAAAGAATGAAGAAGCAGGCAAGTGATCAGGGCCAGGTGGAGAAGGTGTGGGACCCTAGGGACAACACCAAAGCACTGCTCTTGATCCTTGAAATCTTCCTGTCTGGACAGCAGCCTTTTCCAAGATCATCTCAAAAACAGTGAGCTTAGTGTGTGGCCATCAACATTTGGGACACTGACATTAAAGATTAACAGATGTTTTATTTTACTGCAGAACTTTTCAGCCTTTATTTTATAACAGCATGTATTCAACTGCGAGGATGGTGGTGTTTATTCAACACACATTTGCTGAGCTCTTACTTGTCCCAGGCACTGTTCTAAGTGCTGGGGACACAACAATACACCAAACAAACAAAAATCCTTTCTCTGAGGAGCTGACATTTTGGCAGAGAGACTGAAAGAATTTACCATGTAACAAGCACTGTTCTAGGTGCTTTACATGCATTTTCTCAATTTATTCTCTCTCTTTTGATCTTCTGGTACCAGGTGTGGAAGAAGAGGAAGAGGAGGAAGAAGAAGAGGAAGAGGAGGAAGAGGGTGCAGGGCGTGTGGAACTTCTGCAGGAAGTTGTACCCAAGGAGAAGGTGGTACCCATCCCTGAGGGGAGTGCCTTCTTCTGCCTCAGCCAAACCAACCCGTGAGTGCTGGGGGTGGGGTGGGGGGAGGAAGGGTTGCAGTAGGTGGTGGGCCAAGGAGCAGCCAAAGTTCATCTGGGCATGTTGCAAAGCCTGATACAACAGGCCTGAGCTGCATCCCTTGGGCTCACCCAATCAACTCTGTGGTCCTGGGTTCTAACCATGGCCCATTCCCCACTCGCCAGACTGAGGAAGGCCTGCCACACCCTCATCCACCATCATGTCTTTACCAATCTTATCCTGGTATTCATCATCCTCAGCAGTGTGTCCTTGGCCGCTGAGGACCCCATCCGAGCCCACTCCTTTCGCAACCACGTGAGTCTTTGGAGGGGGGAACTCTCAGAAATGTCCTAGTGGGCACAAACCAGGACCAGGGTAGAGACAAGGAGAAGACTCCTATCTGGGAAAAAAAAAAAAAGAGGGGCAATAATGGTAGCCTTTACTGTATGTGTAGCACACTTGCAGAAGTGCCAGGGAAGAGATCAGTATTCAGCTGAAGAGAAAGCTGTGGTCAAAGAGGTTGAACAGGCCGAGTGCACCTGTGTAGCTGGGTAGAGGCAGAGAAACCCAAATTTGAACGTTGGTCTTTCTGATGGCCAAGCCTTTTGCCTTGTAGAGAAGTTCTTGATGATCATGAGGGAGGAAAAGGAAGGAGGGCAGGAGGAAGGGACAGCAATGCGTAGAGAGGTACACGTGTGTGTGCACATGCATGCACACACACACCTAGGATACCCCTCAGCCATGACTCAGTGACTCCCCCTCTTTCTCATTCCCCAGATTCTGGGGTACTTCGATTATGCTTTCACCTCCATTTTCACTGTGGAGATTCTACTAAAGGTACCTAATGGGCCCCCAGTCATACCCCCAGTTGCCCCAACCCACTCCCTACCCCCCCATGCAGCTCACCTCTCCTGTTTCCATCCCCTGCTACC
>CM052552.1:43550711-43577631 GCA_028533065.1 Trachops cirrhosus
CACTCCTCCAAGATCTGAGGCCAGGTCTGAATCAGGACCTGAGGACTGCTCCTTCCCCAGCTCTAGTGCAATCTCGGTAGTGAAGATTCTGCGAGTACTTCGAGTACTTCGTCCCCTTCGAGCCATCAACAGGGCCAAAGGACTTAAGGTAACCCCCATCCCACACAAACCCACAGGACCCAGGCCCTGCCCTGCCCTTAGGGCCAGAATCACTGGTCAGATTGACCATTTGCATTGATGCATAACCACATGAAACCATTCATGCCTCACCACTGGCCATGCAACCTGACCCATGTTCCTTAACCAATGGCCACATTTTCTTACTCTGAGTCCCTGGTGTGTGGCCACATACCCTTACCCAGCAAATGCTTATTCCTGGCTGGTGCCCACATGCCCCTGGCCCACATCACTGCCCCTTGACCACATGTTCCTGACCACACATCGCTGACCCAGAACCACATGTTTCTGACCCAAGTCCCTGAGCCCCATCCATACCCAGAGTCCCTGCCCCATGGCTTCTGTGGCCTGCGGTATTCATTAGCCCTATTTCTGGGTACCTGCAGCATGTGGTGCAGTGTGTGTTTGTGGCCATCCGGACCATCGGGAATATCATGATTGTAACCACACTCCTGCAATTCATGTTTGCCTGCATTGGTGTGCAGCTCTTCAAGGTGGGAAGAAACACTGGAGGGAGGCCCAGGCATGGGTGAAAGCAGGGGTGAAGTGTGCACCTGCTTGACAAATATCCTCCCTACAGGGTAAATTCTACAGTTGCACTGATGAGGCCAAACACACCCCCCAAGAATGCAAGTGAGTGGCCAAGACCATGCCCTCGTGGGGCTCAGGACCCTTCCCAAAGGCCACAGAAGACCCTAGAGGTCATCAAGTCCTCTGAAGCCCCTAGAGCTTCCTCCCAAGAACTTCAGAGATGCCCCAGATTTTATCAAGGCCTCCAAGAATCTCAAAACTCCCCAAGGCTCCAAGATACACCATCAGAACTCTCCCAATAATGGCAAAGGCCCTCAGATTTCACCAAACCCTGAGAGCTCCCCCAATACCTTCTCCAAAACCCTCTCCACATTCCCCAGAGTTACCTACATTCCACTCTGGACCTCCTAGCCATCCCCGAACACCACCTCCCCCCGCTGCCAAGCACCACCCAATCCTCAACTTCCATCTTGTGACTCCTGTGGAAGGTAGTGCTTACAAGCATGGGCTTTGAAGTCAAACATTCTTGGTTCAAATTCATACCATAAGACTTCTTAACCTTGTAATTCCTTACATTTCTTAATCTTGCTGAGCCCAATTTTCCACAACTAAACAATGAGGATTTTTAAAATGCGACTCTCACAAGATTTTTTTGTGAGAAGTAAATGAATTACTACACAGAGAGCATGCTACAATGTAAAGTTATTATGTATAAAGCCTGGCGCCATGCCTGGCATAGACTTAATGCTGATCAAGTTGGCTACTATTTGTATTACTTTTTCTGGGTAACAATGATAATGATGAAAATGGTAATGAGAGCTAACATACAAGGATGGGAAAAAGTAGGTTTACAGTTGTAACAAATGAGTAATAAAATAATTAATAAATAATAATACAAGAATAAACTCTGTGTTTCATGTACTCACATCTGCAAACCTATTTTTGCCCACCCAGGTATGTGGTGCCAACTATGCGCTACACATTATTTTCATTAATTGGCTTAACTAATCCTTGTAACAAGCCAGGCAATACACTGTTATTAATCCTATTTCATGGATGGAGAAAACTGAAGCACAGAGAGGTTAAATGCTTAAGGTCACTCAACCAGTAAACGGAGGGGCAGGATTTGAACCCAGGCTATTCAGCTCTACCACTATGTCCAGCTGCTTCCATGCCAGGAGGTCCCAGTCCCCGTTCCACAGCTCCCCACCCCTCCTCACCCACCCAGACTGTCTGCAACATCCACAGGGGCTCCTTCCTGGTCTATCCTGATGGAGATGTGTCACGGCCCCTGGTCCGGGAGCGGCTCTGGGTCAACAGCGATTTCAACTTTGACAATGTCCTTTCAGCCATGATGGCTCTGTTCACTGTCTCCACCTTCGAAGGCTGGCCTGCGTGAGGGACAGGGCCCCAGGATGGGCAGGGAACAGGGAAGAAGTATATAGAGGACTGGCTTAGAATCTGCTGAGGATGGGTGGGAGGGTATCTTCAAATGTGATAAAGTCTCCCTTGAGACTGGATAGGGTTTTCTGGGGACTTGTGGGCATGTCAGAAGATTGGGTGTGGGTCTTCCAGTAGCTGGCTGGGGTGCTTTGGGAACCTGGGTGGGTGGTGTCTCCAGGAATTGGGTAGAGGTCTCTGAGGGACTAGGTGGAAGTCTAGAGAGTACTGAGTAAGATTTAAGTGGGGGCAGATAAAGTCAATGCCTGGGGAGACTGGTTGGGGGTCCCAAAGGAGATGGAGTGGGGGAAATTCAGGATTTTCCAGAGAACTGCACAAGTCTTTGGGGTAGTAGTTGGAGATTTCTGGGGGTATGGAGAAGGGAATTCAAGTTGACGGGACAGGAGATTTAGAGATCTTTGTGGCGCTGATGTGGGAGTTCTGGGAAACTGCCTGGGAATCTCTAGGTGGATGGAGAAAGGGACTTGTGGACCTGTGGGAGTGCAAGGGATCTGGGGGTGTTTGAGGGCCTGGTGGAGGTCTCTTGGGGTATATGTGGAAGTCCTAGGTAATTAGGTCAAGGGATTTAGGGATCTGTGGGCTGCCAAACAGGAGATTCTGGGGTGTCTATAATAAGTGGTCTGGGGAAGATCTGAGGGGCCTGGGATATCCTCTCACCTGCCTCCACTGGGTCCCCAGGCTTTTATACAAGGCCATAGATGCACATGCAGAGGACCAGGGCCCCATCTATAATCACCATGTGGAAATCTCCGTGTTCTTCATTGTCTATATCATCATAATCGCATTCTTCATGATGAACATCTTTGTGGGCTTTGTCATCATCACCTTCCGTGCCCAGGGTGAGCAGGAATACCAAAACTGTGAGCTGGACAAGAACCAGGTGACTTTTGACCCCTGATCCATAACCACCAATCCCCTACATTTACCTTCTTGCCTCGGGACCCCACTGCTCATTCATGCCCTACACCCATATGCAGCGCCAGTGTGTGGAGTACTCCCTCAAGGCCCAGCCACTCCGCCGCTACATCCCCAAGAACCCACATCAGTATCGTGTGTGGGCCACTGTGAACTCTGCTACCTTCGAGTACCTCATGTTCCTGCTCATCCTGCTCAACACAGTTGCACTAGCCATGCAGGTTTGAGCTCCCCACCCTGACCCCTGCCAGACATTCTATTCTATCCACACAATCCCATGGGAATGACTAGAAATGCTTTAGGCTGCAAGTAACAAACCCCCCACTGACAGAGATGTTATAAAGATATTTGCCACATTTCTTCAAATTTAAGACCAATAATTGTAAGTTGCATCCTGACTTCAGAAATCTAAGAATGTGAAAAAGAAATGGCAGATGACAATTGTAAGTTGCCATTGATTGTGATGTGCACCCAATTTCAAAGATTCTTAAATGTGAAAAGATGTGTATCCTAGAGTCAATGAAATATGGTACTTAACTCACATAATGTGAAGTAGACGTAGACTATTTGCTCATTGGTCATCAAAGACCCAGGCTCTATCCTTCTGCTCCACCATTCTTAGTAAGTTGGCTTTCATTCTCATGATTGTTGCTTCATAGTCACAATATGGCTGCCACAGCTCCAGGCATCAACACTACATTCAGAGCATAAAAAAGGAGGGAAGGTTGCACCAGAGGATCTTCCTCATTTGAGCCTTTTATTGAAAAGCAAAAATATTTTTCAGAGAAGCTTCCCAACCAACAACAGACTTATGTTTCTGTCTCAATAAGAACTAGCTGCAAGGGAAGCTAGAAAATCAAGAGCTGGGCTTTCCAAAAATAAAAGGATGAAATCTTACCATTTGTTATGATACAGATGAACCTAGAGGGTATTATGCTAAGTGAAATAAGTCAGACAGAGAAAAACAAATACCGTATGATCTTACTTGTATGTGGAATCTAAAGAACAAAATAAGCAAGTAAACAAAACAGAAGCAGACCCATAGATACAGAGAACAAACTGATATTTGCAAGATGTAGAGGGGGTTGGGGGGCTAGGAACAAATGGGTAGTTACAAAATAATCACGGGGATGTAAAGTACAGTATAAGGAATACAGTCAGTAATTTTATAATAAATATGCATGGTGTCTGGTGAGTACTAGACTTATCAAGGGGATCACTGTGTGAATTATATAAATGTCTAACCATTATACTATATACCTGAAACTAATATAAAATAATATTGAATGTCAATGTAATTGACAGATTAAAAAAAGTTGGTCTCCTCCAATATCCATAATGGGAAGCAGATAATGTGAGGGGTTTGGCCAACCCATAGTGCTACCACTGTTCTTGCTTCTAGCCAGAGAACATTTGGTTAGGGATGGGAGGAATCTCTGCTTCAGGCTCTACCCCCACACCTAATGTTCTCCTCCAGCACTATGAGCAGACTGCTCCTTTCAACTATGCCATGGACATCCTCAACATGGTCTTCACTGGCCTTTTCACTGTTGAAATGGTGCTCAAAATCATCGCCTTCAAACCCAAGGTGCTCCCCAGCCCTAGACCCACCTGCAGTGGATGAATTCCTTGGGGTGGAACTCCTTGCAGAGCTCTCGGGGCGGGGGGCTGCAACCAGGAAATCATGAGACTAGGAAACGAGAGGGATCCAGATGCAGGCCCATCATGTGGTCCAAGCTGGGCCTTGTCTCCCCAATTTCCCCACCACTACTGGCCCCCTACCCTAGCTTCCTAGGTCTTAGAAGACAGGACTCTACTTTCCTCCTGCCTACAGCATTACTTTGCTGATGCCTGGAACACATTTGATGCTCTTATTGTGGTGGGCAGCATAGTGGACATTGCCGTCACTGAAGTCAATGTGAGTACTGGCCTCTCCACTAACCTATTCTCCCCCTACTAAACTTTCCCCACCTCAACCCCAGGGCTTTCTTTCAAATGTGTAGGTGACTCACACTCCCCCTTACCTCACTTACGGAGACGCAGTGTTCCTCATGCTAGCTCTATCCCTTCTAAGTCCCTGTTGAGTTCAGCCAAAGTACCCCTCTACCAGCTCCCTAATTCCATTTGCAACCTATCCTCTGGCTCCACTATCACCTAAAATGACTCTGTTATTTCCATGATTGCCTTCATTGCCTCTACATCACCCTCCGTTGGCTCCGTCATCTTCACCAACTCCTGCTTTGGCTCCATCATCTCTTGTGATTCCTTCATTGACTCCATTTCCTCCATCATCTCCAACACTGGGTCTTTCACGTCTCTGTCATTACCACGGACTGCACCATTGGCTCCATAATCTCCTCCATTGGGTATTACATGGTTCTATAACCTCGACTGACAATGCTGCTGGCTCCATATCTCCATCACTGGCTTCTCCATTGGATTCCCCATGGATTCTCTCATCTCTATCATCTGTATAAAACAACTGCTTCCATAATTTCCTCCATTGGCTCCAATATCTTTCCTCTGTAATCTCCTGTACCCTCTCCTCTCCTTCCACCCTCATCACCAACTTTGTCCACAACTATCTTGATCCACTACCACATAACATTCCCCATCATCCCTTACATAATCACTATACCACCCATTATCCCCTACAACTGTTCATCATTCTCCCCTTGTTCATCTGGGCCTGTGATCACATTATCTCACCTCTATCTTGGCTATATCCCCCTCCAGAATGGTGGTCATCTTGGTGAGGTAGCCCTCCCATTACTCAACAGGGATTTCTGGTTCTTTCCAAACTCACCCTTCCTTCCTTTTTCATTAAAGAGTCCTTAGAAATGCTCCCTGGCCATCCTGGAGCCTGACTTCTGATGGATTTAGGGGCTGGGAGGGCCAAAGCATGAGGCAGGGAGGTGACTGAGGCAAATGTGGGCTGAGCATACACATCACACCCCCAACTCCAGAGTTCTGAGGACAGTTCCCGCATTTCCATCACCTTCTTTCGCCTCTTCCGAGTCATGCGGCTGGTCAAGCTTCTCAGTAAAGGTGAAGGGATCCGCACATTGCTCTGGACATTCATCAAGTCCTTTCAGGTAATCACCCCACCCCTTTGACCACTCCTTGCTCCCTGCTCACACCTCTCAGCCTGCCACTTTACCAGCCCCAGAACTATATCTTGTAGTGTGCCACACCCACCTACAACTTACCATTTCCAGTTTTCTCTCTTTTCTAGGCTCTCAATTCCCAACATGTCTTGGCCTCACTGACCTTTTTCTATTGTATTTAATACTGCATCCACATTTGGGATATACTGTAGTCATGACATAGGCTCTTGGGGTATGGACCACATTTCTCAGTAGGTCCAGGCTTGAGGGAGCAGGGAATTCTGGGGATTATAGTTCTCTGACTGGACCTGGCTATTTACCCTCCTCTCCATCTCCATAGGCCTTGCCCTATGTTGCTCTTCTCATTGCAATGATATTCTTCATTTATGCAGTCATTGGAATGCAGGTGAGTGGGAACCCTAAGGAGCATCCCTCAGGCACTTCTCTGCTGAGGGAAGACAGGTAGGAATAGCTCAAAAGTGGGATTGGTGGGTGGGAGGACAAACAGACATGCTGGATGACCCTGAGTCAGTTCACATATCTGTAAAATGAGATCAGCAGTGCCTGCTTGTCAGGGCTGTGAGGACCCTTTGGGTATTAGGGGTTGCAAAATGGGTGGCAACCTGTAAGGGGCAGGAATTCACCCCTCTGACATAGCCCCTGTGTTCCCACAGATGTTTGGCAAGGTAGCTCTTCAGGATGGCACACAGATCAACCGAAACAACAACTTTCAGACTTTTCCACAGGCTGTGCTGCTTCTGTTCAGGTGACATCTGCCCCTCTCCCACCACATCAGTCCCCAGTATTCTCTTGTGGGCCCCAGCCTGCCTTAGCTGTAGAAATAACAGGACAGCATGTGGTTCCATATTGCCTG
Organism: Trachops cirrhosus; assembly: GCA_028533065.1. NCBI lineage: Eukaryota > Metazoa > Chordata > Mammalia > Chiroptera > Phyllostomidae > Trachops > Trachops cirrhosus. The sequence continues at coordinate 43,557,777 of CM052552.1, forward strand.
AGCCCTTTCTTGGCTGTGATCTGAATCTTTTAGAATATTCTAGCCTCAGCCATCCTTTTTCTGCCTGTAAGATGTATCCCCTTCTTAAGCCTCAGTGTCCCATCTGTAAAATGTGAACATGGAAGTCATTAATATGGCATGCCAGCTTTTTAAATGTGAAAATGCTATTTGTGCCAGATGTGGTCCCTGGCAGGAACTGGGTCATCTCCTAATTTCTCCAGTCCCCATAATGCCACTTGCCATGACTTCATATCCTCCCCTCCAGGATGACACCCCTATGTGATCCCCAGGTGTGCCACTGGTGAGGCATGGCAGGAGATAATGCTTGCCACCCTTCCCGGGAATCGATGTGACCCTGAGTCTGACTTTGGCCCTGGCGAGGAGTTTACCTGTGGTAGCAATTTTGCCATCGCCTATTTTATTAGCTTCTTCATGCTCTGTGCCTTCTTGGTGAGGACCATTTTCCCGTAACCACCCCAAGTGTCATAAGTGTTGGCCCTGAAGTGTCTGGGGATGTCAAATGAGGTGGGGAGCCCAAATCTTCAGAGTAGGTGAAAGGGCTGGCCTGTCAACAAGATCAATTCAGGAATTCATGACCCAGTGAACATATCAGATTACCTCAGCCTCCCACCAACCCTCCACACCTTGCTCTGCCCTTCACCTAACCTCCCTGCTCACTGGCCCACAGATTATAAATCTCTTTGTGGCTGTGATCATGGACAACTTTGATTATTTAACCAGAGATTGGTCCATCTTGGGCCCCCATCACCTCGATGAATTCAAGAGGATCTGGTCTGAATATGACCCTGGGGCCAAGTATGCCCTCTAACCCCATACCTCTTATCCCAGGGGACAGTGCACTGCCCCACACAGTCTCCCAGCCCCAGAACCTCTGGCCTACTCCTCCCATTACCCAGTCAGTAGATGCTCCAAGGTCCCCACTGCCCCTGTCCTCTGCCTTCCCCTCCCCAATGACTGCCCTTCAATTCTGCCCTGGCAGGCCCTGGGGTGTTGGTGGGGAGAGGTAGCAATCAGCTGGTGGGTCCTTGAGAAAGGGCTAGAGGGGCTATCTCCAATCCAGTGGTGCCTCCCACCCACCCCACCTGCCCAAGGGGCCGCATCAAGCACCTGGATGTGGTTGCCCTGCTGAGACGCATCCAGCCACCACTGGGATTTGGGAAGCTGTGCCCACACCGAGTGGCCTGCAAGGTCTGTGCACCTGTCTACTCCCACCTTGCCTCTGAGACAGCTGTCCACCATCTGGCAGGGGTGGGCAGAGACTTTGCTTTAGATGAGGAGAGGGTGGTTGTTTGCATTATCAAAGGTTCTGCACCCAGGCATTCATGCCTGCCTCTTGGGCATTTACCCAAAGTGGGTTTCATGTCCCTGATATATACAGAGACTTGTGGCGATGAACATGCCCCTCAACTCAGATGGGACGGTGACATTCAATGCCACACTCTTTGCCCTGGTTCGGACATCCTTGAAGATCAAGACAGAAGGTGGGGGGCGGGCAGGAGTGGGAGGGTCCCTGGGGAGGCTGCAGGGAGCAGGGAGCAAGCGGGAATGATGGGCCCCACTCCTAGCTCTGAAATTCAAAATGGGTGACTTTGACTTCTCCAGACCCATTTCCTCACCTGTCCAATGGGGCAGTGGGTAACTGTGGTAGAAGCTTGTGAAGCCCCTGACAGTGAGAGAGTGGCTGTGAAGGGCTTTTCCTATTGGCTCGTGCCCAATGCAGGGAACCTGGAGCAAGCCAATCAGGAGCTTCGGATTGTCATCAAAAAGATCTGGAAGCGTGTGAAACCCAAGCTACTAGATGAGGTCATCCCCCCTGCTGATGGTGAGCCAACCCCACCCTAATCCTTGAGCTGCTGTCTGATTGTTAGACCATCAACACAAAACCAGAACTGGCTGGAGTGGGGGCAGTACAGGGGAGTGCATGCTGTGGGTAGGATGGGAGGATCAGTGAACCCCTAAGTGACTTTGTCTCATCTCCCTTGCCCCCAGAAGAAGAGGTCACCGTGGGCAAATTCTACGCCACATTTCTGATCCAAGACTATTTCCGAAAATTCCGGCGGAGGAAAGAAAAGGGGCTACTAGGGACCGAGCTACCCCCAAGCACCTCCTCTGCCCTTCAGGTTTTCAGAGGGGAGTCTGGGTGGGTGGGGGTATGTGGGAGCACTGTGGAAGAGGCTAACTGCCTTCTTGGTCTCATGGAGCCCATGTCACAGATGAGGAAACTGAGGCCCCAGGACCCACAGAGGGTTGGGGGTAGCTGAGGGGCTCCTTCCTCCACCCCATACTCCTGCATGGGAAGCAGGCTCAATAAAGGGGGAGTTTATACCCTGAGCTGTCCTGCTTCCCTATTTTTCCATACTCACAGGCTGGTCTGAGGAGCCTACAGGGCTTGGGTCCTGAGATCCGGCAGGCTCTCACCTATGACACAGATGAAGAAGAAGAGGAAGATGAGAAGGACCCAGAAACAAACCAAGTGAGGACAACAAGTTTCCACTTCCCCAGGATTGTAAAGTATTCCCTCAATCCCCTGAGTGACTTTGACACTGCTGCTAAGAAGAAGCACTCCCCCCACCCTTGTAATAGACAACTGTTTATTTGGTACCTACCACCCACTCAGTATCGGAGGGCAAGACCCAGATTCAGCCCAGTCCCTGGGAAGCTCATTAGAGATACACTATATGACCAAGTGACTTAGATATAATATGGATGTAACACTCAGTCCTGTGACTCCCACAGGCTCCGATGGACTCCCAGTCACCATCTCGTAGGAGCTCTGTGATTTCTGTGTCTCTGCCTACTGGGGACAAACTTCCACATTCACTCTCACTTGGACCCAGTGATGATGATGGGGATGCTCCCAACTCCAGACAGTCCAGTGTGTCCCAGGCTGGATCTCATGCCCAGAGGTATGGTCAGGAGTCTGAGGGAAGATTGTGAGGGAAGGCAGGGACTAGGCACTATATGGGAATAACTTCAGGGGGCATAGGAGTGAAGACTTCTAGTGAAAATTTGGGAAAGATAGGATGGATTCAAGAGCTCAGGTGAGAATAAAGGGTAATAAGAGATTCCTGTGAGAAAGGCAATGCAAAGGTTTAATGCAAAAAGCACATCATGTGGAACTAAATGGGTTTAAGTTCAAATCCTGAATCTGTCATTTGCTAAGTGACCTTGGGTTAGTCACTGACTTTTCATGGTCCTCAATTTCCTCACCTGTGAAAGGAGGATAATAATAGCACCTTGCCCTGACTGGTGTGGCTCAGTGGACTGAGTGCTGGCCTACAGACCCAAAAGTTGCTGGTTCAATTTCCAGTTAGGGCTTACGCCTGGATTGAGGGCCAGGTCCCCACCTGGGGGTGTGCGAGAGGCAACCAATCGATGTTTCTCTCACACATCAATGTTTCTCTCCCTTTCTTTCTCCGTCCCCTTCTGTAAAAATAAGTAAATAAAATATTTTTTTAAATAATAGCACCTTATCACATGGGGATAATGGAAGGCTAGAATGAGATCACACCTGTCTTTTACACTCCAACACACCCCCATTTCTAGTGTTGAAGTTGTCTCTCTAGCAGACCAACTTTGATTTTTTAAAAAACATTGAGTCTTTCCAATGAGAAAAACATCTCTTAAAAGAAATCTCATGTTCACTTTAAAATTACAGGTTAATTTTATGTTATGCAGATTTTCCCCCATTTAAAAAAAATTAGAAGTCTGGTGTTTCTGTAAGGGAGGGGGCATAGCACGAGAGGGAACCAGGAACCCAGAAACACATATTTGGGAATCTGTCTGCCTAACTTGCCTCACTTTCCCCAGGAGAAGTTCTGGGGCTCTCATTTTCACCATTCTGGAAGAAGGAAGTTTTCAGCCCAAGGGATCTGAAGGGCAGGAGAAACAGTATGAGGAAGAGGAAGTCCCGGGCCAGTACTCTAACCATGACAAGTAGGATGAACCCATGTGCAGGAGGGCAGGATTGATGGCACCCCATCGCCCATTTCCAGGTCTGAGCTCACTCCCAGGCCTCCCTCCTTCCCATACAGGCTCTCCTACTTAGATGAACAGGCTGGGACTCCCCCACGCCCAATCCTTTTGCCATCTCACAGACCCCAGAGATACATGGATGGGCACCATGCTCCACGCCGCCGTCTGCTACCCCCAACACCTGCAGGTGAGAGCATGCGTGGATCCTAGGGGACCCCAAAGCCCAGAAGGGCAGAGAGCTTGGGATGCACTGACATTCTTCTTTGCCCCTGGGCATCCCCTACACCCCCACTCTCAGGTCAAAAGCCCTCCTTCACTATCCAGTGTCTGCGTCGTCAGGGAAGTTGTGAAGATTTACCCATCCCAGGCACCTATCATCGTGGGCGCAACTCAGGGCCCAGCAGGGCACAGGTGAGGTGGGGTGGGGGCAACACAGTTTGAATTTATCAGACCCACTGCATGACAGGCCCTTCTGAAGAACAAGGCACATATGAATTCACTTATCCCTCACTGTACCTGTGAGGTGAGTTCTATTTTAGTCCCAGTTTACAGATAAGGAAACAGAAGCCCAGAGAGGCTTACCCAAGGTCACACAAGCTAGTAAGTGGCAGAGCTGAGATTTAAACCCAGGTCTTCTATGCTCATAAATAAACTCAAGTTTAGTTTATATACATTCATTTTGACTCCAGTTGTGTTTGGAGGGGGGCGGGTAAGAGGTAGGCACAGAAATAAGTCTTATATCCTCATACCCCAGCCATCTCAATTACTGTTGCTGTGATGTTTATTCCGGTTCAGGGTTCCTGGGCAACCCCTCCTCAGCGGGGTCGGCTCTTGTATGCCCCACTGTTATTGGTGGAAGAGGGTGCAGCAAGGGAGGGATACCTCAGCAAATCCAGTGGGTCACTTTGCACCTTCACCTGTCTGCATGTGCCTGGAACCCACTCGGACCCCAACCATGGCAAGAGGGGCAGTGCTGACAGCCTGGTGGAAGCTGTGAGTCCAGAAAGGACATGGGCAAGAGGGATGGATGAGAAGAAGAGGAGGGGGGAGCTTGGGAAGGAGGGGGAAATGGTCCCCAGTCTCTGTGCTGTGCACATAGTTGTCCCTTTGCTCTACAACTTGAACTCAGCATGATGTGCGTGCCACTGTCCCCTAGACTTCCCTGCACATCCTTATGGGTACATCATTTATCCACACTGATCTCTGTGCATGCTGCTTCGACTCCATGCTGTGCTCTCCATCAACTTTGATCCTATCTGTGCCCCCAGGTGCTCATCTCTGAGGGCCTGGGTCTCTTTGCCCAAGACCCACGCTTCGTGGCCCTGGCCAAGCAGGAGATTGCGGATGCATGTTGCCTGACACTGGATGAGATGGACAGTGCTGCCAGTGACCTGCTGGCACAGGGAACCAGCTCACTTTATAGTGATGAGGAGTCCATCCTCTCCCGCTTTGATGAGGAGGACCTGGGAGATGAGATGGCTTGTGTCCATGCCCTCTGAATTCACACTCCTGCTGAATACTGCTCAATAAATTTCCTGCCCTCCCCTCCCCAGAGGGAGATAGGCATGGACCACACGTTTGGATTTTGATGTCTTTGCACTATAGGCCTAAGGTTGCCCGGCGGCAGCCCCCATCAATCCATCCCCGCTTCAGCACTGAGTCACTGCCCACACACGGGTATTTCCGGAAACCAGGACAGCTAGGTCTGATTATTCAGCGTCAGTGACAGAGGGAGGAGGAGGAGGAAGAGACAGTAGCCCAAAAAAGCTGGAGACAGAGTGGTGGGGGAGGGGGACAGCCCTGGACAGAAATGGAGGAAAGACAAGAGAGGGGGCTTGGGTAAGGAATGCAGTAAAGTCAGAGATCCCACAACAGGTCAGTCAAGTCAGACTGAGGAAGGACACACAGATGAAAAGGAAAGGATAAACCAGAGGAGAGTTCTGGTAGTAGAAAAGCCTAGAGATTAGAACTGGCCTGGTAGGTGATGTGTCAGGCAGAAGGTTCCTCTGATGGCATCGGGAATTTCAGGAGGGCTAAATTGTGGCCATCCTTTCTCCCACATCCCACATTCTGCCTCAGAAACAGAAAATTTAAATCCATTGGCAAAAGACATGGGTGACAGCATAGGATGGGGCTCCCAATCTGGGGGAACCCTCTTAGGGTCCATTTAGCTTTTCTGAGACCAGCAAAGAGTAACCCACTCTCTTCCTACACAGATCTCAGGCCTTCTTTTTCTGGTTCTTGACCTACCTTTAGTCACTGCCAACATATGAGATCTCATTCATTCAATGACTGTTTACCCAGCATTTACTTTGTGCCAGGCACTGTTCTGAGTTTCCCTCAGAGCAAACTGAGCTGGCTTAGACATATGACATGACTTGTCCAAAATGGTAGTCAGCCCCTCTCAAAGGAACTGAAGGCAGTTCTGAGAGTGGCATGGGATGGGGCCACCACTGGGAAGGGTGTGACCTAGATCTCCCCCCCAGTTCTCAGAGCAGGGGTTTCTCATTTGTATAATTTTTGTCAATTAAGCCAGTACTGAAATTTGAAGAAAGTCAGAACTGGAGACCGGGACTCAGATACAGAGTTGCACTAGGCCTTGAAACAAAGGCTTAGAGTGGTTGGGCTGGTGTGTTGTGGGAACAGCAAATCATGGTCAGGATGTATAGAGTGAAAGTAGACTGTTACAGGATGAGGTGGGAGAGGCTATCCGAGGCCAGATGATGCAGAGCCTTTCAATGCCAGGCCCCAAACCCTGGGACTTTTCCTAAAAGCAGTGGGGAGCCATGGGAAGGATTTAAGAAAGATAGTGACATAGTTAACTTTGTATTTTAAATAGATGCTCTGTTTGCTGTGCTGAAACAGAAGGGAAGGGAAAGAGACTGGAGATGCTAAAATTAGCAGGAACAATGGTCGCCTTAGCCAGGAGTGGTGGCAGAGGAGATGGTGAGGAGTGAGTGGATTCCAGAGATGTGTAGAAGGCAAAATGAACCATTTATTTGGCCCTGTGCTAAATGCATTACAGTGATTATCTTGTGTAATCAGTGCAACAACCTTATAGGTACTGTTTTAAACCATCTTACATGTCCAAAGTCATACAGAATAAATATTAGAGGTGACATTTAAATTCAAGCAATGTCAAGACCTATGCTCATCCCCCAATAATACAATAACTGAGAAGTATCCATTACATATTTGTGTAAATTTGAGTGGGTGTTTTTAAAAACAGGTATATGTTCAGATGATTCACAATTCAAAAGATACAAAGGAGTATACAATGACAAGTTTCCCTCCCTTCTGGAGGCAACCAGTGTTACCAGATAGCTTTTTATGCATGTACAAGATGTGCTGTACCGATAAGTAAGTGGCTAAGAGTAACAGATGCTGGAGCCAGAATTCCTGGATTCAGATCTTAGTTTCACCAGTTACCAACTATGTGACCTTGGAAAATTCTTTCACCTCTCTGCATCTTAGTTTCTTCACCTGTAAAACGAAGATAGTAGTAGTACCTTTCTCATAGGGTTGCTGTGAGGATTTAATGAATGATATGAGTGAAGCTCTCAAAACAGTGCTTAACACAAAATAGCCACAATTTAAGATGTTATTCTCTCTATAATTATGATATAATCCTCCCTTCTCTTTGTACCCAGTCCTCACAGTTTGGCATCTTGCATGTCTTAACTAAATATCTTGGTGATCATTCCATATCTCCATACTATTAACGACAGTTGCATACTCCATTTTGTATAGCTGTATCAGAGTTTATTAAAACAGGTCACCAGTAATGAGCACTTAGGGAGTGTCCACTCTTTCTTATTACAAACAGTGCTGCAGTATATCATCTTAACACATACATCTTTTAGCACGTGTATGAGTCTATCTGTAAGATAAATTCCTGTAAGTGTAAATGGTGAGCCAAACAGTAAATGGATTTGTAAGTTTGCTAGATTTTCCCAAATTGCCCTCTACAGAGGTTATACCAATTTAACTTCCATGGGCAACTTATGAGAATGTCTGTTTCTGGGCAACCAGCCAGTATTGAGCATTAACAAACTTTTTCATATTCACCACCCTCAAAGATGAGAAACAGTATTTTAGTAGTTTTTATAGCCATTTCTTTTAGTATGAGTGAGTGATTTTGAGCATCTTAAATTCCAGCTGTATTTGTGCATTGGATTTTATTGCATGGCAATCACCATTGACTTTGGTGGGCCTAGTTTTAGTGGCATGCAGGAGGCGCAGCCCAATTAAGAGCGGGCCGAGGACTAAACAGGATGTAAAGCCTAGAGTTAAAGTAAACAAGAATTTGACCTAAGAGAGACAAATAGGGAAGATGGTTGGAAGTGGGAGGGATTTTAAGATGTGCTTAAAATACAGATGAGAAGAAACCCTCAAGACTTTGAACTATGTTTAAATTGTAGGGATTTGATGCACTGCCAATTACTACCTGGGAGACCTTGTGCAAGTCACTAAACCTCTCTGGGGCTTGTTTTCCTCATCTGTAAAAATGGAGCTAATAGTCCCTACCACATAGGGCTGTTGTAAAGGTTAAATGAGTGAATATATTCAACAAACTCAGTAAAGGGCCTGGCAAAATGTCATACTGTAAAACTGAACTGAACGGTTCTCCTCTCCCCAGACTTCCACCTGTGTTTTCAGAGAGATAGATCTTCCTCGAACGTTCTCAGGGTTCCAGTTTCGGGGCTGGAATGGCCGCCAGTGACTTAGGCACAGCCGCGGTGCGCAGGCGCAAGTGGCCAAGGAGGTGGGGGCGCAAAGGGAGGAGCTACGACTGTCTCGGCTGTTCTGACGATCGCACCCCTCCCTCCGCCGCCGCACTCGCCCTTGCAAGCAGGCTCCTCCCGCCCCCCGCATTGCTGATGCTGCTGCTGGCCGACATGGACGTGGTGAATCAGGTACGCGATCCAGCACCGCGGACAGAGCCCGCGACTGCCGGGCCTCCCCACCCGGGGCGCAGCTGATCCGCTGACACAGAGGTGGTGACCAGGGTCCTGGCCACGGACATCTCGCCCCCGACGCTAGGCCGGGGGTCTGCGGCAGATGAGGGAAGGAAGAGGGAGGTGAAGAAGGAGTGCGCCCTTTGCCGCAGCGAGGGCTATCCTCACTGCCGCAGCGGAGGCTGCCACAAGCCCGGTTCTTTTACAGACCTCCGGGAAAGAAGAGGGAGTCTTGGGGCTAGGGTACAGACAAGGGGGAGAAGGGGGAGAGTGGAAGGAAGATAGGGGTGCTGCGGATGAGCCAGGAAATAGAGCAACAGAAGGTGTGAGGGCGGGGGATGGGAGGAAGGCTGACAGCTGCCCCTCCCAAATAGAGACGGTACCCTGATAGAGAACCACTCCTTCCCCCAGAGGGGACCAAGGGGATCGATCTGGTTTTGCCTCTCCAAAACCCCTAGTGTCCCCTCCCCCAGCACATATCCAGTAAAGCCATGCCCCAGTCTTCCCTGCCTTAATCAGCCTAGACCCTCTGCCATCTCACTCCTCTTCAACGCATTAGAACCTCACCCTTCCTTAACGAGTACCAACCCCTCCTTATCCTCATCACCTCAGACCACCCTCCATCACCACATGACTCACCTTTACCGCTGCAGACCCTTCCCTCATCCTAATGAACCCCGACTGTTTCCTCACTCATTCCACCAGATCCTTTTCTCCATCTGACTCACCTTTACCATTTCAGACCTTCTTTCATTCCCTAACCCATCCTGACTTAACCCCATCTTCCTCACCCCTGACCCTCTCTGCCAGCTACCTCACCTTCTCTCCAGACCTCCCCACCAGTTCTGAACCCCCAGGGTCTTCTCTCAGGGAAGCTGTACCCACACTTGCCCAAAATGTCTCTTTCTCCTTCTCACCCCCTCTCTAAAAGAATGTCCTCACTCCTTCCTAGAGGTCACATGCCCTATTCCCAGGGGTCATCATCTGATGGCCCTCCTCACCTCCCTCTCCATTCTCAACAACCCCATCCCCTCCCCACCGTTTCTCTCCTCAGCTGGTGGCTGGGGGTCAGTTCCGGGTGGTCAAGGAGCCCCTCGGCTTTTTGAAGGTGCTGCAATGGGTGAGTGTGGTCTGGGCCATTGGGGAGAGAGGAAGGTAGGTAATGGGATCCGGAACAGCAGGGGTGGAGTTGGGGTGAGAAGCAAGCAATGGATGAGTGCAGTGGGGGTAGAAGGGGATGGTGGAATTATACTCCAGGGTGAAGTCCCAGGGGCTTGGTTGGGGCCAGAGAATGGATGGGCTGTGAAGTGACGTCACATAAGGCCGAGGGTACCCCCGTTGTGAAGTGGAAGATTGTGACGTCCTACCTCTTCTCCCGAGGTGAGAGAGAGGAAGGGGAGGTGGAGCTTGCAGCCGGTTGCTGCGGGAGAGATGCAAAGCCAAGAGAAAACCCGAGTCAGTGAAAAAGAGAGAGAGAATGTGAGACAGTGAATGATGAAGATAGAGATGGAAATATTGAGAGAAAAGAAATAGAGATATGACAGAGAGGAGACAAACAGAGACAAAGAAAAGGTAGTCAGACACAGATGCACAGAGAACAGAGATGCAAAGAGAGATAAACACAAGAAGAGAGGCAGAAAATGAAAAGGGGATGGGGAGAGAAAGAGACAGAAAAATAGACACCCAGAGAAAGGAGAAAAAGAGAGACTGATACGCAGAGAAAGGGCGGTACAAGGGAGACAGAGAGAGCACCATACAGAGACCAAGTGAGAGACAGCAGGAAGATAGAGACAGACACTGAGAAACAGAAGGACATAGAGAGACATACATTCACACAGCAAGAGGGAAAAAAAGAGAGAGAAAGAGACACAGAGAGACACTAGAGAGGCAGAGGCAGAGAAACAGAGATACAGAAGACAAAAAAAGACATCTGAGAAAGACAAAGACACATAAAGAAAGAGATACCAAGAAAGATAGAGACACAGAGAAAAAGAGACAGATGGAAATACAGAGACAAAGAAATAGAGAGACTGAGACAGAAGAGAGAGAAGAAGGGGGTCAGAGTATTGAGAGGTACAGACAGAGGCACTAGGAGAAAGACAGGAAGAGATAGCCACACCCCTGTAATCAGCTTGTCCTTGGGCAGGATGAGCCCTGATTAGGGGGTGGGGGTGGGGACCAGTCCATCTGCTGCTGCCTGTGCTGGGCCCTGATCTGTCCAGAGGAGGGCACCCCCACCCCACATGCACACAGGCTCACCGCCATCCCCATTCCTGCTGCCCAAGGTGTTTGCCATCTTCGCCTTTGCCACATGCGGCAGTTACAGTGGGGAGCTTCAGCTGAGCGTGGATTGTGCCAACAAGACCCACAGTCTCCTCAACATCGAGGTTGAATTTGAGTACCCCTTCAGGTGTGCCCTCACCCTAGCCCACCCTTGGTACCCTGACAGACCTGGGAGAGGAAGGGGTGGGGTGGGACTGGATGACACCTCCTCCCCAGTGGCTCCTCTCCAGCCCCTACTCCAGGAGCCCACACTAATTCAGGTCACTGCACATGCACTGAGCACCTACCTTGTGCCTGGCACTACTCTGGATATCTAGGACAGGTAGTGAGTAAGGCATGCATAGGCTTCTCTACCTGTAGAGTAGTCTTCTCTCTGTCCCACTGCTTCACTAATAAACTTTCACTTAAAAAAAGACAAGCATAGGCTCTTGCCCTCCAGCCATGTTCTAGTGAAGGGGAGGGGCAGGAGACAGACAATAAACAAAGTTCAAAAGTAAAAGTATATATAGCCTTAACACAGTAGGTTCTCAACTAATGTTAGCCAATATCATTATTCAATTCCCATTCATTCATTCCATACACATTATTTTTTGAGAATCTGTTGTACTGCTCAAAGTGCTAGTGAACAAAACAGACCAAGCTCCCTACCCACATGGAGCCAACATTATAATAATTAATTAATAAAGAGGATAATTGAAGATTGGAAGAGATTCAAGGAAAGGATCCTCATGCAGAGTTTTATGATGGAGAATAATGAGGGGGTGCTCTTTAGCTATAGGGAATGATTAAACCCAACTAAACAATTCTGATATTTATTGAGCTCATACTCAGCGCTCGGTGCTAGGTAAATGAGAGTGAGCAGAGGCAGGCAAGGTTCCTGCCCTTAAGGAGATATTTACTTCCTGGCTGGTGGGGAGGCAGAGACCCACAGACACAATTTCAATAGAGGCTTCTGAGGCTCCTCCACTACTTGGATAAATCACATAACTGCTCTAGGTCTCAATTTACCCATCTATAAAATGGAGTAGTACAGGGTTATGATGAATATTAAGTGAATTATACTTGTAAAGTATTTAGCACAGTGTCAGGCACACAATAACCACTCCATAAGTGTTTGTTAACATAAGGAAAATAAATAAGTTCAAGGGACTCAAGAAAGCGGTCATTAATTGAGTTGGAAATTTGAGGCAGGTTAACACTAAGGGTAAATGGAAGCTCAGGAGATCACCCAGGGTGAGAGGACAGAGTGAAGAGAGGAAAGCCCAGCAAAGACTCTGAGCAATGGATGGAAGAAAAGGAGGTGCCGGGAAGGTGTGGCCTGAGAGGCAGAAGGGCAACCAAGGATCCACCAGTTCACAGAAGCCAGGGAAGAGAGTATGGAGAGGGAGAATTGGCAGCATGGGATAGTGCTGAGAGCACTCTGAGAATCCAGAAGACCACAAAAATATATGGTCACCCCACACACACACTTTCCATACCTAGGACCTCCAGTCCTGAGGATCTACCTTTTACCCACAAGTCTCCCAGGATAAAGTCTGTGCTATGGGTCCCCCTGACCAACCTACCACTGTCCCAATACCCCCCAAGGGCCTTTCAGTCCCCCTTGGATAATCCCCTCCCAATACAGCACACTAGAAACCCAGCAGCTCAAATCCAGATTCAATTTCTAGCTCCAACATTTAAAAGCTGCACAACCTTGAGCAAGTAACTTAACCTTGCTGAGACTCTGTACATCTGTAAAATGGGTATAATAATACCTGCTTTAGAGAATTACAGGGGAAGGGTCATTAAATGAGGCATTTATACAAAATAGTAGGGGATCAATAAGTATAAGCTTTGGGACCTTTGCTACACAAGGGCACTGGCACTGTTTGCTCAATCTCAGGATCCTGTACCCCAGTCTGAGGTGAGTTCTGGGACCCTACCCCAGTTCTCCCCCACACACATTTTCCCCTATGATTTCCTCCTCCATAATACCACAAGGAAGGCCTTAGTCCCGTGCCTACACAATCAGACCCTCCTCCCCTCAAATACATACATCTTGTTCCAGGATCCCTTTCTACCCTCCTGTTGGTCTGTCTCTTTTATTTTGTAATTTCTGGGCTCTCCTTTGCTATGCATACATTTCTTTTTCTTGGGGACCTGGAGTAGAATGAGAAGAGTCAGTATGATGTACGGGGAAATCACAGGGTTCAGATCCCAAACTACCATTCTTTCGCCATCTGTATGACTTTAGGCAAGCTAATGCACTTCACTGAGCCTCCGTTTCTGCCTCTGTACATTTTATTTAATAAACATTTATTGAGCACCTACTATATGGCAACACTGTTTCAGGCCCGAGAGACACAGCAGTGAACAAAATAAAGGGCAAAGGCCTGCCTTCTTGTAATTACAGCAAAAATCAAGGGGAAATGGTATGTCAAATGAGGTATCACTGCTACAGTGAAAAAATGGATAAAGGAAGGGGGTTAAGGAGTGCTGGGAGGGAATTGTTGAATTTTTTAAAAAAAATTTTATTGATAAGCGAGAAAGAAAGAAAGGGAGACAAAGAGAACTCAAAAACTTGGTGTATCTGGACAATGCTCTAACCAACTGAGCCAGGGTGGGAATAGTTGAATTGAATTTTAAATAGTAAGATCAGGGAAGGCCTCACTGAAAAGGGGACAGTTGAGCAAAGCTTGAAGGAGATGAAGGGAGCAAGACATAAAGATATCTAGGAGAGCATTCAAGTGCAAAGATCCTGGGGTGGGAAGGTGCCTGGTGTGTTCTACAAATAACCAAGTGGCCAAGGTACCTGTGTTAGAGTGAGGGACAAATAAAACTTCTTTCACAGCATGCTATAAGCAATCAATGAAATGTGACTGGTACACAATAGGTGCTCTGTGGATGGTTATTTCCTCCTCTTCTGGGGACCTTGTCAATCTGGGGGACTCATGACTGGGCAGGGGGGAGGGGGAGGGGGTTCTTAAAGTCTGGGCCACACCTACCCACCTCTTTCTGCAGGCTGCACCAAGTGTACTTTGATGCACCCGACTGTAGAGGGGGCACTTCCAAAGTCTTCCTACTGGGAGACTACTCCTCATCAGCGGAATTCTTTGTCACCGTGGCAGTCTTTGCCTTCCTCTACTCCATGGGGGCTCTGGCCACCTACATCTTTCTGCAGAACAAGTACCGAGAAAACAACAAAGGGCCCATGCTGGTGAGCCCCCACATCCACTTGTATGCAAGGGCCCCATGGGACACAGAGCCTCAAGGAGACAGCCATGTTCATAGGTCACACCAAATCCCAGACTGGCCCACCCCCAAGCAGCCGCCACCCCATGTTACTGCTGCTGCTGCTGATGCTATAAATATCAGGAACACTAAATCACAGAGTGACAGAGACACACTCATAGCCCACACAGAATCCCAGACAGACCTACACCAGGAAACCTGCCACCTCTCACACAACCACAGTCTCAATTAAAGAAAGGAGCACAGAGAAGTTCACTGTGACAGTCATGCTTGTCATGCCACACAGACACACTGATTCCTACACAGCTGTGCTCATACACCCTCATCCCAGACACAAAATGACACATATTCCCACATTCAGATGAAAGTAGAAAGACACAGATTCGACAGCCATTCCTCAGAATTCCCCCATACCCACAACCTCTGTGTCATGCACAAGCCCAAGCTAGGAGGACCATCTTCAAGTGAGTGTTAGGGAAAAGGCAGGGGAGAGACAAACCTCTTCTGGGGGACCCCCTTACCAAGAAATCCTGTAACCTAAGGAGACCCCACAGCCCAGCATGAAGCAGACCACTCACAGTACCATTTGCCTCTCTCCTGCCCATCCTAGGACTTCCTTGCCACAGCAGTGTTTGCTTTCATGTGGCTGGTTAGCTCATCGGCATGGGCCAAGGGGCTGTCAGATGTGAAGATGGCCACAGACCCAGAGACCATTATCAAGGAGATTCCTAGCTGCCTCCAGAAGGAGAATACATGCAAGGAGATCAGAGACCCTGTGACCTCTGGCCTCAACACCTCCGTGGTGAGCCCTGGGAAACTGGCCAGGCTGGCTGGCGAGGGGGGATGGGTTACTTACAATCTGGGGAGTGGTGGAGAGAGAGAATGAGAAAATTCAGAGGATACCCAAGAGGGCTCCCCAGAGAAGGCATACCAACAACAAAGCCTAGAAGGATTAGATAGCAATTGTAACTACTACTGTGACACCACAAACTGTCCCCAAAAGGGGAACATGACATCTTCTGCCCAATTAGATTTTGGAGATCAGGATCCCAGCCCCAGCCTAGTCAAACTCTCCAGCAACTCAGTACCCTCTGGATTCTGTTTCCTTACACGCAAAATGAATAACTTGAAATATTTCCCAACTGGACGCCCCCTACTGGCCAGAGTCTGTGTGAGGTCAAATCCCAGCTCTGCTACTTAACAAGTTTTGTGACCTGAAAGTAGTTACTCAGCTTCTCAGGCCTCAGTTCCAGCATGTAAGTTGCAAACTAAGAATAGGTCCTGTTCCAAAGTCGAATATTTATTGTGCTAATAATACCGAGTACTTATAAAAGGGCCTAGCATATGGCAAGTCAAATACGAGTATTACAGATGTTGAGATTCCAACTCTGCCATTTGCTGGCTCTGAGACCTTAGGCAACTTTGTCTCTGTGGGCCTAAAATCTTCAACTGTAAAGTGGAGATATCACTTCCTGTCCCAAAATTGCATTATATTGTCTATGTTTATTTTATATACATATAAAATATATTTTGTATTGTAAAACATGTATTTAATATAAAAGTATATATTGGGTTGACCAAAAAGTCCATTTACTTTTTTCCATAAGACACTTTTTCATTTTTGCCAATAAGTTTAGTGATTTGGATATTTTGAGTATGTTGGCTATCTCCCGCTATTGGCTTCTAGTGAGTAGAGGCCAGGGGTGCTGCTAAACACCTTCCAATGCATAAGACAGCCCCACAACAAAGAATTATTTGGCCAAAATGTCAATGGTGCCAAGAAACTTCACAAACCACTTTTTTAAAAGATTTTATTTATTTTTATAGAGAGAGGAAGGGAGGATAACAGAGAGGGAGAGAAACATCGATGTGTGAGAGACCGTATTTTGCCATGTATAATGTGCAGTGTCTTGCCAAAATTTTTCAGGGAGAAATAGGGATGCGCATTATACATGAGTGTGATTACATGCCATGGGTATAATCCCAAGTATAATGTGCACAGAAATGGGGGTGCACATTATACACAGCAAAATAGTATATTCACTGGTTGTCTCTCACACACAAACCACTTTTGACATGTTCAGTCGGTTACAGCACCTTCTCCACACACTGCACAAATCTTTTTTGTGTTTCAGTTGCATTTTTACCTTTTTGGGGAATAGTAAAGCTTAATATGCTGAAAATGTTATTTTTCTTCCATCTTCAAAATTAAAATGGCTACGACTACAAAAAAATTCACCAATCTGATAAGTGTCTTTTAAATGCACAGTGATATGACAGCTGCCACAATACAATCTAACAAAATTGTTTCTAATGAAGTGAAAGACAACTAAGCACTACTAGAGTCATTGTATGGAAAAAACATTTTGGCCAACCCAATATTTATATACTTCATACATTTGTAGTTATACATATATACGTGTATTACACATCTATTAGTGGCATATTTACATATTTAATCAAAGTGCTTAATATTTCACTACATCACAAACTTAGATTTACTCTATTTTATACATGCATAAATGTGCATATGTAACATATAAATGCACAAATGTATAAACAAATGTACATAATACTATTCTTCAACAACCCAGGAATCTTAACTCTAACACGCCCTACCCCTCCCCCCGCAAGGTGGTTTTTCTGCACATTGATGTTAATGCGCTGGAACTCAGGCGTCTGGATTTCAGAAACCACCACCCTTCTGAAGCCCGCAGATCCGAGCCCAGCGCGCGCTGCCTCGACGTTTCCCGGGGCTGCAGGAGCAATGGGCGTGGGACGACCGCTGGGCTTTATCTCCCCTCAGGTGTTCGGCTTCCTGAACCTGGTGCTCTGGGTCGGCAACCTGTGGTTCGTGTTCAAGGAGACAGGCTGGGCCGCCCCATTCCTACGTGCACCTCCTGGTGCCCCGGAGAAGCAACCGGCGCCCGGGGACGCCTACGGCGAGTCGGGCTATGGGCAGGGCCCTGGTGGGTATGGGCCCCAGGACTCCTACGGGCCCCAGGGAGGCTACCAGCCGGACTACGGGCAGCCAGCTGGCGGCGGTGGCGGTGGCTATGGGCCTCAGGGCGACTACGGGCAGCAAGGCTATGGCCCTCAGGGTGCGCCCACCTCCTTCTCCAATCAGATGTAGTCTGGTGAGTGACCGGCGGGCGGACGGTGCGGCCAAGAAGGGTACCTGAAAGAAGGTGGGCGGGTCAGTGAACCAATAAGAGTCTGTAGTAAATGGCACGCGAGATGCTGGCCTAGACAAATGAGAGTGGGAGTTTGAAGGAGCCAATACAGAGGCGCAGCTGCAGGAGAGTGGTTCTTGAAGATGGGCAGAATGAGGAGCCAATGGGAGAGGTAGAAGTGTGGCTCGGAGGGAAGGAACGGAACAGAGAAACCGGCAAAGCAACCAATGAAAGGAGGGAATAGCAGAGGGACTTGTGTAAAGAAGCATCAGCGGAGCGTGGGAGTACTGGAGGACGGAGGAAGTAGTCTTAGCAGTGATTGATAAGCTAATGCATCCTGATAATGCAAATAGATGATGAGGGTAAACTGGCTTGGTTCGTAAGGATCCGACAAGCTCGCCTGTCCTGGAGGAGGCGATATATCTGCCACCTCTCCCCCAACTCTCGAGACCGAGGAGGTGGTGTGGAATTTCAAAGAAGGAAAGAAAGGACGGGGCAGGGGCATTGGAAAAGCTTGCTGGCCTTCTTGCCCAACCTAAAAAGTGAGATTTCCCTCACATATGATCAGGGAAAATGGGAAGGAGAGGCTAGGGGATAGCGTGAGAAGAGAAAAGCAAGGAGGTGGCAACACGTGGGTGGAGGTAGCTTCTTGCACTTGGCTAGAATGGAAAGGGCAGGGAGGAGTTTATTACGCATCCCACATCTAACTCATCAAAAATTCCTGTTGTTCCCACCTTCAAAATATATTTATAACCCTCCCACTTCTCACTGTCATCTCCCCCAAACATCGTAACAGGTTTCTACCCCCATTCCCATTCTGTTCTGTTCACAGCATTGGGAGGGATACCATTAAATCTTAAGTCAGGCCACCTTCCTCCTGTGCTCAGCGTTCTGCCAGGGCTCCCATCTCACTCAAATTGAAAGCCAAGGCTTCACAGGGCTTTACACAATCTAGCCCCTCCCCTCATCTCTCTGACCTCTCACCTCCTACCACTGCCTCCCCCCAAACACACATGCACTGTTCCAGCCACACTGGCCACCTCAATGTGCCACGCACAATCCAACTTTAGTGCCTTGCCTTGATACTTGCTCTCCTCCTGGAGTTTCACAACCACACCCACTGATAACCTCAACTGGCCAGGTCCTTACAAGTCCACTTTCTTACTGGTCTCATAGTACCCTGTGCTTTTCTTTATCACAGTTTGTAATTATCAGTTTATACATTTATTGACTGTCTCTCCCAGTAGACTAGGGGATGTGACCGTGACTTATTTATGCTGTACACACATCACTTAGAGCAAACCAATATTAAGAAACATTTATTGAGGAAATAAATAATACAAACAACATGAGACTTTTTATTCTTTGCTCAGAATCTTCCCATGACTTACACCTCATCCAGAGTCAAAGCTAAAGTCCTCACAACCTAGTCCTATGTGACCCCATTACCTACTCTCTGATATCACCTCCCAGCACTCTCCCTTGTTCATTCCTCTCATGCCCCACTGACCTCCTTGCTATTCCTCAAAAACACTAAACATGGTCCCACCCCAGGGCTTTTGCACTGGCTCTACCCTCTGCTAGGAATGCTCTTTCCCTATCCCCACACCTCACCCCAGTCATTTCTTCTATGTGGTCTTTTCTGACTATCCTACTTACTACGGCAACCTTCCTTCACTACTGGCACTCCTAATCCCCTCACCCTGGTCTACTTTTTGTTTTTCCATTTCATTTATAATCACCTTAAGTCTGCCTCCCCTACTACATTGTAAGCTCCACAAAGATGAGGATCTTCGTTTGTCTCAATATAGTTTATAACTAATGACTAGAACAGTTTCTGTTAACAGAGTTTTTGGGTTAGGGGAGTGAGGACCATAATTTCTTTGGTACCTAGCCTAATGGGGAAAATATATCTTCCCAGTTGGGGCAGCTGGAATGAACTGACTCCAGGAATCTGAGTGAAAGGAAAAGGAAGAAAAGGCATGTCAGGCAGAGGGTAAAGCCAGGGTGAAGGCATAGCAACCCAGCCCCTCCCTAAGGGCGCCACCTGTGTCTGGACCCCCCTCTCCTTTCTTTGTCTTTTGTCTCCACAGGTCAGTGGAACCCAGGAGGACCCCATGGGTGGGCAAGAGCTCAGGAGAAGGCCTGCCCGCCCTTCTCACCTCTATACCCCAGGTCTCCACCTCTCAAGCCAGGAGACCCTTAACTGTC
>CM052552.1:43578131-43599058 GCA_028533065.1 Trachops cirrhosus
CCTTGTCCCCACTCCACTCCACTCATGCCTTAGGGGCTCAATCTTTAGTGGGCCCCTCTCTTACCCTTAGCCCTTTCCCTGCATCCCTTGGCCCCTCTCTGTTCCCTGGCCCTGTACCCTGAAGTTGGGGAGGACTCTGAAAAAGGGACAGGGAGGAGACAGACCTTGGCTATGTGGGGAGGGTAGGCTTGACTTCAGACTGTCTCCCCTCTCTCCCTTCCTTCCTCCCAACTCTGGCCCTGATTTCTTCAGCAATGTTTGAACAAGGACCATTACAGAAAATTCAACCCTAAGTGGGGTGGGAGGGGGGAGAAAGGCAGAGATTGGAGAGGTTGGGACCCAAGATGGTCTTGGAGAGGAGCTCCAGGGTGGAGGGGACTAGTAAGCAGGGAGTTTGGTTCCAGACATACTGGAAGTGTAATCTAAAGGAGAGGGGTGCCCTACAGCATTCTGGAGGGGAGCTTGGAAGGAGGCTGAGGGTGAGATTCTAGAAAGATCAGAGCTTTGAGTGAGGCAGAGGGTGGGCCCCAAATTGATCAAGGCTTGTAGTAGGACTTGGTTCTATGGAAGGGATGTGACTTGGGGGCCTGGGGACAGGGTTTGGAAAAACACTGAGAGTTCTAGAGGGATGTGGCTTAAACCAGGCAGTAGGTGAAGCTCCAGAGTGGGCAGGTCTTGGATTGGGACCAGAGTCTATGAGAGGGGTGTGGCTTGGAACATTTGGGAGACTGAGTTTGATTCTAAAGCACACAGGCAGGAAGGGTGATTCAGTAATGGGCTGCTGTTGGAGTGAGGGCGTGGTCAGGATTCTAGATTGGGCGAGGCTTAGAGTGGGATATGCCTGGTGGTTTCAGAGGAGACAGCCTGACCAACCACTCTGCAATGGAGCAGTGAAAAGAATATGTTTTAAAGTGGGCAGGTTTGACAGTGGCTAGGGATTGCTGATTGGGTTTTGTTAGTGGTGGGGAGAATACCCCTGGCCAAGACAAGGGACTGAGGGGGCCTATGGAGACCTGAGAGGTATGGCTTGGAGGGTAAGGGGTGGGATCCAGAGAGAAGAAACCACACATATCTTTGCCCACCTCCACCACAGGACTGCTAGGTAATCAGAGAACAGAGCCAGTGGGCCTGTGGGGCCAGTCCACCCCTCTCCCCTCTTCTCCTGCCTCCTCCCTCCCTCCACATCCCACCTGTACCAGAGTGGTTGGAGGCCCGGTCTGGAGCCCCTCTCCTACACCTTCTGCTGTGTCTGTGACGTCAGTAGTGCCTGTGACCGTGTGTTGCCATTTTGTCTGGCTGTGGCCCTTCCCCCTCCCCTCCAGACCCCCACCTTTTCCCTTGCCCTTCGGTATTGTTTGAAGACTCCCTCCCAAAGGAAGAACAAATATGATTAATTATCCTCCTCTAAATAAACTCCTCAACCAACTAGTACCTCTGGCTGGGACTTCTCAGTGTGTCTTTTGGGGGGACACAAAGGGAGAGAGGAGACAAGGTGAGGGGGAAGCTCCGCCCCTGGCCTGCTGGACACTGTTCAAGTCATCTCACCATTTTAGACCCCTCTAACAGTAGCAAAGCCTAAGTCATGCTCTGAGTAGCCCTGCCCAATGCCCCACTACTGACCACAGAAAGCCCTGTCTTTCAAAAGTTCAGTTCTAGTTCTGCTCCCTTAGCCATGCGCCTTCTCCGCCCTGTCCTCAAATCTCCAAGGAGTTCGAATAGGAGCCCCTACTTCACAGGGAGACTTCCCTCTACCAACACCACTCTTATTCTTCAGACCCCGCTGTCTCTTCATTTCTTTGCCTCCCTTCCAACTGGAAAACCGGCAGACCCGGTAGGCTGCAAGGTCGGGAGGAGGGGCGCTGGGGTGACTTGTTATTTCATTCATTCATTCATTCTTTTTAACCCCTCCAGGCTCCTCCCTAAAGCAAAGAGAGGCGGTAAATGTCTGGGATGTGAGTAATGAGGCAGGAGGCAGGGAAATCCCTGGCGCCTGCGATGAAAGGATCGGCTGATCGCCGCCTCCGCCACGCCTAATTAGAGACCCCAACCCGGCGCCCGAGTTCTGACTGCGGGCCCGGGACCCCTTCCTGCCGGCCCCAAGGCACAGCAAGGCCTGATAAGATGAAAGAGAGACTCCTAGCTCTGGAAATGAGCTCAGGGAAAGGGATATCTAACTAAGAAAAAAGGGGAGCAGAGGAAAGAAGTTTATCAGATCTTCTCAGGATTCAGGGGGCAAGACAACTGGGATGGGGAGGGAGAGGGGAAGAGACGATGGTAACCTAGCCAGTGACTTTAACCTCTTCATAAATCTCAAATAATCCTGGCTCTGAAGGGATGGGAGCAGGGTGTGTGGGGCTGTATAAACTCTACCTCTCTGATGGAGGCGAGAGAGCACCAACTAGGGCTGTGACGGAGTTGGGGACCATTTTTGCAGCGTTCATCCGGGATAATGAGTCCTTCGGAACATCACCAGTGGAGAAGAGACCGAGGGGGCTTTAACCCCTCCCCCAAATAAGCACCTAAGATAAATGGACACAAAGCGCCAATACAAGTACCCTAGTGCACCACGCCTTGCAGTCAGATCGCCACTTCCAAGTCGCCCTTCCTCCATTACAGAGTTCTCACGCCCTAGAATGTTCTTTGAGAGGCCTTGTGGCACCTTGGGGTTCTGGAGTACGTGGCAGTAGGGCAGGAGGGGAGCTCTCCCACACAGCGCTCCTGGACTGCATGCCCTTCACCTCTAGGCAGGGGGCGCCTTGGCCGAGGAGAGACAACAAGCCCAGGGGCAGGCGCTGTGGGGCGCGCTCCTCCCCCACCGGTGTCAGGTTTACGGAACAGAGCTTCCAAGCAGGACGCGCGGTGGCCTGACGGCTGCGAAGATCTCATCCTCCTGACCCGGCCCGTCTTGACCCTGCCCGGGCGCGCCATGTTCGTACGTGGGTCCCGGAGGCGCCGCTCCGGGCGTGCGGTGAGCGAGACTCAGTGCAACATCAGGGGTCAGGGGTAAACTGAGGCCCAGGAGAGGGGGCAGGGGATAGGGATAGCGAGGAGGTACTCCACAGAGGGTTTGGGAATTCCCATCCCCAGAATTTCCAAACCAGAGGGGCTGGGGCTACTGGAAGCCTGTGGATAAAGGAACGTGGAGATCTGGTGGCTCACGCTCCCTAATCGTCCCTCCCAACACCTTCATTAGCATCTCAAGGACCTGGGGTGCTCCCCTGTCGTGTGAATTATGGGAAGGGATTCTGAGGGCCAAAAGATTGGGTCTTGGGTTCCTGGATTGAGCAGGGTCCTTTCCAGCTTCTGAGGAAAGAGACCTCCCCCTGCACCTTGGTGGAAGGTAAACTGAAGGGTGAGGTTCTACACTCCTGGGGGCTGGAATACTGAGGGTCAAGGGATTGGAATTTGGGGTAAGAGGGCTTCTAGGCTTCCACTTGAGCAAACAAACTTTTACTTCCTACATAGGAGGGTCTCTTTTTTTTCTTTTTTTTTGGTGGGGGTCTCTAAGCGGGGCATTGGTTTGGTGGTCCAGAGGAGTGAATAGCCTCAGGATATGAGGGGTAAGGGCCAAGGCTTCTCGGGGCAGCTTTTCTGAATGGATCAAGGGCCTCCGGAAGTCCTGGCTCCAGTTCCTTGAGTAAAACCAGGGCTTAGGGGAGTGGTTCATGTGTGGATCTCAGGTAAGGATGAGATCTCAGACTCCTACCCCTGGAACTTGAGTGCTGCTGGCCTCGTGGGTGGAGAAGGGGCCGAGAGAGGTCTGCGGCGGGGCAAACATTCAGATTAGGGACTCTTGAGTTCTGAGTGGGGAGAGTACTCTAAGTTTTGGGGGAGGTGTTTGAGGCCTGGAGGAATCAGAGGCTTGACTGAGGGGGATCCTCCGCTGGGTGGCGCCGACCTGGGAAGGGGAATTCCCTGAAAAGGGGGCATAGAGGGAGGTGGCCTCAGCTGTCCCTCCTCTATCTCTGTTATGTTCCCCTTCCCTGAGCTCTGGGTGCTGTCCCAGCCTGCCCAGTGGTGCCCTAGTAAGACAGGCCCCGGCGTGCGGGCTCGAGCTCTGGAGTGGAGAGGAGGGCGTTGACTTTTCCCTCCCTGCCCCGGCGCCTGGTGGTATCCCACGTCTGCCCACTACAGCCTCCCGAGGCAGAGGACCCAGACCGAGGCCAGCCCTGCAATTCCTGCAGGGAGCAGTGCCCTGGCTTCCTGCTGCACCGCTGGAGGTAGGTGACTATGGCAGGGAACCCCTGGAGACTTAGGCCACACCCCTGGGCATGAGTGTGGTCCACAGAGGAAGCTCAGTCGGGAAAAGAGCCTCACGCTGATTCAGAGCCCCGCCCCCTGACTCATTCCCTATTGTCCGTTCCCTGAGAGCTCCACCCACGACACAGCCCCGCCCCAGAAGTGTCCTCCCCACCCCTCCCAGTCCTATCTCTAGTTCCTGGGCTCTGAGCACCTCCTACTGACCTCCAGCCCCCTTTTTATAATTTTAAAGATTTTATTTATTCACCTTCTAGAGAGGATGGAAGGGAGGAAGAAAGAAAGAGAGAGAAACACCAATGTGTGAGAGATACATCCATCAGTTGCCTCTCACACGCCCCCAACTGGGGACTTAGCCTGCAACTCAGGCATGTGCCCTACCTGGGAATCAACACTGAGCCACACCAGCCAGGGCAGCCCAGCCCCCTTCTTGAGTTAGGAGCAGCTCTCCCAGACTCCTGTGCCCTATCCTCCTACTAGATCCCAGTACCCAAAACATCCCATAACATGCCACAAATAGGGTGCTATCCAAAAGTTCAGAGGCTCAGCACAGGCTAGAGCCTACCTCCAAGGAAAGCTCTTCAATGTTCAGGGCCTGTCCTGAGGGGAAACCCCAAAATATAAACTCTACAACTCTCAGCCTCAGAGCTCCGCCCCTATTCAGGCCTAGGTCCCAGAGCTGAAAGCCATGGGCCAGCCTTGAGACCCCACAGCTCCATCTACAACTCCTGCGCCCAGGCTCACAGCCCCACCCCCTCTCAGCCTGCCCTCAGGCTCAGAGTCCTTTAGTGGTGATAATCTGCATGTTTCTGCCCCTCAGTTAGACATCCTTGGGCTGTAGAGGGGTCCAAGTGGACTAACCTTTAGTAATTTGCCCCCATCCCGGCCCCCTCAGAAAGATCTGCCAGCATTGCAAATGCCCTCGGGAGGAGCACGCTGTGCATGCAGTGCCTGTGGACCTGGAACGCATCATGTGTCGGCTAATCTCCGACTTCCAGCGCCACTCCATCTCTGATGATGACTCGGGCTGTGCCTCAGAGGAGTATGCTTGGGTGCCCCCTGGTCTCAAGCCGGAGCAGGTGATCAGAAGGCATCACCCACTGTTGCTCTCCAGTGGGTGTACACACATATACTCAAGTGGAAACCTATTTCTGGGGCAACACTAGGGTGTGTGGTCAGACTGTGCCTATCTTTTTTTTAACCCTTTGTGACCTAGGGGTAATCAGACCCCCAAAACTTTCAGAGAACCGTGAGTGGTCATTGGGTCAGTTCCTCAGGTTCTGTTCACCCCACTCCTGTTTTACCCTTACCTAAGGGTTTATCCTGGCACTGCATTCACCACATCTCCATTGATTCATTCATTCAACAGTTATTGAGTGCCTATTGCATATCAGACACTGTTGCAGGCACTGAGGACAGACTCCAACAATGAACAAAACTATATGTGGGGGTATATATATATATATATATATATATATATATATACATACATATATATATACATACATATATATATATATATATATGCCCCCACATAGAGGTTAGATTCCTGAAGGGAGCAACAGCCAGTAAGCAAATCTATACAGATACGTCAGATGGTGAAAGGTCTGGAATAGAAAAGCAGGGAGTGGGTGGGGACATGTTAGGATTGTAAATGGAGTGCCCAGGTAAGCCTCTGTGAGAATATGATGTTTGAACTTCCTGAAGGAGGTGAAGAGGGAACCATGCAGAAATCTGAGGCTAGAGGGATCCAGGCAAATGGAAAGGTAATGCAAAGGCCCTGAGGCAGGAGTGTGCTTGGCATGTGTGAGGAACAGTGAGAAGGCCAGTGCACTGGAGCAGAGAGCAGAGAGTAGTTGGAGGAGGGGTCAGAGAGGTGGCAGGAGGAGAGGCACGGAAAGGACTTGGACTTCTACACTGATGAGGGAGAAGCCACAAGAGATTTGTGAGCAGAGAAGGGATGCGATTTGTCTTAGGATTTAACGGGATCCCTTCGGCTGCCAAGTGTAGAACAGACTGTAGGAGTGAGGGTGGAAGCAAGGTAAAAGGGAGATTATTCCAATAGTCTAGATGGCCAATGATGCTTTTGGCAGTGGAAGTAGTAAATGGTGGTCGGATCCTGGTTATATTTTGAAAGGAAAGCTGAGAGGATTTGCTTGTGGGTGTGAGAGAGAAAGGAGTCAAAGATGACCTTAAAGGTGGATGGATTAACTGATATGGGTCGAACCAAGGCAGGAGCGTGTTTGAGGTCTAAGCATAAGTTTGGTTTTGGCATCTGGAGTTTGAGATTCCCATTAGACATCTGAGTGGCCATGTTGCTTGGGACTCAAGGGAGAGAATCGATCACAGAGCTAGAGGCATGTATTTGTGGGGCATTAGCCATGAGAGAGTATTTATAGCTACAGGGTTGGATATGACTCCCAAGGGAGTGAAGGGAGACAGAGGCAAGAGGACAGAGGACTGAGCCTAAGGACCCTCCCACATTCAGGGGTTGGTTAGTTGAGGAGGAACCAAAAGAAAAACAGAGGAGCAGCCAAACAGGTTTTTTTTGGGGGGTGGTAGAAGGAAACCCAGGACGGTGTGGTGTCCTGGAAGCCAAGGGAACACAATGTTTCCAGGAAGAGGGAGTCATCAGCTGTGTCCAGTGCTACTGATGGGTCAAGCTGGATGAGGATTGAGACCTGAACAATGACTTTAACAATGTGGACAGCATCAATGACCCTGACAGGAATAGCTTTATAGGAAGGGCAGGGAAGACTGACTGGAGTTGGGTCTAAAGAGAATGGGAGGAGAGGAAGTGGAGACAGTGAGTGCATGTAACTCCTTTGAGGAACTTTTCTGTAAAGGGAAGGAGGAGAAAAGTGGATCAGTAGCCGGTTGGAAAAATGGTGTCAAGACGTAAGGGAACTCTTGGCATGTTTGGGAGGTAACAAAAATGATCCAGCCTGTAGGTAGGAGAAATGAAAGGAGTCAGGAGACATTCCCCTCTGATGACTTTAATTTTCTCAGAGAAGTAGGGACCCATCATCCCACTGCATTCCAATTACCCCTAGTCTCAATTGTTTTCTCCCATCCTCCACAACCTCCCAGGTATACCAATTTTTCAGCTGCCTCCCAGAAGACAAGGTCCCCTACGTCAACAGTCCCGGGGAGAAATACAGAATCAAGCAGCTACTGCACCAGCTGCCTCCACATGACAGTGAGGTGAGGAGAGAGAAGACAGAAGGGGCATGCCAGGTAGGGGGTACAGCCTGGGCAAATGCCAGGCAGTTGGAAAGAAATGGGAAGGATCAGAGGTGAGCTGATCTGAGGTGAAACATCTGAAAGGGCAGGGGCAATCAGGGGATGTCCCTTGGTAGAACCACAGCTGACTTGGGAGAGGTCAGGGGTGGGTATTTCAGGGAGGAGGCAACAGCTACACAAAGGCCTAGAAGTAAACTTTTTGAGCATGGATGGAATTTGAAAGAGGGTAGCGGGGCTGACATCAGGGGAGGAGCCTGGACAACCTCCACTACCCCAGGCACAGTACTGCACAGCACTGGAAGAGGAGGAGAAGAAAGAGCTCAAAGCTTTCAGCCAGCAGCGGAAACGGGAGAATCTGGGGCGTGGCACTGTGCGAATATTCCCCGTGACCATCACTGGGGCCATCTGTGAGGAGGTGAGCCATGGAGGGCCTCAAAATGTGAGTGGTGTCTTTGCTCCAAGCCCTGGGGTTCAGGTCCCATATCCCTATCCCTCTGTTTGTCAGGGATGGCCTTAGAGTCTAAGGCCTTCCTGGCCAGCTCTGTCTGTGTGTAGGGCCCCCTGGTGGATGGAACCTGTCCCTCAGATCCCACTGTTGGGTGCGGTCTCTCTCTGAGGAAGCCCCAGTGGACCTTCTCTATTAGTTCCCTGCCTTCAACAAAGTGGAGGCTGTTTGTCTGGTCCCCTTGTGGTTGAGCCTTATCCTTAAGAACCCACCCGCAGTGGCAGGACCTATCCCTAGAGTGAGGTGATGGGTGGAATTTGTCTCCAAGCTCCTCCATGGGTGGAGCCTGAACTTTGATCCTACTGTTAGGTGAGGTCTGTCCCTACGGTTACCCCACTGGGCCTGGCATGTTTCTATGGTTTCACCAACCTCCCAAGCGCAAGACTTGCCTTTAAGGCCACCCACAATGAATAGGGTCTGTCTCTGAGGTTTCCAACAAGAGCAAGGTCAGTTTCTAAGGCACTTCCTTCCCCCATGTAGGCAGCATCTGTCTCAAATTTACCCCATGGGTAAGGCCAGTCAAGAAGGTCCACCATGGGGAAGGCCCAAGTATGACACAGACCTTGGCTGATCCTCACCTAACCATCTTGGTGAGGGTGACAGTGTTATTTATCATCTGGCAGTGTGGGAAGCAGATTGGCGGTGGGGACATTGCAGTGTTTGCCAGTCGAGCAGGACTGGGTGTCTGCTGGCACCCCCAGTGTTTTGTGTGCTCCACGTGCCGGGAGCTGCTGGTGGATCTCATCTACTTCTACCATGCTGGCAAGGTTTACTGTGGTCGTCACCATGCCGAACGCCTGCGCCCACGCTGCCAAGCCTGTGACGAGGTGTGTGCCTCTCTGCCCAGGGGTGGGAGTGGAGGGTGGGCAGGGCCAGAGGTAGGCCCTGCTGATGGCCACAGATGGCCTGCACCCCATCCCCCAGATCATCTTCTCCCCTGAGTGCACGGAGGCTGAAGGCCGGCACTGGCACATGGGTCACTTCTGCTGCTTCGAGTGTGAAGCATCGCTAGGAGGTCAGCGCTATGTCATGCGTCAGAGTCGCCCCCACTGCTGCGCCTGCTATGAGGCCCGCCATGCAGAGTACTGTGACGGCTGTGGGGAGCACATCGGTGGGTGAACATGGCACTAGACAGGGGGATGGATAAACAGCTGGCCCACAGCCCTTGCTTTCTCCTGTTCTCCACCCCCAATGCCCTCCCCCCTTCACTGTTATCACGATACTTTCAGTCTAGCCCAAGCACCAGAGCCCTATACCCTTCATTGCAAGTCCCATCACTGATATCCTCCATTTGGCCATATTTTCTAAACCCCACCTACACAGTGCAGACACCACTATGCATCTAGGCCCACCTCCAGAGTGACCTCTAATTCCCAGTACCTCAGGGCTACGCTCTCAGTCTAGCCCCATTCGGGAGGAGTGTATGTGCCTGGAGGCTCTGCCCTAGTTTTCCCTCTTTCAGTATCCCCTACACCCTTAAGCTATACCCCATTCCCTAAGACTCTCTTCCATCAACCTGGAAAAGCGATTTTGAACCAGTGTGCATGGCAGGCACACTGATGTGCCATAAGAATTTTTAAAACGTGCAATACCTGACTACTTAGTCAGGCCACTGCCATCTTTTCCCTTAGATTGTGAAATGAAAAAAATGACAACAGCCAACACAGCAATAGTCTTCAGGTGTGAATGAATCAAAATTATACCCATTTTTGTCAGATTGGCAAAAAATATATTTTTGGTGTGCCACAGATGTTTACTAATTAGTTTATGTGTGCCATGAGATGAAAAAGGTTGAAAATTGCTAGCCTAGATAAATCATACTTTCTAAGCCATACCCTACTCTTTAAGATCCATTCCTTTCCCACCGAGGCCACGCCCTACCTTCTAAGCCTTGTCCCCACCACCCAGACTTCTTTAAATCCATTTTCCTTCCACCTGAAGCCACCTTTTACTGTCTAAGCCTGACCCACATCTTAGAGTCAAATGCTCACCCCCTACTCTGGAAGGGAGCACCTGGGAAAGAAAGAGTGGGGGGAAAGGGGGACATTTATCAGCTAGTTTCCAGGCAAGGAGGGTGAGGAACCCTACCGTGAGGATCAAACCTCAAATTTCCTGCTTTCTGCAGAGAAGGGCCCATTTTTTGGAGACATGGTGGGGAGAGGGCATCTCAGGATACCCTGCCTCAGATTTCTACCCTCTTCTGAAGAAGGGCCCCATTCAGGAGGGGTGGAACATGCCTGGGGGCTCTGCCTTAGTTTTCCCCCTCATGGTGTCCCCGCAGGCCTGGACCAGGGCCAGATGACTTATGAGGGCCAGCATTGGCATGCCTCAGACCGCTGCTTCTGCTGTAATCGTTGCGGGCGAGCCCTGCTGGGCCACCCCTTCCTGCCACGCCGTGGCCTAATCTTCTGCTCTCGAGCCTGCAGCCTGGGGTCGGAGCCCACAGCTCCAGGGCCAGGCCGCCGCAGCTGGAGCGCAGGCACAGTCTCCGCACCACTCATAGCCTCCACAGCCTCTTTTTCTGCTGTGGAGGGGACATCTGAGCTCTCCACCAAAGATACCAGCAGCGAGCTAGAACCTGGTGAGTTAACCCTCGAGTCCTACCCAGCCACTCAGAGTCCTCCCCTCCCCCAACCCCAGACCCCTCGAGATGACTCACCCAGACCCTTCACCTGCTACATCCCTGCCCATGCCCCCAAACCATTCCAGGCCTAGTCTCTACCTAAACTACAAACCCCCCCTCACCATGAACTCTGGTTCTGTCCTCTTCTGTAGAGGGCCCTTCCCAACTTCAACTCGTACTGCCTGAGCTCAAGTTCCTCTTCCTCCTCTCCAAACCCTTGACCTCCCACCCTATCAAAAACCTGATCTGTACCAGCCTATTCCATGCCTTCTGTCAAAAGCCACGTCCCCTTGCACCAATCCATTCCTACTCCTGTGTTCCAACCTCGCACTCCCCTCCATTCAGAGCCTGTCCCAGGCCTCATATTTCCCAGATTCCCCACTTCGCTACCCCTCTCTGACCACTGCCCCACTTTCCCAGTCCTGATAGGGAAAGGAGAAGGCCCTTCCACAGTGCTCGTCTGGGAGGCGGCAGATATAGGGACTCCCTCCATTTCTCTTTTCAGCTGCAGGCCCCAAGGAGCCCACCCGCTTTCTGAGAGGGGCCCCTCACCGACACTCCATGCCCGAGCTGGGGCTCCGCAGTGCTCCTGAGCCACCCCCAAGGATCCCCAGCCAGCTGGACCCTGAAGATGGTGCCTTCAGTCGACAGAGTGCCCCTCGCGTCAGCTTCCGAGACCCTCTGGTGTCTGAGGGAGGCCCTCGTCGGACCCTGAGTGCACCTCCAGCCCAGCGCCGCAGGCCTCGCAGTCCCCCTCCCAGAGCCCCCACACGTCGCCACAGCCACCATCATCTCTACCGCCACCGCCACAAGCCTGGCAGACTTCACCACCATCAGTGTGACTTGGGATCTGGGTCTGACTCAGAATCTTGCTCTAGCTCACGCTCTAGCTCCAGCTCTGAGTCCTCAGAGGATGATGGCTTCTTCCTAGGGGAACGCATCCCACTGCCCCGGCACCTGTGCAGGCCCGTGCCTGCTCAGGACACTGCAACGGAGACCCCCAACTCTCCATCTCCACCGACCCCTGCAATTTTGGGCCCAGGGATGCCTTGCCAGGCCAGAGACAAGAACTGCATAGTGGCTTGAAGGCAAGGCAGTCCTGGGGGGTTCCATTCCTCCATTCTCAAGTCAGTAGCTAACTTGAGAATAAATCCCCTTCCTTCCTCCTGTGCCATTGAAGTAATGTAATATTTGGTGTAAAACAGGCCTGGCTTTTTTACCTCCTTGCTGTAGCTGCCCGCCTTCCCAATTTTGCCCCTCCTGATGTTTGAGATTTATCCATATTTGATCAAAGGATTAATTTATTCATTATCATACAGTCTAACAATCTGTTTATTATTTATTTATATTTATCCCTCCACAGAACCACCACCTCTCCACACTGAGGTTTATTGGAGTGGGCCACAACCTAGGGGCGGGACTGTGAAATCCGAGGCACACTTCTCCCTCATTTTGTGGCTGAGGTGGGGGCATAGTCCAGGCAGAACTGGTGTCTGCTTTTGGATATTTGAGGAGGACCTAGACACAGCCATAAAGGTGGCCACACCCAGGATGGTTGATTGGCAGGCTGAAAGACAAATTCTGATAAAGGCACTTTTACCTCAATTAGGGGGCTGGGAGTTGGCTAGAAGTGTTTGTAGGGTTGGGGAGGAGTCATTTCAATGGAAGTGTTATTTGCAGGTTGCAGAGAGAAATGAAGGGAGTTCGCCTACACAGGGCCATCTGCAGGGTCTGCAAGTGAAGAAAAGATGGAAAGCAGTTGGGATCCATATGCCCATTTGACAAAAATACTGAAGCTTTGATACTTATTGGCACTAAAGCCATAAGTACCAACAACAGACAAAGCTGGCATTCATGCCCTTGGGATACCCCTTTCCTTCTCTCCTCAACCCCATCAACAACACACCCCTACATAGACACACACACATGCTTACTTACCAGTAGGGGCTGCTGTATGTCTTTGCTGCCTCAAAGGGAAGGTGAAATAGGCATCAAAGCCAAAGAGGCACGCAGCGATTAGGCCCATCACCTGGAGGTGGGATGGGAGTGAGGGGGTTGAATTAGGCTGGTCAGCCTACTCAGCCTTGTACCTCCTATCTCCAGGACTTCCCCATGCTGGGATGGTGACTAAAGCCCCAGGTTGCAAAGCCAGAGATCCCCAAGAAAAGGTCAGGAAACTGGACTCTACCCCCACTCTCCCTTCTCCTAGTACTGTTCAACACAGGACAGCCATTTGGTGGCCCCACATACAAGTGGCACAATTCAGTGTACATTGAGACAAAGTTCTAGCAGATGGCAGTCTAGTGTGTTGACAAAGATACTGTGGCAGGCAAGGGATAGCCCTTTTCAGCAAACGATAATCTTGGAAGATAAACCAGGGCCTGGGCCAGACCTTCCTGCAGACACTGAGGACAAGTGTGGCCTGCTGTGGGTCACACACTTTCTACCATAAGCAGAGACAGAAATGGCCCCTAGATCCTCAAATCTCTCTTTCTGTGCTTTGGAGCTGCCTTCACAGCCTTTACCCCTGCAATGATTTTGGAGTGGTTTCCTTTCTCAACGAGGACAACAATGGAGATGATCAGGTAGAGAATGGCTGCTACGAGGGCTCGGAAGAAATCCTGTAAGGGGTAGAGAGAAAGGGGAAGTCAGTGACCAGAGTGCCGGGACAATCCCAACTATCGGGGCCCCTCCCATGCCTAGCCATTTCTGGCCCCTTTCTCACACTCCAAGGCCAGTTGATGATTTTTATCCTGGTGTTCAGGTCACACATGTAGATGACAAAGAAGACAGCGGCAAGGATCATCTCAACCACTGACAGAGAGAAGTATGCTGATGTGGAGGCAATGAAGCAGATCAGAATCACCAGGCACAATATCTGGAAGGACAACATGAGGAAGGGACCCTCCATCAATTCCTAGGGCTGTGGGGATGGGTTAAATCAGGGGTCTCAAACTCAGATACCTACCAAGACTGAGAAGATGACAAATAAGCATAGCTACACACTTATTGTGTGTTCATTGTGCTCCAAATATTGTTCTAAGCGCTGTACAAGCATTAATTCACTTAATCATCCCAACAACCTAATATGTTGGGTACTGTTATTAGTATGTTTATTTTATAGGTGAGATAAGTGAGACACAGAGACGTTAAGTGACTTGCCTAGGGTCACCTCGCTAGTAAGGGATAGAGTTGGGCACCTCAGTTCCTCCCTCTTTTCCAAGATAGAGGCAGCCTGCAAGGAGTGGCCCCTCCAGGTGTTTTGAGAGCACTGCTGGAGCCAGCTTAGGGCCTCGATGGGGGCGGGACGTGCAGTTACTCCGGCAACCCCTGTGGGAAGTGGTGAGAGTGACAACGGAGGGGCAGGGCTCTGGTTAAAGGCATCGCGCCCCATTTACAAGTGACTCAAAGGCGGCGCCCACTTTGAAGGGGACGGGAAAATGAGGCTCAGGATAGCTAAGGACCTCCCACCCCACCACAATAAGGCGAGAAAGAACTGGAGAACGGCGGAGCACCCTACCCCGCGGGACAGGCTTGGGGCTCCACCCCAACAGGCCCCGCCCCTGGGCGCGCCGCCAGCCCGCCCGTCCGTGCCCAGGCCGTGCCACGCCCTGCCGCGGGATGCCCCCCACCTCTCAGCCCCGTACACCCTTCAGTGAGCCCACGGGTGAGTCTACGCGGTCTACCTCCACGGCGACCCCATATGCACCATGGACCCCTGACCTCATCCCTTTGCCCAGCAGCTCCCAACCACCTTCTTCAAACCCCAGTGACTCTCTCTGCGCCCCTGGTTTCGGGCTTCCGCCACTAACCCACTTCCCCCCAGTCCCACTGCCCAGCGTCTCGGGCCATGCGCCTGCCTCACCCGGGACCGCCTGGTTCCGCATGATCCAGCCACTACACCCCGCCTTTGCCCACCCGCCAGTTCAGGGACTCTCACAATCTCAGCAAACAGAAGAATTCCTTTGAGGGTGCGCGCAAAGTTGGTGCAGGCGGCCCAGCAGCCGGGGGCCGAGAAGCGCTCGGAATCCGCCATGGCGTGGGCCAGAGTCCCTAGGGGCGCCGATGATCTGCTCGCTTTCTCGCAGGTTTGAGGACACTGCACACCCAGCCGTCTAGCCCGCCGTTTGGCCGGGAAGGGGGCCCAGGGGCCAAGAAGGGAGTGAATCACCACGCGGAACAGAAGCAGGCGGGGCCTGCGGGGGCTGGGCCAGGTGGCTGCCGCCCCGGAAGCCCCCTCGCCCCGCCCGCTGAGGATAGTCCCCACCCGTAGCACAGCCACTGGGCACCTCATCTCCGGAGATGCCAGCCTTTGAGGCTTGGCACTTCAGGGTACTTGGAACGGTAATGGCGAGACCTTTCACTGTTTTAGAATACAAATGTACCCGAAGCTGCTACATCTCAGAATCGAGGGGAGCTTGCCTTTGGGAGGGAGTGACTTAGTTTCCTTCGCTATAGAAAAAAAATAGTCGAGGTCCTACTGAAACTCAGCCATGTTTCCAGAACTCGGAATATTTCCAATTTTGAAAAAAATTTCCCAGTGCATATATGATATATTACTTAACAGTCAGTGGTGAGTAAAGATGCCCCATTTAAAAAAAAAGTTAATATTTCCTTCAAAGATGTGGACAGTCACAATAACTGGAATAAGTTAGGACTGAAAATTGTGCCTCATAAAGTCAGGTCAGGTTTTGTAACCAAATGGTGTGCCAAATCGTGGGAAAACTATCAGTTTCCAGAGCTTTGGGGACTTCAGAACTGCAGATAAAAGATGGTGGACCATGGAATAAAGCTCTTATCAGTGATGGGAATAAGACCTCTGGTGCACAGGCCAAGAAAGAACAGGGCCTGGTGAGCATCAAGCTGCTCTGTAAATGGAGGGGACCATCATCAAGAATGGTGTCAGAGCCCAGGGTCTGTCTGATTCTCTGTTCTGCAATCCTAGGGAAGTCCGGTTTTCTGGTTCTGAGAAGGGGGCCTGTCAGCCCAGCCCTAGATGAAGAATGGAAAAGGATCATGGGTTTTATTACTGGGAGCTTGGCAAGATGAGGGGAAGGCTTCTGGAGTGCCAGGCTGGGTGACGAGGCTGACAACATTTGGAGAGTATGTTACCCTGAGCAAGTAACTTCTCCTGATTCACCCTATTTCTGCATGTGAGATAGGCACCTGGTTACAGGAATCTGGATCTCCCCTGAGATGTGCTGGGGACCATACTCTCTAGACTGGACATCGGTTTTATTCTCATCTCATTTAAGGAGGTAAGAGTTGTGACTGGAAGGCCAGGATAGTTCAATCCAACGGATTGCCTGCTCTCCATTTCCTAGCCCCAGGCCCCTCAAAACCAAAGAAGGGGCTCCCCTCTTTCAGCCAGTGAAAAAGTAATTGGATAGTGGAAAGGATGAAACATACTTTTTCCCAGTGCTTGGTGTGTGTTTTCCCAGTCTGTGAAGACATGCTTGAGTTTCTAGAACATAACATACTTTGCTATGCATCAGGGCCTTTGCACTTGATGTTCCCACTGCCCTTCCCCCAGACCTTTCTACATCTGGCTTCTGGTCATTCAGGTCCCAGCTCAAATGTTATGTCTTTAAAGAGGCCAGCAGCCCTTCATAATTACCTTCCCCAACATAACCTTTCTGTCTTCATAACTCACTTCCTTCTTTTTTTTTCAGATTTATTTATTTATTTATTTATTTATTTATTTATTTTTAGAGAGGGGAAGGGAGGGAGAAAGAGAGGGAGAGAAACACTAATGTGTGGTTGCCTCTCGAGTGCCCCCCACCAGGGACCTGGCCCACAACCCAGGCATGTGCCCTAGACTGGTAATTGAAGCAGCAACCCTTTGGATCGGAGGCCAGCGCTCAATCCACTGAGTCACACCAGCCAGGGCTCACTTCCTTATGATATTAGTAATTTCTTATCTCTTCTGACATGTCTTACCCCCAGTACATCAACTATACAAGGATAGAAATCTTTATGTTTTTCCCCCAGCATCACCCTAGTGCCTATCACAGTGCAAGGTAAACAGTTGGAGTTGATTCATACTTCTCAAATGAAGGTGAGATTAAGGCTTGGGAATCAGGCCTTGATTAAATCTTGCTTCAACACCCCCACCCAGCTACATATACTCTTTGTGCCTCACTTCCCTCCTCTGTGAAATGGGCATATTAAGATTATTTAATAGATGTATAACTAGATGGAAATAGTGCAAGTGCAGTAGCAGGGATAAGGCCAAGTAAATGGTGGCTGGGGTTACTATTGTTAGTCTCCTGAACTGGGGCTCAGCAGTCCTTTCCTTACTTCTGTAGAGCCATACCTCCACCAAGCTCTGAGTCAGGGCTCACTTCCTCACCTCTTTTTTTAAGATGTTATTTATTTATTTTTAGAGATAGGGGAAGAGAGGGAGAAAGAGAGGGAGAGAAACATTGATCAGTTGCTTCTCTTGCACCCACCCCAACAGGGGTCAACCAACCAGGCATGTGCCCTTGCCGGGAATCGAACCAGCCACCCCTTGGTTTGCAGGACGATGCCCAACCAACTGAGCCACGCTGAGTTGGCTCACCTCTTTATACCCCAACTCCCAGCTTCACTTTGCAGCCCTTCTCTCCTCCCTAGGGCTGCCTTGGATGCTCACACTCTGGTCCTTTAATTTCTCTCCCCACTCCTGGCCCCTCCCCATAGGAGTGAAAACTGCCCACTGACCACAGCTTCCCTTGTTGGGGAGATGAGGCCAAGTGTTCAGGATGTGGTGACAGTGAAGGTGACTGCATATTTCTGGCCTCAGCACCAGTTTGAGGGCTACCCAGATTGGAGTCCTGCTGGCCATATAAGCCTGGGTTTTAGGGCTCTGTTCCCAGGATGGAGGAAGCTCTAGCCTCTCCCAGGACTGGGAACGCCCAGCATGTGGCTTGTGCACACAAGCACGGCTGCAGTTTGTCACCATCTATGGAAGAGGGGGGAGCAACCCAAAGGTTCTAACAGCTGTTTTTAGCCCAGCCCGCTGAGTCACACCTACCTGACTCCACCCCAAAGGGGCCCCAGGGCCCCAGCCCTTGCCCTGAGGGTGTCAGGCCGGAAGTAAGAGACCACAGGCTCCTGAAGAAGGAAGCCGCCCAGTTTCTAGCCTTGCTATCCAGCCACTGCCGAGGGTCTGGATGATTCATAGCCAGGGCTGTGGATATAACTGTTGTTCTCTCACCATAACAGGCCCCCCTCTGCATTCCTCACACATGCTCAATAATTATCTGTGAGCCTTGCACACCTCCAAAAAAAAAGTGAAATTAATGACTGGGTAGAGAAGCAGGAGTTGTCGAAGAGAAACAGAGTGGGGAGAAAGCATGCCGGGCTGAGGACCGGCAGAAGCAAAGGCCCCTCTAGAAGCATGAAAGAAACAGCATTTATCAGTGGTTGCAAGAAGAGGCCCTCTTCAAAACAGGATTGACTCTCCCCCTCCTTTACCGGGTGGACTTGGGAGCCCCACCCAACCTAGAGCACCTGGCAAGTCAAGACAGATCTGCAGATTTATTACCTC
Source organism: Trachops cirrhosus (assembly GCA_028533065.1). Taxonomy (NCBI): domain Eukaryota; kingdom Metazoa; phylum Chordata; class Mammalia; order Chiroptera; family Phyllostomidae; genus Trachops; species Trachops cirrhosus. The sequence goes on from CM052552.1 coordinate 43,596,291, forward strand.
CCCACCCCGAAACGCCAGGCTGGCGGGTCTGGAAGGGCTGTGCCACTGACACCAGGAGGGGAGTGTGGGCTGGTCGACTGTGCAGCAGGAGGGGGGACAAGGCCAAGTGGTGGTTCTGCTTGCAGTGCTAATGCATGGCTGACGGAGCAGGCCAGATTCAAGTAAGGCAGTACCAAGTGAGCATGCAGCCATCAGATGTTAGATGATGCTCAGTGCCTTCGCCTTCCAGCTGCCATCTCCAGAGCAAGTTGTGTGGCCCCTGGGACACCTAGGGCCTGCGAGAGCCGTTCCTGGCTAGGCACCAGCCAGGGTCCTGGGGAACCCAGGGATTGGTGGTCGGTGTCCCCCCGGCGGAGCTCAGGAGGAGGAACAGTGTGGCTGTCAGCTGCCCCCTCTGGGCTAGGCTCTGGGCTGCCCCAGGTCTTGGGTGTTGTACAGGATTGAGGCTGCTGAAGCGGGGAGGCGCTGGCCCTAGCAGATCTCATCACCTCTGGTCCCCCAGGATCTGGGCTGCAATCTGAGAATGGTAGGAATGCAGATTAGATTAAGTGACAGGGTAGGGTACAGAGAGCTGGGCCCCTGGGTGGCCAGAAGAATCTTAAGTGCTGAAGGAGACAGAGACAACGCCCCTTAGAAAAACCTTCCATCGAGGCCTGGATACACCCCCTCAGGAAACAATACCACCCCGCAAGACCCCCAATATCTCCTTTCCAGAGACCTAGCCCCTCCTGGATCCAGAACACACAACTTGGAAATCATTTCCTACAATACCCAAAAGAAATCAAACCCCTCCCATCTAAGTTCCCAAACTCTCCCCTTGCACAACCCACCTCCTCCCAATCCCTGCCCTTTCCCTTATGAACCCCTTGTCTTTAGGAACTAGACCCCCTACCCTCTACATCCCCATCCCATCCCCTCACTGCTAATACCACTCAGGCTTCTTCTCCAAGGTCCACGACCCTTCCTTCTGAACACCTGCTTTTACTCCTGGCCCCTTCCTTCCTCCCCGCTCCCACTACCTCCCTTCTGAAATCCACCTTTATTCTCATCATGGGACCCTGACTTCCCTGACCCCACTTTTGAGAATGCCATGACCCCCTCACAGACACCAGACTCCCAGCCCTCCGCACTGAGACCACCAAACCCATCTCACCCAGGACCCCAGACTTTCTCTACGCTGCAACCCTCTCCATCCCCTCACAGATCCCAGACCCCTCTCCCCTGGGAAACCCACCGTCTCCTTTCCGAGGTCTTCCCCCCATCTCAGGCTTGCTGGGGTGCATATCAAGAGGTCTGCTCAGCACGAGGTGGAGCCGGGACCCACCTGTGCGAATTCGCTCCACAACCTGGGCGTGGGTGAGGCCCTGAGTTGACTCTCCATTGACATGGAGCACAAGGTCACCAGGCTACAGGAGTAGAAAGTGAGGGGTGTTGTAGAAAGGGCAGATTGAGAGCACCCCAACAAAGGATGAGGTCTGGGGTAGCACCATGGAATGGAGGATGCCTTATGGCTCACCTGCAAACGACCACAGCGCTGTGCCGGCCCATCCTTCAGCAGCCCGCGTATTGCCAGTGGAGTGTCTGTGCCTGCGTCTCGGCCTCCACTTAGTGTGAGGCCAAAGCCTGCAGAACCACGAACCAGCTCCACACAGAACCGACCAGAGGCCTGGGGTGGCTTCAAAGCCTTAACCTGAGTCACTTGGGATGGCGCCGTGCGTGTACCCAAGGTCTCTGACCGACGATGCTGAAGTAAGGACACGAGTGTACATACATTGCCAGTCTCTAGGCACGTGGCCCCGATTAGGAGGACTAGGTGGTACCTGAGGCCGTTGTTCCATGAAAGTGGGATTAGGCAAGCGACTGTCCGTGACCTCTATGTCCGCAGAATCCAGCTTGTTAATGGCTGGGGGATGAAAGAGGAAATCCAGGGTCCAACTGCATGTAAAATACCTAGGTCCTACCCCGTGAGTTGCCATTCTAGCCCTATCTCATTAACTTGCCTCTAGATTGCACAGACAGAATCACCCACCCATTTAGCGAGGCTCTGCACACTCATATAACTGTCTTGCTCCTGATTTCTTAAATAATAATCCTGGGCCCAACTATTTGAATCATTCTCCATACCTTCCTACCTCCCTCTAATAACATGCAGACCCCGACCCTCAAATAAACCATAGGCCCACCTTGGAGGGTGGATAGCCAGGATTTGACCCGTGAACAATTCCAGGCTCCACCCTTTTATAAATTTCAACCAATCCTGTCATTTCCAGCCCCACTCCAAGCATTTATAGGCTCTACCCTAAGCTGCCCTAAGTGCCCTCCATTCAAAGCCCCCTTCACGAAGATGAGGAGGATCCTCGTATCCTCAACTAATTTTCCAACACTCACCTACTTCAATAACCCTTCCAGTGTCACTTCCTAGAGGAATATGGTTGGATAACCCCAAGTCCCGGCCACCTCAAATCCCCCTCCAAACCGGGTCCTTCTAACTCACCTACCACTTCATAACCTAGCTGCACTCCGACCCCGCCCCCCGGGAAGGCCCCGCCCTCAACACCCACCGTCCTTAGGGCGCAGGCGCAACGTGGTGCCCGCCCTGCGAACCAGCGCCGCCACGTCGGCCGCAGCCCGGGCCGCCAGGGGGCGCGCGTCCAGCCGCGACAGGAGCTGCCGGGCGCTGGGGCTGGCCCGCTGGGGAGCGCGGCGGCCTGCGCGGGAGGGGGCGGGGGAGAATAGATCAGCACAGACCCCGAGCCTCGGTGCACCCC
>CM052552.1:43599558-43773344 GCA_028533065.1 Trachops cirrhosus
GGGGTGCACCGAGGCTCGGGGTCTGTGCTGATCTATTCTCCCCCGCCCCCTCCCGCGCAGGCCGCCGCGCTCCCCAGCGGGCCAGCCCCAGCGCCCGGCAGCTCCTGTCGCGGCTGGACGCGCGCCCCCTGGCGGCCCGGGCTGCGGCCGACGTGGCGGCGCTGGTTCGCAGGGCGGGCACCACGTTGCGCCTGCGCCCCAAGGACGGTGGGTGTCCTAGTTCCGTAGTGGACTAAGAGTCTCTAGAGGAGGTCTATTTTTTTACATTACCAGAGCTTGTCGAGTGTTAAATCTGGCATCAGTAGGAATCATTGACATGTCTATTGTTTATGCTATTTATTTATTTTACATCTTTATTATTTATTATTGTACACAACTGGCATTCACAGATTTTTAAATTATCTTACCCACACTTCTCACACCAGTAGAACACAGTCACGTGCACAAAGCAGACAATAAATACCTGCTAAATACCTACACGAAGGAACGAATACCTAGCATTCGGAAATGAGTCCACTTCCTATCACTCCTACCTTCCTGAAGAATTACATTTCCCCGTACGCTGGGCGCGACGCACTTCTATGAAGTAAAAGAGCGACACTTACTTCCCACGGCCCTGTATCCGCCTCCGTCTGTCAGATGCCGCAGTGTTTTATGGGAAAAGTAGTTCTAGAGCTCGTCCTTGGACCCGCGGCAAACTCAGCCCAAACTAAACTTCCCAGCAAGCCTCGCACCCGCCTGGGAAGAGAGGCAAGATGGCGGACCCCGAAGAGGGTGTTTTGCGGTCTGCTGGACACTCCACTGCTCCAATTTCGTTCACCTTCAGTCGCACTGCCGCCCGAAAACGGCTGGCAGACCGGGGAGATGGCGTGGGTGCGGCTCCAGAAGAGAAGGATTTCTTGAAGACCGTGGAAGGGAGAAAATTGCAGAGGTAATGCTCTGGGTCTTTCACCCCTTGGAAATAGGTGCGGTGGGTGCAAGCGGGAGGGTGCAATCAGTATTGATTGTCTTGGTGACAGTGGCCTGGAAAGCCTAAGTTTGTCTGAGGAAACTCGTGGAGGCGAGGAGGCGGGAGTTTGTAGGACAACTGAAGAAACTGAGACTGATGACCGAGGGGATTGACAAGAGAGAATACATCCTGAGAGGGAGTGTCTTTAGGATTTGGGAACCCTGAGGTGTGTGCGTTCTGAGAGAAGGAAAAGCGAGAATGACAGGACCCTTAATGTCGCAACTGAAATGGTGGGGCTTCTCCAGTACGGGGAATGGGATGAAGTGGCAGATTGAGGTTGGGGGAGGCCATCGTCAGCTTAATTCGGAAAGGAGAAGGAGTGGCATGGTCAGTGGGTGCTGAGCCACACCCCCAGCTTAATTCAGGGGGTCTGAGGAAAGGAGAGACTTCACGAAGAGAATCTACCATCAGGAGGTTGGTGGGGAGCCTGGAACTAGAAAGAGAGTCTGGACTTAAGGTGGTGATTTGTGGGTCATTGTGGAAGCCATGGACTGAGGATTGATTCCTCAAAGGCACAATTAAGAGTTGGGGGATGGAGGAGGGAATCCAAAGAAGGCATCATCAGAGACATAACTGGAGAACCAGAAAGAACGGAGGGAGGGCGTGGTTTGTGGGAGGGGGTGGGGGTGAGTTTGGCTCTTGTGTTTTCTCTAAATGAAGGGGTGTGGCTCAGCACCCACTGACCATACTACTCTCGGGACCTCATTCCTCTGTGTCCACATCAGTGTGAATCCCTCAGAAGCCCCCAAGGAACTTGTCATCCCTTTGATCCAGAATGGTTCTCGAAGACAGCCACCAACCCAGGCCCCTGGCCCATCCACAGATGTGGAGACCAGGGCAGATGGGATGCTTTCCCAGGCTGTGAAGGAGCTCATTGAGGGTGAGTGATCCCCCTTTGCCTTGCTCTGGTGAAAGAATGTGAGAAAAGTAGAAGGATATGGTGGGACCTCATTGCTCACTCCCATTCTTTCTTAGAATCCAGGAAGTCTCTGGAGGAGAGAGAGAATGCAGGTGTTGACCCGACGCTTGCTATTCCTATGATCCAGAAAAGATGTACCCCCAACAAGGAAGGGTCAGACAGCGAGCCCCAGGCTGAAACAGTGAGCTGGCCCCTCACCCCACTTCTATCCCAGCCTCTCTTTTTCCATGTCTGCCAGCCTCACCTCCCTGTACATCTTTCGGGGAAAGCCTGTATGTACTAGAAGCCTGCTTCCTACTCCTTTCTCCTTCCATCCTTTGGAATTTTGGGGGTACACCAAGGAGACTGAACGGGCAGGAGTAGAATGAGTGAAAGGGATGGGTAGTAGATGAGGTCAGAAGTGGGGATTAAACCAGGTAGGGCCTTGTGGGGCATGGTGAGGACTTTGGATTTTACTCTGCATGAGATGAGAGCCATGAGAGGGCTCTGAGCATAGAAGGGACAAGACTTATGATTTGACAGGATTTCTTTGGCACCTGTGAGCAGAACAGACTAATAAGCAGAGATGGAAGCAAGGAGACGAGTAGTCCAGGTTAGAGATGATGAACACTGAGACCAGAGTGGTACGAGTGAGACCTGGAAGGTCAGGTAGGGTTTAGTGAGAAAGAGAAGAGCAGGGTGAGTACTCCTAATGGTAGTAACAACCCAGACAATGGCATGGTGGCAGGAAGTCGATGTGGTATGTCTCCGATACTGAAGCAACTTATGGGGTGTCTGGAGTGAGTATCAAGAATTGATGGGGTGATGGGAGGTGAGAATATGAGAGGTGAGGATTGTATCTACAAGGTTTGTGCCTTTCATAGCCATGGACTCAGTCTTTTACCTCTTCATTCACAATTTGTTTTTAAATTTTTTATTTTTACACAGAGGGGAAGGGAGGAAGAGAGGGAGAGAAACATCAATGTGTGGTTGCCCCTCCTGTGCCCCTACTGGGGACCTGGCCTATAACCCAGGCATGTGTCCTGACTGGGAATCAAACCAGCGACCCTTTAGTTCACAGGCCAGCACTCAATCCAATGAGCCACACCAGCCAGGACCACAATTATTTTTTGAGGTGCTTCTTTGGAGCCTAGTTTTCTTACAGCCCCAGACCACCATCTCTTTTGACTGAACAGTTCTCATGAGCCTTCAGATGTCCTCTGGTTTCTTTCATCATAAAAAAGAAAAAAGACTTTTACTTCACTCTCCATCCTGTTCTAGCTTTGGCCTCATTTCTCTCATTTTTCCTCCTCTTGCAGCCTTCCACATCTCAATTGATCACAATTTCATCCATCCTTCCTCTCAGCCAATTTTTTAAAAAAGTTACAAAACGAAGAAAAAATTTAAATTCAAAAAAGAAAAAAAAAACACCTTTGACTCCGTCTTTATTTTATACCTCACAAACTGTCAGCAGAATTCTATCATGTCCCTTTCCAAAATACATGTAGAATCTGACCACTCCTCCCCATCACTACCACCAACCAGCATTGCTGGTCTGAACCACTAACATGTCTCATCCGGACTATTACAATGCCTTGCTTGCTGGTCCTCCTTGTGGCTGCCACCCTCTTGTGACTCCTGCCAAGCTATCCTAATTAATTTCTTATCACTCTTCTCTGCCTCCATATCTCTGTTTCAGTCAGATTGACTTTCATGATGCCTTTCACACATACCAAATCTTCCCCTGCCTCAGGGCCTTTGTTCTTAACTGTTCTCTCTGCTTGAAACACTCTTTCTTATATCCTCATGGCTCTCTGCCATCTCCTTCTGGTCTCTGCGCAAATATCAACTCAGTGACACTGCATTCATCTTTCTCATCTCCTTAACCTGCTTAATTTTCCTTCATATAACTTATCACAACCTGACATGTCAATGTTTTATGTATTTTATTTATTCTGTGTCCTACAACTGCAATGTAAACCCTACAGGGACAGGATTTTTTGTCTGTTTTGTTCACTACTTTATCCCTGGTACCTAGAACAGTACCTGACACTGGGTACCTTGTAAGCATTTGTTGAAGGACTGACCTGGATTATTAAAGGAGGGATGGCAAGAGGAAATCAAAAGTTACCCTTGAGTCCTGACTGGTGTGGCTCAGTTGGTTGGGCATTGCGCCTAAAACCCCGAAAGGTCGCTGGTTCAATTCCTCACTGGGGTACATGCCTGGGTTGTGGGTTCAGTCCCTGTCCAGGGTGCATGACAATCAATATTTCTCTCTCATATCAATGTTTCTCTCCCACATTGATATTTCTCTCCCTCTCTTCCTCCCTTCCCCTCTCTCTAATAATAAATAAAATCTTTTATTTATAAAAGCTAACTTGAGCTGACTAGAAAAGAAGCATTGAGGGTCACCAGTAGGTGATAGCAAATTCACATCAGAGGGCCTATGATAAGCAAAGCCTGACTGTCATTCCTCCACCTGAACCCATAGGTGCCCAAGGAGGCCGATTACGAGGCAGTCCCTGTGGAGGCATACGGGCTGGCCATGTTGCGGGGCATGGGCTGGAAACCTGGCCAAGGCATCGGCCGAACCTTCAGTCAGTGAGTTCTGGGGTAGGGCCGTGGGGACAACAGAGAGGGCAGTGAATGAGACCCCTGTGGTTATCATCCATCCAGAACCATCTAGGCATGGGATGGGCACATTACCATCGTAACCAATTCAGTAGTCTCTTCCACTACTGTTTCAAATTCCTGTTTGCCCTTTGAAACTCCATAATGGGATTCCATTTATGGAAAGATTGCCTGTCTGGGCATCAGCTTCCTTATGTGAAAAATGGGGGTTCCCTTCCTCCCAGAGCAGGCTCGCATCTTTCCCTTTCCCCCTTCATCTCCCAGGTGCGTTACCTTTAGCTTTCTGTCTCCTGACAATGTCCCCAGCTTTAGTAAGTATACATCAAAATTTTAAAAATGAGGATAATAACAGCATTGACTTCCCGGGTCTGTTGTGATAGTTCAGTGAAATTATATATGTAAAGTACTCACAGTAGGCGCTGACCCCAAATAAGCACAGACTAGACATTTGTTATTATCACACAGACTTATAATCCCTTCTCTACAGTTCTAAATGCCAAAGAATTCTGAAAACCAGTTTTTTCCATAAACCTTTTGGCAGCAAAATGTGACCCAAATTGACATAGAGTGTTTTATAGTGTGTTTTACCTGCTAGGGGTGAATATCTCTATGGTTTCCCCTGTACGAATAGTGTATTTGGTTATATTATATATCTTATGTAATGGATGGCATACGTAGCACATTATTAGGTTGAACCAAATGAAATTGCCATTTCTGTAGATCAAAAACAATCCTGACATGAGATGGGGGAGTACATTCTTAAAAGTGCAGGAAGAGTGGGATTTGGGTAGGGGTGGGGGGGTAGAGCATTGAAGACTGTACCATCCCCCAACAAGCTCATATTCTGTGCTCCCTACAGAGTGGTGAAGCCTCGTGTCAACTCACTGAGGCCTAAAGGGCTAGGGCTGGGTGCCAGCCTGACTGAGGTCCAGGCCCTGGCCTCCAGCGGCCCCCACCACCTGCCAAAGCCAGATGAGGGGCAAGAGAAAGATAAGGAAGACCGGCATCAAGGACTGGTTCCTGGAGGAGCTGTGGTGGTTCTTTCTGGCCCTTACCGAGGCCTCTATGGGAAGGTAAGGAACCAAGATGTGCCTGGAGCCCAAGACAGCAGGAAAGATTTATGTGAGGGTCAGAACTAAGAAGAATTGGGTTTGGGGTAGAAAGCCTGGAAGTCCTTGTCTTTTAGGCCTACCTGGCTCATTGCCTCATTTGGTAACTCAGGACCACTTGCTGGGTCTTTCTGAGCCTCAGTTTCTAGCTAAAAAGGAGAGAATACTATATGCCACAAGTCCTTGAGGATTAAATGCTTAAAGTATGTCTAAGAACCACAGTCTGGTGGGGGAGATACGAGGTCCCATCCCAGTCTCAAACCCCAGGGATCAAATTCAGATGGGGGAGACACAGTGATCAAGCCTGGTCTTCACTCTCAGGTGTCACAGTCTGCTGCAGAAGACACAGGGGTCAGGCTGATTAGAGGTAGGGTTGGACAGCTTGTTCCTAGGAATGTGGGTCAAGTCTGCTCAACCTTTGCCTAACTTCTTCCTCTCAACACTTCAGGTGGAAGGCCTTGACCCTGACAATGTTAGGGCCATGGTTCGTTTGGCTGTGGGGAGCCGCATGGTAACTGTTAGTGAGTACTGCCTACAGCCTGTCTCCCAGAAGGAATTTGACAAGAACTCCTTGGATCTCAGTAAGTGAGCCTCTTACCTAGCTGTGGGAGTTGGAGAAGCATCCCAGAGGGTGGTAGGGCCTGTCTTGGGCAGGTGTTAGATCTGTAGAGGGGAGGGGCAACCAGGTCTGCCTGGCAGATATGCCTGGTCAGAGGTCAGGAGGTGAGAATAGAGAGAGTGCTTTCCTCAGTTTGATTGAAGAAAGGTTGACCTAGTAACCCTGAGTCTTTAGCCTCTTTCTGAAGGAGAAGAAACAAGTGAGCAAACTAGTTTCTACCCCCAGAGGTCTTTGTCTATTTAGGGGTAGATGCCTCTCTTTTGCTAGGGAGTGAGAACAGCTAGGACTGAGGAATAACAGAGGAGGAAGGCATTTTGGGCATGTTGGTAGAATCGGCAGTTTAGCAGGCGGGAGCAAGTAGAGCTCTCCAGGACTCCTAGCCCACGCTAGGCAGTTGACTCAGGTAGCACTATCAGCACAGGCTGGGGCAATAGTAAAAGGAAGACTTCCTGAAGACCAAGGCAGTTGAGAGGAAGGGAAAAGCATCCCGATAGTCCAGGCAAAGAAAGGCATGATGGTAAGAGGGGCCACTTTGGTGGATGAGAGGTGGCCCAAGGCTGAGATATGGCCTGAAAGGAAAGAAAGTGAGACACTGAAGCTCTTTCCTGGTTCACCCCACACCCTCTTCAATAGGCCAGGCGAGCAAAACTTCTTCAGAGCAAAAGAATGGAACACCCTCGTCGTCACTGAAGGCCTTCCAGAGTCAGTACCCCCCCACCCGGCGGGGAACAGAAGAGAGGAAGCGGAAACACCTTCCAGACCGGTGGGGCCCTGGGCATCTTGGATGGCGGAAGAAGTTGAGGGAGTGTGGGGAGGCTCCACAGTCAGAGAAGGATTCCAGGGCAAGGCAGATGCATAGAAGGAACTAGAAACAGCATTATGGGTGGGTTTTACAGCATCAATAAAGATGAGGTGACTGGAACGCACATCTGACTGAGCCTGGTGTCTGCCCCATCTCCACAGGCAAGACAGGCCTCCATCCAAGAGTGAGAAAGTGGCCTCCAGGAGACAGCACTGGTTGCACAGGGACCTGCGTGTGCGGTTTGTGGATAAACTGCACAAGGGTGGGCAGTATTACAACACCAAGGTGGGTATCCCACAGCCTAGGTTCACTTTTCCCCCCAGGGATTAGTCCCTTTCACTGTTTAACATTTTCCCATCCCCTGACCCTCTCCCCAGATGACAATCGAAGATGTCCTCAGCCCAGATACTTGTGTATGTCGGACAGATGAAGGCCAGGTCCTGGAAGGTGAGTGTGAGGGATGGCCACTGGGTTGTTATCATCCTAGAGGCTGATCAAGAAGGCTGTCTGCCCTAGCTGAGTGGCTTAGCTGGTTGGAGCATCATCCCATACACCAAACAAAAAGGTTGCACATTTGATTCCCAGTCAGGGCACATACGTAGGTTGCAGGTTGCAGGTTCAGTCCCCAGTTGGGGCACTTATAGGAGACAACTGATTGATGTTTCTCTCTCACATTGATGTTTCTCTTTCTCTCCCCTTCCCTCCCTTCCTCCTTTTCTCTCTAAAAATCAATGAAAACATATCCTCAGGTGAGCATTTTTTTTTTTTAGAAAGGCTGTCTTAGGCCAAGAGCCTGCCAAGGCAAAGGCTGGGAGATTGGGCAGAGTTAAGGTTTTTTGCAAGGCCCAGCATCCTAACACAAAATTAGACGCTTATCTGAGCCTCACTTTCCACATCTGCAAAATTAGCATGGAAATGACCCGTTTCTCCTTATTGTGACTGGTACCCTATAGGAGTGTGTATTGAGCTCCTCTTGCAGGGCAGGGCTTACAACATGGTCACAGTAAGCAGTGTCTGTTATCACCATCTCCCATCACCATAATGTGTAAATGCCTCCTTTAGAACAACTATTGCTAGGAACTGTTCCTTAGGTTTCCTCATCTATGAAATGGGTGTGGTGGGACTCCCATCTGTCAGTAGGGTACAGAGTGGCCACAGGGAATACAGAAAAGGCCCTTCTGACAGGACTCTGGCTGGGCTGGCCCTTGGCTGCAGACCTCACTCCCCTCTCCTTCTCTGTAGGTATCAGGGAAAACATGCTGGAGACCCTCATCCCCAAGGTCCAGGGCAAACAGGTGATGGTAGTGCTGGGACCACAGGCTGGAAGGGTGAGTCCCAGACCTGGGAATAGGGGTGGGAGTATGCAAGAGATGTGCTGGGGTCTGGGTTGGCCTAGCTGACTCTGCCTGTCCCTACTCTAGGTGGGCCGTCTGCTGGGCTGGGACAGAGAGCAGAGCCAGGCTGTGGTTCAGCTGCGGAGAGAGAATCGACTGGTAGAGCTTCACTATGATGCTGTCTGCGAGTACAGGGGCCCCAGTGACTCAGACGAAGACTGACCCATGGACTCATTCAGTTCCCCAGGCAGTTACCAGTTCTGTACAGTGTGAAAAGCCCATGTTTGTGAAGGTGGAAAGGCCATTGTCCACCCTGTACTTGGAGTACAGCCCTGGGACAGGGACAGGGCACAAAATGGATAGACTGGAGGGAGGCTGGAAGCAAACCTAGTACTTACCAGCAGTTAGTATAAAATAAAAACCATTTCAAATACTTAGTAAAATGAAGAGCTCATAAATGGTGTGCTGAGCTGTGAGTGGAGGTGAAAGCCACGCTGAGGTGGGAACCATTTCATTTTTCAGCCCCATTGCCCTGCTTGAGCTACCAGACAGTTTAAAGGATTCATCAGTCCAGGTGGCTCAGTTGGTTGGAGTGTTGTCCCATACACCAAAAGGTTGCTGGTTCGATTTCCAGTGAAGGCACATGCCTAGGTTGTGGGTTTGATACCCAGTCGGGGCACATACAGGAAGCAACTAATTGATGTTTCTCTCACATCAGTGTTTCTTTCTGTCTCTGTCTCCCCTCCTTTCCTTTTTCTCAAATCAATTAACATATCCTCAGGTAAAGATTAAAAAAAAAAAAAAAAGGATCCATGCCCTGGCTGGTGTGGCTCAGTGGATTGAGTGCCAGCCTGCGAACCAGAGTCGCTGGTTTGATTCCCAGTTGGGGCACATGCCTGGGTTGTGGGCCAGGTCTCCAGTAGGGGGTGTGTGAGAGGCAACCACACATTGATGTTTCTCTCCCTCTCTTCCTCCCTCTCCCTCTCTCTAAAAATAAATACATAAATTAATCTTTAAAATAAAAATCCCTGGCTGGTGTGGCTCAGTGGACTGGGTACAGGGCTGTGAAGCAAAGGGCCACAGGTTCGATTCCCAGTCAGGGCAGATGCCTGGGCTGCGGGCCGGGTCCTCCGTGAGGGGTGTGTGAAAGGCAACCACACATTGATATTTCTCTCCCTGTCTTCCCTTCTCCTCTCTAAAAATAAACTTAAAAAATTTCTTTAAATAAAAAATTTTAAAAAAGGATCCATTTGCTCACAAGCTCACTTGGAACACAGAAGCTGTGAAATCCGTCCCCTAAGCAGATAATATGGAGTCTGGAACACCTCTGGACAACTTTCTAAGCAAGAATCCTAACAGTGACTCTGCTTCTAGTCTTGGTCCAGCGCAGATGCCCAGGTGATCACTTGAGCCACTGAGGGGAGTCAAGAGGAAGGGAAGCATCTACCCATGAAAGAGATGTGTTAGCACTACCTTCCAGAGAAACCAGTGAGTTTCATGGGCCCTATTTTAGTCCCAAAACTTTGGCATTAGGGTAAAAAGCTTTTGTCTGTCTCAAGTAGAATTTGTCTGGTTGCTCCAGGTAACTGGATTCTAAAAAGATTGTCAAAGACAAAAAACCTTCAGACTCCTGTTTAGTGGTGTGGGATACAAAATCAACAAGGGAAGTCAGCTTTAGGCACAATTGCTTATGAATCATCCCCAGTCACTAAGTTGTTGATGTAATAAGTACGATTTGAGTTAGATCTAGGCCACCAGTATAAAGTCCTGATGGGTTAGAATGTGGCACAGTGCTGAAGAATTTAAACACCCCTAGAGCAGGATAGTAAAGGTAAGCTTCTGTCCCACTAAGCAGATGCAGACTGCTGTTTAGAGCCTAAATAAGCTGGCCACATCAATGGCCATGTGCCCCTAAAATAAGAGATGACTAGAAAACCTTGAAATGTTTACCAACTCCAGCATGAACTATACTTGCACAGACTGATTTACTTTTTCATCACCCCTAATTAATTCCAGAACTCATACGTGTTTTCAAGATTGTCCAAACAGGGTTGTTCAGGCAGACAGGGATAAACCTGTACTCCCAGTTCCTCCAGTTCTCCAGTCATCGTGATTGCACACGCTACCCTTTGAATTCCACTCTTGGTTGTATTTTAATCTTGGGGGGGAAAGTTGGGATTTTAGAGGTTCCCAATTTGGCATGTTCAGTAGTTAGCTTCCTACACTGTATGTGTTACACCCAGTCAAGAAGGCCTACTCCTTTCTCCAAATCAAAATTTAAGTCCATCTTGTTAACACTCTTGAAAAGGGCTCAAATGTCCCAGGGAAAGGGCACTGGTCCCCTGTGTCTGCCCTGCGACATGGCATGATCTGGCAGTTTTGGACAATCTCTTCATCTCCTCCATGGACCATGATAATTAAAATAGATCTTTCATCAGATTCTGATTTCCTAGAATTAATGTTTCTTCAAAGCCTGTCTTTGAAAATGGCCTGAAGTTCTTGAATACTGTCCCATGTCCAGAACACAGCCCTAGGCAGAGTGCCTGGTCCCCCCTGACAGACCATAGGGTTTTTTTGTGCTTCCTCTGACAGGATCCCTTTTGGTCCCTCAGTTTGAGAACAGAGCTCTTTACATTCTGAGAAGTGTGGACAATATAAGGCGCCATTCCCCATATGCCCCTTGTTTATTGTGCACAAAGACTTGTTTCTCAAGACCCTTTGAGTCTGCACCATTCTCTCTTGGCTTGCTGCCTGGCGTTTGCCTGCTGCCAAGGTTGCCCCTTGGGCAATGGTTACTACAGCAACAGTTTCCATGAGTCTTTGAATTCTCCACGGACCACTCACAAGGTGGGGACTGTGATCCATACAATCAGTCCAGACTGGCTTCTTCGATATTACACGGACTGAGCAAGATGTGGATGAAGAAGTATCTACCTCTTCTGCCAAGTCCCAGAAGTTTCCCTGGCAGCATGCTGCCTCTGTTGAAAACTGTGCAGACACTGACCAAGGAATTTGTGGCAGCAAACTCAAAAAGCAGCTTCTTGGCCCTGACCAATGTGGCTGAGTTGGTTGGGCATCATTCCGTGAAGTGAAATGTCACTGGTTCAATTCCCGGTCAGCGCACGTGCCTGGGTAATGGGTTTGGTCCCTAGTCAGGGTGCGTGTGAGAGGCAACCAATTGATGCTCCTCTCTCGCAACAATGTTCTTTCCCTCTCTTTCTCCCTGACTTCCCCTCTCTTTAAAAGAAATTTTAGAAGAGAAGCGGCTTCTCTGCCTTTCATACAGAAGTAAATTATTTGGGTGTTTGGGAGTGCCTCCTGTCGCTGAGCTTCATGGCAGGTATATAGAGATAGACTCTTCTGACATGCCTTCTTCAGCTTGGGGATGCTTCCCTCCACTTCCATATTGAGGCCTCTTGACCTCCATGTCTATAGCACCACATAGAGGGATAAGTACCTGACACCTTAGAAAGCTACGTGAGGTGGGTCCTCATCAAGTTTATTCAACAAGCATCTATTGATCCTCTACTGTATGCCAGGTACTGTTCTGCATCTAGGGATACAGTGGAAAGTAAATTATTTCATACAACAAATATTGAGTCTGTACTATATGCCAGGCATGAATTTATGTACTGGGGGTATAGCCATGAACAAAAAAAGATCTTTGTGCTTGTGGACCTGACATTCCAGTAGGGCTGAGAGATGATGAGTGGTAAGCATAAGAAGGAAATTACCCAGGTGATAAGAACCATAGGGAAAAAGAAAAAACAGCAGGATAAAGGGGATCTATGGTGAGAAGATGGCAGGATTCATAGGATGGCCAGGGAAGGCTTTACTACAGAGGTGACACTGAGCAAAGAGAAAGAAGGAGGAAGTGAGGGAGCATAATGCAGCTATCTGGAGAATGAGTGGTCCAGGCAGGGTACACAGTGGAAATGCTGTGTGGTGGGATCATTGCTGGTGTGCTAGGGGGACAGTGAGGAGTCCAGTGTAGCCACAAGGGAGGAAATGAGGGAGACAGAGATAGGAGGTCAGGTCAGATAGGCAGTGCAGTGTTTTGAGGGACAGACACACTTGCACAGCCACACTCAGTACACCTGCCCCTCCAGTGCTTTGGTTAGCTGGGCTGATATTTGCTTTTTTGAACTGATTCTCCCACTGGCTGCCCAGTAAAGGTATTGGCCTCAGTCTTGGGAATTATCTGCCTTCCCAGACTTCAGAGGGGTCTTCAGTATGTGACTTCCATGCACCCCCTCGTCTTTTACCACTTCTCTGAGTTATCATTGCCTGCAGATCACCAGACACCAGCAGAGAAAGGGGAGAAGCGCTACGTGTGTCCTCCAGTTTCCTTACAGCATCTCAGTGAGAGAACTAAATGCCACAACTAGTCTTTTTTTTTTTTTGCTCATTAATCTTTTGGGAGTTCTGATATTCCTCATAACATCATCCCATCTGGTAATAGCTGTTCATATTTGGGGTCCTAAGAGATGATTTGTATGCCTTCTATCAGAAACATCACAAAGTGACATGGACACGGAAGGAGATGGTGGTGGCCTATGAAGGCAGAAGAGAAGGGTTCTATTATTTCTAAAAAAAAACATGTATATACCTGTGAAACCATCACCACAATCACGATAGTGAACATCATTACCTGCAGAAGTTTCCTCTGTCCCCTGCTAATCCCTTCTTTCTGCCCTGCCCTTATGCCCAAGCAACCACTGATCTGCTTGCTTTCTGTCATTATAGTTTAGTTTGCATTTTCTAGACTTTTCCATGAATAATTGAATATGTACTCTTTTCTGTCTGACATGCTCTACAAAATTATCAGAGATTCACCCATGTAGTTCCATGTATATTCACACAGCATAGAATCCACCTCTTTAAAGTATGCAATTCAGTGGTTTTAGTGCACTCAGAAGGTTGTATAACATCACTAATATATACTGCCAGAACATTTCATCACCTCTAAGACAAAACCCATACCAATTAGTACTCACTCTGTTTTCTCCTCCCAAAGGCCCCTGGCAACTACTAAAATACTTTCTATCTCTACAGACTTGCTTATTCTGGGTATTCCATAAAAGGAAACACAACCATACAATATGTGGCCTTTAGTGTCTGGCTTCCTTCATTCATCATTTTCAAGGTTGGTGCATGTTATAATATGTATCAGTACTTCATTCCTTTTGTGGTTCCATAACACTCCATTGTATGGATATGCCACCTTTTGGTGACTCATTCATCTGTTGATGGAGATTAGTCTTTGTATGGACATATACTTCTTTTTCTTGTGGGTACATGCCTAGAAGTAGAATAGCTGGATCATATAATAAGTATACTATGTTTA
This sequence comes from Trachops cirrhosus, assembly GCA_028533065.1. Lineage (NCBI taxonomy): Eukaryota > Metazoa > Chordata > Mammalia > Chiroptera > Phyllostomidae > Trachops > Trachops cirrhosus. The sequence goes on from CM052552.1 coordinate 43,613,308, forward strand.
ATATTTTAAGAAACTGCCAATATCCCAAGTGTCCAGCACAATGTAGCATATCATAAGCTTTTTATGAATAATTGCTGTGTAGAGAATAATTGACTTTATGACAAAAAAAAACCCAAACCTGCCAAACTGTCTCCAAAGGTGATCATACCATTTTACATCCCTAATAGTATAAGAGTTCTAGTTCCTCCACATCCTCATCAATTTTTGGTATGATCAGCATTGTTTTTTCAAACTTATATATTTTTATTTTTAATTTAAAGTTTATTGTATTTTTCCCATTATCATTTACTCCCCTTATACTTCTCTCCTTCCAGCAATCACCACTGTTGTCCATGTCCATGAGTCCTTTTTCCTTTTTGCTCACTCCCTCAACCCCCTAAACTTCCACCCACCAGCTGTCATCTGCTCTCCATCTATGAGTTTGTCCTCATTTTCCTTGTTAGTTCTGTTTGTTCATTAGATTCCACATATGAGTTATATGGTGTTTGTCTTTCTCTGACTGGCTTATTTCACAGCATTATGTTCTCCAGGTCCATCCATACTGAGGCAGGAGACAGCATAGGAAGAACTCTGAGACTGCAATACTGTCACTGGCCAGCATTTAGCACCCTGGTTGCCAGGAAACGCCCTTTACCGATTAGGAAGATTAAATAGTAAACAGAGGCAGGAACGAGGAAGGAGACAAGTCCCACATGCTAACTCAGCAGTCCTGAGCCTGGTCTGATAATATTGCCAGGTGTTCCAACATCACAAGACACACTATGTTAGTAAGAAAGAAGGGAAATCCTTGAAATTCTATGTAACATTTCCACTATCTGGGAAAGAAAACCTTGAAACTGTGCTTTCATCCCAAGGCCTGAATGTGGGAGAGGGTCCTCGGTGCCCAAAGAAAGAGCCCATAAAACAACTTTGGTTAATTGCCTACCTCTGGTCACTATCTGTTTTATGAGGGAGTCCCTGATGCTTACAGAATGAACCCAGAAATAACTTTGGAATGTGCCCCAATTTTAATTAACTGCCTCCTGTCATGTATTTGTTTTACAACAAGATGACCAAATGGAGTCTGGAGCAAGATAAGGATTCGGGCTAACAGACCCCTAAGTTTGGGTAGTCATATCCCCCCAGGAAAGCTGGTGCCACATTTGCCCATTAATCAATGTGGAACTCTTTTCCCTCCTATCCCACCAACTATATAAGCCCTGAGAACAAACGACTCTCTCTCTCTCTCTCTCTCTCGGGGGGGCTCAGGGTGCTCTTGGCTCTCGGGCCACAGGGACTCTGGCCACCCAGCCTCAGATGGCCCAGGGGCTTGCCACCCTGGTCTTCAACCGCTCTCGATTTTCTCACTGTGCTTTGCCCTGAAACTTTGCCTTTCACCCCTACTCTACCCAGTCCTGCTCTCTTCCATGGAAATGGACCACTAATAAACTGACTACATACTACTAGATTTGCTGATATGTAATTCTCTACATGCGTCAGCAAGAAGAACCAGGTCTTTCCCGTCAACGATACTGTCGCAAAACGTAAAATTTTCTTCTTTTTCACAGCCGAGTAGTATTCCATCTGTGCAAATGTCCTATAGTTGTTTTAGGTATGGTCAGCATTTTGATTTTATCCATCCTGTCTACAGACATACCACCCTGAATGCGCCTGATCTCATCTAACACTTTTTTTTTTAGCATCATTCTCTCCTAATTCTGACATCTGTGTCCATTGTAGGTCAGTTTCCATTTATTTATTATTATGGGTCATGTTTTCCTTTTTTAGAAAAATAACACCTTTTGCAAACTAAGCAAACAACTAGAACAGGAACAGACCACAGAAATGGAGATCACATGGAGGGTCATCAACAGGGGAGTGGGAGGAGAGAGGGGGAAAAGTTACAGAAAATAAGTAGCACAGATGGTAGGTAGAAAATAGACAGGGGGAGGGCAAGAATAGTATGGGAAATGTAGAAGCTAAAGAACTTATGACACATAGACATGAACTAAAGGGAATGTGGGTGGGAGAGGGTGTTCAGGGTGGAGGGGATGAAGGGGGTAATGGGACAACTGTAATAGCATAAACAATAAAATATATGAAAAAATAAATAAAAATATTAAAAATGGAACTGCCTTATAAAAAATAAATGTATGAAATATTAAAAAAATAACACCCTTTGCCCTGGCTATTGTGGCTCACTGGACTGACTGCTGGCCTGTGAACTGAAAGGTTGCAAGTCAGGGCACATGCCTGGGTGCAGGCCAGGTCCCCAGCAGGGGGCGTGGGAGAGATAACGGATCATTGTATCTCTCATGTTTCTCTCCCTCTCTCACTCCCTTCCCCTCTAAAAGTAAATAAATCTTAGAAAAAGAAAATAGTATGGTAAATGAAAGAAACCAGTCACAGAGGACCACCTGCATATTGTATACTTTCATTTGTATAAAATGTTCAGAATAGGCAAATCCATAGTGATTTGAAAGTAGATTAATGATTGCCTGGGCTGAGGTGGGAGGAGCATGTAAAGGGCAATGAGTGATAAGGGATATGAGGTTTCTTTTGATGGTGATGAAAATGTTTCAGATTGTGGTGATGATTGCATACCTCTGTAAGTATACTTTATTTTTAGTTACTTATTTCTTTGTAGGGAGTAAAGTTTTTATTCACTCTCTAAGAAAGGAAAGGGGCATGGTGTGGAGAGATACACCAGCTGTAAGTATACTTTATTTTTTTAAAAGGTTTTATTTATTTATTTTTAGAGAGAGGTGAAGGGAGGGAGAAAGAGAGGGAGAGAAACATCAGTGTGTGGTTGCCTCTCACATGTGCCCAGCTGTGTGGTTGAGCAGTCTCAGAGATATGGGAGTTACAGAAGCCAAACTGAATTAAATTAATATGACCTGGGACATAAAGAAATATAGCACAAAGCCCTGGCTAGTGTGCCTCAGTGGACTGAGTGCCAGCCTGCAAACTGAAAGATCACTGGTTTGATTCCCAGTCAGGGCACATGCCTGGGTTGCAGGCCAGGTCCCCAGCTGGGGATGTGTGAGAAGCAACCGAATGATGCTTCTCACCCTCTCTTTCTCCTTTCTTCCCCTCTCTCTAAAAATAAATAAAATTCTTTAATATAAACAATATAGCACAAAGAAGTCCAGAAGACTGGCTTTCTTGAGGAGCATGGAAATGGAGTCACTCCATGGATGTTAATAACACAGTACATGAAACAACCTAGAGAGATAGCCATCAGTAAAGGGACAGCTGAATAATGCTACATTTATTCCACAGAATATCATAAAGTCAGTTTATATGATAAATTAAACAGATGTCCACAATATATTAATAATTTTTAAAACAATACTTGGAAAAAAGTAAAGGATGGGGGATTAGATCAACGCCAATATCCTGAGTAATATTTTAGTATAGTTTTGCATGTTACCTTTGGGGAAAACTGTTAAAATACATGGGATTTCTCTGTATTATTTCTCAAAACTACATGTGAATCCACAATTAACTCAAAATTTAAAAGTTGATTTAAAAAATTTCCATTATGTACATAATTAGGGTCTCTTTTTCCCCCACAGTAAACACACCTCTTGCCATCAAAACATCAGTTTCACCCTGGCCAGGTAGCTCAGTTGGTGGACCAGATATGCCAAGGTTGCGGGTTCAATCTCTGGTCAAGGCACATACAAGAATCAACCAATGATTGCATAAATTAGTCACAACAGATCGACGTTAATCTCTCCCTTCTCCTCTGTCTCTAAAATCAATAAATCTTTTTTAAAAGCCCTGGCTGATGTGGCTCAGTGGACTGAGTGCCAGCCTGCAAACTGAAGGGTCACCAATTCAATTCCTAGTCAGGGTTACGGGCCAGGTCCCCATGGATGTTTCTCTCCTCTTTCTTCCTCCCTTCCCCTTTCTCTAAAAATAAATTTAAAAATCTTTTAAGAAATAAATAAATGTTAAAACACCACCTTCATTTTGTAAATAAACCAAGAGCTGGATAGGAAAATCCCATCCCAGGTTTCTCAAAGACAAGAGTGAACGGTCTCAGCTTTCAAAGTCTCCTGGATGGCCTCACGCCTGGAGGGTTCCTAGACCTCTCTAGGTGTGGGCAAACTACGTATTAACAAGGCGCGGCCACTGTAGTCCACCTCGGAGGTCCGAGTCTCCTTGACCCAGGAAGTTGATGCCTGTAAGCCCTCTGAGCAGGACCGACGTGGGAAATTCCCGGCCCTTTCCTGTTCAGCAAGGGGAAGACTCTGTAGCCCACCCCTCTTCCTTCCCCTCAGACTCTCGTGGCCATGGCCTTGTCAAACCTCCTCCACTCTCTGCTCCTTCCTAAGAGAACGCCATTTGCATTCGCGTTGTTCCAAAGCCACAAAATTTGGACCAGTAGGGCTGCGGTCTCGTCTTCCAGCCAAGATGAGTCATTTCCGGTGACAGACTCCCTCCCCCGGAAGTGAGACCCAATGTAAACACCGGAACCGGGTGTCAAGGCCCTGGAGGTCAGAAAGCCGGGCCGCGGGCGGCACCGAGAGCTGTTCTTGGGGTCGAGAGGCGCGGAGGTCAGGTCAGTACAGGTGGAGCGGAGCTGGGACATAACCTCAGAATTGGTCGGGGTTTGGGGTTAGGCTGGAGGCCTTTTGATCAAGGGTTTTGGTGGATGAGGGGATCTAGAACAGGGATCTTGAGGGGGCGCGGGTGTTGCAAGGAGTTTGAGTGCTGTCTTGGACATGAAGAAATGCTGGGGACTGGAGGCTTTGTGTGAGGCATCTCGGGTGGCGCAGATCTTTGAAACAGGAGTCCAAATAAGGGAATCTTGGAAGATGGGGCTGTCAAAATAATGGATCTTTGGGGAATGAGGTGGTCCGAGGGAGGTAGTACAGTGGGGAAGGAAGTGGGTGAGGCTCTTGGAGCACAGAGAGTTGTATGTCTGGGAAAAGGTCTTGGGGAGGTCCGAAATTGTAGGGAGTTTGGAGGGTCTAGAACCAACATCTTAAGGCCTGGGGCAGGAGTCTGGGAGGTTGAGTTATTTCAGGTAGGGATTTTGGGAGGTGTGTATCCTAGACAACGGTCTTAAAGGGGTAGGGGTGACCTGGGATAGGATCATGGAAAGAGGATAGGGGGCTTGGAGGAGGAATCTGTCAACATAAGAAACATCCAGACCTGTTGAGAATTTTAATGAGTTTATGTGAGCCAAAACTGACTACAGTTGCCAGGAAACAACATCTCAAATGCTTTAGAGAATAACAGTTTGCAGTTTCTTTTATGCATTTGAGATTAAGATGAGACCATAAAGAAGATTACACAAGAAGGTGGAAGAAATCTAGGTGAGGATCGGATTAGAAAGGGGGGTCTGAAAGGTGGTATTTCAAAGGTGTGTTAATCTAGATTCGAAGAAACTATGGACAGGGCTTGCTTAAGGCAAAGATAAGCCTTTTACTAAAGAAGTTATATGCCTGGGACATGACTACCCACCACGACCTGCCCAGTTAGGAATTTGTAATCAGATCATCCAGTGAGGTTAACTTTCTATAGAATCCCTTTTTTTGGTCACAGATCTTAGGGGGACAGGATTCCTGGGGGTAGGTCCAAGTCAACCCATGCTGGACTCAGGGACATCAGAGCACATTGAAGAGGATGTCCCCAGGGTAGGGGATTTGTAGGGGATTCTGATGTAGGGTCTTCAAGGCATAAGGGAATCTGGGGAAATATCCAGGGTGGTCCTGGTTGGGCAGAAGTTAGCTCATCTCGAGGTAGTCAAGGGATCCTGAAGGGGGTTGGAGAGACTTTCGAGGAGGGAAGGTGTGAGAGCACTCTAGGGTGGTGGAATAGGTTGGGGGGTCAGAAGGGCATGAGGAGGGGAGTTCCTGTGGGTGGTGGACCAACCATAGCTGGTCTTAGGGCCAGGTCATGCAGGTGCAGGAAGAGGTGAATGTCCTAGCCTCCTGTCCCCATTTATTGACAGGTAGAGTTGGGTGCTGGATTCAGGTATGAAGATGAGAAATGGGTGGGGGTAACTCCAGGCCATATTGGGCATTGGAGCCAGGATTGCCTGGAACTGGAGAGAAGATGTCACTGGGTCATTTACTGTCTTCTTTACTTTCTGACAAGCCATTTGTGAAGGCTGGGAAGTAAGGAGGAGGTGTGGGGTCCAGGTAAGGATAACCTTGGAGCTGGGGTCAACTAAATGTGAGAAGATAGGGAGGTTCCTGGCCATGCTGTTTGGAGTCTTGGGAGCTTAGAGTGGAGACCCCAGAACTCTTCCCTCTGTTTTTGTCTTCTTTGCAGTCCTGCTGGGCTTAGTAGAGTGGGAGGTAGAATAAGAAATCAATTAGGGGCAGGAGTTCTAGGACTTGGAAGGCAAACAGACCCCAGGACTCTCCCCAACCCTACCCCCTACCTACCTCCAGGAAAGCAATCCTGGATCATGTCCCAGCAGCCACTTCGAGGAGTGACCAGCCTGCGTTTCAACCAAGACCAAAGTGAGAGAGACTTGTGCCTATACCCTTGTGGGAGGGAGGGAGGAAGGGTGAGAAGGGTCAGAGGTGGTTGTTAAGCAGCCCTAGCTTCCCACCCGGGGCATCCTTTGAGGCAGCCTGGATTCCTCCCATTCCCCAGGCTGCTTTTGCTGCGCCATGGAGACAGGCGTGCGCATCTACAACGTGGAGCCCTTGATGGAGAAGGGGCATCTGGGTGAGCCATCGGTGGGGGTGAGGCAGTGGGAAGAAGGGATGAAGGAATGGGCTGGGCATTGGCTCCCACCCCTGCTAATACCCTGATCCTTGTCCAGACCATGAGCAGGTGGGCAGCATGGGCCTGGTGGAAATGCTGCACCGCTCCAACCTGCTGGCCCTGGTGGGCGGTGGTAGCAGCCCCAAGTTCTCAGAGATCTCAGGTAAGTGCTCTCGTCTCATTCCACCCTTGGCCCAGATTCCCTGGAATCCTAGCCTCCCCCAGGCACCCCAAGGCATTGGCAGCTGAAGATGTCAGAGCACCTTAGAGTCACACAGTGAAGCCTACAGCTTAAAAGTCATGGATCTTATAGCTTAAGAAGCTTGGATCTTATAGCTAGTGAACCTTATAGCTTTTCGCTTCACTTAACAAACATTAATTGAATGCCTCCTGTATGCCATGTCTTTACCTATAGGGTGCTTGCCGTGGGCCTGGTACTGTTCTAAATACTGCACGTGTATTAAGTCACTTAACCCTCACAATAACTCTGTGGTGGGAGGTATCATTATCCCCATTTCTATGGATGAAGAAACTGAGGCCCAGAGAGGTTGAGTGACCTATTTAAGGTCATACAGCTAATTGGTTTTAACATCTTCAAGCTGTCTCCCCAATGCCCACTTGCATTGACCCTCAAGGGTCATCTTATTTTAAGGGTTTTTTAAAATTCCATTGGGACAGGGCAAGAGACTTGCCCTAGGCAAGTGACAGATCCTACTATTTCTCATAGAAATCTCAGGAGTACCGGGACTAGGACCTTGGAGGCAGAAATAGTTAGTGACAGGAAATTACAGGCCTGGGTATGAGTCCCTGCTTGGCTGCTGATGGGCTGTGAGGTCCTTGGCCAAATACTCAATCCCTTCAAGCCTCAGTTTCCTCACTTGTAAATGGGTACAATAGTTCTAGAACCTGTTCTCTCAGGAATAATGCCCACAAGTAGTCATGCTGTGTGAGGCTCGCATTGGGTGTTAGCAAAAGGTTAAACAAGTGGGTTGAGGTCCCATGGGGAGTAGGGGTGGGTCTTGTGTCACCAGGGATGCCCTTCACCTTAAACTTTGGCCCCAACAATGCACCCACCTGCCCAGCAGTGCTGATCTGGGATGATGCCCGTGAGGGCAAGGACTCCAAGGACAAGCTGGTGCTGGAGTTCACCTTCACCAAGCCAGTGCTGGCTGTGCGCATGCGCCATGACAAGTGAGCATGAGGAGGACTGGGGGTGGGGGGCAGGTAGGAAGTCCCCACAGCAGGCAAGAGGATTAGTCCTGCCTGGACATTCTGCCTTCCCCTCATGGCCATCCGTTGTTTGTGATGCCCACAGAATCGTGATTGTGCTGAGGAACCGCATCTATGTGTACTCCTTCCCTGACAATCCCCGAAAGCTGTTTGAGTTCGACACTCGGGACAACCCAAAGGGTGAGAGGGCCCAGATATGCAGGAGTAAGGGCAGGAGGCAGTGGATGGGGTGGAGGGGAGAAAATGAAGAGCAAATAGAAGGGGCACACAGAGAGAGAAATGGGAAAAGAGAGTCAAGGAGAGAGTTTGCACAGAGATGCTCAGATGGCCTGAGATGCTCATATCCCTCACATGTCCATCTTTCCATCTCTTAGCCAGTTCTCTATCCCCATCCTAATCCCTGCCCCACCCTTTGATGCCCCAGATATCAGAGCAAAAATACCTAATAAGCACATACGTGGGTGTGTCGGGGATCCCTGGGCCTCCTGGGGATGCCACAGCTGTGTAGGCAAGAAGGGACTATACCTCGCTGGTGGGGAGCACAACTAAGGGCAGCACCCTGAGGGTTCTGTGGGTAACATGTATCATGGAGGGTCAAAGCCCAGTCCTTATCCAGCTTTGTCCATTCTGAGATCCTGCCTGCCCCCTGCTTCCCCTTCACCAGAGCCCCTGCCCCTTCATCTTCACACCCTAGGGCTCTGTGACCTCTGCCCCAGCCTGGAGAAACAATTGCTAGTGTTCCCAGGACACAAGTGTGGGAGTCTGCAGCTTGTGGTAAGTTTCCCAGTGGGCAGGGGTGGATAGGTGGGTGGGCTAGTTCTCCCTGTGTACTCTGAAACCCTGCCATCCTTACTACCCCAAACCCAGACTGCTCCTTCCCACCATAGGATCTGGCAAGCACAAAGCCTGGCACTTCATCTGCTCCATTTACCATCAATGCACATCAGAGTGACGTGGCCTGTGTATCCCTAAACCAGCCAGGCACTGTAGTGGCCTCAGCTTCCCAGAAGGGCACCCTTATTCGTCTTTTTGACACACAGTCCAAGGAGAAACTCGTGGAACTACGCCGAGGCACTGACCCTGCCACCCTCTACTGGTGAGCACAGGGAATGCATGGTGGGCCAGCAACTCCATGCCATATGACATGCTGGCGTCATTGCTGGTCTGTCTTCCAGTATCAACTTCAGCCATGACTCCTCCTTCCTATGCGCTTCCAGCGATAAGGGCACAGTCCATATCTTTGCTCTCAAGGATACCCGTCTCAACCGCCGCTCTGCGTGAGTACCCGCATCCCCTGCCCCACCCTGCCGTGTCCCCCTCCCCTTCCCATGTACCACACCTGAGCTAAGTTAGTGCTGCTTGCAGGCTAGCTCGTGTGGGCAAGGTTGGGCCTATGATTGGACAGTACGTGGACTCTCAGTGGAGCCTGGCAAGCTTCACTGTGCCTGCCGAGTCAGCCTGTATCTGTGCCTTTGGTCGCAACACTTCCAAGAATGTCAACTCTGTCATTGGTGAGTGGGACTAACCCTTGACTGGGGGTATTGCATGGGCAAAGGCCTGCAGGTTGGACCTAAAGAATTTTAGGGAATAGGAAGCCTGAAGAAGCTAGAATGGGTGGTTCAGGTCCATTATCACCCAGGGGAATGGCATGCAGGCAAAGGCCTGGAAGGAGACTGTAGGCCATGGGATACCGGGATTCAGATGTGTGGCTTTGGCAGCTTCTAATGTTTTACTGATCTTCCCTCCCCTCCTCCAGCCATCTGTGTAGATGGGACCTTCCACAAATACGTCTTCACTCCTGATGGAAACTGCAACAGAGAGGCTTTCGATGTGTACCTTGACATCTGTGATGATGATGACTTTTAAGGACCCTGTGTGGGTTGTGCTAGGGACCTGCAGTGGCAGAGTGCAAAGCATTTATGGGGGTGGGAGTGCTGGAAGCCACCAGCCAGCAAGCACTAATGGGGTAGGTGCCCACTTTCCACTCCGCAGAGCAATGCCTAAACAGCTCCTTTTCCCCAAGCACTTACTGATGATTGTGCCCTTAAGGACTGTGTGCCCACAGAACCAGGCCAGGGACTCAGACAAACAGCAGATGCCCTGGGCTCCGAACCTGGAGAAGACCAGGGACCCTGAGGGAGTGCCCTAATCCAACCTGTGGGTATAAAAAAAAAACTTCCTAGAAAGAGCCAATCTTTGGTGAATATGAATAAAAAGCCCTTAATAGTATTTATGGCTGGACCTCGAGGGTGGGATCCGAAGGAGATGAGGCTGAAAAGGCACTGCAGGAGTTTCCAGGAAAGGTGTGACCCTCTTGGACAGGAAGGAGGTGGGATCGTCTCAGGTCTTTATCACAGTCCCTGCCGTCATCTCTGCTACATCCGTTTGCCTGGTTACTGTTACTGCTCCGCCAGCATCGCCTGGAACAGTCCCTCTTGGCGCCCCCATCCGTGAGCACATAGGAACTCTGCGGATATTTAGTTTCCCTGCATCCCCTGCTGCCTTACTGTTCCGGCATTTGCATTCTCGGTCACGTGCTTTGCTGCGCCTGCGCTATCTACCTGGGTGGATAGGGTAGCAGCTGCCCCACCGAGACTCCATTTCCCAATGTCCGCTGCAGTGGCGCGGGGAGTAACGGGCATTGTAGTCTGGCTGCTCTTCTGGCTGGTCCAGCTACATCGACTTGCAGGATGTCGGAGGTGCGGCTGCCACCACTACGCGCCCTGGATGACTTCATTCTGGGGTCCGCGCGTCTGGCGGCTCCGGATCCATGCGACCTGCAGCGATGGTGCCATCGTGTCATCAACAACCTCCTCTACTACCAAACCAACTACCTTGTCTGCTTCGGCTTCGGTCTTGCGCTGGCTGGGTGAGGGAGGGAGGCGCCAGTTGCCCAGGGACGCCTGCAGGGTATAGAGGGTGGGCCCCTGGGATTCTGAGAACCGGGAAGGGTAACCTGAGGAGGGGAGGCTGCAAGGCATGGGAAGGCGCATTCAGTAGAATTGGAAAGCCTAAGGTGCTTGGGAGTGGGGGGACACGAAGTAAATGGGACCTAGTTATAAGGAGGGCCTGGGGTTGAATACAGCTGGCTGAGGAGGGCATGAGGGGGTTACTGGGACTAGAAGGAAGACCCAGGGAAGATGGAGAATGTGGAACTGAAGGGGAAACAGTGGGGAGGTGAACCTGAAAGAGAGCTTTAAAGTGGGTCGTGAGTGTGTCTTGGGGTGGTGGGACAATGTTACTGATGGGGCCAGGTTAAGGGGGCCCTGGAGGCCTTAGGGCAGGGACAGGGACGTCGCTGCGGTGGAGTTGAAGGGTTTGGAGAGTGGACTTACGGAGGATCTAGGTTTGGAGGGGAGTCTGTCTGACTGGAGCGCAGTAGGAGCAGGTACCTGTTGGGGAACTTGAGCCAAGAGGGAGGACCCAGGGATAGAAGTCCTGAGACCTGAGAGCAATGGAGAACCTGGAGGAGGGGCTTGGGTGGGATTGGAAGTTAAGGGTGGGGTCTAAAGCCTGGAAGGGGGTCCTTTAAGGACCCTGGGCCTGGGAGAGGGAAGTGTGTTGATACAGAAGCCCTGGAAAAAGAATCTGCAAGGGTTGGTTGAGCTCAAATGGTGGGTTTGGGAGCAGGAAGGGGTGGGGTACTGGAGAGGGGCCTTGCAGGGGTAGGGTCAGAAAGACTGGGGAAGGAGCCTATGGAGGTGGGAGGGGCTGAAGCTCAGGAAGATGGGGCCGTAGGATTGAGAAGAAGGGAGTCGGGAATCCTGGAGGGTGGACCTGTTGGAAATAGGGCTGGCGGGAGGGTCCAGAGAGTGGGGACCAAAGATCTGAGGGCTTGCGTGGCAGGCAGGGAGGTTTAGAGGCCGGGCGCTCTCTCCTCGACTGATCTACTGGCTCAGTTCTATTGTCCCTGCAGGTACATTCGCCCGCTGCACACCCTCCTAAGCGCACTGGTAGTGGCGGTGGCCCTCGGGGTGCTGGTGTGGGCGGCTGAGAGTCGTGCAGCCGTGCGCCGCTGCCGCCGCAGTCACCCCGCCGCCTGCCTGGCCGCAGTGCTTGCCGTTGGCCTGCTGATTCTCTGGGCAGTGGGCGGCGCTTGCACCTTCCTGCTCAGCATTGCCGGGCCTGTGCTTTGTGAGTCTCCACTACCCTGAGATAGCGGGAACAAGGCCAGCACTTGGCGCCAGGCTGGCCTTGCCTTGGTTCCTGGGCCGAGAGGGGGCTGGGAGGACCCGGTGGGTGTGGCCACACTCCTTTACAAAGCACCTTCCCTGGCTTTGCTCTCCTTGTTTGGGAACGCCCTTCTTCATACCGCTTTTCTGGCCCTCTCTCCTGGTGTTAAGTTTCTTCCACCCGCCACATCCCCCTTACTGTGTGCCCTCCCTGGCCACGCCCCTGTTGCCAGGCGTTGCTCGGCCACAGTTTCAGGATCAGAGGTGTTCTGTCCACTGACCAGTGGCCTGCCTGTGCTGTTCCCCTTTGTGGGCTGCCATTGGCTAAAGGCTGATGTCCCCTTCTACTGACCACTGACCACTCCTTTCGGTATTGCCCGTAGTGATCCTGGTGCATGCCTCGCTACGCCTGCGCAACCTCAAGAACAAGATTGAGAACAAGATTGAGAGCATTGGTCTCAAGCGGACGCCAATGGGGCTGCTACTGGAGGCGCTGGGACAAGAACAGGAGGCTGGATCCTAGGGCCCTGGGATTTATACCCAAGACCTGGAGAATGCCACCCCCACCCTGACTCATAACCGGGATTCAAAGCACTTTCCAGCCCTTTAAAACAGGACCCCTTGTCTATTTCAAAGAGCAGGACATCTGTAACCACCCCACTGCCTCAGCCCCCAGATCCAAAACTGGGATAACCCTCATATCCAGTCCCCATTACCCAGGGGACCAGAGTCTTCCCCAGCCCTGAACTTGGGACACAGAGCCACCCACATCCAGCCCAAAATGGGCTTGAAAAACCTGAGTATATGTGGCCAGCGTCAAACTGGACAGAGATACTCCCCTAACCCCAAACTGGGACCTACTTGTCTCCCATGCTCAAACCCAAAGCTGTGGGATGTGGGACCAAGGCATTCTCAAATTTTGAACCTTAGAGCAAGGTTTTTCCATGCCACGCCCCAGCTTTGAACCCAGATCAAAGCATTGCCAAATCTTGACCCTAGGACCCGAGTTTTCAGTCCCCTTCTGAGTGGAAATCAGGTACCCCGACCCTGTTGAACCCTTGGTCCCAAGTAACCCCACTCCCCGGTCCCATTTGCCTCCCTCCAGCTCTGCTTAGGGATTCTGCCTCTCATCCTCTGCCAAAGTTCCACAGTGGCGAGGGTCATGGGGGTGGGGGTAGCCCCAACTTGGAATGAAGCATATATATCAGTGTTGCTGCAGCAATAAAGGCTGTTACATGGCTCAAGCCAATTGGGCCTCCTAGAAAAAGACTGCACATTTCAATGGGCTATAGCGACCTTCTGCTTTTCAATTCTGCTAAGACTCTTTCTGACTGGGTCTGTCTGAAATACGCAGGCTGATGGGGTGAGCTCTCCTTCTGGGAACCTGTTACCATAGCGGCATTAGTGCACAGGTAGCTGAGGGTGTGCAGTGTTCCCATTATCATCTGTATTACTAAGGGCTCTTGCTCAGAGATAGCCAGAAATCTGACCACAGACAGGCAAAAGAGTTGCCCCACATCACAAAACAAGTAAAACCAAACTGGTTGACATCACAGGCTATTCCCATGGTTTTATATTTTTCATAATACGGTGTTAAAAAAAATCATCTGGTCTTAGCTATGGGTGTTAAGTCCCAAGGGTGTGGGTCCCAAGACAAGGCAGGGAGAAGAGCAACACATGCGTTCAGTTTACACATTTATTCTAGAAATCCCCTTCCAGTGTGGGTAGTATGTTGGGCCCCGGGTCCGTTGGTACAAAAGAAAAGTTTAACACCAGGTTAAGGTGGTATGGGGACCCACCAGCTCCAGAAAGTCACAGACAGATATAGAAAACACAGCTTGTGTAGATTTGTTTAAAAAGTGGTGGATGGAAGGAAAGCCAAGGAAGACGTGACGCAGCCTGTGGCCAGGCGTCACCTGAGGATTTTACTGGCATCTACCAAGTTCCACCACGGCAGCATCCAGGACACAACACGCCCAAGGGCTCTGTCCTTGGTCCCTCCTGCAGAGCCTCCAGAGTAGAGATAGTCAGGGAAGAGGCTGCCGCCAAAGGCTGGGCCATCTCACCCTGGAAGCAGAGGAAGTGGGCACAGACAGGCAGGTAGGGACGGGGGCTCCTTCTGGTACCTCTGGAGTGGGAAAATAAACCCAAGCCCCCCACCCAAATTTCAGTCCTTCCAAATGTAGGCAGAGAATTTAACTCCCCAACAAGTGCCCTGGTGGGGGAGTGGCAGGGAGTTATGTTCACATTAGAGCCCCTAGCTGTCCCAAACAGGGCCCTGCAACTCTACATGGTCCACTTTGTGGAGGGGGTTCCTGAATGGAACAGGCTGGGCATAGGGCAGGAATGAACCCAACCAGATGAGATCACAGTTTCCCATTTATAAAACATCTAGTGTTGGGGAAAGACAGTGAAAACCTAAATCACGACTGTAAACAGAAATGGAGGAGGCTTGGAGCCCCTACTACACCCATCCCCCTCTTTCAGACTGTGAGGGCCCCCAGTTCCCAGCACAGTATGAGAGGAGAAGCAGGGCATCAAACACCTTCATGGGCCTACGGGGAGCCAGGGGCATTGGAAGATCAGGTTGGCGCTTCCCCGCCCAGGACCAAGAGCAACCACAACCTAGGGCTCAGCGAGGTCAGCTGTGTGCTCTCCAGACTGGAATCATGCCCAGGCCAACAAGGGGCATATCAGAAGGGTTCAGACCAGTGTCCCTGGGGTCTGAGGGTCAGAACTGGAGGACTGCTCCCCCTCTAGCGTCAGGTCACTTAACCGAGCGCTCAGCTCCGGGGGGTACAGGAAGTCCACGTAGTATCTTTAGAAGGGGTAGCAGGAATCCCGAGGACAGGGTGGAAAGACAAAGAAGAGAGGAAAATAGGCTCATTAAAGAGGTAGAGGGAGGCACAGGACAGCACCTTGAGGCTCAAAAGTGTGGGGCATGGTGAAAAGAGGAAGAGAAAAATGAGGGCACAGGATGTCCCTTCCTCCCAGCACCCTGGTTCCAAGGTTCATCTTCAACTGACATGCACTGGTTGTTAAAATATTAAAATTCATCTACATCTTGGTAAAGAACTGCTGCTACCAGGGCCCAAGATACCCCTCCACCAATACCCAACGGACTAACATAGGTCAGGCAGAGCCCAGTGACCCTGTGCCAAGGCTGCAGCTAGCACTCTCACGGTCCAAGTCAATTAGCTCTCACAACTACCTGTCCCTTAGCCTGGAGACCTTTGCCGTCTACCTCAAGAGACCCCTACCCATCAGTAAAAGCACCCCCCATACCTGCTGGAGACAGGGGGCGCCGTGAAACTCCTCGAGTGCGGGAGGGGTGCCTGGTTGGGGGTCCCATACAGCGCCTGGCCCACCTCATAGCAGCGGGAATGGAGGAAGGGTGGGTGTTGTGGGCCTATGTGGGAGAGCACCGGCCGACGCTGGGGCACCGCAGCCACTCCCGAGTTCCGGATGTACCAGTCCCGTAGCCCCTCCAGGGCAAGGCTCTTGTGGCCACTGCGCTCACCAGCCGGAGGGATACGGGTGGGTGGAGGCATCCATAGTAGAGGGTTTGGATGCACCTCTGGGCCCTCTGCAGCCTCCAGTGGCAGGCCACAGGGCTTGGTGCGGGTGGCACGGGTGTGGGGGTCTTTGCTGCGAAGGAGGGGGCTGCTGCCGTCAGCTGCATACACAGGTGGTGGGCCTGGGAACATGGTGAGGAGCCCATCCCGGCGGGAGAAGGGTCCTGGGACCTCAGCTGTAGGCAGCAGCTCCCCTGAGCCTGGCCCACCAATACCACGGGGCAGGCCCCGGTCCAGGGAATAGTCCAAGAGGAAGTCCCCACACACAGGTGGGAGCCGGGGGGGCCCACGGGAGGCAGGGGCAGCTGAGCTGGGCCGGGCAGCCCGGGGAGGATCTGGGGGGCCAGCTGTGCGGGAGGAGAAGGCAGGGACTGGCTGGGGGCGCTCATATAGCACCTCACTGCTCTTGCAGACCGGGGGACCAGTGGCAGGGGGGATCAGAGGTGCAGGTGGGGAGCCAGCTCCCCCTGCAGCTGCGCGGTCTACTAGCAGGGCCTCAGAGCTGTTGCTGCGGCGGGTGCGAGCTGCAAAGAGTGAGGCGCGGTCCGAGACCGGGTCCACCCGGGGAAAACCCATCTGGGAGTCCTGGCTGCCGGACCACTGGCGAGAATGGAGGCCTTCAGGTCTGGGGGAGTGGAGGTGGGAGTGATGGGAGGAAAGTCAGGTATGTCCGGCAGATGGGCTGAGTGCCCTAGGTCCGTACCATACCTCTCTTTGAGCCTTCACTTCTTCATCCCCCAGATGGACCCAGGACTAGACATTGTGTGTATAAATGTGTTAGGCAGAGGTATGTAAAGGGCAGCAGAGGTTCTGTCCCAGACTTGGGGGCAAAGAGAATAAAAATGTATTGGGGGGGCTGTGGCTGTTAGCTCCAAGGGAGATGTCAGTGTGTGTAGGGCTAGAGAGGAAATGCTGGCAGGGGAAGGCCCAGAAGAGGGCTCTTCCAAACAAATATGACCAGCACCCTCTGCTAAAGCACTTCTCATGGCTCCCCACCTCCTCCACAATGAGGTCCTAATCCTTTGGCCTCAAATTCAAGGCCCTTTCTAAACTTTCTGCCCCCCTCATTTGTATGAACCATCCAAAACTATCATCCCAATAGCCACCATCACACAATGCATGTGCCATGAGGACCAAGATTGTTTTGTTCATAGCTTAAGAAAACCAGGCACTAGTATTTAAGAAGCAGTAGATGACAGTGGTTAAAAGCATGGACTCTAGAGTCAAACTTGTCTGGGTACAAATGCCAGGTCTTTGGTTTACTAACAAGTCACTTAACTTCTCTGTTCCTCAGTTTCCTCATCTATAAAATGGGAATAACAATAGCACCTCCTCCTAGGGATCTTGCAATGATTAAATGAGTTGATACTACGTAAAGCACTGATCTCTAGCAGATACTTAGTACTCAGTGCATGTTAACCAGAACTTAATTATGCCCACAGTATCTTTCAAAGGCAGATATTATTATGCCCATTTCACAAATGAGGAGACCAAGATTCAGAGAAGGGAAATGACTTGTCCAAAATGCACAGAAAAGCCCATACTCAATCATTAGGGTTTCTGCCCCAAATCCCCACCCCCTTCTTCTCTACCAAGCAACTCCTATTCACCTTTCATAGCCCAGTGTCTCATATCCCACACCCTTTCGTAATGCCCTCTCAGAACTAACGGTCCCCTCCTCTGATCCTCAAACACACCCCCAAACTCCCTTACTTGCACAGCTGGGGGCCAGTGCCCCGGGTGAGGACAGGGGTGGCAGGCACACTTCGCCCCTCAAAACTGGAGGCACTCCTGGGCAGCGAGCGTGTGGGGCTAGAGAGAGATGGGCGGGCCCAGGGAGGGGTCCACATTAGAGACAGTCCCCAGCAGCAGGCCCACCTGCCAGCCAAGGTTCAGGACCCTACTCCTGGCTCATGGAGAAAGGAGGGAAGGGTCTTATCCGCACCTGGTGGGGCTGGCCACAGAGTTCCGTCGGCTCTTCAGGTCCCCATAAAGGTCTGATGGGGGTGGTTTCCATGGGGTTCGCCGCTCAGGGCTGCCCCCAGATACTGCCCGCAGCTGGTCCCAGGTCTTGGGTGGTGAGGGACGCTCGGCCAGAGGGAAGCAGCCTCGAGGCTCCTCTGGGTGGAAGGGAGAAAGAGGGTGAAAATTCAATGAGAGGGGGCGCAATGGGTTGTGGACAAAGCAAAGGGTAAGGTTTGGGAGGCAGGGAGGGGCAGAGGGTTGGGCAGGGCTGAGCAGGCTAAAAGTAAAGACAGGAGCCCGACTGGAGGATGTGCCATGGCTAAGGAGAAGCTGTAGAGGGAGGGGAGGGATTGAACATCAAAGGATGGGGAGGTTTGGGTGACAGGGGTCCTCACCATTATCATGGCTAGCCCCAGACTCTGAGAGGGAGCTGCTCTCCGAGTGCAGAACTACATCATCTACAGGCAAGAAGGGAGAGACCCCAGCCCATCCATACCAGGCCTAGGGTCATCCCATTATACCACTGGCAGGTCTCCTCCCCACCCTGTACCCTCTCCAAGAATCTACCTTTACTTGAATCCCAGACCACCAGAGACTTGACTCCGAACTTTCCTGGGGCCTATGGATCAGGTCCCAATGGCCCCAACCTTGCCCAGAGCTGGTTTATCACCACCCCTCTTACTGTTTGGGTTCCTCAGGTTCTGCCCACTACTCATTTTTCAATGGCTGTTCCTCCACCCCACCCCTACCTCGTCCCTTAGCTAAAGCCCATTCCCATGCTTGTACTCGTGAGATGACAGAGCATGGCTCACCTTGGCTAAGCTGAGCGAGACGCGTGCCCAGGCAGATACCCTGGGTGGTAATAACTGCCCCTGTGGACAGCGGGAGCACCGGGAGGCCGAGGCGGGCTCGGAGGTCCCCGAGCTGCTCCTCCAGCTCATGCAGCCTCCGAAGAGCATCTGCTTGGACCTGGCGCCGGCGCCGGCGCTGCTCAGAACTCAGCTCAGGGGCCAAGGCCAGGCGGCGGGCAGCTGCCGCGATCTGCTGCTGCACTGACACCTCGCGTTCCAGAGCCTCGAGAGCCAGCTCCTGCAGGGCCCACCAGAGGGTTGGATAGAACTAAATGTTGGAAAATGCCAAATACAGGGACCAGGAGGTGGCACAGCCCATCTACACTTGAAGGCGGGACCTGTTCCTTCTGGGGGTGGAGTTTCTTCCCTCTGGGGGTAGGACCTGTCTGGATTACCATCTGGGCCTATTCATCTCCCAGAGGGCATTAACAGTTTTCCTAACAGTTAGAGACCAGCATCCTGTGTCTGACTGGGAACCTACCTCCCTCAGGCCAGATTCCTTTTCATCTTGACCTCTCCTTCCCCTGAATGCAACCCCCCCCACCACCACTCTGCCCAGGTTCTCTCCAAGCTCCTCCTCTGTATCTGTTCCACCCCCAACTTGTTCTCCCAGACCATCTGCTCACCTCAGCAGGGCACAAGGAGTGGTGTGTTGGGTTGGGGGGTGGTGGAGGGTAGGCTCGTGCTGCAGGGGGCCGCCGGCGGACCAACTGGGGCCGTTCACCAGGCTCCAGTGGGCACTCAGGGGGCAGTTGGCCAGTTAACTCCTGGGGGGGAACGGCAGGGCTCAGAGACCATCAGGGGTTAGTTAGTTGGAGTGATGGGGCAAAGCGGTAATGACTCCAGAAGCTACAGAAGTCCTACTGGAGCCCAGTTCTGCTTGGCATCACATGCTTGTTATTTCTCTTCCTCCTCCCAATTCTCCACCAGGGACGTGTGCAGCCTGGACTCCCAGCCCCTTGATGGCCCAAATCCCAGGCAATGGACATGGGAGGCAGGAAGGTTTGTTTTGGAATTCATAATTTCTGATTTTTTATGAAGACGACACAATCTATACGCTGCATATTATAGAACATTCCTTCAGGGCCTGGTGCTATATGCTCTGAACTACATCATTATTTCTGGCAAGCTGTGCAGACAGTCACACCAAGAGGGGTAAATCAACACTATAAATCACCCTATGTCACTTCAGATCAGATTTTACTGCCAAATTTTGGCAATAGCAATTGTTTTGTGAGGGTTTTTGGACTTCAAATTGTAGACAGGGGCAGGGGATGTGGGTGTCCACTGCCATATTTTATTGATTCTAAGAAATCTAAGCTGAACTTTGAGAAGCTAGATGGTGACAGGGAATCTGCAGGCCAGACAAGTGGCTCAACAATGGCCACCCCAGTCTGCTTACCCAGGGGCCCTGGCTACTCATCCCCCACCCCTACACATTTAGGGCCAGGCCCTCACCGCCTCTTGGAGGCACACTTTGCGTAGCTCCTGAAGCTTCAGGCTCAAGGCCTCCTGCAGAGCCCGCTGCCGGTCTAGCAGTCCCCTCAGACGCTCTGACTTCACCTGGGGGGCAGCCTCTCCGAACAGGGCAGCTGCACACAGAGGGAGCAAAGATCAGTGGGGCAGCCGAGGCATCCTGCATCCTGTGGGGCCAGGAACCATCCCTTCCCAAGTGGGCTGGCAGGGGTGTGACTCATAGCAAGGGAGGCAGCAGCAGGAGGGGAACCAGACACCAACCTGAGGCATTGAAAGTGGGAGAACTGATCAGCTGACCTTTGACTTCCATCCTGGTGCTGTTGAGAGGCCGTGGCTTTTGGCGGGACAAGGCCTGGCAGTGATACATGGTAGCCATTAAGAAAGCACATGTGTGGTCTCCCCATCCCCACCCCACCCAGTTTCCCCACCCCAGGAAGAAGGGATCCCCTGACCCCACCCATCTGCTTGACCTGCCCTCTCAGACTCTATATCAATGTCTGGCCTCCACTTGGCCCTGGTACCTTGGTTCCCTTCCCATTGAGTGGGAGCAAAGCAAGTGAGGAGCTGGGCGGACTTACGACGCCTCCTCAGAGGCCCATGGGCCACAGTCAGGACTCTCACCTGGGAAGGGAGAATTAATATAACAGATTCAAACAACTATAACAACAGTGAGCATTTATTAAGCACCTGAGTGCCCGGAACAATTACCTTATATGCCACCTTTAATCTTCACAACCACCTCGTGACAGCAGTTCTATGTTTATCAGCACCCCCAGTTTAGAGATGAGGAGAGTAAGACACAAAGAGACAAAATAACTTGCCTCTGGCTAAGGACTGAGTCCAAGCCCACCCCTTACGTCCAACACTCCCTCCATCACTAAAGCTGTTCCAACCCCACCAATTCCTCATGAGCTTACAACCTATCTAACCTCAGGGCCTCTGCCCAGACTGTGGCTGCTGTCTGGAGTGCTCTTTTCACCTCTTACCGTGCCAGCCCCTGGTCCTCACATTCTGGGACTTAAATGTGGAGACTTCCAGCGGTGGGCCCCCACATTACTCCTCCTCACAACTGCTGTCCAACAAGAGACTATGTCCCTCATACATGCACGAGGACAGGAAATGTGTCTGTCCTATTTTCATCAGTATCACTGGCACTCAGAACAATTCTGCGTGCACAGCAAGTGCTCAGTGAATGTCTGCTGGGTGAATGAAAGAATGATGAGGCAGCCGATCCAGGGATCAAGCCTAGATCTGTGGGTTGCTACTTGTCTCAACTCTATCCTGCAGCTGTGGTGTAGTAGGGAAGTGTGCACTTGGCTCCAGGACCCCTCCAGCCCCTCTGCCCACGCCAGCCTGTCCTGCACCCACAACTGCAGATAACGAGCCATCTCTCTCTTGCGTCTTTCTCTGCCCTAAGTTGCCCTGGCTGGCCATGGGGCCTGCCTTGGCTGGCTGCCAGCCCTGCCCTTGTCCCCTCCTCTGGAGTTTGCTCTCTCCCTCCCACATCCTGCTCAGTCCCTAGCTGGGCATCCAGGTGACATAACCTGCTACCACCTGGCCTGACCTGAGTGGCAGGTGGCTGGGAGGGCCTCATGAGGCCACAGAGGTCCCATCCCCACCTACCTCGAACTCCCCAGTTTGTTACGACATGTTGGCTAGGTGTGGAGAAAACCCAGTCAACTGAGGAGGGAGGCGTGGGTCCAAGCCCCTTCCCCATCTACATACTGGGAAATGTGGCCAAGCTGCTAATATGGCCTATAAGTTCCTCAGCAGTCCTCTTACCTGCCCCATAGGGTCTGTACACCTCCTGTGATTCCCTGTCCTCAACATCAGGGATAGGGGTCTGGACCTAAAACCCTTTTGCGTACCCAGGCAGCAGCGCATGCTTTGTACAGGCGCTCATATGCCCATCCTCCGAGGTCTAATATTGCCCAGCACAGCGAAGTTTCCTTGAGGTCCCTGGTCAGCCTCCTCTGCCCCTTGGATCCTGGGAGTCCTTCTACCCCAGCTTTCATATGGGTTTGAGGAACTCTCCCAGGGCTCCCCTAAACCTTCCTCTACCCCAAGAGGACTCCACTCCTCCCTGGTGGGCCTGTTCTCTAGGACTGGTCTTACATCTGACACTAACCTGCTTCAAGCCTTCCTTCTCTGGGAGCTCACAGCATCTTGGAAGTCAACACAGGGTCCAGAAAGGGACCCTGGCTCCACCCTATCAGCCTGACCTTGGGGACATAGCTAGGGCCTGAGTCATGGGGTCACTGGGCAGGCTAGACACAGAGTCCACGCCCCACACTGCACACAGAGTCCACGCCCCACACTGGACTTCCAAACCTCTGCCTCCGCACATCTGCCCTTGGCACATTTGCCTTGGGCCCCAAAGTTGCCAGGTTCCCGTTGAAAGATGATAAGAAGGGGATCCCAGCAGGCCCCTCCCCAATACCCTCCCACACTAGACCCTAGGTTTCCCCACTGGTGGCCCTGTGCTTTCCCAGGGTCCCAGGATGAGCTGTAGCAGGAGAGCTACAGAGAGCACTCCCACACCCAGAGGCGGGCCTAGCAGGTTTTTCAGGTCTGCCCTTCTGACACCACAACCAAGAAATTCCTGGCTATAATGACTGTTTACAATCGAGACACCTCACTGGGTGGCACCCTAACACCTTCAGTGGGACCCCCGTTTCCACATCCTGCCACCATGGAAGCAAATACAAACTCCCAGTGACTAGACTTCATATTGCCCTAGGGGCCCCCTGCCCCACTCTAGGTCTGGGCTTCCCTGAGAGCCTGGGCCCCCGGGCTGAGGGAAGGCAGAGGCTACTCCCACAGGGAAGGAAAGGGGAAGAGGAAGTAGAGGGAGTGGAGAAGGGGGACTCTGGCTTCTCTTCTCCCTGATCCCTTCCCTTCCTCCATTTCCAGCAAGGGATCGGTTTCGTGCCAGGAAAGGAAGTTGTATATTTTGGGTTTCACCTATCTACTCAGGCCCTCCTTCCTCGCTGTCCTCTTGTACGGATCTGGCTTTTTCCCACAGGGAACATTAGTATACCCATACCCACCTCTCCCCACCTTTGGGCCCATGTTCCCAGGTGCTCACCAATACCAGATAGGTGCTGTGGGTGGCCTCAGGTACCTGAAAAAAATAGTTGTCTCCACCAGGCCCGGATCCAACTGGTAGTGGCAGTGAGCAGTGAGTGCAGTGGCAGCTGCCTAGGCCACCTCCCACTAGGCAATGGCCCAGCCTACCTGGCCAGGGACTGGGCCAGCCCATACCTTTTAACCCTTGCTTGCCTGCCACCGAAGCTTGGGCCACCCCTAGGGGAAGTCTTGGGGTCAGGTACCCTCAGGGTGTCCAGCATGGCCCAGAATAGAACCTGGACCTCCTTCCTCACCCCATACACCCAAAAGAGAACTAGGGAAGAAGGGCTAAGGGTGATGGCAGTGGCAGCTGCCTCTGGTGCTGCCCAAGTTCCCAGATCAGACTCTGTCCAGCCCAGGGTATTACCTGGGAGCTGGGGTCTGGTGAGGTGCTAAGCACCCTGGAAGCCTGGGGTATAAAATCTGTACATCGTGTATGTCTCTTGGCAGTCTGCATCCCATTCCTGAGGCCCCTGCCCTTTCTTCCCAGGGCAGGCAAGGGTGTGAGAAGGTCTTAGGGCAATTACTACCTTCACTGAGGTTAACAGCTTCCCAACTAGGGACAGAGGAGGTTAACTTTTCTAAGAAGAGACCAGGTCTCAAGATCCTACCACCTTCTGCAGTTCCAGAAGAAATCATCCTAGCCAACCCACAAAACATGCATGGAGTTTAACCCCTCCCAGTCCCTACAAACCTGGGTGGATGGTGCAGACCCAGCTCCTCATAGTCAGCTTACAGATGTGGAAGCTGAGGCTTGGAGAGGTGAAGAGGCCTGATTCTGATCACAGAGATACAACAGCAGGTCGAATCAGATCTTGGGGGGCTGGGTCCTGGGTTGAAGGCCAAAAGAGCCTACTCCTGCAAGGGAGGACGATTGGGAAGGGGGCTCATGCTGCTTCACATCCACACTCAGCTCCCTAATCATATTCTTCTCCATTGGGCATTTATGGCCAAGGTCAAGGCAATTGGGGGCTCTGCGTCCCTACGATGTACGGTTTCCCCTACACTACCACCTGGGCTCTGCACCTGCACAGCACACACTACACACTCTGTGCTCCACTTGGGACCTCAGGACCTAAGCCCAGCCCAGGCACCTGCAGCAGTCCATGCTGTGAGGTGAAAGGGCAAACTGCCTGGTGGGCCAAGCCTGGAGAAGAGCTCCCTCTGTATCAGCAATGCCCCACATACATGCCTCCTGCTACCTTGTCCACCATTCTTCCTGAGTATGAGATTTCCAGCACTGAACACAAAAGCCCCTTTCATGACTCCCTTCTCCCCCTAACCCCTGCGCTGCCTGGGGCTGGTGGAGGCAGCAGCCATAAGATGGGCAGCTAGGTATTGGTGGGGAGTGTCCTGTCAGCCATGGCCTCTCCCATCTCTGCTAAACACCAAGGATTTTGGAAAGAGGGATTTTTATAGAATCAGACATGAGAGGGACAAGGGTATCTGGCTAAGCCAGACTGAATCTTAAGGCTTAGTTTTCCTCATCTGAAAAATGGGTAACTGGTGCTTACAGAGTCAAGAGAGGCTAAAGTCACTTTGGATGTCAGTCACAGTGCAAGGTCACTCACACCATGTCATTAGTGACTGTCAATAACAACAATAATAACCTGACGCAGAGGTGGGCTGGTACAGAGTAAGGACAGAGAAGGTAACTGGGCCTCTTGGGCCAGGAAGACAGGCAGGGCAGAGTCACACACATACATCACTGCCCTGGTCCACAACTTTTAACAGCCTGGAAGCTGGCCAACCTCTAAGTCCCACTGCAGCTGGGACTGGAGCATCAGGTGACCTCATGGAGAGGTAGCAAGTGGTAGTCTGGGGTTCAATCCAGCTCTGCCACTAACTGGCTGTGTGACTGTTTGGACAAGTTCCTTAACTTCTCTGGGCCTCACTATCCTCATCTGTAAAATGGGGATGATGATGACCCTATGTACCTCACAGGGTTGTGAGCATGACATGAGTTAATATATTTAAAGATTGCATAAGATAGTGCCTGGCCTGAGCTAAGTGCTCAATATGTACTGGCTGTCACAGTTACAAGTATCCCAAATTCAGGAAGCAAAATATGTGTATATATGAGGTCTGCCTGGGAAAAGTCCAACCATCGTTAATATAATGAGAATGGTTTGTGCAATGTCGATGTAACCTGGAAGCCAAAGAGAGTGGATGGACCGGAATGTGCATGTGTCAATGACAATGAGTTCACTGTACTAGTCACTGGGGATGGTAGACCCCATTGAGTGAGCATATGTACTGTGTGGCCGTCGCATTCAAAATGACTGAGCTAGTAGAACAACGAATCTGTATCAAATTTTGCGTTAAATTTGAACATTCCTCCATGGAAACTATTCGGATGATTCAGAAGGCTGCAGCTGTGGCAACTGGTGATTGGCAGCTTCATCACGACAACTCACCCACTCACGCACGTCTCATGCAGAGGTTTTTGATGAAACATCAAATCACCCAGGCGACTTAGCCCCGCTACAGCCCAGATTTGGCACCCTGTGACTTCTGGCTTTTCCCAAAATTAAGATCACCTTTGAAAGGGGAGAGATTTCAGGCCATCCATGAGATTCAGGAAAATACAACAGGGCAGCTGATGGTGACTGAGAGAGCTGTGTGAGGTTCCAAGGTGCCTACTCTGAAGGGGACTGAGGCGTCATTGTCCTATGTACAATGTTTCTTGTATCTTGTACCTTCTTCAATAAATGTCTCTACTTTTCATATTACATGGATGGTTACTTTCTGGACAGAGCTCGTACATATGACAGACCTGGTATCCTTCAGCCTCACCTAATAAATTTGAAAGAGAGCTGTTTTCCCTCAAATAACTTGCCCAAACTGTCACTACCAAAAATCAAGAACTAAATATATTCAGGTGAATTTCTGAGACACAGCCAGTATTTCTTAGCCTTAAAACCCTCCCTATGTACTACCCAGACCTGGAACCTTCCCTTCTTGACAAATCAGACGTATTTGAAACAGAACTGTTTTTCCTCATGATCTAACCTCTCCCTACTCAACATCAAAAATGCAGAACCAAATATATTTACACAACACAGTACCCTTACTATACCAATTCTTGCCACTGGAACTCAGGAAAATGAGAAGTTTTGAACAGGCTTTTGAGTTAGAGCCATTATTCCTCATTATCTGAACTCTTCCTACTCAGTGTGTAAAATGCAGAAACATTTGTTTTATTTTTAAGACTTTATTTATTTATCTAGAGAGAATGGAAGGGAGGGAGAAAGAGAGGGAGAGAAACATCAATGGGCGAGAGACACATAAATGGGTTGCCTCTTGCATGCCCCCAACTGAGGACCTGGCCTGCAACCCATGCATATGTCCTGACTGGTAATCGAACCAGTGATGTTTTGTGACTTTTCAGTTTATAGGTCGACGCTCAATCCACTGAGCCACACCAGGCAGGGCATATTTCTTTGGTTTTGGTTTTTTTTTTTTTTAACAGCCAATTTATCAACACACCACCAGAAACATTTGACAAAGAGGAAGAGCAAAAGAACTGGCAGAAAATCACTGTACCTAGATAGATAGATGATAGATAGATAGATAGATAGATAGACAGATAGATAGATACATATGTATGTGTGTGTGTGCATAAAAAATGCAAAACCAAAGCTCCTTCAGATAAGTTGGGGTTCTTTCACTGTCTGAACTATCCAAACTCTCCCTCTGAGAACTCAGGTTGAGGCTTGTGTTGTCATTAATAAGTCTGGACAAATGTTTTAGATAAATAAGATGGTCATGGTGTCTCACTCCTCAAACTCTCACTACTCTCTATGAGAAATGCAGGAACAAAACATAAGGGAATAATATGTTACCTCCTCACTATCCAAATTCTCCCTGACTGTCCTCAGCATCAAGGAGATTCGAACAGCACAGGAACTTTATTGTTGCTGCCACTGTTACTACTGGATGGGCGTGATTCTAACACCCAGTGACTGCCCCCCAGACCTGCCCCACAGAGGTTGGATGAACTTAGCACTAGGATTAGTATACTTACTGCTGAGGGAAGGAGGGTAAGTCCCTGCCCCATCCCACCCCAATCAAGCCCTGAAGTCCCTGGCCTAGAATGGACTTTTTTTCTGGCCAAGAAAGCAGGGATCATGCACCCAGGGTCAAGACCAGGAAATGGGGGTGACACAACCTAGAAGAGTTACAGATACCCTTAAGTCTCTCAGCCCAACATATTTGATCACCCCACCATGGGGCAGCCCCCAATCTAGCAAGGCTGGAAATATGACACAGACCTCACAGACTCCAAGAGAGTCAATGAATAATTTAGGGTGTTCTTCCACACTTGGGGAGGGTGGAGAGCATAGGAACAGTTCTATGCCCTCCTAAGGCAGGATGAGAAATTAAAGTTCGGTGTGAGATCACTGGGTGGTGGCAGGGGAAATCACATACAAAAACCACTTCAGCCACATGAGGCCCACGAGGCTACTGGTTCTTGCTCATGGTAAGAGAAGAACTTGGGATGAACTTCAGAGACAATAAGAACAGTAGAATCTCCAAGTTTAGGGCAGGATATAATGGGACCCTTGTCCTTCCAGCTCAGAGGAGATGGAAAGTGGGTGTTAGGAGGGAGGGGATCTGAACAGGGTGGAAGGGCACGTTAAGGAGTGGACCAGGGGCTTGGGGTTGGGAAAGGATGAAGGGACAGGACAGGAAGGAATGTAGGGGACAAGACAAAAATCTATGAAGGAGGTCAGGAGGCTGAACACAGTAGGAGCCAAGACATTCCAGGATATGGGATGGAGTGAGGCTCAGGACAAGGGTAGAGAAAAAGTAGAGGGCAGCAGGGGATGAAAAAGCAGAGCAGGGGTCAGGGGTCAGGGTCAGTATAAGAACAGTAATCAGAAGACATGATGGGGGACAGGCTGAGACAGTGGTCAAAGAAAAGGATAGGAAAGTGGGTAGGTACAAGATGGAGGTAATAAACAGAAAAAGACTGGGACAGAATGAGGATAAGAATGAGGACCGTGTTGGGACAAGAGAAGACAGGGGAAAACGGCACAGGGTTGAGGGCAGGAGTAGAGCAGGAGACAGAGGGATGGTCTAAAGGTGGTTTGGTCAGGATGGAGACCAGGAGTCAGGAAAAGGACCAGGGGGATAGTACAGGGTGGGGAGAAAATACAGAAGTCAGAGGTCAGGAATCTGGACAGGTGTAGATAGGACTTGGGTAAAGGGGACAGGATAGGACTGGAAAGGGTTCAGAGACTGGATAAGAATTTAGGGAAAGGCAGGCCAAGCATCAGGACAGAAACTGGGGTGATCAGGACAAGGCAAGGTGAACTTCAGAGATGGAACAGGCTCAGACAAGGATCTGGGGTCAGGCCAAGGATTCTGAGAACAGAACTGGATGGAGTTTGGGGTAAGGACTAAGTACTAAGTTTAGGGGGACAAAACAGGGGTTGAGGATGCCGCCAGGCCAGAGATGGTTAGGTCAGGGGTCAGACCGATGGTCCTGGTGTCACGACCAGCCCGGGTTTGAGGTTTAAAACAGATGTATTCAGGTTGCACAGGGGTTGAAAGTGAGACCACAGGGTCAGAGGTCGGGGGTACGCCCGCAGCTACATCCCCGTGGGAGTCTGGGCCCTCACCCCGCCCAGTCTCCTCCCTGCCTCTCCTTCCTCCCAGAGCGAGCATTACTCACCTAGGGTCCTCGCCCCGCGGCATAGGCGGGGTTGGTGTGGGCCGGGAGGGATGGTAGGAGCGCCCCTTTCTCACGGCCCCCCTGCTTGTCCCCGAGCTCACGCCCGCTCCCCTTCCACGCCCTGTGGTGGGCCGCGTTCGGTGGCGCCACTGTTAGCCGTGGGGGCCAGATGAGGGACGCGGGTAGGGTGGGAGAGCAGCGCCGGCTCTGACGCTGGCGGTGGACCCCGGCCCCCCCTTCACGGGTAACTCGGGTTTGTCCGCTCTGGGCTGCACGGCCGCGGAGCTCCAGCCTGCCGGGGGGATGGGGGAGCTGACAGGGGGCGGGACGCGAGACCACAGCAGCGGGGGAGACGAAGTGCGCAGGCGCCAGTTCGGGTCGTCGAGCCCAGGGAGCGCCAGGAGCAAACCCACTGGGAGCGCGTGCGCACACGCTTTTTCGAGGGCGGCACAGCACTCCCCTCCCTTAGCCTCGCTCGCTCCCCCTAACCACGCCCCCTCAGTGATCAGTCTGGCGCCCACCACCCCAAATACCCCGCCAACGAACCACCAAGCAGTATCTCAAACTGCCTTCTATCAGCCACCACCATATTTCTAAACTCCCCCAACTACCCTTCGTGCCCCCAAATGCACCCCAAACCATCCTTCATCATCCCCTGAATTGTATCCCCAAACTACTACACACTGATTCCAAGCAATAACCCCAATCTACCCTCCATGGACACCCAAGCTGTACAAACTACCCTCCACTACCCCCAAATTGTTCCCTCAAGTCATCTGCAATCAGCCCTGAAACCATTAACCTCCAAAAAGCCCTTCCAATCTACCATCCATCCACCCCCAATATACAACCTGAACACCCTCATTGACCCCAAACTACTCTCCATGTACCCTTCTAACCATACTCTATTCATCCCCAAATGGCTCTTCAAGAGCCCTCAACACCACCCCAAACATTCTCAACTACCTAACTACCTTTGGTGTGGCCCCCTTGTACCCCAAATCAATTTCAATAGTTACTGGTTCCATCTCCAAATCATGTTCCATGAACCTCTACCAAATCTTTCATTGACCAACCCCATACCCTGCGACCCTTATCACTATCTGATATAGTCCCAACTACTCAATATGATCCTTTAACTGCACTTCAAACTACCATCCAACATCCTCTCCACTTCCAAACCACATTCCACAGATGCAAACTCCACCTCCAAAGCACTTTCCAACAGTCTCCAACTATACCTCCAAGTAACCACCAACCTTTTCTCTGTAGTTACCCAACTGGATCCCTGAATCATACTTCAGTGACCAAAATATACAGGGGTCCGGCACAAATAACGGCTCTGTTTTATGACCTGGTAATCTATACCAAATCTTTTATTACAAAATCATAAGCATTTAATTCTCTAACATAACAATATCACACTCAAGCACACCATATGATATATATTTTTAATATTTATTTATTTTTAGACAGAGGGGAAGGAAGGGAGAAAGAGATGGACATCGATGTTTGGTTGCCTCTCACACACCCCACGCCCCACACCAGGGAACCTGGCCTACAACCCAGGCATGTGCCCCAATCAGGAATCCAAATGGCAACCCTTTGGTTTGCAAGCCACTGCTCAATCCACTAAGCCACACCAGCTGGGGCCCATATGACATTTTAGGTGAAATGTTCAAATAGCTGTCCATCTCCTGCAAGACATTCATTTATCCTACCAACCACACTCAATGGCATTACTTCTGCTGGACCCTGTATTGAAAACCATCCTCCAATGATTCTTCCTTAAAAAAACTTAATTGAGGTATAATTTACATATATAAAAGTCACCTACTTTTTAAGTGTTTTTATTGTTCAATTACAGTTGTCCCCATTTTCCCCCTATTAGTCCCCCCTGCCCTACCCACTCCCACTTCCCACATTCAGTCCTCTCTCCCTCGCCCCATTGTCTTTGTTCATGGGTCCTTTGTACACGTTCTTTGACTTGACCCTTCCCCTACTTTTCCCCATTATCCCCCACCCCCTTCCCTTTTGTCCACTGTCAGTTTGTTCTTTATTTCGATGTCTCTAGTTCAATTTTGCTTACTTGTTTTGCTGATTAGGTTCCACTTATAAGTGAGATCATACGGTATTTGTCTTCCACTGCCTGGCTTATTTCACTTAGCATAATGCTCTCCAGTTCCATACTGTCATGAAGGGTAGGAACTCCTTATTTCTTTCTGTTGCATAGTATTCCATTGTATAAGTGTACCACAGTTCTCTGATCCACTCATTTGCTGATGGGCACTTAGGCTGTTTCCAGAACTTGACTATTGTAGATAATGCTGCAATGAACATTGGGGTGCATAGGTTCTTTTGACTTGGTGTTTCAGGAAAAGTCACCCAATTTAAGTGTACAATTCAACTGTCATAGTAAATTTACCAAAATGTGCAATAATCATCACAATCCAGTTTTAGAGAATTTTCATCATCCCAACAAGATCTCTCTTGTCTGAATACAGTTAATCCCCATTCCCAGTCCCAGTCCCAGGCAACCGCTAATCTACTTTCTTTCTCTGAAGATTTACTTTTTCTGGACATTTCATATAAATTCAATGTGTGGTTTTTGCTGTTTGACTTCTTTCACTGGGCATAATGTTTTTCAGGTTCATGTTGTAGCATGTGTCAGCGGTTTGCTCCTTTTATTGCTGAAGGATATTCCATACAATAATCATTAACTGCTCCCCAAAACAACCACTAATAGCTTCCCAACTACAACTTATGATAGCGCTCTGACATCCAGACTTCAAAACAGGCTCCCAAACTGCAGCTGAGACTGTACCCACCAACCCTCAACTATATCCCCTAACCACACTATTGATCCTCAAATTTCATCACTAAACTATCCTTCCAAAGTTTCATCTTTACCTCCAAATCTCCTTCCAGCAGCCCCCACTTTATCCTCAAACTGTTCTCTAACTCCCAAGAATATCCCCAAGGTTCCCTTTCGATGATTCCCAACCCTAACCCCAAACTACTCTCCAACAATTACAAACCTTGCCCCTAAAATGCCCCTTTCAAGAACCCCCAAATCTACCTCTAAATAACCCTTAACTACCTTCCCTTGGCCCCAAACTGTATCTCCAAACCACTGTTTAATGACCACTATACCCAACCTTATCTTGAATTACATGCTACTACACCACAAAATATCTTTGAATTTTTCCCAATCATACCACCCTAACCACCCTCCAAGAACTCCCAACTATACCCTAAACCAGCGATTTTCAACCTTTTTCATCTCACAGCACGCATAAACTAATTAGTAAAAATTTTCCCTAGCGAGTGTGGCTCAGTGGATTGAGTGCTGGCCTGCAAACTGAGGGGATGCTGGTTCAATTCCCAGTCAGCGCACATGCCTGGGTTGTGGGCCAGGCCCCCAGTGGGGGGCACATGAGAGGAAACCACACATTGATGTTTCTCTCCCTGTCTTTCTCCCCTCCTTCCCCTCTCTGTAAAAAATAAATACGATCTTTAAAAAAATTCTGTGGTAAGGCCCTGGCCAGGTAACTCAGTTGGTTAGAGCATCGTCCTGATATGCCAGGTTATGGGTTTGATCCCTGGCCAGGGCACATACAAGAAGCAACCAATGAATCAACCAATGAATGTATAAATGAGTGGAATTACAAACTGATGTCTCTCAAATCAATAAATAAAAAAATTTAAATAAAAATAAAATTTTGTGGCACACCTAAATATATATTATACATATTTGCCAGTGTGACAAAAAAAAAAAGGTATAACTTTGATTCATTCACACTGGACAGCTATTGTTGTGTTTACTGTTGTCATTTTTTAAACTTGACAATCTAAAGGAAAAGACGTAAGTGTCCCAGACTAAAGTCAGGTATTGCATGTTTTACGGATTCTTGCAACACAACCAGTGTGCCTCTTGTGGCATACTGGTTGAAAATCACTGCCCTAAGCTGCCCTATAATAGACCCCAATGCTCTCTGTAAGCATCCCCCATTTACCTTCCCAATCTCCCAACTATACCTCCGAACAACCTTCCAACAACCTCCCAAACCCACCTCAGTCTTCCCTTTGATGGCTCCAACTGTACCCAAACACTTTCCAATGGCCCCTAATTATACCCTCAAATTGCCCTCATAAACCCCAAGCATAACCCGTAAGTACCTCCAACAACCCCAAAACCTACCTCCAAGCCATTTGTGGCTGCTGTAACAAATTACCACAAACTTGATAATGTAAGGCATAAGAAATTTATTCTCTCACAGTTCTGGGAGCCAGAAGATCAAAATCAAGTTGCCAGCAGGGCCATGCTCCCTCCAGAGGCCCTAGGGTAGACTCTGTTGCCTCTTTCTCTTTTGGTGGCTGTCAGCATTCCTTGGCTTGTGTTTGCATCACTACAGCCTCTGTTTCCATGGTCACATTGCCTTCTCCTTCTCTGTCTAATCTGCTTTTGCCTCCCTCTTTATAAAGAAATATGTGATTACAATTAGGTTCCATTCAGATAATCCAAGATAGTTTCCCCATCTCAAAACCCTTTATTTAATTACATCTGCAATCGCTTTTTTTTTTTTTTTGCATATAAAGTGACATTCATAGGTTCAAGGGATTTGGACATGGACATCTTTGGGGAAGCCATTAGTTAGTCTACCACGCCATCCTGTGACAGTTAACAGCTCTACTCCATCAGAAGACCAAACTCTGTCTTTAAACACCGACTTTCTTCCCAAGTTCCCTCCAAATGCACCCCAAACCATCTTCCAACTCCCAACTTTATTCTCAATTTACCCTCCAATATCTACCATCTGCATGTAAGAAAGAGAGGGAGAGAAACATCAATGTTTCTCTCTCGCATGCCCCCAACTGGGGATATGACCTGCAACCCAGGCATGTGCCCTGACTGGGGATTGAACTGGCAACCTTTTAGTCTGCAGGCCAGTGCTCAATCCACTGAGCCATGCCAGCCAGGGCCCATCTGCGCTCCTTTAAAAATTTTTAATTTATTTTTAGAGAGAGTGGAAGGAAAGGAGAAAGAGGAGAGAAATATTAATGCATGGTTGCCTCTTGCACACCCCCTAGTGGAGACCTGGCCCACAACCCAGGCATGTGCCCTGACTGGGAATCAAACCAGTGACCCATTGGTTCACAAGCCCACACTCAATCCACTGAGCCACATCAGCTAGGGTGCCATCTGCACTCTTAAAGTCTCCTCTAGCAACCCCATTCCTCTTGAAGACCTTAACGTGATCATTTGGTTGCATGTAAACTGTCCTGTAGTAGACCCTAACCTCACCCCAAGTCACCCTCAATTTCCACTGTCATCTATCTCTAAACACCCCCAACTGCACTATCCAACTGCCCTCTTTCTTCCCTCCATATCTCCCATTCACCCCACCCTGTAGTTGGTTCTCAATGAAACCTCGGCTGCATGAGAGGGTGGGAGAGGGTAGGGGAGTGAACTTGAGAAAAGTTGTGAAGCTGTGAGCAAGAGATTAAAAGAGAGAGGCTGAGAGAGGTGGAGGATGGGCTTATTGGGCAGAATATGTGATGAGAAGCACTTATGGAAATATTTGGGATGTGTGTGTGGAGCTGGTGTTTGTAGGATTGGGATGTGTTACAGGATAATTAACCTGGGGGTCTAGTGCTATAAATTTTCTCTCTCACTCTGCCACAAGTCTTTTAACTTTGTAGTATCTTTCATTAGATTATCACTTTATATTTTGATGTGGTCAAACTGGAAAGATTGTAGAGCATGGTGGTATAGAGTGCCTGGGTTCCAATCCCAGGTTTTATAAACTGGGGTGACCTAAGGAAAGTGGAAAGCTTGTTGTACCTTGGTTTCCTGATCTATAGATTAGGATAATAAATGTGACCCTCCTCAGAGGTCTGTTGTGGGGATCAAATCGAATCAAGGCAGATAAAGTACAAAAATAACTGACAAATTAATGTTGCTCATTTTTATTTTTCTTTTTAAAAAGATTTTATTTATTTTATTTTTAGAGAGAGGAAGGGAGGGAGAAAGAGAGAGAGAGAAACATCAATGTGTGGTTGCCTTCTGTGCACCCCCTAGTGGGGACTTGGCCCACAATACAGGCATATGCCCCAAATGGGAATTGAACCAGCAACCCTTTGGTTCACAAGCCCAAACTCAATCCACTGAGCCACCCTAGCTAGGGCTATTTTTACTTTTCTTTATATGCTTTACTTGTTTCTTGTTTAAGAAGGACTTCTTTTTGCCAAAGTCTTAAATGTGTTCTCCAAAAGCATATTGTTCTGATTTAAAAAAATGTTTAGCCCTGGCTGGTGTAGCTCAGTGGATTGAGCGCGGGCTTCGAACCAAAGCATCGCAGGTTCGATTCTCAGTCAGGGCACATGCCTGGGTTGCAGGCCAGGTCCCCAGTAGGGGACGCATGAGAGGCAACCACACATTGATGTTTCTCTCCCTCTCTTTCTCCCTCTCTTCCCCTCTCTAAAAATAAATAAATAAAATCTTTAAAATAAATAAATAAATAAATAAATGTTTAGATCTTTAGCCAATTTGGAATTCATTTTTCTGAATTGTGTAAATTAGGAATCTAATCCTGCCCCCCAAGAGTGTAATTTCTCTCCAAACCATTTTAGTAAATAGTCCATCTCTCTCCCTGTGACTTGAAATATCATTTTTATCATTTACTAATTCACACAAATACCTAGGTCAATTTTTGGATTCTTTTTTTTCTGTGTCATTGATCTATTTTTCTAGTCCTACTCCCATGTCACAATGTTTTAATTACTAGAGCTTTGTAATGTATTTTGAATTTGGCAAGACCTTCCTCTTTCTTATAAAGAAGACATACTCTCTTTAAAAAGCTAGACATATATATTTACGGCATCATAGGAGTGTTAACATCAGGTCTACAAGTTCCGTTTTAGAATTTTTATTGGTAATGTATTGATTTTTCAAAGATTAATTTGTGGAAGAATTGTGTTTATCATGTGGATAATGGCTTTGTGTGAGTGTGTTAGGGATGTACACGTTTACCAAGCCAACTTGGGAAATAAGAGTGTCAGTACAAAAAGGTGCAAGACAAATAGGAGCTCAGTGAGGTTCCTAGACGTCCAACTGATGGGCAGGGTGTTGGGAAATTGGAAAGGAGGAAAGGAAGATTGTAGATCCAGGTGTTCTGTGAGCTGACCGTGCCCTTGAAAGTATGGGTGGAAACTCACTATGCAAGCTGGCTTGCATGTATCTAGCACACAGAGGGGCTCAACAAATGTTTGTTGAATCAGTGCACAATTGAACAAATTAATTTTGGAGATCCTATTGTATGCCAAACAACCTTTTCATAAATTATCTCTAATCCTTATGACAACTCTGCCTGCCAGTTACTGTGACCCCCGTTTAACAGGTCAGGAAAGCTGAGGCTCAGAGTGGTGAAGTCCCCTGCCCATATTCAAACCCTGGTCTTTATGATTCCAGAAGTCATTGACCTAAAGGATCAGATCTCATTTCCATCCTCCTACTCATTCATTCATCTGTCAAGGATTTATTAAGTACCTACTGTGTAGCACAATGACCTAGTACAACAACCGCTCCAGATGACGTAGAGTAGGCGGAGCGCTCCCAGGAAGACGAGTTGCGTGGCTGGACTGTGGGTACAGAAAGGGCAGGGTTTCTGGTGCACACCTCCAGGAAAATACACCTACTTAGATTGAGGGTGGATCGCGGTCTAGGAATATTGGCCGAGAAGGGGCCCGGTTCCGTAGATTAGAAACGTGGCCTGAAAACCCCAGCGCCGACTGGCTGTTGGCGCGCAGGCGCAGAGGGCCCAAGGAGCGGTTTAAAGTCTCGTAGAGGGGTACTTTGCGACGAGGAGGCGTGGCTTCATTAAATTGCCTCTCAATGATTCGCCTTCGTCTCTGAGCGTGGCCTAGGCTCCCCCTTCTCTGAATGAGGGCTGGCTAATGTAGTTTTCCCTTCGCGTCGGTGGCGTGGTTTAGAGCCCATTCTTGAACAAGCCCTTGACGATTGGCCGCCTCACTTAGAGGGCGGAGCCCGGCGAGCAGTCTATCCTACGTGCGGTCACTTCCTGTGGAGTTTCCCCAGCCCTGGGAGGAGGAGGAAGGGGATGAGCGGGAGGAGGGCGGTCATCCGGGGTTAGGTTCTGGACTGGGGGGGGGGGTGTAGGTCCGTTCGGGGCGGAGGATGACTCACAGCCCATCCCATCTTCCCGACGCTGCCCGCCCTCGCAGAGCTCGCTCCATGGCTTAGCGGAGGAGGCGGTGGCGAGCAGGGGGAGGGGTACTCTTATTTTGTTGGGGGGGGGGGGTCGGGCTGAAGCCGACCGGCGTGGCAGGGCTCGCCCGGGGCCGGGCGTCATGTCTCATGCAGCCGAGCCAGCCCGGGACAGTGTAGAGGCTAGCACGGAGGGTCCTCGAGCAGTGTTCGTGCTATTGGAGGAGCGCAGTCCGGCGGACTCAGCCCAGCTGCTCAGGTGCGGGGCCGCTTGGGGTCAGTAGTGCTGACTGGGGTACTCGGGATCCTGATTTGAGTGCAGCGGGGGGCCCGGGCTGGGATTAGAGGGTTTCGGCCTGGGTTTGGAGGACGTCGGGGCACCCGTCTTGGGGGGGCATCTAAGGAATCCGGCGGTGGCCTACATGGACTGAGGCTTAAAGCAGTTGTGAAAGTGCATTAAGTGAGGCCTGGTTCAGTTTGGGGGTGGGGGTGTCTTGACTGGGTCTAGAGGGATGTATTATGTTGTGTCCAGAAACTGGTCTAGGGTGGTTGAATTTAGGGGACTGAGACTCTAATTAGAAACATAATTTGGGGTTCTTGAGTCAGACATGAGGGGGATGAAGTTGGGCACTCTCTAGATGAGGCACTGATTGTAAGGGACTTTTTCTGTGTGTCAGAGAAGGGGTTTTGCAGGACAGAGGTGCTATCTTGGGAGCTTGGTGATTTCCAGGAGCTGGTTGCTGGAGGCTGTTTTGGGGGATAATATGAATCTGGAGGGATTTGGGGGTATCTCAGATATGCTGCATGGGACCAGCCTTGCGAGTGTATGTGAGGAGCAAGAGAAGCAATATTAATCAAGACTTGACGAGAATAATCTCTTCACCCATCCCTATCCACCTAGCACAGTCTTTCAGGGATAGTGAAATAGTGAAAAAGCACCCCCACACTCTCACCCCCACCTGACCGTTGGGGTTTAAATGGGCGACTGCTAGGCAGAGGTGATGGAGTTGGTGCTTCGTTTTAGCTCAGAGAAGGCCTCAGACTTTATTTGGGAACCCAGAGGATGGTCTTGTTACTGTTGCCACCTGCCCTAACCTCTCAGCAAGCCAAGCCCTTCTCCGCCCCCGCCCCCCCACGTTGTTTTTATCACATCCTCCTAGTCTGTTTCTCAGACTCTGGGGATAATTTTGAATCTGTCCTCAGAGCTGGAATGAACACCAATTACCCCATCCCTATCTGGGTGAGTCCTATCTGATCTCTTAATCCTCACCGCTATCAGTGGTCTTGGAAGCCCAGCCCCCTTTTCTCCTAAATTCTGTGCAGTGGATGTCTAAGCATGGGAAGGGGCTTTGCCTACTCTGCTTGGAATTGTGCTGAGCTCAGCAGATCCTTTGGCTTCCTCTTCCCAACTTCCTGGGTGGTTTTAGGGCCCTGTCTGAGGATGAGGAAAGGAGGGAAGACAGATCCTTTGGGAGGGGAGAGAATCCTTGTCAAGTGTAATCACTCACAATCTCAGGGTTCTAAATATTTGACTAAATTCAAGGGTGCATATCCATCTGTGTGCATGTCAATGTCCCCCACACACTAGGGTCTTGCATCCAGCATGGAGGGCTGAGCAGGAGCCTTTTTGTATGTAGATTCACCATCTTCTAATGCCTTTATAACAACCTAGATCATCACAGTAGTGGGAATAGTTGAAAGCGAGGGGTGTACATGGCTGCTTTTATGTGTCAGTGGGTGTTGGTATTGGAAGCATGTGCATTTTGATCTATCCAAAAAAAATCAGGAGAGCTGTGGGCAGGCTCATCTGGCCAAGAAAAGAAAGCTCACATAAAGTGGATCTTCCACCCAAATTCTTCCTCTTGTAAATCCAGATTGTTGGACTGAGGGGTGCCTTTGATATTCTAGTTTTGTATTTGTGTGTATTGGCATCCCATAAACTCTGACTGGGGTGGGGAAACTCATTTGCAAAGTGGTGGATCCTTCCATAAAGTGAATCTTTGACCCTGATTCTCTTTGTGATGCTTCAGTTTGTGCTACAATGGACTGCTATACCGAGGGGATGCCCCTACTGTGCTGCATGTGTGTGGACAAACGTGGGCTCACATTCAGCTGCCAGGAAAACAGTAGGGGGTGTGGGGGTGGGAGAACTCTAAATGCAAAGTCAGGAAGCTTGCAAAATGAATCTGTCATTCCTAAATTCTTCATTTCCATTTTCCTCACACCCAGGTTGTGGTTACATGTGAGTGTTAGAGCAAGGTGTTGGGATCCAGGCACTCTTATTATTTTGAATCTTAAGGAACCATGGGTAACACAGCAAAAGAGAATGGAGAGGGGGTGGGGGAGGAGAGAAGACTTGGGAATTCATGGTGGTGGTAACCAGTGGAGTGGCTGAATGTTAGAGATAATTGTTTCCCTCCTTTCTTTCTGTCTGTCTGTCTCTCTCTCTCTTTCTCTCTTTCTCTCTCTGAGGGGCAGAGGTCTTCCTACAATAACAACCACCCCTACCTCACCCTCAGCCTGAACTCTTTGCTTCCGGAATCTGGGATTGTTGCTGACATTGAATTAGAAACCGTCCTTGATCCTGACAGTTTTTACGAACTCAAAAGCCAGCCCTTACCAGTACATTCAAGGTATGTCTCCTCTGACTCCCCTCTAACTCCCTTCCCTATTCCTCAGGCCCCTCCATTCCCTCTTGGTGGGCAGAGGCCCTCAGTGCCAGCCCAATCCATTCTCTCCACAAGCTTTTATTTTCCAGATAGTAAAATGAGGGGCCAGAAAAAGCATGCACATGAAAGCAAGTGGCCAAACTAGGATTATAGTATCTCCGTCTAGACCTCAGCTGCCTCCCCCAACCCCACCTGCACACCCATTCATTCACAAACATGGCCTGCAGCATCCCTGGAGTGCCCAAGGGCAGGGCATGGCCTGCCATAGCTCTTTGCCCAGGTAGGCAGAGCCATACCCACCACCCCTGCTCACCCCTCCCCAACTCAGCAAACTCACCCACCCCAGGCCCTTGAGGAACCCCTGTGAGTCCCTTCTTTCCCCAAGCTGGGGAAGTCTAAATGTGCTGAGTCATGGGCCTCGGCTCTAAGAGAGGGGAGGGGACCTGGAAGAGGGGCAGGAAGAGAGGATTGTGAAATTTCTGAGATTTTCAAGACTGACTAGTCCTGGGACTAGAGGCCCAGGCAGGGGAGGAAGAAGGGCCTGCTATTACGCTGTAGCCTGATGCCAACCCCCCAGGAGCTGAGGGAGCATCTCCAGCCCCAAATTGAGCATAACAGCCCTCTGTATCCATGTCTACTGCCACAGTCTCAATTCTGCTTCCTTCCACTCTCCTTTAAATAGGATAAAGGCCCTCTGCCCAAGCCGAGCAGTGGTATCTCTCCTCAATATATGAGCAGACCCAAATCCAGGCTTCACCATAACAACCGAAGG
This sequence comes from Trachops cirrhosus, assembly GCA_028533065.1. Lineage (NCBI taxonomy): Eukaryota > Metazoa > Chordata > Mammalia > Chiroptera > Phyllostomidae > Trachops > Trachops cirrhosus. Next base: position 43,653,768 of record CM052552.1, read on the forward strand.
CTAAAATTCCCCCACCAGACTGACCTCTGAGGGCTGCTACCAGGCCTGGTTCCTGTGATTACTCCACCACACTATGACTCCTTAGGTTTGGGACTAGACTTTTAGCTTACCTGTGGCCCCATATTTCTCATTCCACAGCCTCCCAATATCACTGCAGGCCACACCAGCCACCCCAGCTACACTGTCTACATCATCTTCTGCAGTGGGTTCCCGGACCCCTGCCATGTCATCTTCATCTTCATCTCGGGTCTTGCTGCGGCAGCAGCTAATGCGGGCCCAGGCCCAGGAGCAGGAGAGGCGTGAGCGTCGGGAACAGGCTGCAGCCTCTCCCTTCCCCAGCCCTGCACCTGCCTCTCCTGCCATCTCTGTGGTTGGTGTTTCTGCTGGGGGCCACACATTGGGCCGTCCTCCCCCTGCTCAGGTGCCCAGGGAGGTGCTCAAGGTAAGGTCCAGAGGCCCTGGGAGGGGCTCCTGATGACTGGGAAGTGGTCCTGGTGGCTTTTAAGTGACGTCCTGGGGCTCTAAGGAAAGTCTTTAGGTACTGTTAAAAGTAGGTTGTGCTAGTATCCCATTTGGTTTAGGGTTTCTGAGATGTTCTTGTGGAATTGTGAGGGGCTCTTGGGGGCTGTAGGATGTTTTGGTGGACTGAGAAGGGTCGTAAGTGCCCCATGAGGGCCCTAGGGTCTGTGCAGTTGCTTTGTAGGAAAAGCTTCATGTACGTGGGATGCCTTAGGAGTTCTTTGGCCATTGGGATGTCTTAGAAAGCAATATGTAGTTCCTGGGTGTGTTAGGTGGTGACAGAGATGGGGTGGAGTCTTGGGGACTGTGACAGAGGGAGCACTAGAAACTGAGGGATTCTACCATCTGTGGGTGGATCCTAGGGGCTGTGAGGGATTTCCAAGAAAGGGAATTGGGGCCTGGGAGAGACTTAACAGTATTTTGGGGTTCTCAGATTCTGGGACTAGTATGCCCAGAGTCACCCTTCTGAGCCCTGTTCTACCTTGTCCCCTCCTGTCCCTCCTTCCCCTTATTCCATAGGTGCAGACTCATCTGGAGAACCCAACACGCTACCACCTGCAGCAGGCGCGCAGGCAGCAGGTGAAACAGTACCTGTCCACCACACTTGGGCCCAAGCTGGCTTCCCAGGCCCTCACCCCACCACCGGGGGCTGCTAGTGCCCAGCCGCTCCCTGCCCCCGAGGCCACCCATGCTACTGGCCCCACAGGCAGCGCCCCCAACAGCCCTATGGCACTGCTCACCATCGGGTCCAGCTCAGAGAAGGAGGTATGTGGCTGCAGGCAACCTTTCTATGCTCCACCCTCCAACTTTTTTTTTTAAGATTTTATTTATTTTTAGAGAGGAACAGAAACATCAATGTGTGGTCGCTTCTCATGCACCCCCCACTGGGGATGTGGCCCACAACCCAAGCATGTGCCCTGACTGGGATTCGAACCAGCCACCCTTCGATTCGCAGGCTGGCACTCAATCCACGGAGCCACACCAGCCAGGGACACCCTCCAACTTCTTTTAACCCTTTTCCATATTTACTTCTTTCCCCAGATTGATGATGTCATTGATGAGATCATCAGCCTGGAGTCCAGTTACAATGATGAGATGCTCAGCTATCTACCTGGAGGCACTGCAGGGCTACAGCTCCCCAGCACAGTAAGGTCCCAAGATGGCAAAGTTGTTCTGACAATTAGTACATCCCTATGTCGCTGAGACTGTACCAGGACTGACTGCATGTATAAGAGACTGCCACCTTGGGTTGTATTAAGATAGAGAGGGAGACTGTGTGATGATAACAGGGAATAGCAGTGTCCTGGGGCCTTGTGTTGGATTGCATGGAAAGGTAGACCTTGTAGATTTTGGTACGTATGGGCTGGGGACTTCACAGAGATACTAAGATATAGCAAGGTGCTCGAACCTCATTGCAGAAGAGACCAAGAGATGGGACTCTTAGCATTTTGAATGTACCAAGAGATTGGAACACACTAGAAGTCTCAAAACATGGTACTGTTGGACCTTGAAGTAATTCCATGTACCATGTCTCTTGCAGTGAACTGTGCCAACAGGCTGAGGCTCTACAGAGAGTGGATAAAATTTTCCAGAGTAAGGGATGTACCAATAAATTATAACAATCGGGTAACATCCCATGAGTCCCATAATTTGCTTTGGGAACAAAGCAAATGGCTATAGTTTTGTTTCTTTCCATCTTATCAAGAGGATAGAAGCATATATAAAAATGGCACCAGTTTATCAGAATTTTTTATTGATTTGGACATGGCTAGAGATTGGGGCCTCAGATGGATCCAGCAGATTGGTGGGGAGTGTTTCAAGAGATGGAACTAATTATTTCCAGATTAGTATGTTGTCCTAGAGTATCTTCAGGAGAGTGAAAATTGGAGAAAGCAATCTAGACAGACATAAAAGCAGCACTAGTTGTGCAGTTGAACAAGAAATCCTGGGAGACCAGAAAATGCAAGAACATACTGGAGTTAGAACCTTGGTGCATGGCAGCTGGAGACCGTGTGTATAAGGTGGTGTAGCGCAATCACAGCCAAAGACTAGAGATTGGGCTGGAACTCTCCATAAGGCCAGATTTGGGATGGAACATTGCCATGATCATTTCCCAAGGTCTAAGAAGATTGGGTTGATGTGTTCCAAGAATGCTGAATTGGAATGTCATGCTGGGATGGGGGACAGAGGGTTGCTAATGGACTGAAATGTTCCGTCAGAGCCCACAAAGACCTTGCAAGGGTGGTTTTGCAGCATTTCTTCTCAGAGTTAGCCCCAGAATTTGGGAGAGGGGCCTCAGAGCTCATGGAGGGGTTTAAGGGGCTGCAGGGGCATGGTGAACAAGCTGGGCAGACTCTGTCCCCAGCAAAGCAGGGTAGATCCACTTTACCCTGTCCTCCCTTATTCAGTCATTATGTGAATTTCCCTTAAAGGAGGAGGAAGGGTTCCTGTATGGGTCAGCCTCCCCTTGCATTAGAGGGCCTGTCTTTGGGGATGTGTGGAGGATAGGGAGCCTGGTTCTGAGATGAGGCCGAGCCTGTGGCCTATTGCCAACCATCCTTTCTCTGCCATGCCTGCCCCCAGCTGCCTGTGTCAGGGAATCTGCTTGATGTGTACAGTAGTCAGGGTGTGGCCACATCTACCATCACTGTCAGCAACTCCTGCCCAGCTGAGCTGCCCAACATCAAACGGGAGATCTCCGGTAAGGGCCAGGGTTAGCCCCATGTTCACCAGGTCTGGGGGTGGGCCTGGTTTTGGGGAAAGAGGTTCAAGCAGACAGAAACAAGGACTCTTTGCCTTCTTTGTCCACATGACCCATGGTCCTGCTGTCACCCCGCTGACTTTCGTCTTGGGTTTAACAAATGGTCTATCACTGTGGCTTGAAAAATAACAAAAAGTAGCATTTTAAAAAATTATTTATTTTTATTGTATTTTTTCCATTTCCATGTATCCCCCTTGTGCCCTCTTCTACCTCCACCCCTCTCTCCCACAAGAGTGGCATTTTTTCAAAAGTCACTTCCTCTGCCTGTGCCCATCAGAGCCTACCTCAGCAGCACGTGCTGCCCTCCGTCTTTTCCAGAAGGACCTGACTATTTTCACTCTCTTCCAGAAACAGAGGCCAAGGCCCTTTTGAAGGAACGGCAGAAGAAGGACAATCACAACCTAAGTGAGTGAGAGCACGTGCCCTTGCCGCTGTGCTCTGCAGCCCTTCCTCACTGTGTGCCCCTCCTGCTTGGGGGGCCTTTCCCTGCAACAGTTTCCCAATGTCTTAATTTCTTCTCTTCCCTCCTTGGCCTATTGATGATTATTTCCCACTCTTTTATCTCCCCTTTCTCCAAAGTTGAACGTCGCAGGCGATTCAACATTAATGACAGGATCAAGGAGCTGGGCACCCTCATCCCCAAGTCCAGTGACCCGTGAGTCTTGACTGGGAGCCCCAGGCTGGCAGAAGGTGGGGTGGGAGCCACAATCTCCTAGAATCATTTCCAGGGGGCCCTGCCCTGGGTGGGAAGCACCCAGTGGTTCTGCTCCTCTGGCCCATTCCCACCCAGCTTTCCTCACCCTGAGCCAGGGTTATTCCACCTCACCATGTCCCCACCTAAAATTTTAGGTTCATGACATTATGGTCCATGTGCCTCATCAGGTCACTGTACAACATAGGTACTTCATTTTCTGTTTATTTTGTGCTTCCTGTATTTGTTCAGGAAACAATGAACTTTTGCTTTGTGCCAGGTACTGTGCTAGGCCCTGAGGCAACCAGAGGGAATGAAACAGACAAAAATCCCTGACCTCATGGAACTGATATTTTAGTGGGGGCAGACAGGCAGCAAACAAGATAAATAAGTAAAATCCCTGCAATTATAATGGGAGGAAGAGCCCTGGCTGGTGTGGCTCAGTTGGTTGGGCATCATCCCACAAACTAAAAGGTCGCTGGTTTGATTCCTGGTCAGGGCACATGCCTGGGTTGCGGGTTTGGTCCCTGGTCGGAACATGTATGGAAGGCAACCGATCAATGTTTCTCTCTCACATCAATGTTTCTTCCCCTGTCTTTCTTCCTCTGTTCCTCTTTCTCTAAAATGTAGAAAAAAGGGAGCCCTGGCTGGTATGGCCCTGGGGATTGAGCACCGACCTGCAAACCAGTAGGTTGCTGGTTTGATTCCCAGTCGGGGCACATGCCTGGGTTGTGGGCCAGGTCCCCAGTTGGGGGCATGTGAGAGGCAACCGATCAGTGTTTCTCTCACATATTGATGTTTCTCTCCCTTTCTCCCTCTCTTTCTCTCTCCTTAAAAATGAGTAAAATTTTTAAAAAAGGGATAGGAAGATGAGGGAACATTGGATTGGGGAGGGTTACAATTTGGGGTGAGGAGAGGGTGGGGGGAACAGAACAGGCCTCAGTGGACAAAGCAACATAAACAGTCTAAGAGGAGGCAGGAGCTATGTGTTCCAGGGGAAGAGTGTTCAAGGCGGAGGGCATAGCTGGGCTGACAGCCCCGAAGTGGGAATGGCTTTCCATGTCCTGGGAACATTGAGAATCCAGTGTTGCTATAGTGAGATGAATCAGAGTCAGAGGTGAGAGGAGTAAGAGTAAACAGTCAGGTCAGAAAGGGCTTCCTGGTTTCGAAGGTTCCAGGCAGGAGGTGAGCATTCTATACCCTTGATGTAACCCTACCTCAAGATCTAGGCATGGGGTGGGGTACTCCATATACCTGGCACAACACCCCCAGATCCTGAGAGACTCCAAATGCAGCACTCCATTTTTTCCTCCCCCGCGACCCCATAGGGAGATGCGCTGGAACAAGGGCACCATCCTCAAAGCCTCTGTGGATTATATCCGCAAGTTGCAGAAGGAGCAGCAGCGCTCCAAAGACCTGGAGAGCCGGCAGCGATCTCTGGAGCAAGCCAACCGCAGCCTGCAGCTCCGAATTCAGGTCTGGAAGGAGGAGGTGGTGGCAGGGGTGAGGGGGGCTTCCTGAAGGCAGAGGCAGAGGAAGAACAGACCAGAATTTCCCCTTCTGACATAAATGGGGGATCCCGGGGCTTCCCAACTCCCATCATCATAATAATGGTGATAAATAGTAATCATAACATTATTAAAAAGAATAATAATAAATATTGGCTAGTGTGCATTGCGTTTATCTTGTGCCATGCACTGTGACAAGACCTTATCTCCACTTAATAAGTTAATCGTCACAATATCCCCATGAGACAGGGACCATTGTTCTATCCATTGTACAGTTAGGCCTCTGAAGCTCAGAAACTTTAAGCATCTTGCCTAAAGTTATGCAACTGGTGAGTGGTAGAGGCTGAATGTGAACCCAGAAAACCTGTCCTTCTAACTGTTACATTCCTCTGCCTCTGAGGGGCTTTGAACTCCATCTTATCCCACACCTACCCCATACTTTTTGCAGGAGCTCGAACTGCAGGCCCAGATCCATGGTCTGCCGGTCCCTCCCACCCCAGGGCTGGTCTCCCTGGCCACAACTTCAGCCTCTGACAACCTCAAGCCAGAGCAGCTGGACGTTGAGGAGGAGGGCAGGCCAGGCGTAGCAACGTTTCATGCAGGGGGGGGCCCTGTCCAGGGTGCTCCCCATCAGCAGCCCCCAGTGCCACCTTCAGATGCCCTTCTGGACCTGCACTTTCCCAGCGACCATCTTGGGGATCTAGGGGACCCCTTCCATCTGGGACTGACGGACATTCTGATGGAGGAGGAGGAGGGGGTGTTGGGGGGACTGCCAGGGGACGCCCTGTCCCCACTGCGGGCTGCCTCTGACCCCCTGCTCTCTTCCGTGTCTCCCGCTGTCTCTAAGGCCAGCAGCCGCCGCAGCAGCTTCAGCATGGAGGACGAGTCCTGATCAGGCCTCACCCCTCCCCTGGGATTTCCCCACCCAGGAAAGGAGGATAAGTCAAGATGAGGTGTTCTGCCTTTCCCTTGCCCTCCTATGAGACTGCCCTGCCCAGTGTTCTGGGGGAAGAGATGAGGCCCCACCCCTATAACAGGCAAGGAGGAGGAGTCAGGTGATGCCCGTCCCTTCCCCACAGGTCCAGCCAGCACCTTGTGAGCAGAGCCTGTTTGCTGGAGATCCCAGCTGTGCCCCAACCCCATGGGACCCACCCTTGCCCAGGCAAAGGAAGGAGACAGGATGAGGTCTGTCCCTGTCCTCTGGGAACTACCCTAGCCAGGTCTGAGATCAGGATGTGTCAGAATGCTGTATCATCCACCCTCATAATGGCCACTCTTGCTTGCAAGGAAGAGGAGTCAAAATGATGGAACTCCCACCCTGGGGTTTACCAACCCTGTCCCTTTACTATGGTCCCTGCCCTGCCCAGGTCAGAAACAGAAGTGAGGATGAGAACCAGATCCTTTATTTGGGAAATTGGGTCATGGCCTAGCAATGGAGGAGCCGGGCCATGCACCTTCCCTATAGGAAGGGCCCAGCCGCCAGTATTTCAGGTATGGAAGAGTGTATAAGATCAGGCCACCATGTGGAGATCACAGTCCTTATTCCTCAGCAACATCCCATCCAAGCATTCCACTGCAGGGAGGAGTAGTACTTAGGATCCTTTCCTTAACCTGAAAGAGAACCTGGTGATTTAACCTAGGAAGGCTTTGAGCTGACCTTGCCTTTGGGGAAGGGGGGCAGATCTTGAAATCTTGTGGGTTGACATTCCAGATCTAGATCAGGAGTGAGTTAGGCCCCTACCCCTGGGCAGAGATGCCTCCTTCCTCTTTCCTTGAAGGATCATTTGAGGAGGTGATGGGTAGTAGGGGATATTGAGTCCAGGTTCCCAGAACCAGCACCTGTTACTTTATTTCAATGTGTAGAGGAACACAATGATTAAGAAAGGGACACTTCTGGGGATTTCCCCAGCCTGGGAAAAAAAGTAGAAGCCTGTCCCACCAAGGCAGAGGCTTGGAGGAAAGGTTGTAAAAATCATGTATTCCTCTTTTGTTTATCTGATTTTTTACTGACCCCCCTATTCAGAAGTTGGTAACCCCCAACCTCTGGCCTTCACCCAGCTCTCCATTTGAAGGAATCGTTCTCATTTCAGAGTTTTCAACAGACACTCCTTACCCTTCCTACCACGTATACACCAGGTTGTCACCTTTGGATTGTTAGGGCTAGGCCCCAAGAAGGGTGTACTGAGGGGTCTGTAGGTTTGTGATTAAATAAATGCTAGGCGTGTTTCATGCGCTTTTATCTTTGGCAAAGAGTCTCCTGTCCTTGCTTTGACTATGCAGTGAGCAGGGCTCATGCAAGCCAGGAGGAAGGAAGGTTCTCAGAAGAAATCGATTTAAGAGGGATGGATGAAAGAATTTAACTAGGAATCAGGGATGGAGGAAAGCAACCTGCACACAAAAGCAGTCAGTCTGTAACTGCCTGTCAGGCACCTTCCTGTTAGGTGCTTCACCTAATTGATTCTAAGGAATATTCTAAAAGTGCTGATAATTATTTCCATTCATGTTTAAAGAAACCAAGGAATAGAATTTAAGTATCTGAAGATAAATCGCTGGTAAATGGAAGAAGAGCTAAATGGTAAAGTTAGGTGAGTGAGGGCTCTGGTTTGAGTAATGTCACTGAGGGCAGGGGGGACAAAGATTTTTCTTGCAAGTTCACTTTTGAAACTGCTAAGGAAGTGTGAAGATACCTACTGGCTGGCAGTAGAGGCATTCCAGGTTGGATGAGAGGCAAAGACAAACCATAAAGGTCAGGAACGGGCAAGCAGTTCCATTTTGGAGCAGATGTTCACATTTTGGGGGAATTTTAGAGATGAAGAGACAAAAGTATCTTGAAGGCTGGGAATAAATATTCCTGGAATTTCTCAACCGGACTGACTGACTCCTGGGACAGGCATCAGGTTTGGTCTGGTGTCTCCCCCAGCAGACCACCCCTGAGCACTGGAATCCAGTCTGGTCCTTTGTCTTCCTCAGGAGACTGAGCAGACTACTTTCTAGCTTATCATCACACTGTGACTCCTAAAGCCTGGTTAATCTACCACCAGACTGGTGATTCTGTAATACCTTCATTTTTTTCTCCTCAGATTTGCTATATTCTCTTTATTTTATAAAAACGTGAAATACCCAGAAGTGTTACTGAAGTTTCTATTCTGAAATAATTTTAGGTTTACAGAAGAGTTGTAAGGACATTAGAGGAAGTTTCCATACCCCCTCACCCAGCTACCCCTAATGTTAACATCATACATAACTATGCTGCATTATCTATGCAAAGGGATTAACATTGCCACAGTACAGAAAGTCAGTTTAAGACTTTGGATTTCACTGGTTTTTCCATGAATATTTTTTTTTTCTGTTCTAGGATTTGAGTAAGGATACTCTGTCTGTCATCTATTTCTGTGTAATAAATTACCACAACCTTAGTGGCTAAAAAAAAAATGCGTTCATTATCTCCCAGTTTTCATGGGTCAGGAATCAAGGTTGGCTTAGCTGGGTCCTTTACTCCAGAGGCTCTGACCAAGGTGCAATCAAGGAATATGGGCAGGATTAAGGACTCATGTTAAAGTGGAACTGGGGAAGGATCTGCTCTCAGCTCCCATGGTTTTTGGCAAGATTCAGTTAATCTGCAGCCTGTTGAATTGTAGGGCCTTGGTTCCTTCCTGAGGTTCCTCAGTGCTTGCCGCTTGTACCTTTCCTTCCGTGAGGCAGCTTACAGCATGGTAACTTGCTTCATCAAAGCCAGCAAGAAAGTTGGCAAAATAGAAGCCAAAATCTCTTGTAATCCAATCATGGAAGTGCCTTACCCTGAATGTCCAAGCATTCTGTTGGTTAGAATCAAGTAACTGAATGGAATTGAAACTTGTTACAAAAGACTATGCATATTAGGCAGGGAACATTGAGAGGCTATCTTGGAAGTACCCTACCACAGATTCCACATTGCATTTAGCTGTTACATCTTCTTGGTCTCTGACAGTTTCTCAGGCTGTCCACTAAACATTGTGATTCCAGAAGCAATGAATAAACCTAGTACCCAGATCTTGGTTTCTAAATGCTGTTCTCTAATAAAAGGAACCAAGGCTCCTTGGAGAAATGACTGATTTTAAGGCCAGGGTGAGGAAATTCAAGATGAGCCTGGAGCATTGTTTAGTGCCAGAAAGTAAGAAGTACAAAAAAAAAAAAAAAGATGGGAGCATGTCATAAGGATACAGGAGCCAACCTGAAAGCTCCCAATGGACAAAGCTGGAACAACTTGAGCAACCAAAAAGATAGTACTGCATTACACTCCAAACAATATCCGTGATTCCATGATGTGTAAGTGGTATGATTGAATAAATAAATGCTAGAGTTGGGTTAACTCCCTTATGTAGGAATTTCAAGTAATAAATATAGGAGAAATGAGGGAAATAGAAAATTACCATTAGAATATGACTAATAATTTCTGTAGATCTGATCCAATAAGTGCTAAAATTAGTGGGCAAAACTTTAAGGTGAACACACCCACCTTAAAGTAGTGTGCCTCCAAAATATTTATTAAATATAGGCATAACTTAGAGATACTACAGAGTTGGTTCCAGACCACTGCAATAAAGTGAATCTTAATCTTTGTTGGTGGAGGGTCTTGCCTTCAATTTGTAAAAAAAAGCACCAAAAAAGTGCAAAAAAAGAAAAAAACTATGTATTTGATTCTCTTCCCCCTAAGAGCTGGGCTTAACCGGTAATTCCCCTTCTCCTCTTGAATATAAGATGGATTCAGTGACTTACTTCTAATGACAAGAGTATGAAAAGTGAAATAGTAATTTTGCAGTGTAGAAATCTGGAAGACAACCTTAACCAAGAGATGAATGTTAATGTCACCAGTAATAAGGCATGGCTGTGATGCCCCCTATGATGTGATGCAGTGAGGACATTTCACTTTTATAGTATTATTCCAAACCCCATAACCCCAGTGCAATCATGACAAAATACCAGAGAAACCCAAATTGCGGGACATCCTACAAAATACTCAACCAATATTCTTCAAAAGTGTCAAGCTCACAAAAGACAAGGAAAAACAGGTTGTGTATTTAAGTAAACAAAATTGTTTTTGTCTCCATCTGTCAATTCCAGCTTTTTAGGGGGGGAGGCCATGAGACCAAAACTAGTATCATTCTACAGATGTGTTAATCAAGGCTCCCAGACCTATGCTCCCCTGGATGGTGTGTTGGTGAGAGAGAGAGAAGGGAAGCACGCAGTAACCTTTTTTCTTCCTATGTCAGTTTCAGGACCCCCTAGTAGGAAAGTGGAGCCTAGGCAGAGACTAGGTTATAGCTGAGCTGGGGGGTAAGGTTGTTGATCAGACTTCAGGATTGAGTGCATCAAAACAACTTTGCAGAGATGTGGGGGGTGGGGGTGGGTCTAGAAATTACCACAGGTGTTTTAGGTCTTTAACTGAATACTAGCCTGTGCAGGGTTAGAGCAAGACACTGTGAGGCCAAGCAGAGATCAGTCCTGGGTTTCCATCAGCTGAGTGGATTCTTGCACAGTTCTGACATTGGTGTTTTGACTAGCTTGAGTGGAGGGCCCTCACCCAGTACTCCAATGAGAAATAGACACACCAGAAAGGCCCCACATTAAGAGTACAGCCACCTCAGGCCCAGAGTGGCTAGAGATTCTAAAATATCCTAAAAACATGCCTCAAAAAGATTAAGGGGAATTGTGAGATTTAGAATGTATGTAACAACACAAAGGACAGGATTTGGGAAATGAAACTACTGCTGCAAATGTTTTCCATCCCATATGAAATGGTATAGTATTAACTTTAATTTGTGATAAATTAAGTATGAATTTTGTAATCACCAGGGCAACCTGTAAAGAAAATAATGAAAATAGGTACAGCTGAAAAGGCAGAAGAATAACAATTGAATATTAAAATATATTTGGTTAATTCAATAGAAGGTGAGAAAGGAAGAACAGAAGATTGAAAATCAGAAGAAACAAAACAATGTGATAGAACTTAATCTGCCATATCAATAATTCCATGAAATATAAAGGGGCTAAGAGCTCCCATTAAAGGCAAGGATTTTGAGGCCAGAAAAAAAAAAGACCTACCCAGAGCTGGAATTAGGATAAGGCAAGAGGGGTGCTTTCCTTGGGTGCAAAATTTAAAAGTATGCCAAAAAACTCAGTAATCGGGTTTAACAATATTTTAATCAATATTGGAAAAAATGCAAAGCAATCCATGATGCCCAAAATATCTAAATTTTACATCACAACAGCATTCTACCCTGCACTTTGACTATTCCTGCCAAGGATCATGTAAGTTGTGTGGAGTGGAGGGGAGCAGGCAGGCTCAATGACATAAAAAGTCTCTCATTTGCAATTTCTTTTGAAGGTCATTGTTCCATCCTGAGGGAAGTCGACAGGTTTTTTCCATTGTTTATACCTGCAATCTACAGTATTGTAAGGTAAAAGGGAAAGTTTTGTTTTTATTACAGTACATGTTTGTGTGAATTTTTAAATATTAAGAGCACTTAAGTAATACCAATTTCATTTGTTAATACATTTGACTTTTTAAAAATGAAACGTCATCAAATATCAAACATATTCAGAACAATTTTTTTTACCAGGAAAAAATTAACCAGGACACATTTAACTTTACTCAATTAAACCACTGATAAATAGTTCATCATTATTAAATTCTTTTATTAAAAAATTATTTGCACTACTTGTTTTTCACCAGGTTTGTCTGGGAATCTGGTGCATAGTTTTCTGCTGTTTGTTATGATTGATTTTTGCATTTTTGATATATATTGTTATGTACACCTATTTTGTTAAATATTATAATTTATATGAATAATTAATATAAATCAAGTGCATAGTATGCATATCTACTGTAACTAAATATTGAATTAATGAGAATAAATATATTTTAAATTTATACTAAAATTTTTCTATACAACTATGTCATCTAAAAAGCCAAGTGGTGCAAAATTCAGGAAAAAAGAAAAATGTGCAGAAATGAATCATAATTATAGGGAGGACTACAGTTTTTGCCATAAACCTCAGTATTCTGACTACTGAAAATGATCCTTTTTTATCTTAATTTTTGGAGTTTTATTGAGATATAATTGACATACGACCCTGTGTAAGTTTAAAGTGTACAACATAATTATTTTATATACATATATTGTGAAACTCTGGGATAGACTAGCAGATGGGATATTCTTTTATTTTTTTAATTAAAAAATTTTTTTCCTCACCTGAGGACATTTTTTTTCATTGCCTTTAGACAGAGAGGAAGGGAGAGAAAGAAAGAAAGAAAGAAAGAGGGAGAAACATCAATGTGAGAGAGAAACATCGATTGGTTGCCTTCTTGTATGCGCCCTGGCTGGGGATTGAAACCGCAACCTGGGTATGTGCCCTGATTGGGAATCAAACCTGCCATCATTTGGTTTACTGGACGATGCTCCAAACCAACTGAGCCACACAGACCAGAGCAAGATGGGATATTCTTACATCTACTCTAAAACTGCATTAAAGAGACTTCTGGTTAAGATGGCAACGTAGGTACTCACCTCCTCCCACAACTACATCAAAATTACAGCTAAACTACAGAAAAACCATTCAGAACTGCCTGAAACCTGGCTAAACGGAAGTCCTAAAAGTAGGTAATAAAAGAAGCAGCAACATCAAGACTGGTAGGAGGGGCAGAGATATGAAATGGGCTGATCCCACACTCACACGTAGCAGATGAAAATTGGGGGGATATCTCGGCTTCCTCCCACCAGGCCCCACAGCCCAGGGTTCCAGTGCCAGGAAAAGAATTCCCCATAACTGCTGGCTGTAAAAACCAGCGGGGATTGAGGCTGAAGAATACAGAGGGCTGCCTGAGTCCAAGAAAGTTCTCTTAAATGGTCTGCACATGGACTTACTCAGACTGATTGCCTCTGAGCTCCAGCACTAGGGCAAGCCACTTGAAAAGCACTAGAGACATAAAGGTAGAAAATGAATTATCCAAAATCAAGACAACAGCAGGGGGCAGCTTTCTCCCAGGCAGAAGTGCTAGCAGAGGCCATTGTTCGTTTGGTGAGCCCTACACCCACAGAGCTGGCAGGCAGGCAGGCACTGTATCTGAGACTCCATCAACCATGTTAACACTGTTTGACCTGCCCTGGCCATTCCTTGAGGCCTACCCTAGGTGTTTCCAGTGGCTTTTGAATAATATAATGGCCTACCTGGGTTTCATGCCTCAAATTTTCCTAAAATCTCTCAAGCAGCATCTGGCTTCAGTGTGCTCCATTATCTCTCACTAAGTGACCCCAAGCCCAGCACTAGCAGCAGCTGGCTTTGGTTCACAGCTTGGCCTAACCTGGGCACCTCCAAGCCCAGCAAAAGTAGCAGCCATTTGCAGATCACTTTTTGGTTCATGCTGGTGGGTCCAGGCAGAACACAGGTGGTGGCTGACCTTGGCCTCTGCCTCCCGAGAGGCCCCAGAGCCAGCATACCCAGTGGACAGCTTCAGACCACATCCATGTACCACCACCCAGCCACTTCCACAAGCGACACTCAAGGGGTGGACTCAGTGGGTGCAAGAGCCCCACTGAAGTAAGCCCCTGCATAGCTGATTCTCCATAGCTCTGTCCATAGCTGGTCAGAGTTCATTGGTCAGTGGTCACAGCCAATCCTTGCAGCTGATCAACATGGGGTAGATCCCTCCCATTGACATGCCAACAGCAAGCAAGGCTCAACTGCAAAAGGAAGCTATACGCAGCTCATATGGGGGGTGCACTCTGAGAGCCCAGCTTGGGTAATCAAGGACGCTGTCTCACTGGACCCCACAGAACACCTACTACATTAGGCCACTCTACCAAGGCAAGGACACATAGCAGCAGTACCTAATACATAGAAGCAAACACAGGAAGGCTGCCAGGATGAGAAGACAAAGAAACATGGCCCAACAGAACAAAACTCCAGAAAAAGAACTAAACAAAATGAAGACAAGCAATCTACTAGATGCAGAGTTCAAAACACTGGTTATAAGGATGCTCAATGATCTCAGTGAGAACTTCAACAGCATGAAAAAGGACCAGCCAGAAATGAAAGGTACACTAACTGAAATGAAGAATACTTTTTTAAAATTAATGTTTTACTGATTATATTATTAAGTTGTCCCAATTTTTCACACTTTGCCCCGCCTCCACCCAGCCAACCCCAACTCCTTCAGGTAATTCCCACACCATTGTCCATGTCCCTGGGTCATGTGTACAAGTTCTTTGGCTACTCTATTTCCTATACTGTACTGTACATTGCCATGGCTATTCTGTAACTATCAATTTGTACTTCTTAGTACCTTCATCTTTTCACCCATCCACCCAAACCCCTCCCATCTGGCAACCATCAAAACGTTCTCTGTGTCTATGATTCTGTTTTGGCTCTGCTTGTTTGTTTATTGTGTTTTATTTTAGATTAAATTATTGATAGATATGTATTTGTTGCTATTTTATTGTCCATATGTTTGATCTTCTTAAAGAGACCCTTTAACATTTTGTATAATACTGGTGTGTGGTGATGAACTCCTTCAGCTTTTTCTTGTCTGGGAAGCTCTTTATCTGTCCTTTGATTCTAACTGATAGCTTGCTTGTTAGAGTAATCTTGGTTGTAGGTCCTTGCTTTTCATCACTTTGAATATGTCTTGCCAATCCCTCCTGGCTTGCAAAATTTCTTTTGAGAAATCAGCTGACAGTCTTATGGGGGCCTACCCTTGTAGGTAGCTGACTTCTTTTCTCTTGCTGCTCTTAAGGTTCTCTCTTTGTTTTTAACCTTTGGCATTTTAAATATGATGTGTCTTGGAGTGGGCCTCTTTGGATAGCTCTTGTTTGGGACTTTTTGGACCAAATCACTGCCAAATCTGTATTATATGAAATAATACAATAGATGGTCTTTTTAAGAAGAAAAAAAGATTAGAAAATATGAACAATAAAATGGCAGTAAATTCATAACTATGAACAATTAAATCTGAAAAAAATCAAAATAAACAAACAAGCAGAACAAAAACAGATTCATAGATACAGAGAACATTTTGATGGTTGCCAGATGTGAGGGGGGTGGGTGAAAATGGTGAAGGGATTAAAAAGTACAAATTGCTTGTTACAGAATAGTAATGGGATTGTAAAGTACAGCATAAGGAATACAGTCAAAATATTCTAATAAATATTATGTCAGATGGGTGATCACTTAGTAAGTTACATAATGTCTAATCATTGGGTGTAACACCTAAAACTAATATAATAATGTATGTCAATTGTAATTGAAAAATTAAAAAAATGGCCCTGGCTGGTGTGGCTCAGTGGATTGAGTGACCACCTAAGAACCAAAGGGTTGCTGGTTTGATTCCCAATCAGAGCACATCCTGGGATGTGGGCCACATCCCCAGTAGGGGGTGCATGAGAGGCAACCACACATTGATGTTTCTCTCCCTCTCTTTCTCCTACCCTTCCCTTCTGTCTAAAAATAAATTAAATAGTCTTTAAAAAAAACTAAAACAAAATTTAAATGATTTTACCATATAACTCAGCCGATAAAGAACTAAAAATAAATCTACCTAAATATGGAAGAAACAAAAAGAAAAAGCTGAAGGAATTCATCACTAGCAGACATGTACTATAAGATATTAAAGGCAGTCCTTCAGGCAGAAGACAAATGATAACAGGTGGAAATCTAGATCAACACAAAACAATGATGAGCGCACCAGAATTGATAACTACTGTGTTGGCCAAAAAGCTCATTTAGTTTTTTCTGTAAGATAGCTTAGTTTTCTTAAATTTCATTCAAAACAATTTTGTTAGATTGTATTGTGACAGCTGTCATATCAGTGTGCATTTTAAAAAACATCAAAGTTGGTGAATTTTTGTGCAACCATTTCAATATTAAAGATGGAAGACAATATACATTTTTGGCATATCATGCTTTATTACTTAAAGAAAGGTAAAAGCACAACTGAAATGGAAAATAAAATTAGTGCACCCCTGGCTGCTGTGGCTCAGTGGATTGAGCACCAGCCTGCAAACTAAAGGGTCGCTGGTTCGATTCCCAATCAGGGCACATGCTTGGGTTGCGGGCCATGTCCCTGGTTGTGGGTGCACAAGAGGCAACCACACATTGATGCTTCTATTCTTCTCTTTCTCCCTCCCTTACCTTTTCTCTAAAAATAAATAAATAAAATCTTAAAAAAAGAAATGTTAAAAATAGTATTTGTGCAGTGTATGGAGAGGTGCTATGACTGATCGATTGTGTGATACGTGATTTGTGAAGTTTCTTGATACTATTGACATTTTGGCCAAATAATTCTTTGCCATGGGACTGTCTTATGCATTGGGAGATGTTTAGCGGCACCTCTGGCTTCTACCCACTAGAAGCCAATAGCGGGAGATAGCCAACATACTCAAAACATCCAAATAAATAAAGTTATTGGTGAAAATGAAAAATGTGCTTCTTATTTTATGGAAAAAACTAAACGGACTTTGGGCCAACTCAATACATAGATAGACATAAAGATATTTTTCTTATTACTTAAATATCTTTAAAGGGCAACACATTGTTAAGAGAGAGAGGAGGAGAAACACCATATGGTGAGGACTATGACACATGTAGAAATAAAATATATGAACAACAATAGCACAAATAATGGGAAGGGATAAATGGGAATACACTGTTATAAGTTTTTTAATTTTATTTATTTTAGAGATAAGGAAAGGAAGGGAGAAAGACAGGGAGAAACAGCTGCCTCACACATGCCCCCATCTGGGGACCTGACCCAAAACCCAGGCATGTGGCCTGACTGGGAATTGAACAAGTGACCTCTTGGTTCTCAGGCCAGCACTCAGCCTACTGAGCCACACCAGCCAGAGCTATTATAAGTTTTTTTATAGTATACATTAAATAGTATACTGTCATTGAATGGTAGACTATAACAAATTAAGGGTTAATAATAAGTTGAAAATAAGTTAAACCCTAAAGTAACTACTAAGTGTTGTATATTAAAGAAGAGAAGTCTAAAATTTATTACCCCAGCTTCCACCTTAAGGAACAGAAAAATAAGAGGAAAATCAGCAGAAGAAATAAAATGATAAAATCAGACTAAATAAGACAAAAGACAGAAAAACAATAAGATAAATCAATGAAACCAATATTACTGAGAAGATCAATAAAATTGGTAAACATCTGGCCAGACTGAGCAGGATAAAAAGAGAGTAAGCAGAAATGACTGGTATCAGAAATGGGAGCAGTGACATCACCACAGGTTCTACAGATGTTCAAAGGATAATAAGGGATACATGCACACCAGTGTTCATAACAGCATTATTCACAATAGCTAAAAGGTGGAAACAACCCAAGTGTCCATGAACAGATTAATGTACAAACAAAATGTGGTATATACAAGGGAGAACTCCCAAAAAACCTGGAATTATCATCTGGAGGGAGGGCCCCTTGTAGTACAGGCTTCCCTCTCTGAGTGCATGTTCTGGAAACCCATCTGTATCAGTATACTGGCTGGCATTGTTGTGAGAGGCTGCATTCAGCTTCAGTGAATTTTTTTTGAAGACTCTTTCAACACATTTGCCCCTTTCATGATGGGTGATTAATGGGCACACCTGCCTACACCATGCTGAGCCTTCAGCAGTTTTTCACCCAAAACATCATGATGCCTGTGCCCCACCCTCTGTATTCACCCAATCTCGCCCCAAGCAATATTTTTTTATTGTCTCCACAGATGAAAAAATTCGTCAAGGTGAAAAATTTTGCTGATGTGGAAGAAGTGAAACAAAAAATGGCAGAAGCAGTAAAAGGCATCAAAATTGATGAGTTCAAAACTCTTTTCAGCAGTGAAAAAAATCTCTCCATAGGTATATTGCATCAAATGGACAATACTTTGAAGGTGACTGGAAGTTATACATGTAAGAATAAATGCATAATTTTTAATAAATAAACTCCAGTTTTGGGGGTCCCCTCTTGTATACATATAATGGAATACTATTTGACCATAAAAAGGAATGAAATTGTGACACGTGCTACAACATAAATAAATCTTGAGGACATTATACAAAGTAAAAATGCCAGACACAAAAGGACAAATATTGTATGATTCCATTTTTATAAGTTATTTATCTATAAAAGCAAATTCCTGGAGACAGAAAGCACAACAGAAGTTACCAGGGGTTGGGGACTAGGGAGAATGGGGAGGAAGAGAGTTTGTTTGTGTTGATGAAAAAGTTCTGGAAATACATAGTACTTATGGTTACACAACATTGTGAATGTGTTTAGTCCACTGAATTGTACACATAAAAATGGTTAGAGTTTATTTTGTGTATATTTTGCCACAAGTTAGAAAAAGAATAATAGGGGAATATTATGAACATTTTTATGACAATAATTCTGGCAACAATATCTTGAAAGACAAAAAAATACCAATCAACACCCACTTAGAAAGAAATAGATAACTTGAATAATCTTTATCTATTAAAGAAATTGAATTTGTAATAAAACATCTTCCCACAAAGGAAATTCCAGATCCAGATGGCTTCCTTGGGGAATTCAATTAAATATTTAAGGAAGAAATACTAACAGTTCTATACAAAACCTTTCAAAAGATTCAAAAGGAGTGATACTTCCCAACTCATTCTATGAGACCAACATTACTCTGATACTAAACCAGAAAATGTCATTATAAGAAAACTATACACAACTATCCTTCATGAACAAAGATGACAAAGTTCTTAACAATATTTTATTAAAACAAATCCAATTATATATACAAAAGACAATACATTAAGATATAGTTGAATTTACTCCTGGAATGCAAGAAAAACTATATGATCATCTCAACAGATGCAGAAAAAAACACTTGATAAAATCCACCATCTAATCCTGATGTTTTCTAAAAACCCACAGAAAATTAGAAAAAAAGGTAGTATCTCTTCAACATGATAAAGAGCATTTACAAAAAAACCTATAGAAACATCAAACTTAATGTTAAAAGACTTGAATGCCTTTTCCCCTAAGATCAGGAAAGCAAGGGTTTCCACTCTTATCACTTCAGTTCACTATTTTGCAGGAGGTTATAGCCAGTGCAAAAAAAGCAAGAAAGAAATAAAAGACCTACAGATTGGGAAGGAAGAAAAGAAGTTGTCTTTAAAAAAGTGTTTTATTGATATTCAGTTATACTTGTCCCCATTTCCCCCCATTACTCTCCTCTGCTCTACCCACCCCCCCAAAGAATTTGTCTTTATTGGGAGATGACATGATCACCTATGTATAAAGCATATAAAATCTACCAAAAAGCTACTAGAACTAATGAGTGACGTTAGCAAGATCGCAGGATATAATATCAAAATACTACACTTAGTTGCATTTTTATATACTAGTAATAACCCATAGAAAATTGAAATATTAGTTTGCAAGCCAGAGCTCAATCCACTGAGCTACACCAGAAAATTGAAATTTTAAAATACCATTCATAATTGCACAAAAAATGTGAAAGTACATGTCCAAAACCTGTACAGTGAGTACAAAACTTTGCTGAGAAAAAATTAAAGATCTAAACAAATGGAGAAATACACCATGTTCATGCATTAGAAGACCCATTATTATTAAGATGTCATTTCTCCCAAGATTGATCTATGGATTCAACAATCCCAGCAGGTTTGTGTGTTTTGTTTGTGTTTGTTTGTTTGAAGATTTTATTTATTTTAATTTTAGAGAGAGGGGAAGGGAGGTAGAAAGAGAGGAAGAGGAACTTCAGTGTGTGGTTGCCTCTCCCACGCCCCCTACTGGGGACCTGGCCTGCAACCCAGTCAAGTGCTCCCACTGGGAAAGTTTGTTTTGTTTTTGTTTTTGTTTTTGTAGAATTCACAAGCAGATTCTAAAATTCATATTGAAATGCAAAGGATCAAAACAACTTTGAAAAGCAAGAACAAATCTGGAGGACTTGCACTTTCTGACTTGAAGACTTACTGTAAAGCTGTAATAATAAGACATTGTGATATTGATGTCAAGACAGCCAAATAACGGAGTGGAAGAATTGGATGAAGGTGGCCAAAAGGCACATACTCTTACTTTAAGTAAGTTTTAGTGATTTAGTGTACGGCATGATGACTTTAGTAAACACTGCTGTATGGTATATTTGAAAGTTGTTGAAGAGAGTAGATCCTAAGTTCTCATCATAAGGAAAAAAAACCTCTGTCTCTCTCTCTCTGGTATCTATATGAGACAATGGATCTTAACTAACCTTTGTGTGGTAATCATTTCACAATATATGTAAGTCAAGTCATTATACTGTACACCTTATACAGTGGTGTGTGTCAATCTTATATAAATAAACTGGAAAAAATAAGACAGACAAATACATCAATGAAAGAAAACAAAATCTCCAGGACTGGACCCACACGTATATGGTCAACTGTTTTTTTTTTTAATATTTTATTTTTTTGCCCTGGCTGGTGTGGCTCAATGGATTGAGCGGCCGGCATGCAAACCAAAGGGTCATGGGTTCGATTCCCAGTCAAGGCACATGCTTGGGTTGTGGGCCAGGTCAGGTGCCCAGTCGGGGGTGCACCAGAGGCAACCACACATTGATGTTTCTTTCCCTCTCTCCTTCCTTTCCCCTCTGTCTAAAACAAACAAACAAACAGACAAGATTTTTTATTTTTGTTTTTAGAGGGAAAGGGAGGGAGCAAGAAAGGGAGAAACAATGATGAGCTGTCTCTCAAATGCTCCTAACCAGCGACCTGGCCCGCAACCCAGGCAGGTGCCCTGATTGGAAATCAACCGGGAACCTTTTGGTTTTTGGCAGTGGTCCCAACCTTTTTGGCACCATGGATGGTATTCGGGGAAGACGTGGGGGAAGCGGGGACAGGAGACAGAGGTCAGGCGAGGTTTGCTAGAGGTCTGGTTTGTAAAAGGCCGTGGACCTATACCAATTGGGACCCCTGGTTTGCAGGACCACTCCCAACCCACTGAACGATGCCAGTCAGGGTGGTTAGTTGATATTTTGACAAAGGTGCAAATGCGGTGCAGAATGGAAAATATTTTCATCAAACAATATTGAAACAGATATCCACAAGTCTTAAAAAAATCAGAACAGTGATTGCCCCATGGGGAGGGGATTGACTGGGAATGAGTAAGAGCGACCCTTCTTGGGATTGATGTAAATACTCTACTTCTTAATAGGGGAATGGGCTGCTTGAGTATATTCATCATTTATCAGAATGCTATGAATTTTGTGAATTTTATTCCGTGTATATTTTGCCTTTAAAATGCCTGTAAACAGATATTGAACTCTCGTAAATAGATTTGCTTTTGCAGAGACATAGGTTAACAATTCTGAAATTCCCTAACCCAGGCTTGAGGAAACAAGTGAATGTATTAGAAATTACTGAAGCCATTTACTTACTAAAGGGGTTATAAATACAAGAAGGAAGTTACAAATATGAGTGGAGGAACACAAGAATGTACCCCTGCAGCGTTGAATGAAAATTAGAGGTATCAAGATGATCTCATGATTTTAGATAAGACATAGAGAGAGAACAATGGCCCTGGCTGGTGTGACTCAGTGGACTGAGTACTGGCCTGTGAACTGAAAGGTCGCTGGTTTGATTCCTGGTCAGGGCACATGCCTGGGTTGTGGGCCAGGTCCCCAGTTGGGGGCGTGTGAAAGGCAACAGGTCTATGTATTTCTTCCACAGATGTTTCTCTCCTTCTCTTTCTCCCTTCCTTCCCTTCTCTCTAAAATAAATAAATCAAATCTTGTTTTTTAAAAGAAGAAAGAGAACTCTGTGTGTGAATGTGTGCATGTATTTCCTATGTCTGTTCATTGACAAGGTCTAGAGGCAGAAAGACCTCTAGTGATGATCAAGGAGCCCACACAGGGTACAGATTTGGTTTCATTTTCCATTTTTAAATTTTTATTTTGAAATAATTTCAGACACAGAAAAGCTGCACATTAACAATTCTTAGATACCCTTCATTCAGATGCTCCTTATGTTAACATTTTGCCATGTTTCCTTTACCATTCTGCCTCTTTCTCTCTGCATCTCTCTGGATCTTTCTGGGAATCATCTCTCTCTCTCTCTCTCTCTCTCTCTCTCTCTCTCTCTCTCTCTCTTTCTCTCTCTCTCCCTCTCTCTCTCTCCCCCCCCCAAAGACCATGCCTGGGCTTGGTGATTCAGTAGTAGGACTCACAGGATTCAGCATATAGTTGTATTCAGCTAAAACTTCTCAGTGAAAGGATATATATGTGATAGCATCAACAGGGGAAAAGGGACACAGGGGGAGTCTGGAGAAATCCATGCACATACTCCTTATTCTGTCCATCTCCCTTGAGCAAATGGAACAGGCACAAGGGACAAAATCTGGAGGAAAGCAGGCACAAGCTTCCAAGAGTCTTCTCCCAGTGGAGTCACACAAGATGCATTTAATTCCTCCAGCAAAGAGTTGTGACAACACATGTGATGTGCTGTCGGTCAGGGAAGCTCATTAGAGACACAGTGCCCAATGTTTTCACTGGGACATGGTCAGGAGTCACCTTCTATCTAGCATGTACCAAAATTCCAGACTCTCTGAAGGAATGCAGGTGCTCAGCATAAATTACATTTTTGTACAAACAGGTTAGGCCTAGTGAACCATTCTTATAATTTAGAAAAGATTTTATATCAATGTAGGGAATTGTTTACCAGCCAAGTTTCCAAATGCTAGTCAAGGGCTAACCTTTCAATCAAGCCTCTATAAGGCTAGGCAATCTCAGGCCTACTATGTTAACTGTTTTCTGTACAAAAACCTGCAACAGGATGTCCCACCGACATCCTTTATAATAAATAAAAAACTTTTTCTCTGGTACAGGATTAAATCCAGGATCACATGTTGTATTTAGCTGTCATGTTCCTTCAATCTTTTTGAAATTGAATCACTTCCATACTTTTTCTTTTGTTGTTGTTGTTGTTGTTGACCTTGAAGTTTCTGAAGAGTACAAAACTTTTTATTTTGTAAATTGTCCCTAACCTTGGATTTGCCTGATATTTTCTGATAATTAGATTCAGGTTATGAATTTTTGGCAGAAACACCACAGAAGTTATGTGTCTTTGTCAGTACATCACATCAAGAAGCTGGAAATACCGGTTTGTTCCCATATTGTTGATGTTAATGCTGTCCACTTGGTTAAGGTGGTGTCCACTGGGTTTTAGTTGGGGACCACTTTGTGTGGTATCGGAGACTGTATCCCCACCCAAGCAAGGCCTTGAAAGAGGCCTGTAAGTCTCAACTGGAATGCCAGGAATGCAGGAGGCAAACATGACCCGATACTAGCACTGAGGGTTCCCATGGGAAATCAGGCCTGAGGATGCATTCCTTTTGAAGCTTGCTTTGCTTTGTATAGCCCTGTTGAAATAAACCAGATGTTTAAGTTCAAAGCATAAGGAATGAACTTATCTTATGAAACTTGAACATCTGGCATCAGCATGTCTAACAGACCCTGACCTGAGGCGGATCTCTGTTTCTTCAATGGTTATCTATAGATAATACCTGTTTTTGTATGACTATAGCCTTTTGACATTCATTAATAAGCTATGCGTGCATGCTGTATACCCCTATACATACAGATCCCAATTAAAGCCATTTTGGAGAAAGGCTCGGGGCATTTTCCACTAGAGGGAATTGGCACCCCCTTCCCCCCAGATGTATTGTGTCTGGGCCAACTCATTTCATCTGTAACCTGGAGAACTCTGATGGATGGGGTTCCCCTCAGATTTTTCCAGTGTAGTCACACTTGTTCCATTTTAACTAAGAAATGATTTGCAAGGAGACCCTTTGATACTATGTAAATATAGTGTTTTTCATCACACTTTTACCCACTAGTGTAAGCACCCATTGATGATTCTTCCTTGAAATAATTATTACAGAAGTGGTTGCTAAACAGTGATTTTCTAATTCTATCATTCCTTCTATATTTATTAGTTGGTGTTCTTCTGTAAGGAATAGCTTCCTTTCATCCTCCATTTATTTATTTAGATCAGTTTGGACCTCTAGATTTTTTTAAATTCAAACTCATTCAATAGATGGTAAAACAAGATGCCTCGAGATCATCTTGTACTTTCCTTACCCCAGCCCTGGAATCAGATTTCAACAAGAAACCCTAGTTTCTGTTAGTGAAAAGTGATAATTAGACAGGAGAAATCAGTTAGAGGCACATGAATTAGAAAAGAATAAAGATATTTATTTTCAGATGATATGATTTTATATCTGGCAAACCCTAGAGAACCAATGATAAAACCAACTCTAATAAGGAAAATATTCAGAAAAGTGGAAATATATAAAATTAACATAGAAAAGTCAACAGCCTTCATATATACAAGTAAAAACCAGTTAGAGGATATGATAGAGAAACCCCCATTTACAATAGCAACAAAGAAGACAGTATACCTTAAGAAGAAACCTAACATAAAATGTGAAAAAAAATCTATGTGAGGAAAAAGGTTTTAAAGATTTTACTTATTTATTTTTAGAAAGAGGGGAAGGGAGGGAGAAAGAGAGGGAGAGAAACATGAATGCGCGATTGCCTCTCACACAGCCCTCAACTGGGCACCTGGCCCACAACCCAGGCATGTGCCCTGATTCAGAATTGAACTGGCCACCCTTTGGTTTGCAGGCCAGCACTCCATCCACTGAGCCATACCAGCCAGGGCTATGTGAGGAACATTTTTGAAAAGATTTTATTTATCTATCCTTAGAGAGAAGGAAGGCAGAGAGAAAGAAAGGGACAGAAAACCCATGTGCATGAGAAACATAGATATGCTGCCTCCCACACCCGGCTAACTGGGACTGGCCCTGAAACCCAGGCAACCACCCCTTGGTTTGTGGTACAACCCCAGCCCACCAAATCACACCAGCCAGGGCTGGAGTATTTTGTAGTGACAGAGAAAAAATTATAGGAACAAGTCAAAGGGACACAAAACTCAACTTGAAGGAGCTCCCACTGGCCAAATCTGGGACAATTTGAACATCAAAGGAAATTATATTGATTGATTATAATTCATTGAATAAAAAAAGAATATGAGTGTACAGATATAAATACTTACATAAATGAGGGAGAAGAGAAAACTCTTCCTTACAGTAGAATAGCAGCTAATACATATGAAAGGAATATTGGTGTTAGGAAATCACCAACGGATGCTGAAGTCAATGTTTCAAAAATTTTATATATATGGAGAGAATGGTACAGCAAAGTTGGCAAAATGTAAACAATGGACGAATCTGGGTAAAGGGCACATAGAATTTCCCTGTATTGTTCTTGCTTTTCTGTATGTTTAAAATTTTATCAAAATTAAGTCTCCCCCACAAAAAAATAAAAGAAAATAGGAGGTATTCTAGTACTGGTATGTTGTCACTAACCATGGTAATTTTAAAAATTTTTTATTTTTTATTTTTTTTAGAGAGGGGAAAGGAGGAAGAGAGAGAAACACCGAAGTATGGTTGCCTCTCATGCGCCCCCTACTGGGGACTTAGCCCCGCAACCTAGGCATGTGCCCTGACTAGAAATCAAACCCGGGACACTTTGGCTCTCAGGCAGGCGCTCAATCCAATGAGCCACACCAGCCATGGCTAATTGTTTTATTTCCCAAATAAAAACTACTGTTTGGCTAGCAGGGGTTTGCAGAGAAGGGCCAGAAAGCACAATAGGCTAACGATGCACTTTAATACTTAAACTGGAATGTTCCTGGTGTTTTGCCACCCTGTTTTTGTTTTGTTTCGTAAGTCCATGAAATATCTATTTTATTATGGTTTTATATAACACTGGTTGAAATGTTTTTAAAAGATTTTATTTATTTATTTTTAGAGGGGGAAGGGAGGGAGAAAGGGAGAAACGTCAGTGTGTGGTTGTCTCTCGCGCGCCCTCTACTGGGGACCTGGCCCGCAACTCAGGCATGTGCCCCGACTGGAAATCAAACAGGCGACCCTTTGGTTCGCAGGCGGGCGCTCAATCCACTGAGGCACACCAGCCAGGGCGAAATGCTTTTTTTTTTTACTGAAGATTTTTCATTTGATTTACTGTCACTCTTTCTTCTCAGGTATTTTATTTTATTTTAAATCCTCACCAGATACTTTTATTAATTTTTGAGGGAGGGAGAGAGAAACTTCAATCGGTTGCCTTCCGAATGTGCCCTAATCAGGGATGGACCCCGCAACCTGTTGATGTACAGGACGACACTCCAACCAAATGAGCCACCCGGCCAGGGCTCCTCGCAGGTATTTAAATTTATTGGTTAGGTCCTTTACTTAACATGATGTACGTCATCATATTAAGAAAATCAACATCAAATCTTAAAAAAGAAGAAGAGGAAGAAGGAGAAGGGCAAGGAAAAAAGAGAGAAGAGAGGAAGAGGAACAGAAGAGAAGAGAAAAGAGGAGAGAAGAGAAGGCCAAAGGCTTCATAGGAGGCGGGATCCCCGTTTGGAGTTACACTGGGGAAGGCAAGAACAAGACCAACTCAGAGCTTCCGCTTTCATTTCTATGGTTATTAAGTCAACCATTCTCTTTAAAGGAGAACCATGGAAGGATGATTTTCTGTCGGCAAACACTTCCTTCTCGACGAGTCCACCTCTGACACAGGGATGCTATAATGTAACATCACAATGGATATTCCATGAGAGCTCAAAGGTCAGACAAGATGACCTACATTCTGGTAAAATATTAAATTCAAATTCATCTGACCTGTCAGTTTCATTCTTTTCTCTCTGTCTCCGAAACGTTGAACTTCCGGAATAGATTCCTCCCCCTGTACTCCTGGCCAGTGGTTTGGTCCGACCCTCACAATGACAGAAGAACCCGCTGCGTCTGCGCAGAAAACTGTCGGGGGGTGGGGGGGGAGGAACATGGCGCAAGCTCTGTCTCAGGAGGAGTTTCAGCGGATGCAGGTGCAGCTCATCGGGGAAAAGACCACCGGGATGGACTACTAGGGGCGGGATACAGAGAGATCATGCCACCGGCACTGAGATGGGGTTGGTTGGGATGGACCTTGAGTCTAGGGGGTTGATCCGGAGAAGGGAAACTGAGGTTCCGAGTGGTGAGACTATTGAATTTCGAGATACTGTTGGGCTTTAAGGGGCTGAGTTTTGTGAGCCTTGTGGGCAGAGGAGAGAGTCCTAGAGTGAGGGATAACTTATTCAGACCTGAAGGGGGTGAGACTTGGGCTTGTGCCGAGGACACCATGGGTGGATGATGATAACGTTAGGCTTTGAGGGAAGGAGATCCAGAAAGGGAGAAACCATTTTGTTTGCAGAGGAAGGAAGTGGGCGTTGGGTCATTTACGTCATGGTGGGGGGGGGGGGACTTGAGAGGGCAATACCATAACCCGGTAGGAGGTGGAAATTTTTGTGGGAGATACCATTGTGCCAGGGAATGGGGCAAGTCCCCACGTGATGTCATTGTTCCTGTGAGAGAGAGATCTTGTGGGAGTGGTGGCAGTGGATCCCAAGAGGGGACAGTACCATTGGATGGTTAGGGGTAATTAGGCCTGGGGCAAGGAGTCACTGAATAAGAGAGGACCAGAGGAGTGATACCTTGGACTTCATGGAGTGGAGACGACTGGGCTTTGGGGAAGTACCCTAATTGGGTACTCTGACCACTTGATTTTTTTTTTTGAGGGGGGACTCTGAGATGGGATGAAAGGCCAGAAGTGGGTCCTTGTTGAGAGAATTCCTTACTGGGAAAGACCATTGGATTTTGTGTATGGGGAGACGCTGAAAAGGGAAAACCCTGAGTAGGGTCTTATGGGAAGAGAGGAGGAACTCTGAGTGAGGACAGGTAATCCATTGGTCTTTGAAGGAGGGAAACCAGTTATCTGTGTGTGAGGGACTCTGAGGGTGGAAGTTTGAGATCATGAAAGGGGAAGACTCCTGTAACTTGTGCAGGGGGTTCTGAGTGAGTAAGAGTAATCCAACTGGCCCACCCAAAGCCTTGGGGAAGAAAGACTCTTCCACAAGGAAGAAAGACAAGGAAGAAGGATGTAGGGTCTTCCAATTGGGTCATGACTGGGGAGATCTTGAGCTGGGTGGGGACCTCTGAGTGAGGAAGATTGATTTCATTGGGCCATTAGTGGGGGAAAACATTAGACTTTGATGGATAGGAACTCTAGGTGGGTGCCAAGGTTGTACAATTGGATTAGGACTGTGGGAGACAGACCAGTGGGTCCAGGAGAGGAAAGATTCTGTAGAGGCCAAGTCCTCTGACCTTTAGCACAGCACCACTGGGATGGTGGCTGGTGCCATGCGAGGCAAAGGTCCTGGTGGTGTAAAGAACAGTGGTTCTGGGAAGAACTGGCATCAATGCTCTGCAGGGCTGGTAGGTAGGTGTATGCTGTTTGACAAGGTTCATACTTCACTTTTCCTCAATTATTGAAAGGGAACTGTACATATTTTGAAGCCTTGGGGGTGGGGACCCTAGGCAGCCCCCTTTTACTCAGTGAAATTGGTCAGGAGACTACCAGGCCCTCTTCCATTGGAAAATAAGAAAGAAGGCAAGCTCCTACACCCTGCTCTGGCCAAGAGGATAGATAATACTCACCCCTGACAGAAAGATATACAGAACACTGTTTAGTGTGTGACAAGGTCAGCCAGGATGAGGAAGAGGAACTTTTTTTAGAGAGAGAAGGGAAGGGAGGAAGAAAAGGAGAGAAACATAGATGTGACAGAGAAACATTGATCCATTACCTCTCATACATGCCCTCACCGGGAACCAAACCCATAACCTAAGCATATGCCCTAACTGGGAATCGAACCAGTGACCTTTCACTTTGCTGGATGATGCCCAACCAACTGAGCCACGCCAGTCAGGGAAGGAGGAGGAACTTTATCCTGTGGGCATGGAGAGCCATAGAACACACATAAGCAAGAGCCCGACTAGGTCAGTGCATTGTGGATTGGAAGAGGAGCAATGGGGGCAGCAGGGAGATGGAGAGGTTTGGCTGGCTGTGATTATAAGTAGCACTGCAGAAGGTGGGATTGGGGCTGAGAGTCTGGAAGCTCATTCAGCATGCACTATGTACAGGTCTCAAGGAGTGACTAGAGAGGCACATGGAGGGCAGCAGGGTCTGTGGGGCTCAGGGAATTGGTACCTTCATGGTAAGGATAAGGGCACATTCCTGACCAAATTATTTCCTGTCCCTGTTTCCCCCAAAGGCTCAGCTCCTGGAACTGCGGACAAACAACTACCAGCTTTCAGATGAATTACGCAAGAATGGTGTTGGTGAGCCAAGGAGTCTCATTAGATGGGGGTGGCTTTGGGGGACAGGGACCTGGTGGGAAGACCATTCACCTCCTAGCCACCCACTGAGGCTGAGACTGTGTGCTTTCCCCACACCAGAACTCACCAGTCTTCGACAGAAGGTCGCTTACCTGGATAAGGAGTTCAGCAAAGCTCAGAAGGTATTTCCCTCCACCACTCACTCACCCATGCTTCCTTGTAGTCATTTGAGACATTCATTGGTCCAATGAGTACCTACTGTGAACCAGACCTAATGTTACATTCTGTCATTCAAGAAACTCTTATGGAAGTCTCTTTAGTTTCCTAATTTTATCTAATTCTGCTTAATTTATCAATTAATTTTAATTTACTCAATTCATTTTTTATTTCAATAACTTATTCTCATTCCTTAACATCTAACTAAAGAATCAGATCTAGTGGTAAATCTGCCTTGAATCGGCCTCCTCTTTACTCACTCTCCTGCCTTGTGCTCCTATTTCCCATCCCTGTCCTGGTCCTGTTGGTAAAGTGAGACTGAACTTACCTTTCCAGTCCTCTGAAGATGAGATACAAGCTATTGTGGCCCCTCAAGACATATAAGGCCTTCCTTTGTCTCTTTCTTTACTCCTCTGTCCCCACGCATAGCACAATTTTATATATAATGTATGCTCCGTAAATATTTGTTAGATGAAGGAATACAGAATGCAGAAAGTCTGGCGGTCGGGAAACTGGACTTCTCTTTGGTAAGGTGCTGATTTTCCCACCTGACAATGCCCTCAGCTGCTCAGCAGAGGAACAGCAGTTTCCGTGGTGTGTGGCAGAGATCCACATAGACGTGTTTGGACAGATGTAGCAATATAACCAAATGCCTGAGCCTGGGTTAAATACTAAGACCCATGAATAGCCTCAAGAGCTTAGAGGAAAGGATGTAAGCAGGATGCCACTCACTCATTACATCATTCCTGTGGGCTACAAATTGTCATGCAAGTTCTGTGGTTAAAGATGCTCCCATCTCCCACCCCCTGTTATCATTGCCCTCTCTTGACACTTGTTCCTCTCTGTTTACCTTCTCTCTCTCTCCCCCCTCACCTTTAGGCACTGAGCAAGAGCAAGAAAGCTCAGGTAAGGGGACCCGTGGTGGGTGAATGTTTCTGGGAGATTGTCTTAGTGGAGATATTTCCCTATGCTGGGATCTCCTAGTACTGGCCTTTCCCTGTGTGTGCACTTGCAACCGTGACTGTCTACTCACTGCCATGTTTCTGTGTCTGCCTTTGTTTTCCTGTGTTCATTTATCTCTCACTCTGTGCCTCTGTTTGTATGTCTTTCCTTCTCCCTTTCTCTTTATCCTTCTGACTCCCTGTCTCTGTCTTCCTGTTCTCTCTGACTTTCTCTCCCCAACCTTCTCTTTGTCTCTCCCCAACCTGTATTTATCTCTGCCATCATTTCATTTTTTATCTCTTTCTGACTCCATGTGTCTCTCTCCCTTTTTCCTCTATCTCTTCCTCATTCATTTCTTTCCATGACCCCCTCTCTCCTCTCTCTGTTCTTTCTCCATCTATTGGTCTCCCTGATCCAATCTATCTTCCTACCTTTCCTTTTTTCCTCTCTTCCTCTTCATCCTTTTCTTCTTCCCTATCTATCCCTTTTACCCATTTCTCTCTACCTCCCATCTTCTCTATTTCTATCTACCCCTCTCTTTCCTCCCACTCTTTCCCCCTCATGTCCCTATCTCTCTCCCCATCTTATCTTCTCTGTACCCCCTCATGTCTGTCTCTCTCCCTCCCTGTCATCTCTTTTATCCCTCCTGGCATCTCTCTCTCCTTGTAACTCCTGATTTTACTTGTCTCATTCACTCTACTCTATTTTCTCCCCACCCGTGTCATTTTCTCCCTCTCTCTGTTCCTTTGCCCTATCTCACATCCTTTCTGCCCCTGTTGGAGACCTGGCCCATGTCTTCCACTGCAGGAAGTCGAGGGGCTGCTGAGTGAAAATGAGATGCTGCAGGCAAAGCTGCACAGCCAGGAGGAGGACTTCCGCTTGCAGAACAGCACTCTTATGGCTGAGTTCAGCAAGGTGCTGGTGCCTGGGATAGCCAAGGGGCATTTTAGGGGTAGAGGGTCACCAGGGCTGAAGCAGGAGGGTAGCTGAGGGTGGTTGAACAGAGGCTGGCCCTGGATCACTGTCCATGGTGCTGAAAAGGGTCCCGTATGTCTGCTGGGGGGCAGTGGTTTGAGAGATGGGGCTACCCTACTGTGCTGGGATTAAAAGGCTCCAAGCTCTGAGGTCCTCTGGTTCCTGATGAAGTTATTCCTTTTCTCTGAGCTTTAATCTCCTTGTGTATATTTGGGGGCTGATGTTATGGAGCCCCAGGATACTGGTGGGTTTTAGGTAAAGTTCTTATGTTTAACATGGGATGGACAAATGTTCAGGCTGCTTCCCTTTTCTCTCCCTGACATGAGCTTGGGGTTCTAGTTCTACGTAATTGATCCTGGGTTGGATAATTCTATCTCCTCACTGCTTTTAGTGTCCTGGCTATATCTGAATCTACTGGGCAGTTGGAGATATTGTCTTTTGTTCCCAGCCTCTATTCTGTATTCATGCTCAGTGATTTTCTAAGTTTTTAGTATGTCTTAAGGAAGAAAGTCTCATGACAATAAAATGGCGTTTCCAAGTCTCCACATGGAAATGTAGTGCATAAGACCTTAAAAAACAAAACAAGAAAACAACCTTTAAGCAGGTACAATACTAGGAGAGGTTGTTTAACAAGTAGTAGTTAAGAGCCAGGAGGACTAGATTAAACTCTTGGCTCTTTTACTAACTGCAACCTTGAGCATGTCACTTGACCTGCCTGTTTCTTGGTTCCCAAGATGTTTAAAATAGAAATGATAATGACAGTAGGTACCTTGCAAGGCTTTTGTGTGGATTGAATGGGTAAATGTCTGTAAGCCACTAAGAACACAGTCTTGTACATAGTATCAGCTATGTAGATGCTAGCTTCTACTAGTATCCTTTTATTATTTTCCCTCTAAAATATTTCTTGACTATTTAAAAGTTTTGTATCCATCCTGTGGCCCTGCCCTGCCTCACTCCTTTCCATCTCTCACCTGCTGTATTCCTACAGCCTCCTCACTGGTCTCCTCACTTTTAGCTGCTTCTACTAGACCAAGCCCTAAAGGGTGTCCTGACTGGCAGCTCTTACCACATCACTCCTTTAAACAACACCTCCCTGTGGGTCCTTGCCCCCTATAGTTCAGAGTCCCTGATGCCCACATACAGCCAACATCA
Source organism: Trachops cirrhosus (assembly GCA_028533065.1). Lineage (NCBI taxonomy): Eukaryota > Metazoa > Chordata > Mammalia > Chiroptera > Phyllostomidae > Trachops > Trachops cirrhosus. The sequence goes on from CM052552.1 coordinate 43,686,790, forward strand.
TCACCTCACTTCTCACTGCTTCCTGCCTTTAGCCTCAGTGGTATCATGTTTCTTGCAGGGTGAGGCAGGGGCAGGCATTCTCCCATAAATCTAGTTCATGTTCCCCAGCACCTGCCCTGGGCTAGGCCCTGGGTCAGGTATAGAACCTCCTTTATACTTTCCTCCTCCTTCTTTTGGGAACTGGAAGTGCTCACAGACCTGAGTTCAAGGCTTGCCTCCCTTCACCGCTTATTTGCTAAGATATTTAAGCTCACTTTTTCTTTCAACAAGTAGTTATTGAGCAACTGCTGTGTCCTCTGTGCTATGGAAATAGTTGGGAGAGGCACAAAACAGTCCCCACTGTTCGAGAACTTACATTTTGGGGGTAGGATGGCAAGAAAGATGATAATGTAGTAAACAAATAATAGTAGTATTGATAGGTGACAGTTATATAGTGTTAACTGTGTGCCAGTTCCTGTTTGATGTGCTTTACATTATACAACTATTTAATTCTTGCAGCAAACTGATGAAATATTATTAGTATCCCTGTTTAACAGATGAAGAAAACTGAACCCCCAAGAGATGAAGTAGTCTGTCCCAAGGTCACACAGCTAATAAATGGCAGAGTAGAAATTCACATCCAGGCAGTCTGATTTCAGATTCTGTGCTTAAGACCCCTATGTTACAAAATAAAATGTAATCGTCCATCAGAACTTATGATCCAGATTTTTTTAGAGCTTTAAGCTGTCAAAACACGTATTAGTTCAATTTAATTGCAATTAGTACTAGGTAAGAAAGAAATGAACAGAATACTATGCTAGAGAGTATTAGAATTTCTGTGTTGGGGAATACTACTTGAAAGATGACATTTGAGCAGAGTGCTAAAGAATGCAGCCAGTCATGTGAAGAACTGAATTAAATCAATAATGTTCTGGGTAGAAAATATCCCAGGCAATAAAATAAAAATTCTATGTCGGTCTTAGTATTCTCATCTGAAAATGGAACACAGGATCTTGTCAGGTCTGCTGTGAGAACTGTATTTTAGTCAGGAGTTGATAACAGGGCAGGCTCAGTTTTACTTGTATTGTACACCTCTCCACAGCCAAGGGCTGACGATATGGGGCTGTGGGCAGTACTGGCCCTGGAAATGCCCTGAAAGCTGTCTGTGGTGCCTAGGCTCCCAGACACAGACCCCTCCACAGAAGAGGGATGGAGGTGGGGCTCTCCGTGGTGCTGATGTCTTGGACCAGCAACTTCCAGTGGAGCCTGAGGTCTTGGATTACAACTGTGAGGTTGGAGTGAGCAAGCAGAAAATTGTTCTCAATATGCTCAAACTTCTGTGATTGCCACTTAACAGATGTGTGAATTTGGAGTCATTTAACATCTGTGCCTCAGTGTTCTTATCTGTGAAGTGGGGATATAATGAGTATGAGGGCATCTACATTACAGGAATGTTATAGGAATTAAATGAATTGTAAAGTGCATGGGCCAAGTGCTTTATACATTTCAGCAAGTAGTGTTGTGATTCTCTGCCATTCTGCTACCTTGCTCTTCCCCTGCTCAGCTCTGCAGCCAGATGGAACAGCTGGAACTGGAGAACCAGCAGTTGAAGGATGGGGCTTCCAGGGCAGGGGCTGCCCAAGCCGGGAGCATTGTGGATGGAGAGCTGCTGAGACTGCAGGCAGAAAACACAGCCTTGCAGAAGAATGTGGCAGGTATGTGCAGGTCCTCCTGGGAAGGTGTGGGGCCTTGGAGCTTGAGTAGGGTGTTTTCCTTCTGGGGAGAGTGGAAAGGCTTCAGAATCCACCTTGGTCCTGCCATGAACCCTAGCGTATGACTTTGGACAAGCCATTTCTCCTCTTTGGGCCTAAGCTTCCTCAATTACAAAGTGCATATAGTGATGCCCACCACCTGGAAGACTAGTAGAGAGAAGAGGTGGTATCTTTGTGAGTTTAGTTCATTGCTTGGTACCTAGCATATTTTACAGATTAACAGATTGAACATCAGAAAGATGTTCCTAAATGGAGAAGGGAAACGAAGGAGCGTTGGGAAGATTCTGAGCCTAGATTGTCAGTGCAGTCTGAAGTGAAAGCTGAGAGAAAACTTGATAGAACATGGGAAGATCCTGATGTGTGAACTTTGGAGAAGAGCTGGGGCTTGTGAGGTAGTGGGTAGTAGTTCGGTGATAAGGAGGGAGACTATAAAATGTGGCTGGGGAACAGGAGGTTATAGGAAGAATTCAGCTGTAAGGAGGCAGTGGAGAATGGTGGGCATGATCTTGGAGGGCTGGGCTGTTGGCAGAGCTTGGGAAACCAGTTTGATCTAATTTGATGGTAGATAGGATTTCAGTGGTTGGTGGAGCTCAAAAGATTTGTGATTTGTGTGGATAGGGCTGAACCTTTGCTTTGTAGGCTTGTGGTCATTTGTGGCAGGGTCTCTGCTGAGGAGTTGAAGATCAATTCTCTCTCTATTTTACACATAGCAAGGGTCTTCAGAGATCACCTTATCCATCACGTATCTCTGTTCTACCCGCTAGCCCTGCAGGAACGCTATGAAAAAGAAGCCAGGAAATCTCCAACTGCCAATGAAGACCATGGGGACCACCTGGAGGGCCAAGCCCTCACTACCTTGTCCCCCATGCCACTGGCAGAGGTGGAGCTGAAGTGGGAAATGGAGAAGGAGGAAAAGAAATTGCTCTGGGAACAACTACAAGGCTTGGAGGTGAATCTGGGTTTTTTGGAGCTGGGGTGCTAGGTAGCAGGCAGATGCACTACCTCTGCCTTAGATCCCATGGAGATGTTTGTGACATCACCATCTCGTGGGTGGGTAGATTAGGGAGGCAAGAGAGTAGGGGAAGGCACAGGCCTTACCTCTCTCCTTGCTCATAATAACCCCCTTCCTTTTCCTTCCCTGCAGAGCTTGAAGCAAGCTGAAACGTCCAGGCTACAGGAAGAACTTGCTAAGGTGGGACTGCCAAGCTTTTTCTGGCCTTTGCCTTACCCACCTGCTATACTTCCCCTAGCAAAGCCAAAGCTGGCTGAGCACCCTCTTATAGCCTCAGTTTTGTTATCTATGAAATGGAGATACTGACACTTGTGTGTCAGAGTTGCTTTCCTTTTTAAAACATTTTTTAAAAAATTTATTGATTGATTTTAGAGAGAGGAGGAGAGAGAGAAGGAGGCATTGATTTGTTGTTCCACTTATTTATGCATTCATTGGTTGATTCTTGTGTGCGTCGTGATTGGGGATCAAACGTGCAACCTTAGCATAAGGGGATGATACTCTAACCAACTGAGCTACCCTGTTAGGGCTCAGAGTTGCTTTCATTATGGAATTGACTAATGTGGTTTCACTATGTCTTGTACCTTGTAGGCACCATTCCTTTCTTCTTTGTCCTCCAAGCTCTACTTGTTCTCCATTCATCCATCCATCCATCCATCCATCCATCCATCCAAGAATTTATAGACTCATATCTTAGGAACTGGAGACCCAGTGTTGTGGATGGCAGTTGTGTTCCTGCTTTCCAGGCCTCCCAGCCTGGCCATTCTACTATGCAGCCATTGGTTGATATGTTGGGGACATAAGTGCTAGGCTTTGGAGCCTGAGGGAGCTGGATGGAGATCATATTGTTGCTGCTGATCAGCTGGGTAGCCAAAGATCCTTTTGAGACTCAGTTTCCACATTTGTAAGACCAGTAATTCTCCTTAGGACTGTCTTGAGGATTCCACAAGATCACATAAGTAAATTCAGTCCAAAAAAGACTTACTTAGTAAAAGTTTCTATAAATATTAAGTTTATTTTTGTCTTTATGTGACCATTACCATTTGTTTGACCATTACCATTTGTTTGTACCCCCCCAGCTCTCTGAGAAACTGAAAAAGAAACAAGAAAGGTAAATTTCTTTTTTCCAGAAGTGGGGGAAGGGATCTGGTGGAACTAGGGAGAGGATTGACTTATGGAATTGATTCATCTATGTCTGTCTTTCTATGGCCAGTTTTTGCCGTCTGCAGACAGAAAAGGAGACACTATTCAATGACAGCCGGTAACTATCAGGGTTGGGAGTATTGGTGGACTCCAGGGACAGTGCCCAACAGAATTAACTGAAGACCTCAGGAGCAGAGCTGGGAGATTGGGTCTTAGGCCATGGTCAATGTACCCCTGCTGCCCCACATCACCCTTAGGAACAAGATTGAGGAGTTACAACAGCGGAAGGAAGCTGATCTCAAAGCCCAGTTGGCTAGAACTCAGAAGCTGCAGCAGGAACTCGAGGCTGCCAATCAGGTGAGAGGCTGAATTCTGAGATCACTGGGATAGGGACCAAGGCTGGGAGTCCAAATCACTCTGCGGACTACGGAGACCAGTCTTAGATTTCTCGTGTTGGAAATAGAGTGACTGGATGGGTCCTTGGGCTCCCAAGACCTAGGAAAATGGGAACTGGGGAGTCCCAAGAGCCCTTGGAGTTGGGCTAGGAATCTACATGAATCAGAGATCCCAAGGGACTGAGGACTTGAGGGCTGTGTGCCACAAGTTTGGATGAATCTGCAATTCTGGGGGATTATAGACAGGAGTGTGGAAAAATCTGTGGTCACTAGAGCTGAGACCAGGAATGGGAGTGAGTCTGAAACTCCCTGGAGGGTGGGTGACTTTTGAAAAATTTTATTTATTTTTTAGAGAGAGGGGAAGGGAGGGAGAAAGGAAGGGAGAGAAACATCTGTGTGCAAGAGGAACATTGATCGGTTGCCTCTCGAATGCCCCCAACCAGGATACTCAACCCACTGAGCCACACCAGCCAGGGTGGTTGGGTGACATTGAAACCTATGAGGGCTGGGTAGATGTAAGACTTCCACAAATGAGACAGTTGGGCCTGGAGGTTGAGTGCATTTGAAACCCTTAGGATATTGGTCTGAGACACCTAGGAAGCTGGATCACATGTACTGGGTGGTCATGAGACCCCTGGGGCCTATGAATACAAAACTGGTGACTGTGAGATGTCCAGAGACTGGAGCAAAAGTCTAGTTGGGTCTGAGACTTCTGAGGGTTGGGGATTGGGTGACTTCAGAGCCTCCAGGCTTCCCCCTAAAGTAGGTGAGTATGAAGTCCTGTGGATTGGGGAATATGGTGGCTTGCACGTCTAAGGATCCTGGGAGCTATGGAAAGAAGTCTGGGTAAAGCTAGATCTTCATTTAGCTAGGTCGGAAGATCTCCAGAGACTGAGGACAAGAAGGGAAGATGGTGGAGGTGTTGTTAATCTTGAGACTTCACCTTAAGCTGGAAATTAGGAGACTGTATGAGTTAGAGACCTCTAGAGTCTAGGCTATGAGTTTGGATAGGTCTGAGACTCTTGGCAGCTAGGGATATGGGGGCTGAGTTTGTCTGAAACCCCTTGAGGTTGGGATCTGGAGACTGGGTGAAGCTGGAGTCCCTGGGGACTGTGCCTGAGAGTCCTAGGGCTTCTAAACTGGAGTCTGGGTGAGCGTGAGGTCTACTATGGATGGGGGATAAGTGAGTTTGAAATCACCAGAAACATGGGTGTTTTCTGAGATGCTTGGGACTGGGATGTAGGGGTGCTTGAGGCCCCTGGGGGTAATGACTAGAGTCTGGGTGAACCTGAAATCTCTGCTGGCTGGGTGTCTCAAGCCCCCCAAGTGCTAGGCACATGCTGTCAGGTAGTCAAAGAGGGAGTCTGTATAGTTCTATGTACCCTAGGGGAAGCTGAGATCTCAAATGACTTCTCCTGACCTGGTCCCCATAGAGCTTGGCAGAGCTGAGAGATCAGCGACAAGGGGAGCGCCTGGAACATGCAGCAGCTCTGCGAGCCCTGCAAGATCAGGTACATCATGCTGGTGGGCTCAGGAATATGGGGGTCGAGGGTGGGGGCAGTTCCAGTGGGTATTGTACAGGCAGGCCAGGCCCCAGAGGTCCTGCTTTCCCTTGTTGTGGTTTCTGTGTATGAGTGTGTGTCCTCTCTTGGCTGTCCCCCTGTTCTGGATGCACTCTCACCTGCTGTGGGGGTGGGGCCAGGTATCCATCCAGAGTGCGGATGCGCAGGAACAAGTAGAAGGACTTTTGGCTGAGAACAATGCCCTGAGGACTAGCCTGGCTGCCCTGGAGCAGGTACAGGATACTTTGGGAGCCCTCGGTGATCCCTCCCCAGTTCCCCCCTTCTCCCTCTGCTTCTGAGCCATGTTGAGGCAGTGTATTCCTGACCTCATGCTGTTCTCCCACCTCTGTTTTTGTTTTATTCTCAGCTGCTTTCTGTTGGTTTCCACCCTTCTTCTCTTTGGCCATCCATCCCTGCTTCTCTTGTGTCCCTACTTCTCTTGCATCCATCCCTGCTTCTCCTATAAAGTGCAAGAAGTAGACTAGTCTTAAGTGTACACTCAGTGAAGCATGTCTGTCTATCTTATGTATTTGTCTGTCTGTCTGTCTCTCTCTCTCTCCATGTAGCCGCCACCCAGGTCAAGACAGAGCATTTTCTGCACCCCAGAGGTCCCTTCTACCCCTTCCTAATTCCCCTAAAATAACCACCTCTCTGACCTGTAGCAACATAAATTAGTTTTGTCTTTTACCTTCATGCAAATGGAATCTGGCTTCCTTTTGTGTCTGGCTTCCTTCCTATAGCATTATATCTATGACATTTACTTACATGTAGCACTGGTTTGTTCTTTTATCTCTGTGTAGTATCCCCTTATGTGAATATACCATGTTTATCCATTCCCCTGTTGATCTTTCTCCGACTGTTCCCTTTGAAATACTTTCTCTGTCTTTCTACTTCTCTCCTTGTCTCCTTGGAACTGGGAGGCTCACACCTTGTGACTGGCCCCCAGGGGCCTCTTTCATTCCACTTCCCATCACTACTACTTTCTCTAGATCCAAACAGCCAAGACCCAAGAGCTGAATATGCTCCGGGAACAGACTGCTGAGCTGACAGCTGAGTTGCAGCAGCGGCAGACTGAGTATGAGGACCTCATGGGACAGAAAGATGACCTCAACTCCCAGCTTCAGGTGACGCTTATGGTTGTGACCTGTCTTCTAGTTCCTAGTGCTGGTGCAGTGGAGTTTGCGATGAGGTGCAGTGGGAAGACTGTGCAATCAGGAAGACCTGGTGTCCAGTGTGGGCTCCCTAATGTATTAGCACGTGTATGTCCTAGACCAAGTTATTTCATTTCTAAGACTAAGCATCTTCAGTTAGTTAGGAGAGCCATTCTGAGTCCATAATAGACAGTAGAATACCAGTGGTTTCTACTGCATAAAAGGTTAGTTCTCTCTCATGTAAGAGTCAAGCTAGGTTGCCCAGGTATGGGATTCTGGCTTCTGATCCATTGACAGGGACCCATGTTTTTTCTACATTGCTGTTCAGTCACCTTTGATGCAAGACTATCTTGGCATCCAAGATGCTTGCTCAAGCTCCCCTTCCATCATGTTTTTATTTCATCTGAAAGGAAGGAGGAAAGGCCCAGCATGCCCTTTTCCTTAGCAGTGTACACTATACTCACCACTTTTAATTCCATGGCTACACCTAACTGTGAAAGAGGCAGGGAAACATCAGCTGGACCTCTATGTGCCCAACACAAAGTCTATTGCTAGAGAATGAAGGGAGAATGAATACTGAAGAGCGCTAGCAGTCTCTGCCATGGTTCTCATGTTGAAATGGAGAGGGCAATACCCATTTTACAGGGTTTAGGGAGATGGTCTACCAGAAGTGTCCTGGGTGACCAGCATCTCTTGGGGGCTCTGTATCAAACTCACCCCATTTGTCCCCGCATTAGGAGTCATTACGAGCCAATAGTCGGCTGTTGGAACAACTTCAAGAAATCGGGCAGGAGAAGGAACAATTGACCCAGGAACTACAGGAGGCTCGGAAGGTGGGCAGCTCTGGGAAGGTTGCAAGGGGAAGGATTGGCCTGGTTCACAGGGATGGCGCAGGTGATGTGTCCCAACCCACGGGAAAGGGAAGGGACACAAAGTGACCAGTTCCATGAGGATCAGTGACTAACAGCCAGTTCTGTGGGAGAGAAGGTGGAGTTTGGCTCACGCCTTGGATCTGGGGAGAGGGTTGTAGGCTTTCTTTGGCGTTCAGGGAGGACATTGACTGATATCCTCCTGCTCTACCTTCCTGGCCCCCAGAGTGCTGAGAAGCGGAAGGCCATGCTGGATGAGCTAGCAATGGAGACGTTGCAGGAGAAATCCCAGCACAAGGAGGAACTAGGAGCTCTCCGACTTCGGCATGAAAAGGAGGTGCTGGGGGTGCGTGCCCGCTATGAGCGGGAACTCCGTGAGCTGCATGAAGACAAGAAGCGACAGGAGGAGGAGCTCCGTGCCCAGATCCGTGAGGAGAAGGTGGGTGGGTAGATGATGATGCACTTTTGCCTCTAAAACAGGAGCACAGCACTGCTGATGGGCTAGGGCATGGTGTGAGTGAGGTGCCTGCTCCTCCACCTGTCTGGCCCATGACAGTCTGTCCTCTCCCAGGCCCGAACACGGGAACTGGAGAATCTCCAGCACACAGTGGAAGAACTTCAAGCTCAGGTACACTCTATGGATGGAGCCAAGGGCTGGTTTGAACGGCGCTTGAAGGAGGCTGAGGTGAGTTGGTGCCTGGTGAGTCTCAGAGGCTGATTGAGGGGCATGCCAAACCAGGAAACAAGGAGTGGTTAGGCCCTGGAACTTTCTGAGGTGCCCTGGACTTGGGTATCTCTACAGCCTCCCTGGCTCAGTAGCAGCCTTGTGGAGGGGACCAAGGGATGGCCATTGATAGGGCAGAATGTCAGATGTGCAAATTTGAAAAGGCACCTCTTTCTGAAATTATACTTCTGTCAGGAAATTATTGTAATATCCTAATTTTGTTTGAACAAAAACTTTTATTGCCACTTTCTGGAAAACTCATGATAATCCAGTATATGGGAGGTGGTGTCACAGAGCCCTGAGGAGCACAGATGCTGGATCCAGTCATGTTCCTGGGTTTGAGTCCTGGCTGGGCCACTTTCTAGCTGTGTGACCTTAGCCAAGTTTCCTGACCTCTGTGCAGCCTGTTTCATCATCAGTAAAAAAGGAGTAACAATAATACTTATTGTCTAGGTATTGTGGAGGGGTATGTAAAGTGAGTTAATATATGTAAAAGCCTTAGAACATTCCTCACCTGCCGTAAATGCTGTATTATGTTTTATTAAATAAAATGTAAATGCAAATGTTGGTCTTGGATGTGACAACACAGCCCCAGATGTGACACTTGTGTGTACCGCCGAAACACATGCAATGTTCCCTGTAGGAGTGTCTTTTCTGCACACCTGGGGACCCCGTGCTGCAGTACCTCACACATCTCACTGGGTGTGATGTCCTCTGGGGGGCTGTGGTGAGACCTGGGATTTGTCTTGTAGAAATCTTTGCAGCAACAGCAGCAGGAACAAGAGGAAGCCCTGAAGCAGTGTCGGGAGCAGCACACTAACGAGCTGAAGGTGCCTATTGCATGGTGTCATCCATCTCCGAGGCGGGAGAGGCTCTGGTAGAAGGACTGTCTGGAGTTGAGGCCTAAGCTGCCTTCTGCTTTGCAGAGCAAGGAGGAGGAGCTACAGTGTGTTTTGGATCAGCTCCAGCAGGCCCGGGAGGAGCATGACTGCCACCTGAAGACCATCAGCAGCCTGAAGCAGGTTACTGCTTGCCCCATGGTCCTCAGACACACCCCAGGCCTCTGCTTGCAGTAGTGGGGCAGGGAGGAAGCACAGTGTGTGCAGCCATTCTAGCACCCACCAGCCATGCTTTCTCTATCACACAGGAAGTGAAGGACACAGTGGATGGGCAGCGCATCCTGGAGAAAAAAGGCAGTGCTGCGGTACGAGGGGGAAGTGCTGTCCCAGCACAGCCCTGTCCTGCCTTGCATCCCCCCACCTGTGGCTCCACTGGGCCTCAGCCCCTACCTTTCCCTCTGTGCCCCCAAAGCTCAAGGATCTCAAGCGGCAGCTGCACCTTGAGAGGAAACGGGCGGATAAGCTTCAGGAGCGGCTGCAGGACATCCTAACCAACAGCAAGAGCCGCTCTGGTGAGGGACCCAGACCTCAAGGGAGGCTGAGACCCAGGGAGGCAGGGCTTGGGCCTGAAGGCCAGAGCTGCTTCCTGTACCTCCCTCCACCAGCTCTCCTGTGTCTTCTGTCCCTCTTGAACTTGATCTGTCTTTTCCCTTTTCTCTGCATGTCTCTTTCCTCTGTTTTTATCTTTCTCTGCATTATCTCTTTCTGTGTCTCTCCTTTTTGCTGTGCCTCTTCTGTTTCTGTCTCTCTCTGCCTGCTCATGTCATCTCTCTGTATCTGCCTTTCTTTCCCTGCTTTTTTCCTAGTTCTCTCCTTTTCTCCTCCTTTCTTTTTCTTTTCTCTCTCCCTTTATCTTTCTCTATTTATGTCTCTCTTCTGCCTTTTTCTGTGTCTGCCTCTGTCCATTACCCCACAACAACCATGTGCACACTCCTGCACCTCACCCAGTGTCTCTAAATGACTTCTATCCATTCTGTCATCTATAAATATGGGCTGAGCCCCCACACTCCAGGGTCCCTGATGGAAAAGCCTCCATGTCTTGGTCCTCTAAGAAGTCCAAGATGAGCTAGGGAGACAGGCTTACAATCAGGCAGCAACACTGTGGTATGATCATGCAGCTAAAGTCCATGTTATTTCTGCCACTTCTGCCAGATGATGCAACAGCAACAACGAAAGTTGAGGTGCTTTGGACTTTTTTTTTCAAGAAAGAAATAGCCTATCAATATGTTTGAATAAATAAAGATGATGCAGTAATGACTCTGGTGCATCTCCCATATCACAGGCTCAGAAAACTTGTTTCCTGTCTCTCCGCAGCTGATCTGCTCTTTCAGGAGATCCTGAGGATATGGCATCAGCCCCACAATCCTGATACCACACAGCAGCTTCAGGAGCAGAGGCCTAAGCACAGTGGCCATGTTTTAAGTGGTGTGGCAAAAACAAATATATCTCTCGCTAAATCAGTGTCTCTCTGAGGCACTCTGTCTCTGAAGTAACCCATTTTTATAAAAGGAGAGTTTGATTTCTGTTTTGTTACAGACTAATATGTGAATCAACAAACATATTCAAATTGTATGCTATACATTCTCTTTGTTAGATGAAATCAGATTTAGGTGCCTGACTACGAGAGTTAGCGCCATATTTTCCTCTGTCTCTGCTCTGACTCGTGTCCTTATCCAGGGTCTCTTCCTCTCTCATCTGTTCCAATTTGCTGCCTCATCTCTCTGCGATTTTATCTCTGCATGCAGGTGTTCCCCTGTGCCCTCTCCAGCTGTTTGTACGCTTATGAGTGTGTATGCCACTTTTATGTCCGTGTGTGTCCATTTCATGAAATTTCCTCCATTTTTTTCACCTTTGTTTCTCTTCTGATGTATGTGGGTTTGCCTAGAGAGGCAGCTCCCTTTTCTGATTCTGACTCTCCCTATCCTCCTGTGTGCCCAAGTGTCTTTTTGCCTCTTTCCATCTCTGTCAAATCTATTTCTGCCTCTTCTTGCCAGTCACTCCCCTGGGACCCTGGGGAATTGGAGCTCAGGTTTCTCTTCCCTCTCTGCCCAGGCCTTGAGGAGCTGGTTCTCTCAGAGATGAACTCACCAAGCCGGACCCAGACTGGGGACAGCAGTAGCGTCTCCTCCTTCAGCTATCGGGAAATCTTGCGGGAGAAGGAGAGCTCAAGCATTCCAGCCAGGGTAAGGGGCAAGGAAGAGCCAACAGCTCCAGTCTCTCCTACCCAAATTCTGGGGCCCTCATTTTTCCTTCTGGACCCAGCACACGCATTTCTTTGTCAATGTTTCCCCAAGCTCACCAGCTTAGTTTCAGATCGATAAATAGGGAATGGACAAATTATTCCCTCTAACCCTCTTTTTCATCATCTGTGGGTTAATTCTACCTTTTCTGGTGCCATAAAATAAGTGGTTTTAGTAGGTGCATCATCCCTATAGGAAGTCCTTTTTTCCAACTCATGATTATCACTTGCTATTGTTGTCTATCATACCAGCTTCCTTGCCAGCTACTTTTGTTTAGAATTTTTTTTATTATTCCATGTGTGTGCATCATAGAAAAATTTTAAAAACACACAATTTAAAAGAAAATCCAAAGCATTCACATTTTCACCTGGAGCTCACCACTATATATCCTTAGTTCATACCCTTCCAGGCCTGTTTCTCTTTTTGTAATTCTAAATGAGCTTATAAGTAACCTGTTTTTGTTTAGCTGATCGCTACCCTCCCAATTTGTTAATTTTCATCTCATCTAATACTTTGACCTTAATCAGATTTCTCCAGTTGGCACCAAAATGTCATTTGTTGCTGGTTTTCTATGAATCAGCATTCAGTTTCAGAGCACATGTTGAATCTGGTTGCTTTAGGTCCCTTAAGTCTCTTGAATCTAGTGTGGTCCCTTTTTTTCACAACACCAACAACCTGTAGAAGAGACCAGCCCAGTTGACCTGCAGAAAGTATTCTGCCTTTTGAATTTTCCTGCTGGCTTTTTAGTGGTATCATTTAGCTGGTTCCTCTCTCCCCTAACTTTCCTGTCAACTGGAATTTAGGTCACAGGTGCTATGGGTTCTCCATCCTCTCTATAAGGCCATCCTCTCCATGTGGTCATTCCTGTCTCCCCCTTTAGGTAAAGGGGGATCAAGCCTGAGGGTGCCAAGACTTGACTACAGCCCTAGGTGCAGAGTCACCCTCCCCCCAACACCCTGAAAGAGATTCATTCTCTTTCTTAACCCTGACTGTGTCTGGGGCTGAGGCACTGAGTCGGGGGTGGCTTCTCTTCTCCTCTTCCCTGCAGTCCTTATCTAGCAGCCCTCAGGCACAGCCCCCGAGGCCGGCAGAGCTGTCAGATGAAGAAGTGGCTGAGCTCTTTCAGCGCCTGGCAGAGACTCAGCAGGAGAAATGGATGCTGGAGGAGAAGGTGCTGTCTGCCTGCTTGTCCCTACATGGCCAGGAGGCCAAGGAGGGGTGGTTGATATTTGGCTGGCCCCTCCTCATGTAAACATATGCAGTCAAGAGGTCTGAGGTGGGCTGGGCCACCCCACAGGTGAAGCACCTGGAAGTGAGCAGCGCCTCCATGGCAGAGGATCTCTGCCGGAAGAGCGCCATCATTGAAACCTACGTCATGGACAGCCGGATCGGTCAGTGCCCCGTCCCTAGCCCTCGCCACTCATCCAACCTCTCCCCTGCTCCCTCCTTCCCCACTGTCCAGTGCCAAGGCTTTTTTCCTCTTTCTTGGAACTCAGCAAAGCTACTGACAAGACCACAGCTGACAGAAGGGATACCAGGGCGGGCCGTACTTGTGTGTCTTTCTGTTCTGTCTCTTATCTTGGCTCCTCCCCCTTCTCTGGGTCTCTGTCATCTTTTCACTCTGCTTTCTCTAATGTATCTCTCTGCCTTCTTTCTCCTTTCTTCTCCCTTTATCACTTCCTTGTCTTTCTGCCCCTTATTTCTTCTCCTTATCTCTTTTTTTGCCCCATTTTCCCTTCATATTGTCACAGTGTTCCTGTCTATATTGTTCCATCTCAAGAACTTTTCTTTTTTAAAAAATGTTTTCAGAAATTTTCTTTCTCTGTGTGTGTATACCTTTGGGGTCCTTATCTTTTCCTCACTTTTCTCCCTCCTCTTCCTCTCCTCTCTTCTCTTTCTCCCCCCCCTCCCCATCTTTGTTTCTTTTGCTCCATTCTTTCAAACCTCCTTCTCTCCCTTTTTTCCCCTATGAATCAGAATACCAACTGACATGCGCTGTGACCTAACTGTGCTCTGTTCTTCACATGCAGTCATATACATTTTTCCAGCTCCATGAGTTAGTTATTATCCCCATTTCTCCGGGCTCCATAGCTAGCAAGTGACAACCAGGGTTCACATGGCTAAGCCTCTACCCCTTACATGAAATGGCCCATCCCCCACTTTTCTCCTCCACTCTCTGTTTCCTTCTTTTCTGCTCTGTCTCTGGCTATTTCTCCTCTGATTCTGCTGAGGGGGTAGCTCTCAGCCTGGGCCCTTGCAGATGTGTCCGTGGCAGCAGGCCACACAGACCGCAGTGGGCTGGGCAGTGTCCTGAGAGACCTAGTGAAGCCAGGAGATGAGAACCTTCGGGAGATGAACAAGAAGCTACAAAACATGCTGGAGGAGCAGCTCACCAAGAATATGCATCTGCATAAGGCAAGTAGCCTACCAGTGTGCCCATCTGTCCATGCAGCCACCCAACTCCGCAGTTGCCACACAGGCCCTAGGTCATCTGCCAGTCTCCATCTACCCACCTCATTCGCCAACCACTCCTTTATCTTCCCATCCTCCAGTCAAGTTATTGTTGTTAGTTTGGTTCACTTTTCCCTCTGTCCTTGCATCCATGCACTCATCCTTTCGTACACACAGTCACCCAACTCTTCCATTGACCCACCGGAAGGTGGGTCAAATAGTTTTGTCCATCTGCCCCTTACCCATCCAATCATCTGCCCCATGTCTTTCCACCCATTTCCTGACCTACTGCTCTCTTTCTTAAAACCTACTCATCAATCACGCTCCTTGTCCTAGCTTTTGCCCACCCACCCAGCAACCTGCCTGCCTACCTATTGCCCTTCATCTGTCCTCTGAACAGTTCATTTGTCCACCTGTTTGCCTACCATGGATCCCCCATGTGTCTACCCACATGTCCACTTGTCCATCCTGGCACTCAAATATTTCCCCCATTTCTGAAGGAGTTAGAAGGAATGCAGACCTGGCACCTGCTTCTGCGAAGCAAACTCACAATTTACTAAAAAGAAGGTGACCAGGGTGGTAGGGGGTCATATCCTCCAGTGCACCATGCATAGCAGGCAATCCACTCCCATATCCATATCCTTAGCTCCAGAGGCTCCCATACCCTCATACATACACCTTTCCTGAGCCCAGCTCACTGCTGGGGACTTTATGAACTTCTCCAAACTCCTGCCTGTCCCAGGCTAGATTTAGTTAGGTATTGATTAATGAAGTAAGGACACCCAAGGCTTGGTGAGGGAGCTTCCTCTGCTACCTTCTCTGGCCTCTGATGGTTTATTTGTTTCTTAGGACATGGAAGTTCTGTCCCAGGAGATTGTGCGGCTCAGCAAGGAGTGTGTGGGGTCCTCTGACCCAGACCCACAACCAGGAGGAGCCAGCTAAAGACCTGCAGGCTGCCCCCACTTCCTCCTCAACCCACCCCTACAACACCATCCCCTTGGGCCGAAGTGGGGAAATGGGGGCTGGCATCAAAATCAAATAAGTTAGGAGACTGGACATTAAAGGGGTTGGAAGCCTGATGGCTGGTTGTTAGTGACCCTATCTTAGGGCAGTGGTCCCTAGGGAGTGAGGACCCTGAGGGGAAGGGCAGGGATTTCTGGTCCTCCTTGGCCCTGATTCCCAGGGGCAGTTGCCTTCATCTCTGCATGAGCTCTCCTTCCCAGAGACCAACTCTTTTTTATTTTATTTTATTTTATTTTTAATTTATGTCTGGAAGCCTGGCTACTCTGCATTTGGGGTTGGGGATATTGGGTGGGGTGCGGTCCATATTCAGCATTCTAGCAATGTGTGTGTGTGTAAAGGCTGTGCAGCCAAAATATCATCTGGCCAGGTGGGCCCACCCACTGACTGTCTGCCCTCATTCTTTCCAGCCAGTAGGGATGTACTGGGGGTGGTGAGGTCACACCATTGGAATGAGAAGGGAGGCCTCTGGCCACAGCTTTACTCTCCTTCACCCAATCTCACCCAGCCTGTCTTCAGTGGCTGTTGACTAGCCCCTCAAACTGAATGGAGCAGAAGTATCTGCAGATATATGTGGGTCAATGTGTATGGGGTGTGGGTATGGATGAATGGACAGATGGAAGGATGGGTGTTTGGATGGACTAATGGATAAATAAATAGAAGGTTGCATGGATCAATGATGGATAGATTAGGAAATAAATGGACAGATGGATGGATAGGTGATGGGATGAATAAATGAATGGATGGATAGGTAGGATTGACAGGTGCAAATGTAAGTGGACAGATGGATGGCTAGGGGAATGTGGATGGATGAGTGGGCAGATGGATGAGCTAATGAATGAGAAGGTGAATAAATGATGGGCAAGGGCTATGGATGGATGGACAGGTAGTTACATATGGATAGACTGGTGAATAGTTTGGTAGATGGGATAAATATACAAATGGATGAGCGAGTCGGTGGGTGAAGGGATGGAGAAATGGACAAATCAGGAGTGTGATGAGTTTGCAAATGGAGGGTTACATGGAGCTAAATTTATTGAAAGGCTATAATTGGCCCTGCATTACTGCTCTCCAGCACCACACAGCCTTAATTACTAAAAATGAGTCCTCTGTGCCATGCCCTGTGCATCTCCTTTCACATCACTCCATGTAATGCTCCCAGTGACACCATCAAGTTGGGGTAACTCTCCATCTGACAAATGAGGAAACAATGCAAGTCACTTGCTCAAGGACACAGCAAGTCAGCAAAGCTGGGGTTTGAACCCATCCACGCCAGAGGCACTTGGTACCTAGTGCTCTTGCCACAGGAGCAGAGCTGTCTAGGGGAGGACATGATCTGAGGGTCCAGGATGTGAACAGATGAAGGAGACTGCCCCTCAGAGTGGGGCCTGTCTGGGAAAGAACCTGGCATGGGGGTAGGATCTCACTTGTCCCCAGCTGCACTCTCACCCCCCATTTCACATTGGAAAACAGGAAGACCGTACTTCAGTCCCAGCAGTCTTGGTTAGAGCTGGGCTTTAATCTGTGGCCCCTAGCATCTTTGGGGGCCTGGCCATCTACAGAAATGCTCCCCACCAGTACCCCTTCATCCACTCCTTCTCCAGCCTTGGGGGGCAGGGAGGGGACACAGCGCTGCATCATTCCCTGTGGCACTCTGCTCTAGGGCCATTAAATAGACGCCTCTCCATCGATCGCATCTGCTAAGTGCTGCTGATTCAGACAGTGGGGGTGGGGGACCCGAGGGGCAGGGGGGTAGGAGCTGGGCAGGAAGAGGGGTGAGTCCAGGAAGGAGGTGGGAAGAACTGGCAAAGCTCCCCACCACCCCCATTTTCCAGATGACGCGACTGAGGCCCAACCAGCTTTGTAGGAGGCGGAGTCTCCCCAGGGTCCCTCTCAGGCAGTCCTAGGGGAAGGGGCTCTGGGAGCCAAGAGGCCCCTCCCTGCCTCTCCATCTTCCGGCAAGCTCAGAGGGGCGGGGAGAGAGCCAGAGGAGGAGGAGAGATTGGGAAGCTCTGCAGAGGGGGGCAGGAGCTCCGGTGTTTGGTACCCTCAGCCCCTCCGCTGTCGCCGCTGCTGCAGTGGGGACACAGGTGAGGTTGGCCCTGTGGGGAGTGGGAGGGGGCCACCAACAGTGTTGTCCTTGCCCTTCCCTGGTCCAGTCCCCACGCCCTTGCCCATCCTGGTACAGTCCCCCGGGGTCCTGCTGGACCTTGTCCTCCCAGAACCTCCTTCCAGGGACCCAGCCCCCTCCCCTGTCTGTGCTGCCTTCACTCCCAGGCCTGGCTGTGGCTGCTTCTCCTCTTCTTCCTCCAACTGCTGCTGCTGCTACTGCTGCTGCCCAGCGAACACCATCAGCCCCTCGGGGTGTGGTTTCCCAGATCAGCCCCCAAGAGTGGGATGCAGTCTTATCTTGGCCTCTCTCCTCAGCCTCCTGCAAGGCCCAGCAGTCCCGCTTCCTGGAGACACACCCAACTCCCTTACAACATCCCACTCTGACCTCCGACCCATTCTGAAGAGTACCCCCTCTTCCTCTTAGTCTTTTTCAGTCCTCTGGGTGCTCTGGGTCTGTGTCTAACTTCCTTCCAATTGAGCTCCAGTCCCACCGGATTCCCTAAGCCCCTTTTCTGTCCCTGGAACTCTTACGAGGATAGACCACGCTTTCTCAAACTCTTAGGTACCCCTATTCCCCTGACACCTCTTAGCCTCTGAAAAAATAACCTAACCCCGTATGTACCCCACTCCTTTCTCTAGACCCACTAGGGACCCCACCTCTCCTTCATTCCCCAGAACTACTTATTTAAAATGTAGACACCCCACAGGCTATTATTGGCAGCTCTAGGCACTCCCAACACACCTCCCAGCCTCTTTACTACCTCTTGGCTCTGTAGACATTCATTAGATGTATCAACCTTTTTCTTAGGTCCAAGAAGGGACTCCAACCTCCTTATCTTTCCCCAGAGGTCTTCAGAGTGTGGACCACCTTCCTTACCTTTCTCATCCCCCCCCCAAAACCCCTGTCCAGACACTTTCAGCCTCTTTCAAATACCTCTACCCTTCTGGTCCCATTTCCACCCTTCTGGATGCCCCAATCCTCTCTCCAACTCCGCTAAGTAGTTCTAGTCCCTTCTTTCTTTCCTCAGAACTCCTGAGAATGTGGACAGCTCCCTAGTGTTTCTTGCCCCCACTAGATACCCCCAGACATCTCTCAGGCACATGTAGATCCATATCAGTCTCTCTAAATGCTCCCTCAGGTCCTTCTCTGTCCCCTCTAGACACCCCTTCTCTGCTCCCTTCCATGTCCCTTACTCCCTTCTCAGTCCCTCAAGACATCCCCCAGGTCCCTCCCAGACCCTGTAAATGCCCCCCAAGCTCCTGCCCCTGTCTCTAGTTCCTCCTCCAGGTTCCTCTTGGCATCTCTAGACACCCCCAGTTTCCTTGTGCGAGTGCCCCAGGTCCCCTCCAAGCCCCCACCATCCTGGAGACAGCCACATTCTCCTAAAGGCCACCGCCCCCAAGTCTTCGAGGGCCTGGGGTGAGCGGCAGGATGGCGGCAGGTGTGGCCACGTGGCTGCCTTTTGCACGGGCTGCTGCAGTGGGCTGGCTTCCCCTGGCCCAGCAGCCCCTGCCCCCAGCGCCAGGGGTGAAGGCATCTCGAGGAGATGAGGTTCTGGTGGTGAACGTGAGCGGAAGGCGCTTTGAGACCTGGAAGAACACACTGGACCGCTACCCAGACACCCTGCTGGGCAGTTCAGAGAAGGAATTCTTCTACAATGCTGATTCAGGCGAGTACTTCTTCGATCGCGACCCTGACATGTTCCGACATGTGCTGAACTTCTACCGCACTGGCCGTCTGCACTGCCCGCGGCAGGAGTGCATCCAGGCCTTCGACGAAGAACTGGCCTTTTATGGCCTGGTACCCGAGCTTGTTGGAGACTGCTGCCTGGAAGAGTACCGGGACCGCAAGAAGGAGAATGCAGAGCGCCTGGCAGAGGATGAGGAAGCTGAGCAGGCCGCGGACGGGCCAGCCTTGCGGGCTGGCAGCTCCCTTCGCCAGAGGCTTTGGCGGGCCTTCGAGAACCCACATACGAGCACTGCAGCCCTCGTCTTCTACTACGTGACCGGCTTTTTCATTGCCGTGTCAGTCATCGCCAACGTGGTCGAGACCATCCCGTGCCGCAGCCCCGCGCGGAGGCCTTCAAGGGAGCAGCCCTGTGGCGAACGCTTCCCGCTGGCCTTTTTCTGTATGGACACGGCCTGTGTGCTCATATTCACGGGTGAATATCTCCTGCGGCTTTTTGCTGCCCCCAGCCGCTGCCGCTTCCTGCGGAGTGTAATGAGCCTCATTGATGTGGTGGCCATCCTGCCATACTACATCGGGCTCTTTGTGCCCAAGAACGAGGATGTCTCTGGCGCCTTTGTCACCCTTCGTGTGTTCCGGGTGTTCCGCATCTTCAAGTTCTCCCGGCACTCACAGGGCTTGCGAATTCTGGGCTACACACTCAAGAGCTGTGCCTCTGAGCTGGGCTTTCTCCTCTTTTCCCTTACCATGGCCATCATCATCTTTGCCACTGTCATGTTTTACGCTGAGAAGGGCACAAACAAGACCAACTTTACTAGCATCCCCGCGGCCTTCTGGTATACCATTGTCACCATGACCACACTTGGGTGAGTGCAGACCCTGTGTTAGGAACTGCCCTATCAGGCAATTACACTCACCGTTTTTGTAAAAGAAGGTTAGGTAAATGATCTCTCTATTTCAGCTTCAGTTTGCTCATCTGTAAAAACTGAAGAACTTGGACTAGTCTACAAATTCCATCCAGCTTTGACAATGCCTTGATTTTCCACATCAAGAGACTTGGGTTCAAGCATTGTCTTAGCTGTACTCTTCCTGTTGGCTTTGTGTTCTCTGGGCCTGTTTTCTCCTCTGTAAAATGAGAAATGATGATCCCTTTTTAGGAGCTTCAGTGACAGTTTGACAGTTCTGACAGTTGTGAAAGTTCTCTGGAAGTTTCTCATGCAAGATAAATAGGTATTGCTTTTCTACCACCCCCTTTTCCACCCTGAGCACCCACAGCTCTCAACCCCCTAGAATCATCTGCTCTGTGGGGCACTACCCCTGTGGCTCCCCAGACCAAGATAGTTTCAGCATGATTTTTTTGACTGCTAGTCCTGGAGAGGAAATGGTTGGGATAAAAACATCAAATGGAACCACCAAACTCATGTTGCTCTTAAAGACACTGTCTAGGGCAGAGACTATGAGCCTTTTCTAATTTCCATCACCAGGATTAGGTATGCAGTTGCTGCTGAGTATCTGTTGAGTGGATGAATTGGGCTCACTCAATGCTTTAATAGAGGTACAGAAAAATTAATTTGAGGTTTCTAAGGAGTAGAAGTTAATTCTGGTTGGAAGTTCAGGATTACATTGACAAACGAACACTGAGCCTTGAGAATGGATTGGAATGGGATAATTTGATGCCTTTTACCCTATTCAGTCTTCACAATAACCTTTGGAGGCTGGGCAGCTGCTCGTGTCTTCTAGTTGAGAACACAGTCTGAGATGACAGATTACAGAGCCAGAAATGGCCAAGTTGGAGAAACTTTTTAATAAGTCTAAAAAAATAAAGACATGAACAAAATAAAGAAATACGGAAGAGCCATGGGGCTGGGTGGACACAGTTTGAACAAAGGCCTAGAGGTGTAAGGCTGCAGAGGCTGCACTTTTGTGGAGGGGATCTGATTGGTCCTGTGGTTAGGATAAAAGTATGCTGTGTGATTTTGAGCAAGTCAGTTATGGATCCTCCCTGACTTTGGTTTTTACCCCCTCTGTGAAACAAGGTGGCAAGATTGGCTCTGCTCCATCTCCATGGGAGGAGGGGTGGCATCGAGAAAGGGAGGGAGCAATTTTAAGTCTTCCCCCCGTTTTTTCATATGAGGACAGTTTCAAGGTTTCCTTTGGGGGAATAGGAAGGGGTCCTACCTAGAGAAGGTAAAACAGATGCAAACAAAAACCAACAGAGCACTGCTGCCAGGACTCGAGCCCCTCAGCTGGTTTGTGGTGGTGGAACTCACTCCCCAGAAGGCTATGTTCACTGTCTGTGATTTCTTCCTTCTCCCCTATGCTAGGTATTAATAGATTTCCAGCTGGGTCAGAGGCCTAGTGCACAGCTCAGCTCGGATGGAGACAGCAGATAGTAGGGGCTGAGGGCCCATTTCTCATTTGACCCCCACTGGTGGCCCAAAAGGTCATCCCTCACATTTTGTAGAGCAAGAAACTGAGGTTCAGAGAGTTCAAGTGCCTGGCCATGGTCTCAGAGTGAGTTGGGTTGGATGGGATGAAGTGGGGGACTGAGGAGTGGGTAGACACTTTTCTTGACCTTGGCTCACCATCTCTGGCCCCAGATATGGAGACATGGTGCCCAGCACCATTGCTGGCAAGATTTTCGGATCCATCTGCTCACTCAGTGGTGTCTTGGTCATTGCTCTGCCTGTGCCAGTCATTGTTTCCAACTTCAGCCGCATCTACCACCAGAACCAGCGTGCTGACAAGCGCCGAGCACAGCAGGTAGCTGTGCCTTCCATCTGAGTATCTCCTATTCCCCCTGACCCCAAGCCAGTCAGTCACTTGTTGTGTTCACCCACCTGATTCTTTCTCTCCTCTCTGTAGAAGGTGCGTTCAGCAAGGATCCGGTTGGCAAAGAGTGGTACCACCAACGCCTTCCTGCAGTACAAGCAGAACGGGGGCCTTGAGGTGGGTAGGTCTCAGACTGGGGTTGGGTGTGAGCAGTGATGGGAGTAGGAAGGTGCTGACCTCATTTCTCTGCTCCATCCCCTCCAGGACAGTGGCAGTGGAGAGGAACAGGCAGTGTGTGTCAGGAACCGTTCTGCTTTTGAACAACAACATCACCACTTGCTGCATTGTCTAGAGAAGACAACGGTGAGGCCTAAAGAGAAGTGGCATAGCAGAATGAAGGGGATCTCTCTGCCACCAAGCCAGCTCTCCTCCTGGGATTGGAGGCTCACTACTAATTGTGGAAATCATGCAGGGCTTCCTGGAAGAGGCCTGATAGAGCTGAGCCTTGAAGGATGGGCAGGGGAAGGGAAGAGAGAGTGATTTGCAGAAAGGAAGGCCTAAGCAAAGGCCTGGCAGTGGGGACAACCTGTGTGGTGCCTTGTGACCGTGTCTCCCTTCTTCCCACAGTGCCATGAGTTCACAGATGAGCTAACCTTCAATGAAGCCCTGGGTGCTGTCTCACTGGGTGGCCGCACCAGCCGCAGCACCTCTGTGTCCTCCCAGCCTGTAGGTCCTGGAAGTCTGCTATCCTCTTGCTGCCCCCGCAGGGCCAAGCGCCGTGCCATTCGCCTTGCCAACTCCACTGCCTCCGTAAGCCGTGGCAGCATGCAGGAGTTGGACACTCTGGCAGGGCTGCGGAGGAGTCCTGCCTCTCAGAGGTAAGTAACCCCCACCAGTTGGCCACACATGAAGAAGCTCAGAGCTTGGACCAGAGGGTCTGAGATTTCATGACCCCAGGCCTAGCAAGTCAAGCTCAAACCTAAACTCCTCCATGCTGGAATCTTGGGCTTATCTTGTCTGGAGCTTCTTGTTCTTCATTTTTTCTTTCAACAACCATTTATTGAACACCTACTATATGTTAGGCAGTTTTAGCCACTTTGGAGTTCACTTTAGGAGTTTAGGAATTTACTTTAGGCAGTGAATAGAACAGGCAGAAATCCCTAACCTTCTGAACTTATATTCTAGTGGGATGTGACTGTTAATAAACAAACAAATACACAGATGACATAGAATGTTAAGTGCCAAGGAGAAAAATAAATCAGGGATAGGGTTAGAGAGTGTAGAATAGAGTGTGATGTAGTTTTAACCATGTGGTCAGGGAAGGCTTTGCTGAGGTGACATCTGAGCCAAGACCTGAAGGACGTGAGGGAGTGAGCCATGTAGGTATCTAGAGGAAGAGATTTCCAGGCAGAGTAAACAGCCTTTGCAAAGACCCTGAGGCAGGAATGGGTCTATGTGTCTCTAACAAGAGACACTGCCAGGAACTACAGTGAGTAGAGTGGTGTAACTGAGGGGGAGAGTGGTAGGAGGTAAAATCAAAAAGGAGCAAGGACCAGATTATGTAGCTCTTGCTATAGACTATTATAAGGACTTAGGCATTGTAAGGAGCAATCATAACAGGTAACATCTTGTGTGTGTGTGCACACGTGCTCATTATGTTTCAGGTACTATTCTGAGCACTTTGCATCATTTATTATCTCATTTAATCACCACATGAACCCTGTGAGGTAGGAAATACAGCAGGTTCTTCGACAACATCATTTTGTTCGATGTTGTTTTGGGTTTTTGTTTTTGTTCTTTTAAACTGAAGTTTATATTCAGTATTATTTTGTAGTAGTTTCAGGTGTACAGCATAGTGGTTAGACAGTCATATACTTTACAAAGTGATCCCCTGATATTTCCAGTACGTGCCTGTCACCATACATAGTTATTACAATATTATTGAGTATATTTCCTGTGCTGTACTTTACATCCCCATCACTATTGTGTAACTACCAATCTGTACTTCTCAATCCCTTTACCTTTTCACCCAGTCCTTCCCTTCTAGCAACCAACAGTCTGGTCTCTGTATCTATGAGTCTGTTTCTGTTTTGTTTGTTCATTTACATTGTTCTTTAGATTCCACATATAAGTGAAAGTCATATGGTATTTGTCTTTCTCTGACTGATTTACTTCACTTAGCATAATACCCTCTAGGTCCATCGATGCTGTCACAAATGGTAAGAATTCTTTTTTTTTCACAGCTGAGTAATATTCCCAATGGCATTTTGTTAGAACATTGATGAGGTGCCTAGGAACTTAACTCTTGTTTTTATCAATTAGCCTGTGGTAAAATTTCTTTTGTTGCACATCATTTCACTTAAAGTCACAGAACCTTTTGATGATGTTGTAGACTTAATTTGTTGTTATTCCCATGCTTCCAATGAGAGAAAAGAGAGGTTTTGAGTGGTAAGAGTGGGAGCAGTATTCGAACCCAGGACTGCCTGACTCCAGAGCCCTCGCTCTGCACCACCATAATTGGGGGTGCAGGGGAACCATTTACCACAGTGCCAGGGATCCAGTATGAGTAGCTGCTCAATAAATGTCATGATTGCTGTGGCCAGTATTAAGATGACTTTTTAAGAACGTTCCATCTTCCCACCCTTATCCACAGCCGCTCAAGCCTCAATGCCAAGCCCCATGACAGCCTTGACCTGAACTGCGACAGCCGGGACTTCGTGGCTGCCATCATCAGTATCCCTACCCCTCCTGCCAATACCCCAGATGAGAGCCAACCTTCTTCTCCTGGTGGCGGTGGTGGTCGCGGGGCCAGCAGCAACCTTAGGAACTCCAGCCTGGGAACCCCTTGCCTCCTCCCTGAGACTGTCAAGATCTCTTCCTTGTGAGGGGTGGGCCTGCCCATCCAGAGGGCCCTCTTGATTCTTAGGGACTCCTTTCCAAAGCCATATTTTGGGGAGACAGACAGGGGCAGGCTTGGGGACCCCGTCTTCCCCCAACTGAGAACTATGCAATGGAGTTTAATGGAATGGCCCACGTTGTGGGGATGTAGTCAGGGAATGGGACACTCCCCACACCCATTTTCCTGGTGGGAGCTGAATCAATCGTTGAGCTTCCTCAGGCCCTGGCCTCCTTGCCCCAGCAGAGTGGGACCAGACCCTCTCCCTGAGTTGGCCTCCTGCATGTTCCTCCCCTTGGGCCCTCAGGCTCCCAGGCTCCCACCTGACATCTGAGCTCTGGCCTGAGAAGAAGAGGTGAGACTTCCTCTTCTCTCTACCAGGATTGTGGAGATTTGGGGGTTCAAGGATGAGAACCATTACCTATGATCTGGCCCCTCAGAGAGGTTCCCACCCTTCACCAGGCCCAACAATGCCCAAATTCCAAGCTTGGAATGCTGCCACAGGCTTCAAGGGCTGTGGCTTTAGCAGTGACCTTCCACCCCCAGGCTGTGGCTCAAGAGTGAGGCTGCCTCTCCCAACACACACAGATAGCACAAACATTACCCCTCTTCCCTAGCTGCTGGGAATGGGTCCTTGCAACTCCATCCTCTGCTGGGCCCCCAGCAAACTCTAGCAATAGCAGCTGCTGCCATGACATTATGCAAAGCCTCTGCCCAGTTTGCTGCAGCATTTACATCTGCCCTAATCACAGGGGCCACCTCTAATACTCCTCCTCTCTCCTCTGGTTTACTTCCTTCCTGGGTTGGGCTGGAGTCTGGACTGGCTGAGATAAGCACCTGGCAACCAGCAAGGGCTGGGTTGGGTTTGGAGATCACTAGCTGATTCCAGGTTCTTGGGCAGGAGTCCAGAAGCCTCAGGGGCTGAGGCCTGGGTTGTTATTGAACTCTGGGAGTTGTAGGAGGCAGGAAGAACTTCTTTATCTTCTCCTCCCCCACAACATCTTTTCACGTATCCTCTCTCTTCTCCTTCTTGGGTCACCTTCTGGAACTCTGTTTTTGCACTCAGGCTGATATCTGGCATCATCTCAGGTTCCCTGTCCCCAGCACTGTCCCTGTGGAACTGGTAGCTGACAAAGATGTAGTTTCCATCAGTCAATAAAACCTGAGAGGAGAGATGAGGATGAGCATCTCCTGGCTCTGTGGATTTGGGGGCTGGGTTGGGCTGGGGAGTTGAAAGTAGTACTCTGATTTCAATTCCTTTCAACTAGTAGAAGAGCTGGTGTGGGTAAAGGTATGGGAGGTAGATGGTTGGTAACATGTTCTGGAATGTGCGGATCTAGGAGAAATTTTAAAAGGGGGTGGTTGAAGAGTTGACTCTCCAACCAGTGTGAGGCAGGCTAGGAGGTCCTGAGACATGCCCCCCTTGGACATCACCTGCTCCAGCTCCCCAACTCACATATGGGAAAAATGAGACTCAGAACAGCACATGCTTGGTTAGTGGGAGACTTAAACCCAGGTTTCCTGACAACAAATGTCTCTGAATTGAACCCTGATGAAGAGCATCTTCCAGTGTGGCAAAAC
Source organism: Trachops cirrhosus (assembly GCA_028533065.1). Taxonomy (NCBI): domain Eukaryota; kingdom Metazoa; phylum Chordata; class Mammalia; order Chiroptera; family Phyllostomidae; genus Trachops; species Trachops cirrhosus. The sequence continues at coordinate 43,713,052 of CM052552.1, forward strand.
CCCCTTCTTTGTGGATGTTCCCTACATCCACAAGGGATGGGGCTCTCCTGGGCTCCTGGGCAGTGTGTGACTAAGCTCTGTGGAGCACTGAGGTGACAGACCTTGGATTCTTGTTGTCCTGGGTTCTAATCCTGGGGGGAGAAAATTACTCACCTTCTCTTACCCCAGGCTGCTAATCTGTGAAACAGAGGCAATTGTTCTTTTATTCACCAAATATTTATTAACTGGATATCATGTGCTAGCCCTGGGGATACAGAGATGAGCAAAGTAGACATCATCTCTGTTCTACAGAAGTGAGCATGGAAGGCAACTAAGCAGTTACAATATAGTGCAGGAGAACTAAGATCAATAGATTACAGAAGAATGTAGATGGCAGGAGAAACTAACCTGGCTGATGCATGAAGAATGAAATGCAGTTAGCCACGCAAAAGACAAAATGGTAAGAATGTTTCATGTAGAGAGAATAGCATGTGCAAAATCCTGGAGGTTAGAGATGGACCCTGGGGTTTTTGGGAAACTGAAATCAGTTGAGTAGAGCTGGGAAGGAGGATGTGAGGCTAAGATGAGGGAGAGGATGTAATGATAAGCCAGATCACAAAAGGTCTTTGAAGCTAGGATACACATTTTGGACTTCATCTTAAAGATAATGGGGGCTTCTAAAGGCTTATTGAACAGGAAAGTCATCATAAGGTTTGTGTTTCAGAATGATCATTCTGGTTGTGGATAGTGGATTCTAGAGAAAACAGTCCTGGAGGAAGAGCAGTGAGGAGGCTTTTGCAGTGGTCTAACTGGTAGGTGATGGTGGCTTGGACCAAGTACTGACAGTAAGAGTTTGGAGAGTCAAAAGATTTGAGAGGTAGAATTGGCAGCGCTTGGGATTGATGGGTATCTGGGAACTGAGGAAGAGGCAAGGCTGACTCCTAGGTTTCTGGTTTGGGCAAAGGTTGGGGGGGTGCCATCTACTGTGAAAGAGAACATCAAAGCTGTTAGCACACAGTGCTAGGCACATAGTAAGTAATTGGTGATGACTAGCTACAATTATTATCGTAAGTTCAGTTTTAGATTTGTGGTGCTGGACAAATATCCAGTAGAGAGTAGGATACATGGGTCAAGTGAGATGGTCATGAGAAGATTCAATGTGATAATGTGCACAGGCATTGGGTACAGTGCCCTGAACACAATAGGCCCAGTAAACATGGGTCCTCTAATTAAGTCTCACTGACAAAAAAACACAATAGTATATTAATTACTGACACCCTTCAGAGAAGACTTCAATTAGGGTTGCCATCTGAAGGGAGAAGGTTAGGTGGCACTCAGAAGAGCTTTTTGATGGTCTTTCAGTCAACCTGTTGTATGGCTTGGCTCCTAAGATATAGGGAGTGAACCCTTACCTCCTATAACAGGTTCTTGGTTCATGAAGTCATAGGAACCCTCTAACTTCTCCTCGAGGTAGTCTGGGCAGGCATTATCATTCCCGTTTCACACATGGGTAACCCCAAATTTGAGACACAATGATTTGCTCAAAGTCCTGCAATTGGTAACTGAGGTCTTCCTGACTCCAAAGCCTGGAATCCTCCCAGTCCACTGTCATGCCGATTAATTTATTGAGCATTACTTTGTGCCAGGAACATTACCAGGCCCTTTACAAGCATGAATCTCTGATTCTTAAATTGGAATTATCATTGCCATGTTACAGAGAAGTAGAAATTGAAGATGGGGTGGATGTTAAATGGCTTGCCAGAGATCATTCAGACAGGAGGAGCAGAACTAGGATTAGCTTGTAACTATCCAGCCGCTCAGTAGCAGAGAGTTTTACCAACCCCATTGTGAGACGCTGGCTGGTGACAGAGATGAATACATAAAATTTTGTTCGATCCAGGTAAACTCAGTTTCACACACACAAAAAAGGCATTTGTGCTGCGCCTGCGCACCAGCCACAGGGGCGGGGTAGGTCAACACTGGGGCGAAAGTGTGGTGGTGCCAAAGAGGGTGTGTCTGCTTCCCAACCACCCACTGTTCTACCGGTGTACGCCTGTCACAAGGTTGGCCTGGCTGACGCAAATGACTGCATCTCTTAACCAATCACCGCAGCACTCAGCCTGTTGTCAAAGTGAAGCGGCACCCGCCTCTCCATTGGAGTGGATTTGCAGGTGGGTGGGACCGGAACTGACGCTTCAGGGGAGTGCTCTGCTCTGGGAGTGTTGATATTTTCCTGTCAGCCTGACGGAGAGCGGTCAAGTTGGAAGCCTGGAAAGGACGTGCTTTTAAACCTGTCGTGTATGGGACAGGCCGGGCTGTCCTGTCGCAGTACCTCTGCCTGCGAGTCAAAGCCTCAGGGACAGAAGTAAGAGCAGGACGTCGCAGAAGAGAAAAAAGGCCAGGAACCAGGGTGCCAACTTTGACATCTGACACGGAGATTCACAGGAGGGCGATCGCTCGCCTCTGATTGGCCCTTGGTCGTCAGCGAGGACCCACGCAGTCGCTTCAATTGGTTGGTGCCCGCAATTGTTGTGGCGGCAGTGAAGATTTTGCCCACGTACTTCCGAGCAAGAGGCGGGGGCTGTGCTCTGGCGCGCGTGCGCGGCGACCGGGGGGCCCCACCCGGTAGTTCAAGAACTTGCCAGGGGGCGGGGCGAAGAGGTGCTTGTTTTGGTTCTGTTTTCTTTGACGCGGAAGGCCGGAACGAACGTGACAGTCAACCTGCCGAACTCGGAGAGTAGGCGACGACACTCGCCGCACTGCCTTCTTCTTGGACTTCACATCCGGGTTCTTCCGTCGCGTGACCCGCGCACCGCCTACGGTTCTCCAGCCAGTGCCTCAATCTCTTTATCCGGATCCATTCGACTCCCGTCGTGCTCCGCGCACCGCATTATTCCCTCATCCGGGTTCTCTCCCAGCGTGCCGTGCGCCGGGTTTGCTGGGGGCTACCGTGGTGTCCCGCCATGACTATTCTCCCCAAAAAGAAGCCGCCGCCTCCCGACGCCGACCCCGCCAACGAGCCGCCGCCGCCCGGGCAACTGCCCCCGGCGCCGCGCCGCGGCGGGGGTGTGGGCGTGGGCGGCGGCGGCACGGGTGTAGGCAGCGGCGACCGTGAATCGGGCGTTGTGGGGGCCCGTCAGCGGGCCTCACCGCCACCTCAGGGCCCGCTGCCGGGGCCACCGGGTGCACTTCACCGCTGGGCGCTGGCAGTGCAGCCTGGCGCAGTGCCGGGCCCCCGGCCTCAGCAGGGCTCTCCACCTCCTTGTGGGGGCCCGGGCGGTCCTGGCAGTGGCCCGGGGGACGCGCTGGGCGCATCTGCAGCAGGTGTGGGTGCGGCGGGAGTGGTGGTGGGCGTGGGCGGCACGGTGGGCGTTGGCAGCTGCTGCTCCGGGCCTGGCCACAGCAAGCGGCGGCGTCAAGCCCCCGGGGTTGGTTCCGTTGGAGGGGGCAGTCCGGAACGTGAGGAGGTCGGCGCTGGTTACAACAGTGAAGATGAGTATGAAGCGGCTGCAGCACGCATTGAGGCCATGGACCCTGCCACTGTTGAGCAGGTATGGGCTGGGGATGACAGGTGAGTGGGGATGGTGGGCGGTATCCCCAAATTGGGTAGGGACCCGAGGGACTTAAAACGTTTTCTCTCAGAGCCTAATACTTTTTCCTCTGGTGGTAGGGGAGTAAGACAACCTCTTTCCTCTCCCTTTTTCCCCGAAAGACTTGAGGTTAGACGCCCCAGATAAGATGGAGGACTTAAACATGGTGTCTGTGGCATCTTCTGTGCCCCGGGGCCAATAGGTAGGAACGCCCGCAGAAACACAGGCAGGATGGAATGTGTCCTGAGAGGGGAGTCTCATGACTCTCCAACAGACCTTGATCTGTGTTCAGTGGCTTGAGATTTTTTCCCTCTGAGATAAGAGTCTTGAGAATTCCCCTCCAGGGGACACAAGTAAGGTGGAGACCTCAGAGATGTTTGAGTGTCCTTGAGATCCTTAAACTTTTTCAGGGGTCTGAGACACTCTATACGGTAACCCCTCTCCTTCCTTCTCAGGAAGACACAGGACAGGACCCTCAGCAGTGGGGTCTGAGATTTCCTCAGGGGTCCTAAGCCTGCCTTCAAGGGCCTAACACACATATACATCCCCTTTAGAGAGAGGGATCTTCTGAGCTTTCCTTCAGAGATATGGCTTCTCTTGGGGAGGTAAGATCCTTTCCCCTTGGGGACAAGAGCCAAAACCAATACCCGAAGACCAGAAACTATACTAGGGTACATGAGATTCATTCTTTAAGTAGCAAGGTCTATGCTTTCTCTCAGACTACCTTGGGGACAAGAGTCTGAATCTTTCTCCAGGAGCTTAAGCTTCTTTTAAGTGATAGACCTTTGGCTACTCTCCCCTAGCCCCATAAGGCCTGAGCCTTTCTTCAAGAAAATGAGACTCACTGTTTTGGATACTGGAGCCTACTCCCCTTACTTAAGGACGTGGCCTTTTAGACAGTGGGCCTGAATCCTCTTTAGGAAACATATTCTCCCACAGAGGTCCTAGGCAAGGTAAAGTATTTAGGGGACCTTTCTCCTCAGGGCCTTTTGTCTAAGTGGTTCTCCTTAGGAGCCTAAGACACCCCCCCCCACACACACACACATGCACACACATGGATATGACCTCCTTCTACCCAATTATGAAGGACTGAAACACGTCTTAGGAACGTAATAGCACTTTCCCTCTATAACAGTGATCTAAGCATCCCCCACAAGTGCCTGAGCTTCTTGTCAGGGATGTAAGATGTCTGTCTTGGGAACCATAGCCTGAGATCTAGGCAGCATGGAGTCCCAGAGATGGAGTCTGAGGCCTCCCCATGGATCTAAGCCTGCCTTCAATGGCCTGAGACCCACTGTACCAAGGACACTTGAGCTTTCCCTCAAGGACAAGAGGCCCTTAGTTACTCCAGTGACTGCTGTGTCTCTATAAATGAGCCTCCCCCTCAGGGAAATTAAGGTACCCCTCAGAAATAGGACTCCTCACCACCAGAATTGATTCCTGAGACCCTTCCCTTGGGGGCATGGATGCAGAGTTCTCGGGGAATAGGGTCCTGAGTATTCCCCTCCCCACAAAGAGTTTGAACTTGCTCTCATGTGCACGAGACACCCCCCCCCCTTAGGACCTGAGTATATACTTGGGTGTATGTCCCAAGTCATAGGGACCTTTTAGGGACCTAAGGTTTCTTCCCTTGGGGACTTGAGCCTAAGACCACCCTCTACTTGTGAACTAGGTCCTGAGAACTGCTCTTTCCCCTTGGGGACATAGGTAAGGTAGAATGCTGAAGAAAAGAGTCTGAGCCTCTTCCCAGGGGCCTAAGCTTTCCTCCAGGGACAAAATATCCTTCACCTCAAGGAGGGGCCTGAGCCCCGTGGGTATGAAGCACCCCTCAACCAGGCAATCCTTTATCGTCAGGGAGGACATGAGGTACTCTGCCCCCCACAGTGTGGCCTAAGGCTTTCCCCATTGGACAGAAGGACCCAGATGCCCTTCACAGTCATGAGAAACCCTTACCCTCAGGCCAGAAAGATTCTCTTACTTTCTGTGAGAAGTTTGTCAGTTCTGGAGACATGGAGACTCAGGCCTCCTCTGAAGAACTAGGAGATATCCTGAGACTCACCCTGACCCAGCTCTGCTTACTTCTCATTTCCAGGATCAGGGAAGTATTCTGAGCTTCCTGAATTGCTTTTAACAAGCTTTTTTCTTCCCAGAGACAGGAAATGGGTTTGGGACATTCCCACTCCAGGGAAATTCACCACCCATATCACTGTCCCCCTTGGCTCAAATAAGTTTTTCTGTACTTCACAGGGGCCTGGGCCTTGTCTTGAGCCTCCCTCCTTGTTGCCTTTCCACCCATTACTACTCCAGGCAGGATAAAACATCTGGACCCACAGAGTCAGGACCAGGAGTTGTTTCTTCTCTCCCTGGTTGGGGTAAAGTCTGCCTTTCCTCCTTCACAGAGCTACATCCCTGGTCCCAGGGACAGAGAGGAAGAAAGTCAGGTGCTGCCATGGTGACTAGAATGATACCTTATACCCCCTTTGCATCTCCTAGGTTGGGAGTTCCTCCCTTATACTTGTCCCCATAAGAACATGAAAGTAAAGCTCTGTGGTTGCATGATATCTTCCCTTAACTACAGAGGAGAGGCTTCCTGCCCTCCCACTTGGGACAAAAGGAGGAAGATGCTTCTTCCTGTCTTACCTGGTCCAACTTGAGAATTTTGGGGGATGATAAGAGGAGATTCTTCCTGCTGCCCCAGTCTTGGTCCTGAACTGTCACCAGGGGCATTTGTAGCCTGGAGGCCAATTAGATCCCTTGGGAAAGAGGGGAGTTGTTGAGAGGGAGCCCACATGGTAAATCGAGTGTTCGTTCTAATTGTTCAGATATCCTGTTTTTCCTGATACTGTGATGGTACCTCGACTACCTTTAGGAACCCTTTTGGAAGCTAAGTCGGAGTTTGCCTTTCCCAGGCATGGCTGCCTTACTGAGACTCTGCTGTATGAAAAGAATAGCTCGCAAACACCCTCAGCTTGAGGACCCTATAGAACATTTTGAGAACAGGGCATGCTTGCTGTGGTGGTAGGAGAAGCTGGACCTGGCATTATAGTCAGGGTGCCTGGGTTCCCACTCAGACTTTGCTGGGGCTTCGCTGGATGAACCAGAATAGTTCTGCTTCTGTTCTCTGGGCTTGTTTTCTCGTTGGTCAGGTAAGGTGGGGTGTCATTTAGCTTTGGGATTTTCAGGAGCCCAAAGCTAAAACCCTCTGGACCTGGAGGTGACAGAGAATGGTGGGTATCTTGAGAAAGAACTGGATTTCTCCCCCTCGCTCCCCTGCTCCTGTTTTCTCCCAGCCATCCATGGTTGGTGGGCAGAACAAGCAGCCTGTTTGGTCTGAGGTTCAGGGTTGGTGGACAGTGATATTTTTTTGGTTCCCTGTGCTGTGGTGAATATGCTCAGGGGTTGCCTGTCAGGGAGTCTATTGGATGGTATGGAGGTAAGGTTGTGTGTGGAAAGAGTTTGGGCTTTGGAACTGGGTAGGCCTTAGTTCATACCCCAAGGTCTCCTGCTTAGCTACTTCACAGCTTTGGGTAAACTTGCAGATGCCTTTTGTTTTTCTTCAAAACTTCACTCATGCCCAGGTGATTGAGTATGTGTGGACCTGACCTGACCCACATCAGACCTTGGCTGATTCCTCTCGCAGTTTCCCCGGGATCGTCTGGGCTCTTCCTAGGAGCCTTTGTAACAAACCCATCTTTGTTAGCAAAGACCTTTCATTTGGCTTCTAGGAACCTGCCAATTCCTCTAAAGGGAAAGGCAGAATGGTATGGCAGTGAAGTGGTCCCGGCCTGAGTGTTCTGGGTTTGAATCCTGTATCTTTGAGCAGTTCCCTTTTCTGGGTCTCAGTTTCTTCATCCATAATGGGTAGTTGTGAAAAGGGAGATTGGACTCAGTGTTCTGAAGCTAGTTATAACCTCTTCTTTATCCCTGTTCCCCACTCCCCCAACCCATTGCAAATATTTTGAGGGTGTGCTACGAAGTTTCAAGCAATGTTCCACTTCCTTCTCCCTGGCCAGTGCTTTAGGTTCTTTGGTGGTGGTGGTTTTTAAATTGGTACAGCTTTATTGAGATATAATTCACACACCACACAGTTCACCAATTTAAAGTGTAACATTTAGTGGCTTTTGGTGTACTCACAGAGTTGTTCATCCGTCACCTCAGTCAAGTTTAGAAAAGTATCATCATCCCGGAGTCCCTTCATCCACTCCCAGCCCCTGGCAACCGCTAATATACTTTTTGTCTTGATTGATTTTTGTCTTCTGGATGGTTGATAGAAATGAGAATCATACACTATGCAGTCCTTTGTGACTTGCTTCTTTCACTCAGCATAATGTTTTCAAGGCTTATCCATGTCATAGCATGGATCACTACTTCATTTCTTTTTGTTGCATAATAGTAGAATCTTTGTTTTTTAAATCCTGCCCCCTAGTGGCCTGGCATTAGATTTTAGAACCTTGCTCTTATCTCATCCCCCTGCCCTGGAGAGCTTGTGTTAGTCCTTAGAGAGCAGTGCATCTGTCTGTGTTCTCATTGGATGTGTTGCCTCTATTTTGCGCATGGAGCTGAGCCATGCACTGGTTCCTGGGTGTTTTGGGGGGGAGAGGGGTGATCTTGGCACCAGGCTTGCTGGGACAGAGCTGTGAAGCCAAGAATACTAAATACCTCTTTGCCATGGGCTCTGGGAAGACATTTGTCCATGAGTTGCCATTGCTGCTACCATCTTCTTCCCCCTTCAGTGGCAGCTCATTTATTGATGGGTAGGGTCAGTAGCTTCCCAGGCTGTGAGGGAGTATAGACCTCTGCTGCCTTAATTCTAACCCTCTCCCTCAGCAGGGCGGGTAATGCTGGAGAGGTGAATCCTGTGGAGTGATAGCCATATGACATTGCCTCACAGCGCACACCGGGAATGCTACCAGTGGGTTGTATTATTTTTCAGTGGCTGCTGTGACAAATTATCACAGACTAGGTGGTTAAAAACAATAGGCATATCTTCTCACAGTTCTGGGGGCCAGCAGTCCAAAATCCATTTCACTGTCCAAAATCAAGGTGTTGGTAGGACTACATGCCTTCCAGAGCCTGAGAGGAGAAACCAGTCCTCTTCCAGCTTCTGGGGCCTGCCAACATTCCTTGGTTTGTGAGCCCATCACTCTAACCTCCATTCATCTTCACATCTTCTCTGTGTATGTGTGGTTTCTTCTGTCTGTATCAGATCTTCTACTGTTCTAAGGCCACTTGTGATTGCATTTAGGTCCCATCCAGATACTCTGAGATAATCTCTGCATCTCAACATCCTTAACTTAACCACATCTGCAAAGACTCCTCTTTCTTACAAAGTAACATTTACAGGACCAGGGATAAGGGCCTGGTATGTTTGGGTGGTCATTATTCAGCCTATTCTACAGGGGTGTTCTTTTTTCCCTTCCAGGAAGGGGAAGGGAGCTCAGTAAGTGCTCTCATACTGGGTGGAGTCCTGTAATATTTGAGTCTGCCCATTATCCCTGTTACTGGGAGGCTTGTTACAACATTTCACAGATTGGAAAACTATGGCTCACAGCAGGTCATCACATAGCTAATAATTGGAGCTGGGTTGGAATCTAAGTCAGTTAGGTCCCATAGTGTGTTTCAACATTTCTTGGGCTTTTGGACCAGTAGGTTGCAGAGTCTTGCACCTGGGATCCCCTGGTGTCAGAGGGCTTTGTCCAGCCCCCTTGTGGGGGCTCAGAGATATGGTTGGACATGCCCACAGGGTCAGTAGTGGGCTTGCAAGATTGAGGGTCTGTAGTTGACTTCCTCAGGCCAGAGCATTAATGTAACTTAAACTTCTGTATGGCTGGGCCACCCCCCCCACCTGTCACTCCCACCAGCCTGTGCTTCTTGGACCATTTTCCTAAAGAACTAAGTTGTCACCTTTCTTAGAGGCTCCTGTCCAGCTGGGGGAAGGAAGAGAGTGTGCTAGGAGCTCCTGGGACTGTATAAACTTTCTGGAACCTAGGACCAGGATCTCCCTGTTTTCTCTCCCTACAGGGAACGAGAAGGGGTTTCAGCCAGAACCTGGGATCTTAAGCCTGCTGGTGCCAAAGTCAGTGGGTGGGTAGTGGCCTGGCCTCCAGATCCAGGTCCACATGCCACTCTGGCTGCCCCAGAACCAAAGCCCTGCTTGTGCAAAGTCCTGCTCAGGCAGTCTTCATTTTTAGGGACAATACAGGCTTTCCCCAGGATGGCCTACCAAGTTTGTCTCCGTGCTGTGGCTCATGAGGCCTCCCCGGTTGCCTCTGTACTATGTCTTGCTGATGCCCACACTCCAGGTTTTTTGCCTTTGCAAAATAAGGATAATGCTTCCTGCCATCTGAGCTGTGGTAAGGACAATTAAGAGGTCACCTTTTGCACCTGGCACCTGGCGTGGGGCAGGCATTCGGCTAATATGATTTCATCTTTCTTCCTGGTCTTGCCCTGCTTACCTTCATAGTCCTACCCAGGACTTTAGCTCTGCTGAACTCATTGCTGGCCTTTGGCATCCCTGGTACTGCATGGCAGAAGTGATTTCTTATCCAATTTACAGGTTTTTCCAGAGGTCTTGGTGTTCTAATCCTTTGCTCAGGTAGTGCCTCCTCTCAGTTGCCAGCCTTAATGATTGGCTAGGTCCCTTCTTTATTTCCCAGCACCCCTGTGTTCATCTCTTTCACAGCCCTGTTCACTCTCGTTTGTACTCATTGCCTCTTTCCCCACCCCTCTAGCAGTTAGTGAGTTTATGGAGGGCAGAGCACAAGTCTGATTCATTTCTCTGGCCTCATTGCCAGACCAAAGTCTGGCTTATTAGCTGCCTGCTAACCCTTTGTTGGATAAATAAGTAGGAGCCCCTCTCATCCCCTTTGATCTTCTTTCCCCCAACACTTGAGGGCAGGAGGTTGTTGTGTGCCCTTATTTTATTTTTTTAAACCTCTCTGTCTACTCTGAGGCTGTACCCATAGTTGCAGCTTTTCTACTAGAGACCCTCCTTGGCTAGGGCAGGTGCTGCAGTGCTGGGAGATAGCTGACCCTGCGGGGCAGAGATGGATTTGGGGGAACTGGCTGGAGTATACTAGTCCATAGCCTCTGAGGCAGGAGGGACATTTGGACTGCTGGAATGTTGTACGCAAACAAGAGTCTTTGTGTTGTCCATGGAAGCCCATTAAGGGCTTCCCAGTGCCTTTGTCATCTTTAGAACGCCAGCCAGCCATACCTTCCCAGGGATGGGCCCTGATGGTGGGGCTGCTGGGTATTCCTTTGTCACTCCCTCTTCATCCCCTCCTGTCCAATCACTCACCTGGGACCTCTGAGAGCCTCTCAGTTGTACATTATCTCTGTTTGTGCTGGTCTCACCCCTTCCTCTCTGACTGGTGACCACCTAACCAGTGTATAGTACATTATTTACAAAGCTTTTTCTGGTCCTGAAGCTCCTCTGATCCTCTTGACAGCTCTTTCAGGTATATCACATGGTCTCCCATTTGATAGGAAACTAAGGCTTGAAGAGCTCAGTATCTTAACCAAAAGCATGCAGCGAGTGACAAGAGTTGGGGTTGGAGCCCAGAGCTTTTGGTCTCCAAACTTTGTGCTTCCTACTTTGCCAGTAATTTCTCTCACCTGAGCTGGGGGAAAATGGCCTACAGAGAGGTGATACCCTTTGGTTGGCAATTGCCTGGATCCTATAAATTCCCTAGGCAGTGTGGTGTCCCCACGGAGCAGGCTTGGGATTTTTGGTTCCTAGCCCTGATACTGGTTCAGGCTGGCTTCTTCTTATGACCAGCAGAGGGCGTAAGGGGCCTGGGAAAGGTCTACTGCTTTTGGTTTGTTTGGTTTTGAAATGGAAAATACGTTTTAAGTGACACGTAGACATTAAATTTTTTAATAGACTTTATATTTTAGAGCAGTTTTAGGTTCACAGCAAAATTGAGCAGAAGGTATAGGGAATTCCCATATACTCCCTGTCCCCTCACATACATAGCCTCTCCCATTATCAACATCCCCTACCAAAGTGATAACATTATTACAGTTGATGAACCTACATTGACACATCACAATCACCCAAAGTCTATAGTTTACAGTGGGATTCACTCTTTTTTAAATTTTATGTCATTTCTTTTTTAAGTATAAAATCTTTATTATATTTCTCCATTACCATTTATTCCCCTTATACGTCCCTCCCCCCAGAAATCACCACACTGTTGTCCATGTCCATGAGTCCTTTTTCCCTTTTGCTCAATCCCCCCACCCCTAACCCCACAACTAGCTGTCATCTGTTCTCCATCTGAGTCTGTCTCTGTTTTGCTTGTTCAGTTTTTTTGTTAAGATTCCACATATGAGTGAGATCATACGGTATTTGTCTTTCTCTGACTGGCTTATTTCACTTATAGCATAATGTTCTCCAGGGCCATCCATACTGTTGCAAAGGGTAAAACTTTCCTTTTTTTATGGCCAAGTAGAATTCCATTGTGTAAATGGCCATAGTTGTTTTATTGGGATTCACTCTTGGTGTACATTCTAGGGGTTTGAACAAATGTATGATGACATGTATCCACCATTGTAGTATCATATACAGTAGTTTCACTGCCCTAAATATCCTCTGTATTCTCTCTTGTCATCTCTGCATTATTCTTAAAAACACATTTGAAAATACACATTTGTACAGGTTCTTTTAATCCAAACCTTTGGGGCCAGATGTGCTTTGGAATTTAGAAAAATTTCAGAATTTAGAAGTTATCTGGTATATGTACTGTGTACCTGTATCACCTCCAGGGGGCACTGTGGCAGCACCTCATAATCAAACACCCAAATGTTTCTTCATGGAAATGTTGGAATATTCACCTCCAAGTGGGATAAATGGGTTCTCATTAGCCCAGGTCACACAGTGATGCCAAATGAGTTATATAAAGACTTTTGGTTTTTAAAGCTTTTTGAGTTTTGGAATTTTGGACAAGGGATTGTATACTGCTTATGAAAAAGGAGGTGAGGTAATATCGTCTGCAATCACCTGTGTCCAATACTCAGGGGTAATTTGTTGCATAGCCTTCCCAACTTTGTGTGCATATGTGTTTGTATACATATGTGTATGTATGTGTATATATATATATTAAATGTGTTCAGTCACAAGTAAAATAATATTTTGCATACATTTTACTTTATACAAGATGTTGGAATTCCCAAGCTATATGTGGGGCTCAAGATTTTACCAATAAACCCTGGCTGGGTGGCTCAGTTGACTAGAGTGGCATCCCATTACACCAAGATTGTGGGTTTGATCCTGGTCGGGGCACATACAAGAAACAACCAATGAATGCATAAATAAGTGGAACAACAAATCTCTTTCTCCTTCCCTTCCTCTCTCTCAAATCAATCAATAAAGAAAATTTTTTTAAGATTTTACCAATAGCTCCTTTCTCAACATCTCTCCTACCCTAAGTGGCTAGAGGTTTCCCAGGTGAAACTCCTTGAGGTAGAGCCAGGTTACCCCCCTCCCCATACTTGCCAGCCCTGGGCCTCTGGCTGCCTAGGGGAAGGTCCAGCATTGTATTCCCCGAATGGTCAGCAGGAGGCAGAATGCAGCTGGGGCCCCTCTGGGAGCAAGTCTTCTCACACAATGACTGCTTCCTTAAAAGAAAGGGTCTCCTGCTCCACATGCATGGAATGGTCAAACAGGGCTCAGAACTTGACCTTGCCTAGTGTCCTCTCAGCCAATCAGCTGGGCCTCTCAGGAGCTCAAGGGCAGAGCTCTGGGAAGGGGGTACAGGCCTTTCCTGTTGCTGACCCCCTACCTCTTCCCTGCAGCAGGAGCACTGGTTTGAAAAGGCCCTGCGAGACAAGAAGGGCTTCATCATCAAGCAAATGAAGGAGGACGGCGCCTGTCTCTTCCGGGCTGTAGGTGAGTCTCTGCCTCAGCCTTCAATTGCCTAGGGCTGTCCCTGAGTGTCCCAGTTGTCAGGAGTAACCCCTGAAACAGGTTTGAGGACAGTGTTAACTGGTCTTTTAGGGACTCCAGGCCCCAGCCTCAAGTTAGTATCTGGCCTCTAGCCCTTGGTCATGAGGCAGTGTGGTGATGTGAGAGTAATAATAACAGCACAATAGTGATAAGGAAAATAACATTACTTAGGGACAGATTGCCCTGTCAGGCACAACAGGAAACGCTTTTAATTCTTTCCCAAGCTGGGTAAGTGTGAGGACTGTTGCTTCCATCTGTCAGATGAGAAAAGCAGCTCAGAAATGGGGAATGATTGCCCAGGGTCAGATAATACATGGTAGAGCTAGGAGTTGGAGTCTGGGTTAGGTTAGTCTGAGGGCTCTTAACCACAGCACACTACTTTCACCTTGGGATCATAGACCTTTTGTTGTTGTTGTTGTTGTTTTTTTAACTTAAAAGTAGAGACAATAGTGAACCCTCATGTACTTATCGTTCATCATCGACACATGGACAGCCCTGTTTCATCACTGCCCTGCCTGCTCTTTCTCATTCTTCTGAAATGAGTATTTTTAAAGCAAAACCCAACTTTGGGTCATTTCATTTGTAAATATTTCTGTTATCTTTCTCTGACAAATAGGGTTCTAGGGTCAGTCTGTTTGTGTGTCTGTCTGTCTGTCTCTCTTTCAATATGACCAAAATGCCATTATTGTATCTAACAAAATTAATAATTCCTCAATACCATTTACTTTCCAGTCTAAACCCAACAAGCAATCATGAGGTCCTATGCTAGCATCCAAGGGAGGCTGAGAGTGTGATCTGATTCTTTTGGGGCAGTGATACCTTCTATAGAATGTGTCCTCTGATAGGAACTCTGAGCTGGGAGTCAGAAGCTCTGTCTCTTTTTGTTCTGGCCCTCACTCATAACTTTTATTATCCTATCTGTGAAGTGGTATTGATTCTGAAGGGCTCCTTAAATCCCTTCTGTGTCGGTATTCTCAATCTGTGGGTACGATCCTCTCCCGCTTGTGCCTGCTGATGGGCTGGGCTGACCCAGGCTCCACTCCAGGCTGTGTTGCTGATTCTCCATGTGACCTTGGGCAAGCAGCTTTTTTTCATATCCTGAGGCTGTTTTTTGTCTGTAACATGAGGCTAAAACACCCAATGTTATAACAGTTAAATGTGATGACTTCAGTAAATCCCTTTAGTGCCTGGGGGCATAGTAGCCCCTCATGGAACTGTAGCATTAGTAAAACCTGAATGCTATTCTCAGTGGTGCCTCAGAGTCACAGGTGTTTGTTGTACAGGTAAAAGAAAGGTGGGGTGAGTGGTTGGCTCCTCCTTTTCTACTAAACAGAGGAGGTTTGTGCCATGGTCTCTACTGGGCTAGGAAATTCCCAATCCTCCTATTCCTGTGGTTCAAGTCTCTGTTCTCCTTGAGATGTTTCCTAGAGAACGAGGTTGGGAGGTATCTTGGACCAAAGGAAAGTGAAGGAAGAGTAGGTGCGGGCCTGTTCAGTGCTAGGTCCTGTTCTGAGATCTCAGGCTGGTTGTAGGGTGAGCAGGGATACTGGTGGAATGAGGTTTGGAGAATGCAGCTGGGCGTCTGGGTCTTGAGCAGTTTTGGGGGCAGACCTTGGGACTAGTGAAGACCTCTGCCTTGTGAAGTAACCCACATGGAGAACAATATTTGCCATTGTGTTCATTTAGCTATTTTCCCCAAACATCCTCTGGCCCTTCCCCCCTATTTGGACCTTCCAGTAAGAGACCTGAACTTACAGGAAGAGCTGACCATGGCAGGTTGAAGGCCTTTCCTTATCAGCACTATGGCTATACATTTCCCTTGACTGAGCTGCCCTTGACTTTTCTCCATAATACCTCAGAAGCCCCATGGTCTCTCCCCAGAAGTACATGGCCCCTGAGTCTATAGGCCTCATCTGGAATTTTCCCTGGGGCAGAGTGTATACAACATGTGCTTGTGAAGGAGACTCTGTCCTCAGACTTTCTACTGCCTCTCTGCTTCCAGCCTAGCTTGGACAGGGACAGGTGGTACTTGCCCTAGGCTCTGGTGAGAAGGCTACATGTTCTAATTCCCTGCCATGCACTGAGCAGTGAAAAGACCACATAACTGGGGGTGAGAGTTGGAGGAGGGATTGCAGACACAGGGGTCACTCTGTTGTTCCTTGATCTTGACTCTTTTGCCTTCAGCATCGTGCATTCAGCTGGATACTTTAGGTTCACCTGCAAAATTGGGATCATTATCCCATGAGATAGGTGAGAATAAAGAGGCTCCAGAAAGGGAAATGACATGCTCAGATCATTAGTGGCAGAGCTGGCATGGGAACCCAGAGGTGCCAAAGGACACATTCTTTCCATTGCTCTAGGAAAGCCCTTGCTTCTTAATTTAGCTCTCAAAGGGCTGGGTGATGTGAGCTGTATTCCTTGACCTCTCTGGGCCTTACTTCATCCAACTAGGAGCCCATGGCCCTCTCCTGTTGCGAGTCCTGAGGCAGGCAGCTTTCTACCTTCTGTTTTGCCTCTGGGGTCTGGGTGTCCCTAGTGTGAACCACTATCCATTGCTTGTGCCCAGTTCTTTTCCACCACCCTGTACTAGGGGACTCAGCATCAGCAAAGGCTTGGGTGGAATGGAAGTTGGAGCCTGAGTCCCAGAGGTATCCTGTGGTCCACTCTTTCTCTGCTGTGCTCAGATAACCTCCTGGAAACGTGAGTCTGTATCTCTCCTCTTTCCTTCTCCCCATATGGTTTGACTCAGCAAAATCTTCTGGCTCTGGCCTCTGTGGGTAAAGTGGAGGCCACATGTGCATGGAGAAGCAGCTGGGGATGGGTATGTTATAACAATGCGCCCAGAAACATTAGCTAGGCCCACTCCTCTGGGCCTTTTGGTCTTGGAACATGGACCATCAGCATTAAAGGGGTGGATCTTGGACCAGTTTTGACTGTTTTATAAATGAGGAAACTGGGACCTCAAGAGAAAGCCAGGACCCTATAGTCTGGGTCACACAAGCCGGTGTCAGAACATCAGTGTTCGAGGTTGAACCAGGCCAGGAGAAGATCCTCATGGGCCACCGTGTATGTCAGCTTCCATTGGCTTTTGCCCTGCCACAATCAGTCTTCCCATCTTGGTCATGGGAGTCTGAGTAGAGGAGCAGGCATCGCAGAGACCAGGCTATTGAGAGGACCGAGTTCCGCTGTCTCCCACTGAGTCTGACATTTGGGATAGTTGGGGCCACTGTCCAAGTATGCACCACAGCTGCTCAACAGGCAGGTGAGGCTTTTTCCCTGGCTCATCTCTGTGGGGCCAGGAGGCAAGTGAGAACAAACTAGGTCCCTGTCTCCCCCTGCTGCTATGTGTATACATTTGTGTGGTTTGTTTTTAGATTTCCTGCAGACACCAAGCTTCCTTTTCTGTTCTCAGCGGAACTTGCTGTGGCTCTTTTAGCAGGTAGGCAGGCAGGAACCTGGCAGGGAGGCAGTTCTCAGGTACTTCTAAAACAAATGGTATGGCCCTGTACTTAAACTCCTTTAGGTAGTCCAGGCTTTCCTGTCTTGCTTCTCCACCTAACTCCTTGGCAAAGAGTGACATGTCGGGGAACCTAAGGAGGTTTAGAGACCTTCCCCCAGGCAGCAGTGGAGGGAGGTTGAGGCAAGTCTGTTAGTGCTATTGGCTCTTCTCCCCTCCCACCAACCCCTGGCAAAGGCTAGGAAGGAGGGGGCAGGGTCCTCAGTTTGCAAAGCTTCATATCTTGTGCAGCCTTCAGTCTTTCCTGGTTGGTGGCAAGGCATCTACTTGTTGAATGCGATAGTTGTCTTTAGTTGTGGGGGTTGTCCTATGGGAATTTGGCCTCATGGAACATCTTTGGCAGGATCTGCTGGCTGTGTGTACGTGTACGTGTGCATTTCTATGCTAGTGTCTCTATGCTCAGAGAAAGAACAGAAGTGGGATCTGGGGAGATAAGATTCATGCTGACCTCTGTGGCCCTAGTAAGGGGGTATATCCCCTGATGTTTATAATCTCTGCCCACTCCCAGGCATTTCCAGCTGATTCCTGCTTGTGCTTGTGGGGAAACTGAGGAAGACAAGATCAGGCCTGGCCCCAGGGTGTCAGGTGGTTACTGTAATAGCTGAATTGGAGTGGTGGCAATATTGTCTTGGGCATGAGCACTTAAGGTCAGTCATTGAGAGCCTGGCTTCCCCTTCACCCTCCCAAGTGTGTGACCTTGGGCCAGTTGTGCCACATTTCTGTACCTCAGTATCCCTCCTATGTAAAGTTGAGTTTTGGGAGGGTAAGGATAGAATGAGTTGAAATGTAAAAAGGCCTTGGGAGAACCAGTTGTAGTACTGTACCAAGGATTTCTGAGCCCTTTTTGGTTTGGGACAGAAGTGAGGTAGTGGGGGACCCTCTTCCAGCTGGACGCTGGAAGGGGAGAGCAGGTGCAGATTGCCCACAAATGCAGCGTCAGCAAGAGGACAAGTTTCAGTTTCTATCAAAACAAGTTCTCTGAATTCCCCTACCTCTGCAAGTCCATTTGGGCCCTTTCCCCTACCACGGCCCCCACAGGGAAATCCAGTCTGGCCCTTAGCCCCTGTGCCAACCTTCTAGGAGGAGGAACGCTTTCAAGAGGACAGAGGTGGGACTAGCAAAGTCAGGCAAGAACTTCCTCAATGAGGACTTCCTGTGTTATTAGGCCATGCCGGATATTTATTTTTTTTCCACCTTGTATCATTGAAAAGATCCTTCTACTCTCCCTCTTTGGGGAGGAGCTATTGCTCTGTGTTCTTGGTTCTGAGGAACATGTTTTCGTCCACATTAATGATACCTAAACTAGGGTGTGTCTTATCAGTGAGGTTGGTCATCTCCCCACCAGTGTGATTAAATACATGTATTGTACCACCTCTCAGTGTATCTTAAAATTGAGGAGAGGTTATATATTTCATTTTATTGATAAATAGAGAAGGTCATACCTCTCCCACACTTAAGGACCCTCTTATGTGAAAACTGTATTAATTTGACATTAATTTGGTTGCTAAAGATTTGCAGTACAATTACAGAAGGTGAGTCTGTGGCTTTTTGGCGTCAGTAAAGGTGAAACTGGAAAAAAGACACTGGCGTTCGGGGGGTGGGCTGCCTGTCACATACCAAATCCAATAAGCAGAGACAAGGATTTAATCTTTTTGGGCGCTTTATTCAGATGGCCGGCAATCTGAGAAGACCTCAGGGCGGGTTCGCGCCCTGACAAACGGTTTTACATTTTCTTTCCAAGCCAGCGTTTTTTTTTGTAACTGGGAATAACAAGGTGCGGTGAGGGCTTTTGAAATTCAGGGAAAATTAGGTAAAAGAAAACTGCAGCATTCTCGCCCTGGGCAGTTAGCTGTTCCCAGGGGTGGGTGGTCTGTCTCTTCCTGGAACACAATGGCCCGGATGCCTCTGCTTGTTCCCCAGGCGGTAATCTTTAGCAGTGCCCCAGGAGGTCGGCTGTCTCTCCCTGGAGCCAGGATGGGCCTTATCTGTAGTTCCTGAAACAATAGCTTTTAACATATGCATTACTTACTAGGCTTATAACTATTTACCTTAAACTAAAATTTTCTAACTCTTGAGTCCCCTGTCAAAGGTAGAGAGCCGGTTCTGTGAACACAAGAGGCAGCCTAGACTCCAGGTTTGGGGGCTTGCTTCTGGCTGAGCAAGTACAACAGAAATGAGGAAGGGCTTAATAAGTGGTTCCGGTGACATTTTGGCTGAGTTGTGGATGGCTAGCTACCTGAAGGAGTCATCGTCTTCCTCATGACAAATGGAGCCCTGTTTCTTGAACATCTAGTATGCCTCAGATGTTTGACAAACTATACCCAGTTGTCTTCCCAGTGTCCTTCTGTGAGAGGAAGAGGAGTTACTCTCTTTGCTTTATGGATGAGGAGATTGCTTATGGATAAAGACATTGAAGCCCAGAGAGTTTAAGGACCTTGTCCAGTGCCCCACAGCTAGGAGGCAGCAGAGCCTTTCTGCCAGGCAAAGGAGTCAGTGACAGGGAAATGTGGGGACCCTCATGGGGTTCTTCCCCAATTCCCTTCCCTGTCCCACAGTCTCCCTCTTTCTCTGTTTCCTTGCATCTAGCATCCAGTTTAGGTGGCTCTCTCTACTAGCAATATCTAGCCACCTCTAGGAGCCTGGCAGGCTAGTTGCTATTTAACCCCTTTGCTCCCATTTCAGTTCCTGTTTACTGCAGCTGCCCACAGCACTGCCTCCTCAGCGCCCAAGCCCATTCTACAGAAATAGCTTGTCAAGCAGCTCTGGCAGGCAGGCAGCCGCAGTGAGCTCTGTGGTACTGGCTTCTAAGAAAGGCAACAGCAGGGGGCCCCCAGCCTATGCACAGGGCATGTGACTTTCTGGAAGTGCCGCTGGGGGGCAGGGGAGAATGTAGCCACAGAACCCACATCCTTGTTTACATCAGTGATGGGGCTACCCCTTCCCGCCTTCACAGCCCTCACCCTCAGATCCCAGCACACCTCCAAGAGAACTTGAGAGCAGGCAAAGCAGCCTTTCTCTCCTTATTTCACAGAACCCTCCAGGGAGGGAAGGGAATTGCATTTTCTGGCAATTCTTCACAGAGGTAGGACTGACTGTCATGGAAGAATTCTGCAGTGTTCCCTGCAGAACCTGCCCCTGCCCCAGTGCAGGAGATCCCATCAGAGCAATGGTCTTCTAGGGAGACAAAGGGAAATTCCTTCTTCGTCTTAGCCAGTGGACATCAGGCATGCCTCATGTTTATGCCCCCCCCCAATTTCCCAGGGAGAAGAGTTCCTGACGCCCCCAGCTTGTCCATCCACTCAGCAAACTCTTCCCAATTTCCTGCACTGTATTGGACCCTGAGCTGGGGGTGGACTTGGATGTGAACTGCCCTATGCCCTCAGTGGGAGCCTGTTGTGATCAGGCAGATGGAAAGTCTGTACACACCTTTGATAAATCTGATGATAGAGGTGCCTGGGAGGGTGGGGGAACTATTAAAGAACACATTGGTGTTTGACAAGTAGGCAGTCAAGCAGGGATGGAAGGAACATCCTGAAATGAGAGGAGGCATGTGTGAAGATCTTCAAGCAAGGCAGAGGGAGCCTGGTTCTTAATTTGACCAAAACCCCATGATGCCTGAACCGTTTGGTCCACAGGCTGCCCTTCCTGAATTAAACTTAGTTCAATGCATGTGTATCTTCCCTCTCTTACTAGACTATGTGCTTCTTGCAGACAAGGGCAGGACTTTACTCAGCTCTGTCACCTTCACAGTACCCCATATTTAGGCCCCGCTACAGGGAAGGGGACTCCGATTTACTGAGTGACTGCTCTGTCTGAAGCCCTGTGCTGGTGGTCACGGCACACTCATCATCTCATTAATCTTACAGGAAGACCTGCCAGGGAGTCATCCATCTTGTTCTCATTTAGCTCACTAGTACCTGGCAGAATTGGGCTTAGAGTCCAGCTGTTTCCTTTTTCTTTTGCCAATATACAAAGGCCATGCTGACTCTGGGAAGTCAGGCAAACTGAATTCTAGAGTTGAATTTGTCACAGACTGACTTTCTGTGTGAACTTGGTCAAGCCACAAACTCTGTGAGCCTCAGTTTCCTCATGTGAAGAATGAAGGTGGGGATATGGAATCAGTAGTACTTGAGGCCACTTATGGGACTTAAAATGTTTGTTGACTTGTCTAAATGGCCAGGTAAGACCTAGATAAAGTCATCTGCATGAGAGGCCTGTGGTTGTATCTCTCTTACCTGTAATTTTGTTATTAAAGACTGTCCCTGGCTGCCTCTTTTTCCATGACCCCATTCCAGCCCACAAGGCCAAGAACTCTCCAGGCCTTGGGATAGGAAAGGAAGTTTCCCTGGCACCTAGCCGTTCACCCCAAGGATGTTCTGTGACTTGGAACTCTTCTCAGGTGGCATCTCTGATCCCAGCCTCTCCTTTCCTTCTGCCTCCACAGCTGACCAGGTGTATGGAGACCAGGACATGCATGAGGTTGTACGAAAGCACTGCATGGATTATCTGGTGAGACCTTGCAGAGACCTTGGGGCAGGGGCAGAGTGGGAGGATCTCCTACCCACACAGACTTTAACCTCCTCTAATCTCTTCTGCAGATGAAGAATGCCGACTACTTCTCCAACTATGTCACAGAGGACTTTACCACCTACATCAACCGGAAACGAAAAAACAATTGCCATGGCAACCACATTGAGATGCAGGCCATGGCAGAGATGTACAACCGGCCTGTGGAGGTGTACCAGTACAGTACAGGTACTTCTGTGGTGGGTAGGTGAGCTACTGATCGCACCTGGTCTGAGCCTACCCTGCCTGACCCACTGTGGATGCTACTTCCTTCTCTTTTCTGCAGAACCCATCAACACATTCCATGGGATCCATCAAAATGAGGATGAACCCATCCGTGTCAGCTACCATCGGAATATCCACTACAATTCAGTGGTGAATCCTAACAAGGCCACCATTGGTGTGGGGCTGGGCCTGCCATCATTCAAACCAGGGGTAAGCATGTTACCATTTACCATACCCAAGATGGCTGTTGGATTTAGAGGCCAGAAACCTCTGTTTGGGTCTCAATTCTACCCCTAGCCCACAAAAATGTCGTACACCCTCTCTGAGTTGCCCCTGAGGCCTCACCTCTATGAAATCAGGGAGTTACCCAAGGTGATCTCTCAGGGTTCATTCTGTGGTCTCAGCTTGTCTGCCTGAGCTGGCTCACCCATCTTTTGTGCCTATAGAGGGAGGGTTGGCATTTTGGGATCTAAAGTCATATTTGGGAAACTAGATCCAGGGCTCAGTCTGGGTGTCTTGGCACCTACATGGATCCTCCTCTGAAACTCAGCAATTACAGATATCTGTGGTCACAGAGACTTGGAGATCAGGCCTGGCCTCAACACTTAGTGGCTATGGGACCAAGGCAGTATTCACAAGTCATCTGGGCTGGCAGCTCAGCTGATACAGATAGCACCTGGCACTGGGCCTGGTGCCTAGTAGGTGCTCAGAAGGTAGCAGTACATTTTCCCAACACACAGTGGCAGGTTCTCATTCTCTCTCATAATACTTGTCTGCTGGAAGTTTTGATATCTTCTATTCAGGTTTCACTTCCTACAAACAGAAAGTGCTTCTGCCTCATTTTAGGAAACACACACCCTAACACCAACACACCCTCCAACATTAGGGAGTTTTTGTTTTGATTTGTTATTTTTTAAAGACCTTATTTATTTATTTTAAGAGATAGGGGAAGGGAAGGAGAAAGAGAGGGAGAGAAACATTGATAGAAACATTGGTTGCCTGTCATACTCCCCCCAGCTGGGGATCTGGCCCACAAACCAGGCATGTGCCCTGACTGGGAATCAAATTAGTGACCCTTCTGTTTGCAGGCCAGTGCTCAGTCCACTGAGCCACACCAGCCAGGACTGTGTTGTTTTCTTTGAAATAAACTTTAGTTTTAGAGCAGTTTTAGATTTTATAGAATTATTGTGCTTAGAGAATTCCCATATACTCCACTATGATTAACACCTTATTAGCATAGAACATGTGTCACAATGAATGAGCCAATATTGACATATTAACTAAAGACCATACTTTATTCATATTATCTAAATTTTCTCCTAATGATCCTATCTACTCCAGGATCCCATTCAGAACCATATTACATTTTCAGCTGTTGTCATGTCTCCTTTGGCTCATCTTGGCTGTGATAGTTTTCTCTGCATTGTTTTCATTTTTAATCTGTTTACAAATTCTGTATTTGCCTTTTCTGGAATGTCATATGATTGGAATTATACAGTATATAGTTTTTTCAGAGTGTCTTCTTTCACCTAACACTATACATTTAAGACTTTTTTGTGGTTTGATCACTCATTTCTTTTTCCTTCTTAAAAAAAATGTGAATGCCTTGAGTTTACAGAAGAACTAAGAAGATAGTACAGAGTCCCCATGTATTCTTCCTCCCTCCTGCACATAGTTTCATTATTAACATGTCAGATGACAGTTATTCATTTGTTACAATGTATGAACCAATATTGATACATTAAAGGCATCATGTCTCTTCAGGCTCCGTTGTCTGTGATGGTGTCCCACACTTTCATGTTTTTGATGACCTTGACAGTTTTGAGGAGTACTGGTTAGGTATCCTTAAGGTTGTTTCTCTTTTGGAATTTGATGTTTTTCTCATGCTTACACTGGGGCTGTGGGCTGTAGGGAGGAAGAACACAATGGTAAGATGCCATTCTCATCGCATCATTTCAACAGTACCTCACTGTGAAAACGATTTATGACTGTTGTTGTTAACCTTGATCACCTGGCAGAAGCAGTATTTGTTTTCTCCAATGTAAAACCATTGTTTTCCCCCCACCCTCTTTTCCACACTGTATTGTTTGGAAAGAGGTCATTGTATTCAGCTCACATTTAAGTAGTCGGTGTTAAGCTCCATCTCCTTGAGGTCAGAATAGCTACATACATGTTTTGGAATTCTTCCTGCAAAGGAAATTGGTCTCGTCCCCCATTTATTCAATCATTTGTTTATTCAGTATGGACTCGCAGATATTTATTTCATACTTTGGGTTATAATCCAATGCTCTTTTTATTTAGATGCTCAAATTGTTTCATTTAAGGCTATTGAAAGCTGTCTTAGTTGGTTCCTGCATCTCTTTGACATACCCCCATCATTGTGGTATAGTGTGTTTTTTAAAGATTTTTGTCTTTGTTTTTTGATGATGTTGTTCTTTTTATTTTTGAGCACTTCCTTACTTTCTAGCACTACAGGTTCTCCAGGCTCAGCTTGTATATTTCCTTCCTTGGTCTTAGAACCAGACACTTCTTCCAGGGGCCCTGGTTCCATTTATTGGGATGCTATTAAAAGTCACAATCTGGGTGCTGAGTGTGCTCCTTTTTTTAAAAGATTTTATTTATTTATTTTTAGAGAGAGGGGAAGGGAAGGAGAAAGAGAGGGAGAGAAACATTGATGCAAGAGACAAACATCGATTGGTTGCCTCTTGCATGTCCCCAACCTGGGACCTGGCCTGCAACCCAGGCATGTGCCCTGACCTGGAATCAAACCAGTGACCTTTTGGTTTGTGGGATGATGCCCAACCCATGGAGCCACACCACTCAGGGTTGACTGTGCTTTTTGATTACTGAGGTATCCTTCTTTCTAGGCCCTTTCAGCTGATGGAGTAAGGAGATATATATGTGTATACTAACCTGTGTGTATACACATACCCAGAAATATTTCTGTATATAACTATCCATAACTATATGAACCTACCAGCTGATAGGTACTGCTTCATTTTAATTTTTAGTTTTCTAATGACAAATGGTGTTGTGCATATTTGCCATCTGTATAACTTCTTTGATGAAACTGTATTTAGATTTTTTTTGCCCATTTTTAAATTGTCTTCTAACACAGAGTTTTAAATACTTTTTGAACTGTTATCCATAGGTAAAAATTTATATTTTATATCATTACTTCATGCACACATCAGTGTGCAGTGTGTGTATGTGCATTAAAATGTTAGAATTTTATTGAACAGTATTTACATTTACTCCCTGGGGTATGCTCTGATATTTGTTATTATTTTATTTTTTAAAATGCAGTCATATCTCACAGTCTAACAAAGAGTACTCTCATACATGCTGATACTACTACCCCCTCGTCCCCTTAAATACCTGACTGCTCCCTCCACCCTGTGCCCAAACAGCTGACTTCTTAGGCAATCTTTTCTCCTTGGCCCATCTGAGCATAGATAAGGAAGACCTGAGCATTATGAAATTTAAGTCATCACTGGGTAAGGCTTCTTTAAAATCTGGCCTACTCTGGCTGGTGTAGCTCAGTGGATTGAGCACGGGCTGCGAACCAAAGGGTCCCCAGTTCGATTCCCAGTCAGGGCACATGCCTGGGTTGTGGGCCAGGTCCGCAGTGGGAGCCATGTGAGAGTCAACCACACACTGATATTTCCTCCCTCTCTTCCTCCCTCCCTTCCCCTCTCTAAAAATAAATAAATTTCTAAATAAATAGATAGATAGATAGATAGATAGATAGATAAATTCTAGCCTAGGCTAGAGGGTACCTGGCTGCCCCAGACTTAGTACTTTAGTTTTCTTGGGGTTGGGAGCACGGCATCTGGGTGTAGGAGTTTTGAACTACTAGTTCTACCACCCACTCCTGCTTTCCCCCAGTCCTTGATGAATAGTCAGCCTGCCCAGGGGGGTGCCTAGTAAGAGGACCTACCTTCCTATCTCCCTGGGCCTGTGGGCCCACCTCCCTGAGCCAGTTCTGGCTCTTGGCCAGAGTTCAGAGTGTCTCCCCATATCTCTGTTCCTCCCACTTTCGCAGTTTGCAGAGCAGTCCCTGATGAAGAGTGCCATAAAAACATCAGAGGAATCATGGATCGAACAGCAGATGCTGGAAGACAAAAAGCGGGCCACAGACTGGGAGGCCACCAATGAGGCTATTGAAGAGCAGGTGGCTCGAGAATCCTACCTGCAATGGCTGCGGGATCAGGAAAAACAGGCCCGCCAGGTTCGCGGCCCCAGCCAGGTGGGTCCTAGGCTCTGTCACTGGCCTGGCTAAGAACCCATTATTTCCCATACTCTGTCCCAAACAGGCAGAAAAAATTAAACAGTTTTGACATCTGGGAGACAAGGAAACTCCCAAATCTGTCTGTACCTTATTATCCTGGCCTCAGTCTTGGTGTTGTGCCTTAGAACTCTCAACACCTGTGCAGAACAAGCACTTAAAGAGTGAGGGAGGGAGAGAAGTCACTGGTGGTGACATGCAGAATTGATGGATAGTTTCAGAGGGACAAGCCTTTGTTGAATGTCCTTGTGTACCAGGCTCTGTGCTGAGAATGTAAAATCAAGTATAGCCTGCTCCACCCTCAGTGGTCCCCTGTCTATTGAAGGAGACAGATGCCTCAGTGGGGCCCTTGACCCTGGCTGGGAGACCAGTGGAGATGGGAGCTCTAGTTATTCTAAACACAGGAAGGTTGAAATTTTTAGGGCAGGGAGGGGGCAAGACATACAGACATCTGAGAAATTGCAATGAGTTTAGAGTGATTGTAGATATTGGCAAAAGCTGAGTAAATTGTTCAACAAATATTTATTGTAGGTCTGTGCCCCATACTGTTCTAGGTGTATAGAGGTACATTGGTGAGCCAGGCAGGCCCAGATCTGTGTCCTTGTGCTGCTTACATTTTTTTGCAGAATGGAACAAAATAAACAATAAAAATAATGAATAAATTAGTTGAGTTGTGGTGGTATGAATGGAAAAAAATACATACAGAGCAGGGTAAAGGGGATAAGTAGGGCTAAGTGGGGCTGGGAATTCATAATATTACATAGTGTGTACCAGGTGGGACTCAGAACAGGTAAATTTGAGCAAAAGCTTGCCAAAGGTAAGGGAGTTAGCTATATGCATGTGTGTGTGTATGGGGGGGGGCGGCAGGCAGAGGACCAGCTAGAGCAAAGACCCTAAGGTAGCACACACCTAGTGGGATTCAGGAGCAGCCAGAGGCCAATGTGGCTGGACAGAAGTCAGGCAGTGGGGCCAGATTGGGAAGGGACCTGTGGGCCATGGTGAGGATTTTGGCTTTTATTCTGAGTGAGAGAGAAGCCATGGAGGGTTATGAGCTGAGGAGAGATGGGATCTGACTTAGGAGTTAATAGGATCTCCCTGATTGCTGAGTACAGAACAGAGTCTGGGTGTCAAGGGTAGAACAGGGGACCTCGAGGAGGAGGCTGCTAGAGTAGTTCAGGTCACTGTTGATGGCACAGGTAAAGGAGGGGGGCAGCTTTGGATCTATTTTGAATGTGGAGGTAACAGGTTTCCTGTCAGACTGGCTGTGAGAGTGTGAGGAGGGTTAAGGAGCTTACCTTCATTCTGTGGTCCATTGTGTGACTGGGAGTGATGGTGGTCTGTGTGTAAGTTGTGTCATAGCCAAGATTCTGGGAAGGAGTAAGCCCTGGGGGATTGGGCAGAGGAGGATAGAGAGTTTTGTAGGTTCTTACCTCCTCTTTCCCCACTGCAGCCCCGGAAAGCCAGCGCCACCTGCACTTCTGCCACAGCTGCCGCCTCCAGTGGCTTGGAGGAGTGGACTAGCCGGTCCCCACGGCAGCGGTCACCCGAGCACCCTGAGCTGCATGCCGAGCTGGGCATCAAGCCCCCTTCCCCAGGCACTGTCTTAGCTCTTGCCAAACCTCCTTCGCCCTGTGCACCAGGTCAGTGACTTGCTGACAGGGAGCATGCAGGGCTTAGAAGGTGCTGCCTAGGTCCTGGGCCCTGCCTCTTACTGTCCATCTGCCCCAGGTACAAGCAGCCAGTTCTCAGCAGGGGCCGACCCAGCAACTTCCCCCCTTGTGTCCCTCTACCCTGCTCTGGAGTGCCGGGCCCTCATTCAGCAGATGTCCCCCTCCGCCTTTGGTAAGCTTCCCCTATCTAGGGCCAGGGGCTAGCCAGGAGGTTGGGAGATATGGAAGAAGCAGTAAGTCCTGAGAAGGGGTCTCTGGAGTCTCTGGTCATCTCCCTAAGAAAAGGGAATCTTTTAGGCCCAAGGGATCTGTCCCGGGGGTTCTGAGTGGGGTTTCAGAGGCTCAGAGGAGCCTTCTTAGAGGTAGGAGTGAGAGGGGCCTGGATGGGATCTTACCATAGTCAGGAATCTGCAAAGGGCAAAGAAAAGGCAGGCTGAAGGTGCTCCATTCTTTTTCCCTTCTTGCCTAGCAGGTCTGAACGACTGGGATGATGATGAGATCCTAGCTTCGGTGCTGGCAGTGTCCCAACAAGAATACCTAGACAGTATGAAGAAAAACAAAGTGCACAGAGATCCACCCCCAGACAAGAGTTGATGGAGACCCAGAGACTGGAGACCATCTCCCAACTCCCACCACTCCTGCCCTCCAGTGCCACCCCATCTTCTTGGGCTTTTTCCCTCTTGCCTTCTTCCTCCTTCCCTTTCTCCCCTCCTTTTCCTCCTTCCCAGTTATCTCTTGCTGACCCACTCCTGTGCCCCTCTCATCGCTGCCGCCACAACCATCATCACCTGTCTCTGCCAGCTGACGTGCCCTGTTGCCCCCTGCACAGCACCATCCCTGCATTCCACAGGGGACTCGGGCAAGGGTGCCGAAGGTAGGCAAGAGGCACACAGAGACAAACCAACTGGCAGCCAGGCAGTCCCCGAGGAGAGACATTTAGGCAGAGGGAAGCCTTCCTGACCCCCATTCCTCCCAAGTTCTGAAGACCTTGTCAACCCACCTCCACAACTATGCCAGGGAAGTGGGAGGAAGAAGTGGGGAATTCCCCTTCCCAGTACCCTAAGAATGTCTGAGCCTTCAATGTTGAATTTTTTCTTTATTAAAATGTACTTTTATCTTAAAAAATTAACCAGTCAAAAATGACATAGACAACAGCATTGACTCTACGAAGGTGGCATCTCTCTGGTTTGGGGGCAGACAGGTTGTGGCACACAGAGAGGGCACACAGATATTGTTGCTTTCTCTGGCCTCCAGCTCTGGAGGTGGGCAGGGTCTAGAGTACGAGCCAGGGCAGAGTAGGGGGGCACGGGTGGTTGGTGTCACGTGGGCTTTGGACAATGAGACTCTGACCTCACTGCATTCCTGTTGCTTCCACCATCACCACTACCAATTTCTATGGAATCTTGGGGTGGGGGCACCTTTGAGGGTTATGGCCGCCACCCAGGATTTGAGTGTGGGGAGTGGGAGCAGCCTTGGCAAATGGGGCACCTGTGCCCTGCAGGTGTTGACAAGATCCACCATCTGTAATGTCCTTGGCACAATAAAACCAAATGTCAGTTTCCCTGAGCGCCTCTGTTCTGTGTGGGGCAGAATGTGGGGGGTGGGGGGTGGTCCTGGGCAGAGGTGGAGAGGGTACAGACTTTTGCTTGACCTCTGAGGGCTGTGTGCCCTCCAGTAGGTTCTCTCTGGGGCCCAGAATTTGTTCATATTTGATTCACTACTTTCTAACCACTTTCTGGACCTGTTACCACCAAGAAAGCTCCATCTTTGCCTGCTGCCCCTACCTCGGTACTGGCATAGGATGGAGCCTGCCCACCTTATTTCCCGGAGTGTGAGGGGAACAGAGGACTTATCCAACTTCTCTGCCTGCCTCTTTTGCCATAAATGTTTGTTCTTTCCTTGTGATCATTTGATGAAGAAATGCTTTGGAAAGGCACAACGGATTCTTCATAACAATATGAGTTCAGTGAAGTGACCAGATGGGCCTCCCTGACTGGATTTTAGAAGCTGAGGAATGGCTAAACTCTGTTTTGTTTTTCATGTCCCCCTGTTCCCTGACACCTATGTGCCCTGACCTAGGGGTAAAGCCAAAGCAGAGGATGGCTGGCCCCCAGGTTTTGTCCAGTGTCTTTTTTGCTGTGCTTCAATAATGGGGCCCCTGAGAAAGGATGTGTGTCCAGCTCTACAGGTGAGGACATGGCTGGCTGCTGAATGCCTGTCCGAGGGATGTCTAGAATCTACTGATCAGGCATATGTATGTCAGAGAGTTGGTTTGAAACCTTCCGCGGCTTTTGCTGTGTGGCCTTGGTCAACTCATGTTCTCTGAGCTTCAAGTGTCTCGTGCATGCAATGGGAGTGATTAACACCTACTACTTCAAACTCCCATCTGGTTGTGAGCAATGAGAGAATAAATATGGTCAACATAATGAAAGCACAGGGCCTGGCACATTCCAAGAGCTCAAATGATAATAGATATTTATTCTACTGTTGAAATTTATGCACCATTTGCCCCTGCCTACCCCTTCTTGCCTCCAATTACCTTAGCCTCTGCCTAGAATTTGCCCTTCCTCTGTCCCAAGCCCCTAACCATGTCTTTCAAGATGTGTAGAAGGTTGCCTTCCGAAAAGCCCCATTCACATTTTCCCATCATCTATCTTCAAATGCTTTTACCCCTTCCCCAATAACTACTATCAAATTCCTGGGCAAGAGCTACTATGATGCCTAACTTATCTGTGTATTTCTAATACCTGCGATCCCACCAGGACCTGGTAGGCTTACAGGAGACCCCTAATAAATGGATGAGTAAGGGAGAGTACATGTGTGCATTTGCTTTTTAGGTATTTCCTATGTATATGTGACTGGTGAGTTCAAGTGTTTGCATCTCAGTGTTTCTAGTTTGTGTGATGAGGGCTTGTTTCCAGGTGTGTCAGATGGTGGGACTCTTTGACAGTTTGTGTCTTGTCTCTGGGACGAGTACGTGTTTGTGTAGGTCTGTTTGTGATAGTGCATCTGTCATTTCTTTCTGATGGGGTGAATGTCCATCTGTGTTCCTGTGATGGATTCTGGGTAGCTGTTTTTGAACAGTGTCAGTGACAGTGCTGCATGCCTGCTGGTGTGTGTGTGTGTCTGACTAGGTCTGTGCCTGTTTTTGTAATGCTGCCTATCTATATGGCTCTATCACATACATGTGTCTGCCTTTGCAGCAGTGCATGTGTTTCGAGCATCTGTGTGGCTTCCTGTGACAGACTCTGGAACTCACATTTCTGGGACAGTACAAGTCTTTCTGTGATAGTGTACATCTGATGGTGCCAGTGTCTTTGTGACAAGTTCTGGCATTGTGTCTGATGGGGACATTTCTGTGTCATTGTCACATGGTAATGTAGATCTATGTGAATCTCTCTGGAGTGCCTTTCTGTAACTGTGTGTGTCATTCTGGGACATGACTGGCAGCATGCCTGCCTGACAGTGGATGTCACTCTTCATGACAATGTGTGACTGCATGTGTGTCTAGGACAACTTTACACAATATAATGGTATGTGCGTATATCTCACATAGTACTTCTGTGTCTCTTCTGAGTGCATGTGTGTCTTTCTGTGGCATGAGGCCTGTTTTTCCCAAATGTGCGACTAAGTGTATTTTACCACCTCTTCCAGCTCTCAGCCCCTGTTTCTCATCTGGAGCCACCACCAATCTGGCTTACTCCCACTTCTCAAGAACTCCCCCGCCCCTCTTCCAGATTCTAGACCTGCCGACTGACCTCACAGCCAGATCTAGCTAGATCTGTCTAGTTTAAGGGCTACAAAAACACCCCACAGGCCTCCATCTCTGGGATGCTGCCTTTGACCAGCATGTACCCCCTGCGGTGGTGATAAGGGGATTACCATCCCTGGCACCTGAACAGGATCTTCCAGAATCCCTGACTTCAGATTCAGAGCGGAAGCCATCGGTCCCCTGTAGGGCCTTTGTCCTTGGTGAGGAGCACCCTACGGAGACAGGGGTCCTGCATAGCCGCAGGCCCAGATTCTTAGAAGCCAGGCCTGGCGTTATCTCCGTGCTAATTTCGAAACAGCAGCAAACCAACTTGTTAGGAAAGGGGGGTGCAGTCATTTTTTATAAATTTATATCTATATATACACGTGCACACACATATATATAAAAACAGTCCCGCGCAACAACCAAAACAAATGCAGTTGCGCCAAAGGGATTCCCAGAACCGGTTTCCTCTTCGCGCGCGCCCCCTCATTTACATACAGGCCCCGCCCCCACGGAAGAGCCTGGCGCTTATTTGCATAAGGGGGTACTTGAGACGTTGAGGGTGGTATGCAAATAAGGATTGGTTCCGATTGGCTGGGGTACAGCAGGTGCCGCGTCCGGATTGATCAAAGCCAAGTGGGCGGGGCTGTCGCCCGGGGTGACTCTCTCGGGAGGCGCGTGCCCCGGCTCAGTAGCGTTGGGGCTGGAGCGCGCGGAGAATCTTAGCATTGCGCCGTTTGTGGGCGCTTCTGGGCCACCAGTTTCCCTACCTTCCACCCTGGCGCCCCCAAGTCCTGGTTCCCCAGCCCCGCTGCCCCGGGCGTCTACACCTTGCGGGCTTAGTGGGCTTAATCTGCGCAGCTCTTCCTCCATGTTGAGCAAGCCTCTTCAGGGGCTCGCGGTGGCCCCCGTGACCCCCACGCAGCCGCCAGGTGAGGGAGGCTTCCCTACCGCTAATAGGCCGGGAGGGCTGGAACGGTGGAGGGCGGCGTGGGGGGAGGGGTCGCGGTCGCGGTGGGGCTCAGCACGCGGCTACCCTGACTTCGTCGCCTCCGCCTGCGTAGGAGGCAAGGATCGGGAAGCGTTCGAGGCCGAGTACCGACTTGGCCCCCTGCTGGGTAAGGGGGGCTTTGGCACTGTCTTCGCAGGACATCGCATCACGGACCGACTCCAGGTATCCGCCACGAGGGTCTGGGGAGGGTCAGGTGTGTGTGTGGCGGGGGCGGGAGGCCCGGGGCTGGGCTGCTGACTGATTGGGAATGAACCCACAATGTGTGTGTGGTAAGGTCCTAAGAACCAGGACCCGGCTTTCTGAGGGCGTTCGACCGCGCGCGCCCCCCACCCCGTGTGTGTGTGTGTGTGTGTGTGTGTGTGTGTGTGTGTGTGTGTGTGGGCTCAGGTGGGCGTATGGGGGAGGGGCAGGGATTTGGAAAGGCCAGGGAGTGAGACCGGCGAGTGAGGGTGGGGGATCTTGATGACTCTAGACCCTGGGATTCAGGGGATGTGTAAGTGTGTGTGCGAAGGTGGGGACCCAGTGCTGAAGATTTGGGGGATTTTGGAAACAAGGTGTCCAGTATGGAGTCTTGAGGAACAAGACCCTGGGACAGAGTTGGGGCGTCTTGAGGCTGGATGGGAAGATGGAATGCTTGGGATGTGAAGAAATTTGGAACTCAGAACCTGGATTGCAGTCCTAAGCCTGAGAAGGGAGAGCCCAGGGCTGAGGGCGATGGGAGAGGTGAAGTTGGTCCTGGGGACTTGGGGGCTGGGAGAATCCCCAGCTTCTTTGGGGGTCATGGTGTGGTGTGGTGTGGTTGGGGCCACAAAGAAAGACTAAGGTGAGGCTCAGGACTGGGAAGGCTCTGGGGGATCATCTGCCGGCCCCCTCACCCAGCCTGCTTCTCCAGGTGGCCATCAAAGTGATCCCACGGAATCGCGTGTTGGGCTGGTCCACACTGGTGAGTATCTTCTTCAGCGCCCTTTCTGACCTGGTGGCGCCATGGCTGACGATGGGCTCACTCGCCCCCCGGCCTTTCTATGGATCGTGTGCCTCCCCGGGCCCCTGTAACTGGCGAGGTGATCACTCCTCCCAGCCCGTGTTTACTCCCCTGCAGTGACATCCACACCTCCACACAGTTCTGACTCACCCTAGTTCCCCTAGAGCCCTTAGAATCTCCCCTCCAACCCCTCTTTCTCGTCCTCCCTGCTTCAGGGGCTGCCCGCAGGGCATGCTGGTGGGGAGGGGGGGCAGAGGTCACTGGTTGCCATGGTGATGGTGGCTGCTTCTCTGCCGTTAGCGCGCTAACGGACGGCAGGGCGGGTCTGGGCCAGTTGTAAAGGCGGTAGCGCCCCCTGGTGGTATCTGGGAACACTGCGCAAGCGCAGTAGCGGGATTTTCATCGCCGTGAGAAAACCTGTTTGCAGCTGTGCAAGTCAGTGGAGTGGCCAGGAGAGGGCCCCACCTCAGACAGTAATGCTGCTTCTGCAAGTCCCTGTGCGCACGTGGGGCTTCTAGAGTGGGACAGCTTTTGTGGCCAGTAACATTTATCCTCTTTACTGAGTAGCAACAGGTATGCCTCTGGCTCTACTTCATAAAATGCTTATTTATTTCAAGTTCCACTAATCATTTTTATTCAACATGGTTCTAGATGCTTGGTGAGAGTAACAAAATAACGTGATAACACTGAGTTCTTACTTTGTGCCTGTTCCTTTATAATTACTCACTTTCAGCTATTTAACAAAACTATTGAGCACTTACTATGTGCCAGGCACAATTCTAGGCACTTGGGAAAATATATTTCTTGAGAGTTCGGTTTGTAGTAGGTTCTTTCCTACTAATTGCTTTCACCTATTTAACACATGTATTGAGCCCTACCCTGTTACGAGGCACTGCTCTAAGTTCTTTCATCTATTTAACATTTACTGAGCGTCTACGGCATATAAGGTACTGTTCTAAGCTCTTGGGAGATGTCAGTGAACAAAACAAAATATTCCATAATAGCCTCATTAAGAACTGCTTTTATGCCCTGGCTGGTGTGGCTCCATGGGTTGAGTGGCAGCCTGCAAACCAAAGGGCCCCTGGATTGGGACTCAATCCTGGGTTATGGGTCAGGTCCCCAGTAGGGGGCGCACAAGAGGCAACCATATACTGATGTTTCCCTCTCTCCCTCCCTTACCCTCTAAAAAGAAAAAAAAACTTAAAAAAGAAACTTTTTTGTTCTTCAAATATTTACTGAGCTATTATGTGCCAGATATGCATGGGCTTTTGACCTGAATCACCTTCACAATGGCTCTGTGAGTTTGAGGCCTTTATGATGAGGAAACTGAGGCCCAGAGAAGGAAGTGGTTTGCTCAAGGTCACATAGTCAGGATGCCAAGGGGCTATGATTTAAGTTAGGTGAGAAGTCAGCCTCAGAGCTACTGGCCTAATGTCTGTTCCCTTCCCTTTCCATTTCCCCCCACAGTCAGACTCCGTCACATGCCCACTGGAAGTAGCACTGCTGTGGAAGGTGGGTGCAGGCGGTGGGCACCCTGGTGTGATCCGCCTGCTTGACTGGTTTGAGACACCAGAGGGCTTCATGCTGGTCCTTGAGCGGCCTTTGCCTGCCCAGGATCTCTTTGACTATATCACAGAACAGGGCCCACTGGGTGAAGCCCGAAGCCGCTGCCTCTTTGCCCAGGTAGTGGCAGCCGTTCGGCACTGCCACGCCCGTGGAGTTGTCCACCGTGACATCAAAGATGAGAATATCCTGATAGACCTTCGCCGAGTCTGTGTCAAACTCATTGATTTTGGTTCTGGCGCCCTGCTTCATGATGAACCCTACACTGACTTTGATGGTAAGACTTCCTTCAATCTCAGTGGGGAGATTTATTTTTTTTGACCTTTTATCTTTATGGGCTCTTGACCTTTTCGTGAGAGGGGTATCCTGTAATCCTTGATCTACATTGCATCTTATAAAGTTCTTGGTTTTGAATATTGATGGTTCTCATGCCTTGCCCTCTGTTAAGTCCATCTTCTCACAGTGCCCTGACCTTGTTCTGGTTTCTTACTCTGGTGAGGGGATCCTGTTTCCTGAGAGTTTTCTGGTGAGGGTAGCCTACTATTATTTTCAAGTGCTTTTGTCCTGTGAGGGGACTCTGTCATCCTAACTGCTCTTATTCTGGTGATGAGACCCTGCTGTTAAACTTAAAGAGATCTGATTGTGGTGACAGGATCATATACTTCTGGGGAGGATGGGGTGGTAGAAGGGTATTATCAGAGAGTGGTCTAACCTCTGGCTTGTGTGCAGGAACAAGAGTGTACAGCCCCCCGGAGTGGATCTCTCGTAACCAGTACCATGCACTCCCAGCCACTGTCTGGTCACTGGGTATCCTTCTCTATGACATGGTGTGCGGGGACATTCCCTTTGAGAGGGACCAGGAGATTCTGGAGGCTGAGCTCCACTTCCCTGCCCATGTATCCCCAGGTGAGGCTCTCACTGGCCCTAGTGCAGTGGACTCCATACCCCCTGGGCCTGGTGCTCCTAACTAACTGCCAATTTCCTGTGTGTTTCTGACCTGCAGACTGTTGTGCCCTAATCCGCCGGTGCCTGGCCCCCAAACCTTCTGCCCGACCTTCACTGGAGGAGATCCTGCTGGATCCCTGGATGCAGACACCAGCCGAGGATGCACCCCCTAATACCCCTAAAGGGGGTCCTACCCCTTTGGCCTGGTCCCTGCTGCCCTAGTTGGGATAGCCGTCCCATGGCCATGCCACAAGGATAGAAGGACGTCTGTTGACCTGGTTTTACAGGTTATTAAAAATCCAGTGTTAACTAGGGTCAGAGATTGGGGATCTGGGATCAGAAAACATAAGCCAAGTTTGCCCAGTCCCCATCCCAATCCTGATAAAGGAGACTTCCTCCCAGAATTTATGGTTTTTATTCTGGAGGGAGGACTTCCTTGCTTCTTGTTTTGCTAAGGATGTTTATTTGGTTGAAGTTAATTCCCTTCTGAGCCCCAGGACTCTTAATTCTGATGTGTTAAACCCTTACACTGGCACCTCCTGCCTGATACCACCACACAAACTTAGTTCAAATGCTCTGACTTGGGCAAGGGTGCTTTCCTTTTAAAACCCCAGTAGTTGTTATTTTAGTAAAGGGACTCTTTAGTCTAGGGTTCCATGTTAAGTCACACTGCTTGCCTACCTCAGCCCAGGGTTGCTTATTCTGGGGGAGGTAATGCCCTATTGTTATCCCAGGGCTTTTTTTTTTTTAACTTTTTGTTTGTTTTTGGTGAAGGGACCCTACTCTGTTATTCCAAGTGCTCTTATTCTGGTGAGGAGAAACCCTACTTCCAAGATTTGGGAAGGCATGGGAAATGGACATCACCAGAGTCCACTAGGATGGGGTGGATGGGTTTTGGGGGGGGTGGGGGAAATAAGTCTTGTTGTTTGTTATCCTGGGGCCTCCCCCTCCACCTTTTTTGGATTCTTGCTGCCTCCTTCTGAGCCAGGATTGTCCAGTTGCTGAAATGTAAATACTTGTGTATTGGGAGGAAGGGAGCTCCAACTGTGTCATCCTCTCCCTTTTCCACCTGCCTGGATTATTTAAAAAGCCATGTGTGGGAACTCACTATTTAATAAACATAATAGAATC
The DNA here is from genome assembly GCA_028533065.1 of Trachops cirrhosus. Taxonomy (NCBI): domain Eukaryota; kingdom Metazoa; phylum Chordata; class Mammalia; order Chiroptera; family Phyllostomidae; genus Trachops; species Trachops cirrhosus. The sequence continues at coordinate 43,750,223 of CM052552.1, forward strand.
ACAAATGAGTGACCAGTTGTTGAAATGAAGCATCTGTGGAGCGTCTACTGCATGCTGAGCCAAGAGGGAGATGGGCTAGATTTCACCTCTAGAGGTCTCAGTCTTGCGGTGCCATCCTAAAAATCTTTTATGTATCCATTTAAGCAGGACCACAAAGAAAAACTTGACAACATCCACTTCCTAGCTCTTACACGTAATGATCAGTATGTGCAGGTCTCCATTGGATATAGACATTGAAGATGTTTGGAACACATCTCCAATTAAATATGGGTAGCTTGGACAGAAAAAAAATTGCTTTTTCCCCAAACCCTAGGGAAGAAGTACGTTTCTTCACCATGGAAGAAGATCCCTTTCAGGCCACTGGTGAGGTTGGGGCTAGGTTTGAGTGCACACACAGGAATCTTACCAGCCTGTGATGTCTAGTAACTGGGGTATAAGACACCTGTTTTGCCTTTACCTTTTTGTGTCTCCATCGTCTCCTTAACTGTTCATCCCTCTCATCTCTCCTTAATTCTTAACTGCCCTATTCTATCTTTGGTTTCACCTGTCCCCACCTTAACTCCCCTTTCATCCTGTTTTCAAAAGCTAATCTGGAAGCCTCTCACCTGCAGTCCACCTCTCAATTCTTTTCCATCTCGCTGTTGGCTTATTAGTCCTCCCTCCTGTCTCAAACTTTCCTGTGCCTCTTCACGTGTGTATCCTAAACTGCCCTGATATCTGCTAGTTTACCCGCATGACCCTCACCTGTGCCGCTGCCTCGGGCATTCGTTCCCAAAAGCCCACAAGCTCTCCACGGGGCGGGGCCTCAACCGGAGGGCAAAGGAACTTCTGCCCAACCTGGAGATACCTAGTTTTGATGGGGCGGGGCGGGGGGGTGGTGCCATCAGAAGACCGTCCCAATAAGCAGTCGAGGTTGAAGCGGGCAACTGAACCTACGAGACGAAGAGACGGGATGTGCAGGTGATAGGGAAAGCGAGATCAATAAAGGGGGTGGGTCTAGTAACGGGGAAGGGCTGAAGAGGCCAGGCACTGATGGCGAGAGGCTCAGCCGGTCTCCCTAACCCGATGGAATCTGGAAATCGCGAGGCCTCTGTCATAAATTTGCGTTCAGGAGTGGACAAGGAAAGCCTCTGCTCTATTCTGCTCTGGTCAGTCCTTAATCCCACCTCACCCCGGCGGCAGGGAAGCGGAAGTGACGGACACGGAAGTGGCCTGCTGTTGCAGGAGGGACGGGCCAGGCAGATGCCAACATGGCAGCGGTTGGGTCTGGCGGTTCCACCGCGGCTGCCGGGCCAGGGGCGGTCTCCGCGGGGGCGTTGGAACCTGGGACCGTGAGTGCAGGTGAGACAGGCTGTAGACAAGCTATCCGCGGCAGTGCAAAGGTCAGGTTCGCTGGGGGCCGTTGGGAAGATTCCTCATTGGAGCGAGAAGCTGCATCCCATATGGACCGACCTATGTGTGTGTGGCAGGGGTGAGGGTGGGTGGGGGAGGAAAGACAGAACAGACTATTGTGAATGTGTGGGACGGGGTAGAGATCAATTTCGAGGTTGATGGGGATTCCCTTCCGCACACGGACAGTAGACATGATTTTGAATCTAGAGGGATGTTTCCTCCTGGGGAGGTTAAGACCACTAAGACCATTTCGAGGATATGTGGGGTCCGTCCTTACGGAAGTGAGAGACCATTCCGAGGGTGGGAGAGTTTCTCCTTATTGAAGGGAGAGGCTATTTCTGAGGGTGGTGGTGGTTTCTTCCTTATAAAGAGACAGGGACTATTGTGAGTAGGGTGGGGTGGGTCCTTCCTTATGTGACTTAGAGTCCATTTTGAGGATAGGGTTGTCCTTCATTATACATGGGGTAGACCATGCTGGGGGAGTCCCTTCCTAATGGAGATAAAGTTTATTATATGTTGGAGTCGGGGGGTCCTTCCTTATATGGCAGAGAAAGAAAGAATGTTCTGAGGGTGCTGGGCCCTTCCTTATAGTCGGGATTGTTCATTGTGTGAATAAAACAAGGAATAAAATCTTGGGTTGGAAGTAGAGGGATGCGGCAGTTGGAGGAGGACCAGACCACGTGGAGTATAGGGAAATATTTCCTTATATCATTGAAGGAACCAGACCATTCTTGTGGTTCAATCCTTGGGACAGTGTGAGAATCATTTATTTATTAGATCATTTTGGGTCAGAAGGAATCAGTCCTCATACGAGGGAGAGATTGGAGAGATCATTCTGAGTGTAAGGGAATGAAATACTTTCTTAGATGGGAGAAGGCCTGTTTCTTAGGGGGTGGGCGTGCTTTATACAGTGGTCTCATTCCCTGTATTGGGGTATCATTCTTTACAATGAACAACCTCTCTTTAAATAGAAGCAACATGTCATATAAATCTTCAATTTGCTCATCCTTAAAATGGGAATCTGTATAGTTCCTTTGGAGATCAGAGTGGTATAGGGGTCCATTGAGGTAATGCATATAAATCCCGTAGCCCAATGATAGGCACACAGTAAGCACTCAATAAATGTTCAGAATGTAGTTGGTATTTTCTGGGGGAGAGTGGCTTCTCACTCAGAGAAGGTGGGTGTTCAGGGCTGGCCCCAGCCATTTCCTGACACTTCAGGAAGGATTCCAGCTATGGGCCCTGCCCACTTGTACCTTTCTGGCTCTTCTTCCTGTGACTGAAGCAGTGGAAGCAGGAGGAGTCAGATCTTTATCGGGTCAAGATGGGCAGGCAGAGGGAAGAGGAAGAAGTGCTGGCTAAGAGGATCCTGGTAGAGAAAGGAAAGGGGAAGGTAGTGGTTTGGCTGTGCCCCAAGCAACTTCTGACCCCTTCTTCCCCCTTGCTCCTTCCATTCCCCACAGCTCACCGGCGCCTCAAATATATATCCCTGGCCGTGCTGGTGGTCCAGAATGCCTCCCTCATCCTCAGCATCCGCTACACCCGCACGCTGCCTGGGGACCGTTTCTTTGCCACTACTGCTGTGGTCATGGCCGAGGTGCTCAAAGGCCTCACCTGCCTGTTGCTGCTCTTCGCACAGAAGAGGGGTATGAGCCAGGGAGGGGGGCTGGAGTTGGTGGGTAGGATTCTGCGTGTGTGTGTGTTGTACACCTGAACCCACATGGAGGGTTTGCTGGGGGAGTATTTCTGTGTCTGAAACTGCCTGGGAAATGTTTAAGTGCAGGTAAGCTGCCTTGTTCCTCCAGCTATGAGTAGCTGCATCTACACTTATACCCCAAACCCCCAGGGAGCTGGCCTGATGAGACTTTACAAGTGAGACAGTCTGTGCCCATAAGTAGCAGGTGTCCCTTACATAATGATTTATTTCTCTTTAACTTTTTATTGTGGAGAATTTCAAACCCTAAATCAGAGACAATGATAAAATAGTAAAATCTCCATGTACCCATCACCCAGATTCAACAGTTGTCAACTCATGGCCACTCTGCCATTAAACAGCATCAGCGATTATCCACTCACTGCCGATCTATATGTCTGCCTACTTACCCCCTCATTTTATTATATTGAAGTGTGTTAAGTCCTCACTTAATGTCAGTGGTTCAAGAACTTGAAATGAAACAATGTATAACAAAACCAATTTTACTATAGGTGAGTTGATACAAATGAGTTAAGTTCCTCATCAACAATTATTACATAGTGCCAATGAACAAAACAATGTTATTTGGGGAACTGCCCTATGTTCCACATGAAGTATTTTGAAGTAAATCCTCCTTATTATCTTGAATATATATTTAAAAGTTAATAAAATTATCGAATATCTAGTCAATGTCCAAATATTCTAGTGATTTCTCAAGTGTCATAAACGTTTTTAAAATTTTGTTTGAATCAGCCCTGGCTGGTGTGGCTCAGTGAATTGAGCACTGGCTTGCAAACCAAAAGGTCACTGGTTCAATTCCCTGTCAGGGTATGTGCCTGGTCGCAGGCCAGGTCCCCTGTTGGGGGCATGAGAGAGGAAACCAATTGATGTTCCTCTCACAGGTTCCCCTCTCTTCCTCTCTCTAAAATTAAATTAATAAAATATTTTGAAAAATTCTTTAAAAATAAAAAAAATTTTGTTTGAATCAAGTTTTTTATTGAATTTCTTGGGGTGACATTGGTTCATAAATTTATATAGGTTTCAGGGGTACAATTCTCTATTACATCATCTGTATATTGTGTGTTCACCACCCCAAATCAAGTCTCTTACCATCACCATTTATCCCCCTCTTTCCCCTCTACCTCCCCCACACCCTTTCCCTCTGCTAATCACCACATGGTTGTCTCTCTAGGAGAGTTTGTTTGCTTGTTTATTTTTGCCTAATCATTTCACCTTTTTCACCCAGCCCCCATTCCCCTTCCCCTCTGACAAGCTGTCAGTCTGTTCTTTGTATCTATGAGTGTTTGGATCAAATTTATATCAAGATCAGTGTTTTGTAATTGGTTACTATCTTCTGGGTTTGTTAACCTCTGGGTTTGCCTCCAGTTATTTTTTTTCTTTGTCTGTAGTTAATTTGTTGAAGAAAATCAGGTCATTTGTCTTGTAGGCTTTGGGTAACCTGGATTTTGCTGACTGCCTCCCTATGGTGTCATTTAACATGTCTTCTGTCCTCTGTATTTCTCATACTTGGGTTCATCTGATTTAAACGCCTCCCCGAAGGCCTTCTTTAAAATGTTACACATTCTTTTCTCTGTATAGGCCTTGCATGTGGCTCTGCCCTCAGCACTTACATTGAAGAAGACATTCTTACCCAATCATTAGCTCCAGGGCCCTGTGAGGCAGCAGTTTAGGGACCTACCTGCTCTGTGCCTCATTGATCCTGAGAGACGGCCTAGTGAACACTGACTGCATGGCAGGCCCTGCTTGGGCTGTGGAGGTGGACGTGTTAGCAGTGCAGACATGCATCTTGCCCTCATAGGACTGACAAGTGTAGATGGGGGGAAACACATAGTTGTAGACTTAATCACAGGCTTTCACTGCTTATCTGCAATGGCCCCTCCACACACACACCATTTTTCTGTTTCCTGAATCTGTTTGAAAGTAAAACTTGGCCTGACCTGATATGGGGCTATTTATATATGTGTTTTTTATTTTTCTCATTTTGTGGGAATATCAATGTACTTGATTATGGTGTGTAGCCCATATATGTGGGGTATGTTATGTGAAATATATATATTTCATACAACATAACATGGTGTATATATACCATGTTACCTTCCTAACACCTGGAAAATTTTGAACACCCAAACACCTGGGCCTAAGAAATTTGGGTAAGGGGTTAGATATTGATAATTACTCCTGTGATTAATGCCATGAAAGTCAAGGACAGGGTTTGTGACCGAGTATCAACAGTTCCCGTGATACTCTTGTGCAGTAATTGGGTTTTCCCTGAGAAGCGACACTGAACTGCAAAAAAAAATGTAGGCTTTGCAAAGGCCTTATAGGAAAGTATTTTCATTATTGATTGGAGCAAGTCCAAACCAGACTTCCTGCTTAACCCTGAAGAAGTCACAGTCAAAAAAATTACAGTGTAGGTCGCATGTATCCAAGAGATACGTTCATTACTAGTATGTGCTAAAATGTGGGGGGAAAATTTAAACACTGCAAATTTGCATTTATTATATTTATACAACAAAATACATGGTTTTTTATTTTCAGTTACAATCTAGAAATTATTAAAGAAACAAAAACAAAGAATAATTTTTTTTCTTTTTAAGTAATTGAAACATGCATATTGCTACAAAATACAACCAAAAAATGTCTTTAATTAATCAAAATATTCAATAGTTGGCTTTGCAAACTGTTTGTAACAGTCATTGCAAACAATATTGCTATATGCAAGGCATAAATGCTTTTTGCAACACTTGCAACAGTATTTTAATAAACGACTCATTTTGGATGCATAGAACCCAACACATGTTATAACCAAACTGACGGCTTAAACGTTACGGCTTATACTGTTAGTCATGTACAAATGTGCAGCTAGTCATGAGCTTGAACCTATGCATCCAATGTATGTAACATTTAAGAGTTTGTATATTTCATATCGGCTGAGACCTTCCCAGGGTTAATAGTCAAGCCTGTGTATTTCCAAGTGGCAGGGGCAAGTGCTCAGTGTGTGTAGGACTGAAAAAGATTCAGCCAAGTGGGAGATGGCCCTTGGGGCAGCTCGGAGGCCAGTAAGGAGCTAGGTTAAGTCTACAAGTGGAGTCTAAAACTTCCCCTGTTGGGTATACAGCCTTCTACCTACACTCTTTGGGCTTCTGCTTCACAAGGGTCTGTCTAGTTAATACTGATTGTGCAAATGCGTATTGAGTGCTTGCCCCAAATGGGGCTCCGTGCCAGTAGGCTATAAGATGAGTGAGATGTGATCTGTGACCCTCAGACAGTAAGTCCAGTGTTAATGGACCTCTGTGTTTATTAGTCTGAGTATCCCAAAGTCTACTGCCTACTGGAAATGTGCTTATACTGTGGGGAGATGGAGAGTGCAGACTTCATCCTAGCCCTCAGGAAGTCTGAGTGTGGTGGGGAGACTCAGGTCCAGGCCCAGACCCAGCCCTCAGAGGATCCCTGTCTTTGGTAGTCAGTGCTAAAAAGGGCTCTCCTCCACCCACCAAAGGTAACGTGAAGCACCTGGTCCTTTTCCTCCACGAGGCTGTCCTGGTGCAATATGTGGACACATTCAAGCTTGCAGTGCCCTCTCTCATCTACACCTTGCAGAATAACCTCCAGTATGTTGCCATCTCCAACCTGCCAGCTGCCACTTTCCAGGTGAGCCCCAAGCCCAGCATGGCCCCAGAGGAACTGGCTGGGGTGGGAGGTGGGGCTGCAGAGAGCAGGAGTTTTATTACCTTTGGAATATCCTTGCAACTTCCCTGACCTCCGTTTCCTCATATGTGAGAAATGGGAATGGAAATGGTAATACCTATTCACTGGGATGCTGAGATGATTAAAAGATGTAACACCCAGGAAGAGCCCTTGGTTGGCAATAGATGAATTTTAGGCTATTTGCAGGCAGCCTTATGAATTGGTTCAAGCCTGAATTCTAGGACCAGGCTATCTGGGTTCAAATCCCAGCTCTGCTATTTTCCAGCTGTGTGATGTGTGATATTGGACAAGTCACTTAACCTCCCTGTTCCTTAGTTTTCTCATCTTTAAATTAAGCATTAAAGTAGTGCACCCTTCACCCATGAGGATTAAACGAAAGAACTCACATGATGTGCTTAGACCCACACCCAGCACATCGTTTGCTGATATTGTGTGGCTGACTCATTTGTGTCAACAGGTATTGATCAAGACCTCCCTCGTCATGATGTTTACCATTCATTCATTACCTAGTGTGTGAGGTGTTTGCCATACAGCAGCTGTATTTTACAGCAGACGATGTCAGGGCTCAGACATGGCAAGTGCCTTCTCCCTCATCACACAGCCAGGAAATGGGGTTGGAATGTAGGCTTGAGTGTGGCCCAGGATTTCCTTGCAACAATCAGCCTCCTGTGTGCCATCTGGGAGGTACCTCAGAGCTGTTTAGCTACTTCTCAGTCAATGGTCAGTGGCTAGAGATTTTTGTTTTTGTCATCTACCCTACCCTGTCCCCTCATTGTGCCTTGGGTCCCATAGTGGGTGGGTGCTGTGCCCCATGTACACCTGTTGGGTGGCAGCCGCAGCCTTCAGTGCCTTCCATATCCACTTGCAGGTGACATACCAGCTGAAGATCCTGACCACAGCCCTGTTCTCCGTGCTCATGCTGAACCGCAGCCTTTCCCGGCTACAATGGGCCTCCCTGCTGCTCCTCTTCACGGGTGTCGCCCTTGTCCAGGCACAGCAAGCCGGTGGTGGGGACCCACGGCTGCTGGATCAGAACCCTGGGGTGGGCCTAGCAGCTGTCGTGGCCTCCTGTCTCTCCTCGGGCTTCGCAGGTGTCTACTTTGAGAAGATCCTCAAAGGCAGCTCAGGCTCCGTGTGGCTGCGCAACCTGCAACTGGGCCTCTTCGGCACAACACTGGGCCTGGTGGGGCTCTGGTGGGCTGAGGGCACCGCAGTGGCCCACCGTGGCTTCTTTTTTGGGTACACGCCTGCTGTCTGGGGCGTGGTGCTCAATCAGGCCTTTGGTGGGCTACTGGTGGCTGTTGTTGTCAAATACGCTGACAACATCCTTAAGGGCTTTGCCACCTCCCTGTCCATCGTGCTGTCCACCGTAGCCTCCATCCGCCTCTTTGGCTTCCACGTGGACCCACTGTTTGCCCTTGGCGCTGGGCTGGTCATTGGCGCCGTCTACCTCTACAGCCTTCCCCGAGGTGCAGCCAAAGCCATAGCTTCCACTTCCACCTCTGCCTCCGGGCCCTGCACTCACCAGCAGCCTCCTGGGCAGCCACCACCACCGCAGCTACCTTCCCACCGTGGAGACCTCAGCACGGAGCCCTTTCTGCCAAAGTCAGTGCTGGTGAAGTGAGGGCTGGCAGCCGCTTGGGGAGACAGGGAGGGGGACTGGGTGGAGGGTGTTGGGCATCTGCAGGACCCATGCTGCCACTGGGGTCTGGCTCCTCTGGGGTTGCAAGTCTTTTTCTCCCAGGTCATTGAGACAAACACAGGGGCATGGGGCTGGGCAGGTGTTACACGAAGCCTTCCTTGTCCACTGACCCCCACCTCCCCTGGAGGGCTTTTTAGAGCCACCTCCTCTGCCTCAGTCTAACCACCTTGAGGATCAGGTTGGGGTATTGTCATTTAAGGCCTTTTGTCTGTCCTGCCCCCTCCCTCGCCCCTCAGCCAGAGGTGTCCTGTCTCACGCTTGGGAGAGTCCCTTCCAGCAATCCCTCACCTTTGTAGGGACAGATTGGACAAAAATCCTACAGCTCTTTCGTAATGACTGATGCCTAACATGTGGGGTTCCATTTCCCACAGCTGTAGGCCTCTCCCTCGCCACCACACTGGATCATGTTAGCAGCTGTCTTTCTGTGGCCTTCAGGCAGATTCCCTGACACAGAGACCCCTGAAAATGGGCCTCTTGTGAGCACCCAGGGAGAGAAAGAGGCAAGAGCTGAGATTTTTGCTGGTTCAAAATCAAGGGACTACTTGGTTTTTAGTGGTTTCGGGAATTGTGTAATCAGGTAATTGACGATCCAGGGTGTGGGGGGAAAGCAGGGAGGGAGGTCCTTAAAGTAGCTGAATCTCACTGAATCTAAGACACTGTCTGTCAGTTGCCAGATGCAGGGTTATTTTCTGAGACATCCTGAGAGAAAAAATAAAGCTGCCAACCACTCTTGCTACTCCACTGGCTGAATGAGGCACCCTTACTTCCTTACTTCATGGGGGGGTGCCTTAATGTTGCTGAAATATGGAACCTGCCCCATGCACTCCTCAAAGCTTATTAACCCCTTAACTGTCTCCTGGGGAGGGGGGTGTGCGCGTGCATGGGAGACGCCTGGGCTGTCTTTGCTATGTGTAAATAGGGCCATTGGATCTTTATTTTTGATTAACTTGTTCCGATTTTTTTTTCTAAGGAACTGTAATGAACAAATGTCAGGATACCTAATGCCAAATAAAGATATTGTATTTATTTAGTCCATGTGTAGCTTTCTGACCCAGGGGACCTGCTCTCCACACATGGGCTCTTTTACTAACCTTAGGATTACCAGCCTCGCTACAGTTGCCCTCGCTTGCTCAGGATGCCTGCCTGCCAGCCCACCCCAGCTTTCTGTGTTTTTCTTTCCTCCCCATGTCCACCACAGGTTGCTCACCAAGGTGAAGGGTTCGTAGCAGCTGGGATTGAAGACTCTGGCCTGGCCTCATTCTCCCTTCATGCCCTGACCCAGCCAGGACCTAACTCTGATCAGTATTAGGGGTCGGGGGAGGCAGACACTGATGTCCTGTACCTACTACCCCCACCCCCCACAGGGCTGACATGAGTAAACTCTAAGGAGGCCCAGACAGGACCCACCTCAGCCTCCACCCTGCTGCTCTCATGTCCCTATATTCCTTAGATGAGTTTTTGCAAATAAAACTGTTTTGCATCTTGCCGCCTTGGGTTGGAAAGCCTCAAAAATACAAAGGAAGAAAGCACTCTGGCCTAGTGGGCATGACCCACTGAAAAGACTTTATTAAAGACCCACTAGGGTTCAGTCCTGCTGCTTGGTTCGGGAGGCCTCGGCGTTGGCGCGTAGCACAGCCCCTGGGGATGGATAGGGGCGCTGCTGGAAGAGGGGCCCAGCGGCTGTCGTGTCTGCACCCGTCTTAGCCTCGTTCCGCTTGGGGAGTCCTGTTGACCATGTGCCCCTGGGGATGACAGAGGGTCAGGGAGTGGGATGTGGTAGCCCCCCACACACACACACACAAACAAATAACTGATGAGTCAGTGATTGAGATAGTGAGGCAGGAAGGAATGGTCAGTGCAGGGAGTCCAGGAAAGAGAAGGGCTCATGGGGGCATATCACTTACCGAGGTGCATCTGAGTACGAGCTGGGGTCCATAGGATCTAATTCTTCATCTTTCCGGCTTGCAACTGTAGAAGGAGGTGGCAGAGCAAGGTCTACAATGGAGGCACACGAGGCCCCTGATCATTGAGCTTCCCCCGTGGCAAGAAATGGAGCCCGCAGGTGCCACGGCTGCAGCACCTTCTCCCAGGCCCCAGATTCAGACAATTGCATGAAGGGAAGTGAGGGCTTCTGTACATTGTACCCCACTGGTGCCTTATTGCCTCACCCCAGTTGTGGCCCTGCTCAGCTTACCCTTCTTGTTCTTGGGGTAGGGAGCTAGCTCCTCCCGGCGATGGTGGCGCCGTTCTTTGCCCTCTTCTCTCTCCACCTTGTCATAGCCACGGTCCCGGTCCCGATCCCTGTCCCGCTCTCTCTCTCTGTCCACCTTGTCATAACCACGCTCTCGGTCTCTGTCTGACTTCTCGTGGCTCCGGTCTGACTTCTCATGGCTCCGGTCCGATTTCTCATGGCTCCGGTCCAATTTCTCATGGCTCCGGTCCGATTTCTCGTGGCTCCGGTCCAACTTCTCCTCAGCATCTGGGGGCATGAAAGCTCTGAAGTGACCTTCCTCCTCCTATCTCAGGACCCAATAGCCTTTGCCTCTGACAGCCTCTTGCCTGGGGCTGGATCTGCCTGTCTCACCTGCCCCTCCTGGACCCACTACCATTTACAGAGCCCTTTCTGAGAATTGCAAGAAGCACTTGTGGCACCCTTGGACCTGCCTTACTCACCTGCATTACTGCTCCTGGGCTTCTTGACAGATTTGGTAACAATGGAGTTGGAGTCATGTGGGGAGAGCCAGGACACGAGGTCTGTTTCCACATTCCAGTAGTAAGGGAGCCCACTATGAGGCAGGGGGAAGGAGAGAAGCAGTATCAGCACAGATGTCCTCTCCTTGTAGCCCCAACTGCTCCCCAGTCTCTGCCTATACCTATCCAAATCAGGACCCCCCAGGAAAGACCCCATATTCCTTCCCTTGTGTCCCCCATTTCTCCAAGGCCAGGGACAGCACAGGAAGGGTAAAGTCAGAAGTCAGCTTCCCCCGAGCCCGAGCCCCATGGTCCCTAGGCTTACCAGGAAGGGTCAAACACCTTGTACCAGCTTGGTGGCAGGCCCTCCAACCGGGTGGCCTCATAGTCCACAGGATCATCATCATAGTCCTCAGCAATGATCTCTTCCTCTGGTTCTGCCAGGACAGGCAGAGGAGAACAGTAAGGACAGGGGATTCTCATCCTACACTTGGGCCTGGAGAGATGCTCACATTCACATGGACACACGAGTGTGCCAGGTCTCACCAGCCATGGCACATAATGCTCACATTCCAAGTCCTAGCATCTAAGTAGAGAACTTACAAAAACATGTACCTAAATACATCCTGTTCTGCGTTAAGATATACTATTACCCAAGCCTATCTAGTTTCTGGTTTACATAGAGATTTATCCACATTCATGAAGTTCCTGAATTTAGGGAGTATGTAACAGCACACACAAAAATCTATTGGGCTAAAATAAGTTTAAACAGAAAGAGGTATGTCTGAAAATATCCGAATCTATTCAGCTCCCAAGCTTGGCAAACAGGGGGTTTTTGACTCCTGTATTTTGTGTAGCAAGAATCTGGATAGCAACGGATTTATCCAAACACTGCTCTGAATCCATTTAGTTCCTGAGGCCTGATGCTCCCCCAACTGACAGTTGTCAGTTGATATCAATATAATAAAAAGATGTATATTGTCAGCTCAGTACCAGGCCCTCAGTAGGCTGCCATGGATTTCAGCTGTGGATATGACTAACAATGAAATGTGTATGTCAACAACAGCATAGTGCCTGTCACATCTGTAGGCCCAAAAGAGATGTCAGTTATAATCATCACTACTGTTATTAAGATATATACCACCAGAAAAAAAATTATGTGCACAGGGCCTGGCACCTAAGAGGCTTAACATAAATATCAATAACCACTATCAGTATTAACCACACAATGAATGCCCGGCACACATTAGGCTTGTAATAAATATCACTTATCAATAAGATGAAAATAAGATGCATTTTCTAGTACTTGGCACACTGTAGCCCAAAATAGATGCCTTTTGACAATGAGGTGTAAATATTAGCAGCAGCCAGCACAATGGACCTAAATGATAGATCCTATCATTTTTTATATTGTTAATCATAATGTATATCCAGGTACTTTGTACAATGAAAATACATGTCAGCAATTGATATGGTGAACATCACCAGCACAGTGCCTGGCACCACAATAGGTCTGAAAAATGTTATCTATCAGTATGATAAAGAACACCATATCAGCCCTAGCCACTGTGGCTCGGTTGATTGGGTATCATCCTTCAAACCAAATTTTGCCTGTTGGATTCCCGGTCAGGGCACATGCCTAGGTTGCAGGCTCTGTGCTCTGCCCCTGTCAGGGCACTTTCAGAAGGCAAAGGTAACCAATCGATGTTTCTCTCTCACATAGATGTTTTTCTTTCTCCCTTCCCCTTTCTCTAAAATAAAATACAAAATTAAAAAAATATATCAGTATGAGCATCCTGCCACTGTCCTAGGCCCATAGGAGACTGACACAGTTGACAGCTATCCTTACTCTTACTCTGTAACCGCTTCTATGGATGAATTGACTGAATCCTGCATACAGTAGGCCCAAACAGGTATCAGCTGTCAATATTAAGGATGAAATGTCAATCTCCCCCAGGGCCCCTCCCCCAACCCATGCTTGGCACCCAGTAAGAATGGGTGTCAGAAATCCATACGGTTAACCATGAAATGCCTGCCACTCCACTGCTTGCTGCACACTAGGCCCATGCTCCCTATCAAGTGGCAATATCAACAAAGTGCCAGTCAAGCCTGGCACGTGGTAGGCCCATCTGCTCTAGCTTTCTCACCAGGCTCCAGGTGTTTGAGGATGCCTCTCTTGGCCAAGCGAGTCTGCAGCGCAACTGGCAGCGGCATAGCGAGTAGCAGACAGACCTAGGGATGGATGGACAAACTGAAAACCAGCTCAGATGAAAATCTGACTCTGGATCCTGTAACCAAGCGCCCCCCCCCCGGCAATTGCTAATATGGACCCCCCACCTCCCACACTTGCACCAGTAACTGGGCTGACGAAAGCTGCGCTAAATGGTGGGGGAAAAGTAGCATTACCAAAACTCTCACCAACCCTCCTTTCCAGGACAGGAGCTCCAGAACCCAGTTCCTCTCCAAGAACTAGGCTCCACCCACCGCTGAAGGATTCGAACGGGGCTCCCCCACGCCCTGGAAATGGGCTCACCCAGCTTCCTCCAAAGACGGCCAGGTGGGAGGAACCAAAGGGCTACGATGGGGGTTCACCGTGTGGCAACTCCTCCAGTTCCAATAAATGCACCACCATGCACCACCACCCCCGACGTTACCAATAGTCACGCGGATAGTAGAAGTTGTCAGACTGGCCGCCTGGCTGTTGTCACGGCTAGAATCACCAGGACCACATGACAATCTCCCCCCACAGCCCAGAATGAATTCACCTCACCCCAAGACTTGAAATAACTGGGCGACGCTCATGAGGCGAAAACAGATGACGTATCCAGGGTAGCCAATGAGAGTGCACTGTAAGCCGGACGTAGGACGCCGCAACCTAATCGTGACCGTGGGATAGGTGGGAGCTCGAGAGTCTCTGTGCGTTTACGGTGGGGGCGTGGCCCAGCCAGGGCTGAGGCAGACTCCGGGGCTTAGGCAGACGCCGGCGCCATGGAGGAGTACGCTCGGGAGCCTTGGTACGGCGATGGGCACAGGCCTCGGGACTGTCCCTGCGGCACCACGGCCAGCTGTGGGAGGCGGGCGGGTGAGGCAGTGGCTCCACAGCGCCATGGCCCCGACTCCGGAGACGCTTGGTTGTGTCTTTCCGCTCTCCTCCACTTGGTCCCTCCCACTTGGGCTCCGTTAAGAGGGACCACAACCATGAGCCTGGAGAAGGTGCAGTGTGGGAAGAACCATTCCACGTTTCCCCTGACTCTTATCTCCCAGCCCGTCTTTGTTAAGGAAATGAGGCGCTGGTCGAATCCATTTTCGCCAAGGGGTGGCGCGGTGTTAAACGGAAATCCCTGGGGTTACCACGTTTGGTTTTTCCCAGGTTGCTTTAGTGAATGTGGGCGGGGCCTGAATGAGCCTATTGTGAGCAAGGAGGTGGTGCTGGATCTTCCTCATGGCCCGCTATTGGTTTTTCCCAGCTGTGCGAGGTTAAAAGAGAGGAAGGAGGGCGGGGCTTGGCTGGACGTGCTCACGTTCGGAGAAGGGGCTGCGACTCTCCCTGCTTTAATAACAATACTAGCCAGTTAACACTGTGTAGTGATTATTTGGACGTGGCAACTCTTTATGCGTATCAGTTCATTTAACCTTTGATGGTAATAAAGCAGTTGGCTGACTCCTTGTTTAGCTGCAAAGGGGAGGGGCAGAGAAGACAAAGAGGAATATTTTTTCCTCTTTGCACTCTTGCTTAAATGAGGGGGAAAATAATCTCTATCTGAAAGGCTACTTCCCAATCGGGTGACTTGGTTTCTCCCAAGTGGAAAGAGTCCTTGTGGCATGGCACAGGGGGAGGGTTCACATTAACTTCATCCTCCCGTTTACATTGCAGCCCATGGCGAATTGTGGATGATTGTGGTGGAGCCTTCACTATGGGTGTCATCGGTGGCGGAGTCTTCCAGGCCATCAAGGGCTTCCGAAATGCCCCTGTTGTGAGTCCTGGCCTTCCCTGGGTGTGGTGCTGGGGTCCTGTCCTGCCAGCATAGGATACTGCTCTTAAAACTGCTTGGAGCTGCCAGTTACATGCACTTAATCATTTTGGTGCCAGCTTGCCTTCTATGTGCTAGGCCTGACACCAGGATATAGGGTTTTGGGGAACTGAAAACACAGCCTCTGTACCTCACCCCAAACCCAACTGGAGCTCCTCTGTGGAAATGCTTCTGTGGAAACAGTCATCTCTGTCCATATAAAGACTTCCAAACTCTCAGAAAAATTTTATAAAAGTTCATTAGAGTTTATTTGAGCCAAATAGAGGACCTGTCTGGAATCAATATCTCAACAAACTGAGAAAAATGCTTCCCAGAATGACAGTTTACAGTTTTATACATTTGGAATTAAGGAGTGAACATAAGGAAGATTATGTGAAGTGAGAGAAAGCAAAGCAAGGAAATCTCTCTGATTGGACTACAGGACAGTTAAGATTATGTGCTCTCTTGAGAGTGATTACACTTCTGAAGGTTTCAAAGGTGTGTTGACCTAGATGCACAAAAGCAATGAACAGGGCTTGCTTAAGGCAAAGACAACCATTTTTACTAGGGAAGTTATGGACCTGAGTAGCGACTACTCACCATGACCTCCACTTAGGAATTTATGATCAGGTGTCACCCTGTGTGGTTACTTTCAGTGAGATTTCTTTTTTTCTCAGGTAGAATTCTAAGAGCAGTTTTATAATCTCTGGGTTTAATGGAGACTTACTTTACCCTTTTGTATTATCCTCTTAGGGCACTGTGTCAATCTTGAAAAGGCACAGGAAAGGGTGTCAGTTAGATTTTATTACAGACCCCTTTTTCTGTCCAGATCACCAAATTCTATATGTGTGTGCAGAGCCAGATTTTACCTACAGGCAGATTCGGGGTCAGAAACCTGGATAGAGGGGAAGTGACAGGAGTTTAACTGGCAGAAGGAAGACAGCCTTACAGTTAAGAAAATGTTTTTAATTTAACATACTCAATTCTGTCTCTTTCTCTGACACCCCCTTCCACTGGAGATCTCATCAAATGCCAAACTTTGAATACTATCCATTTGCCAAGGGGTCTGCAATTTATGTATCTCTGCTTATCCTTTCCCTCAACTCCTATAACGCTCTTTCCAGGATTTTTACCCAAGTTTCTGCCTTTCATCCTCAAGGTCTCAGCACATATGCTCCCTCCTTAAAGAGGTCTTTTCTTATCTCTCCGCCACTATCATCTCTTTATTCTATTTCCTCTGGAGTGCATATTGCTGTCTGAAGCTGTCTCGCTTATCTGTACCCTTCCTCGGTATCTCGCTGTCGCACTATAATGTGAGCTATGAGAGCACAGGGGCCAGGTCTATCTCTCCCACTGCTCTATGCCTGCATACAGCACGGTGCCTGGCACATTGGTGCTCGGTAATCATTGAATGAATGGAAGGATGGATAAATGGATGAGAATGTCTCAACACAACTTTGAGAATACTTGTGTTGGGGTGCTCCCCAGCCCCTTAATTCTTGGCTGCTTCTTCGCATCTTTACCCCTGAATACCCCTAACAGGATTCCTACCCCCTTCCCCCTCTGAAGAGCTAAAAACCCTGTCTGACCTCAGCCCTGCTCTGACTCTCCTACTCCTCACTTTCCCCAGGGAATTCGGCACCGATTGAGAGGTAGTGTCAACGCAGTGAGGATCCGAGCCCCTCAGATTGGAGGTGAGAGGCTTGGGGAGACATAGGAGATGTGATGGCAAAGTTGGCGGTGGTTGTTGCCTTGGGTCTAGTCTGCAAGTTGGAGGTCCACATTCAAGCCCCAACACTGCATGGGACTTCCTGGGAGGGGTGACATTTCCCAACAAGTTAATATAGATGAGTTCTGGAGTTGAATCCAGACCCTGGCTCTTCCCTGATGTGTCCTTGGGACAATGGCTTAATTTCTCTGAACCTCATCTGTAACATGGGGATGGCAATAGTAGTAACCACTCCATTTTGTAGTTTATGTAATTTACATAGTATTTACTAAGTGCCCGTTGCTCTGCTATACGCTTTAATGACATCAGCTAATTTAAAATTTCAGAAGCCTAGTAACCTGCAGTACCTAGATCAGGTCCCAGGACTCAATAAGGCCTCAGTAAACATTTTAACTATCATATTGTTAACTGGCTTTCCTAACCATTTTCCTTCTCATTGAAACCAAGATCAGAATGCCAACTCTATGTGGTGGTTTATGAAGGTAAAAGTTACACGGTTAAAAGCCAGTAGAGCCCTGACCAATATGGTTCAGCTGGTCGGGGGTCGTCCCGCAAAGTGCAGAGTTGCAGGTTCGATTCCTGGTCAGGGCACATGCCTGAGTTGTGGGTTTGGTCCTGGACAGGGCATGTATGAGAGGTAACTGGTTGATGTTTCTCTCCCTCTCTTTCTCCTTCCATTCCTCTCTTCCTAAAAATTTTTTTTAAATTTACAAAAAAGCCATATAGAAGGTAAATGTTCTTTAAAGTCTTCACCTCCCTATGAAGAACGTAGTGTTGATTGCAATTAGAGACATCTTGAAGAAGTAGTTACAGCAGGGACAGATGGGAATATCCCCCAGGAGTATGCTGTCTGTCTTTGCATCTGAGTTTTTCTCCCCTTTCTTTGCCAGAGCATTCAGGCCTTGGAAGTCCACAGTCCCTGAGCTGTGGATTCTTGGGATTCCCCAGGAACACTAATTAGGCCTCTGTCCCCCTGCAGGTAGTTTTGCAGTATGGGGGGGTCTGTTCTCCACCATTGACTGTGGTCTGGTGCGGCTGCGGGGCAAGGAGGATCCCTGGAACTCCATCACCAGCGGAGCGTTGACCGGGGCTGTGCTGGCCGCTCGCAGTGAGTGCCCCCAGCCCTGGCCCCAACCCCTTCCACCCTGTTTTGCCAGCCCTCAGCTCCCTTTTCCTTCCTCCTTGCTCCTCCAGGTGGCCCACTAGCCATGATGGGCTCGGCAATGATGGGGGGCATCCTATTGGCCCTCATCGAGGGTGTTGGTATCCTCCTCACTCGCTACACCGCCCAGCAGTTCCGCAATGGTGAGTATCTGGTAACGTTGGTCAGGAAGAGGTGGAAAATGCCCTGCCTAGCCTCCTCTGCTCACCTTTACTTGATTCTCTCCTCTCCAGCACCCCCGTTCCTGGAGGACCCCAGCCAGCTGCCCCCTAAGGAGGGTACCCCGGCCTCAGGCTATCCCAGCTATCAGCAGTACCACTGAGGAAGTGACCACCTGTCACCACCATCGTGGGAGCTCCTCCTCGGTTCCCTCCCCGATGATCTACCTCGAAGGGAGGGCTGGCTCCCACTTGGCCCTGGGACCCTCCAGAGAGGGCCTCTACCCTCTTTGTTCCCTGTCCCAGGGTGGGTGTGGGGCACCCCAGCTGCCCTGGTGGATGGGTCCCCTTCCGTCAGGGCATCCCAGCCCCACACTCACATGTAACAAGCTCTCACCCAACCCTTTACTGTGGTGCCCTGATGAGTATTTAAAGCCGGTTTTGAAATGCCTTTGTATGTTCTCATTAAGCTACCTGTGGGATATCCTCTTTAAGACAAGAGGCAGGGACTCAGAAGCCCTAAGATTTGGAGTCACACAGAGCGGGCCTTAGTGAATATAGGATGAATGACCAAGAGGGAAATGAATCAAGATGTTAATAGATATGTGAATAAGCATGTGTGGGGGCCAAGTGATGAATCATAGTACATAGAAGAATAGGCTTGGAAAGAAGTGAGGGAACACAAGGATTGCTGGGGTTGAGGGGTGGTTTTGTACATGGCACCCCTGACCCCCCCTCCCAGGCCCCCATTGCCAAGGCTGGGAAATCAACCCAAGATGAACTCTGTGGTTCCGGATACCATTGGTGTGAAGATAACCCCCTCCACATGGCCTCACCAGGGACCTGGGAGAAGGAAAGGTCAGGGAGACCTGGCTTCCTCGAAGAAGAGCCCTGTGTCAGTCTCCTCTAATGCACCACAGAAACACTTCTGCTCTGCCATACTCCATGTTGTCAGTGTTTTGTAGGGGGAACCACAAAATAACCAGAAATGAGTTTTCATTTTGGGGTGGGGGGATTATGGGAAAATTTTTTCTGGGTGGACTTGCCTCCAGATGCTGTCTCTATGTAAACCCCACCATGGGTAAGGCAAGCATTGTCTCCACTGAGGTGCAAGTGCTCTAGTGCAAATAGCCTCACAGGAGACAAAAAAGCGGTCTCTTTTGTGCAAGCCATCACAAACAGGTGGGAATGCCCTCATATGAGGTCACTCCCTAGAGGTGCAAATACTAAGTCCCCAGGCCTCCTAAGGCTTTAGCAGGGACCCGATGGTTCTCAGCGGTAGCAAGACTGTAGCACTGTGCTTGATTGACTTCATGCCAGGCAGAGCCCAGCCATCCCAGTGAAGACACTGGCTGGGGAGGGGAGGGTGTGGGTAGCAGACACTGCGCACACAGGTCTCGGCCTCAGCAGGGCCCCAGCCTGGAACTCATGGCTATCTCCTCACACAGGTATGTGTAGGACCGAGGTCCCAGTGAAACCCAGGATGTCAGGCTTTGGCCCTTGTATTTCTGGGCCACTTCTTTTGGTCCCTCTTCTGTATACCTAGGCTTTGCCCTTCCTCAGCTCCAGGCCACATTCTCCAGACCCCACCCTGATCCTTTCAAACACTGTCCCATTAGCTCTTCTCAGACTTGCCATTCCAGGAGTCCTCAAGTTCCTTCCTCCCAAGCTGCTGTCATTCCAACAGACCCTTGTATCTTCAGGCCCCACTCCCCGACTCTCAGGCTGGCCCTCTAAGGTTTCCGCAGACCCTACTCCTTCATAAACCAACCCAGGCTCCTCTGAGGCCTAGTCCCTACTGTATCTCTGGTGTGCTCCACATGGACTCCTCCCCGCGTAGCCCCTTAGAGCTGCAGCTCTCCGGCTCAGCCTCTAGACCTCTGCAGCTTCAGTCCCTGCCCTCTACCCTCTGCCACCCCTTCAGGTAATCCCAAACCCTAGGTGCTCGGGGTCACTGCCTCCTAGTGGGCAGCGCCCTTGGGCCCTGCCCCCACCATGACCAAATGGTTGGCCCACTTCACTTCCCAAAACAAGGGATGTGGGCTCAGACCCCTGGTGGTTTTCATGGGCAGGGACTGCAGAGAATGGGAGAAGGTGGGAGTGAGGCAGAAACAGATGAAGAAACAAAAATAGGAACTGGAGGGACACATAGGGTGATAGAGACACTAATGGAGACGCACAAAGACATGCGGGCAGAAACATACAAAAAATAAGTGAAAAGGGAGACAAAAGAAAGGACATACTGTAAGAGAAACAGGATGACAGTGTGGAGGTCAAAAATGCAGGTATGGCCCTGGCTGGGTAGCTCAGTTGGTTAAGAGTGTCGTCCAGATATGCCAAGGTTGCAGGTTCCATCCCTGGTCAGGGCACGTACGAGAATCAACCAAAGAGTGCATCAGTAAGAAGAACAACAAATCAATGTGTCACTCTCACCACCCCTCCCACCCCTCTTTCTAAAAATCAGTCAATCAATCAATAAAAAGAAACACAGGTATGGCCGGGGATGGGGGAGTACTTTGGAGTGAGGTGGAGGCAAACACAGGAGTGAAGGGCAGGTGGCATTGTAGAGTTGTGAGCTGGGCTGGGGCTGGACTGCCAGAGGCTTCCAGGCCAGGCCTTCTCAGACCATCTGCCCACTTATAACTGAGGGGCCTCAGAGAGGCAGAGAGGTGCCAACCTGCACTCTTGCATCCTCTCTCTCTTTCTCTGGCATCTCTGATTTAATCCCATCTGCTTTTAATAAGGATTTCAGCTGCTCTCCTCCAGGTTCTTCCTTCCTGTCTTCTTCCTCCCAGCCTTATCCCTTTCTGTCTCGATCTCAGTCTTCTCCATTTTTTTCACTTTGATCTCCCTGGCTGGTGGCTGTCTTTCCCTGTGGTCTATGGATTTGCAGAGGTGGGCAGAATCAGGGGAGAACAGGAAGTCCAACCCGAACAGTGAGGGGGGGATCACCCTGTCCACTTCCTCAGGCAGAGAGAGGCCCTGCGAGGATGGGAAGAGAAACTTGGGGAAATCAAAGACAGGCAGAGAGACAAAGATACCAAGAGAAAGGGAAGTCAGAGTTTACAGAGACATCAAGGGAGAGATAGAGATGCAGAGAAAAAGAAATACCAAACAAGAAAAAAAACAAGTGAAAAGAGAGAATGGAAATGAGATAGAGATTGAAATTGGGAGACTCAGAGTCAGAAAAATGGAAGGGCAGAGAGTGTCAGAATAAGAGTGTCAGAGAAGTGAAAGAGTTGAACAGAGAGAAGGAGAAAAGAAATTAAGACGGGAGTGGACGCACACACCTTACCCTGAGTCTGGGAGTTGCTGGTCTGAGAGTTCTTATGTCTTCTGTTGTCTCAGTGGTAGTTGGAGAATGGGGCCTGACTGATCAGGACAGCTCTGATGTCCCCACCTCAACCACCTAGGTCATGGAGGTGAACAGGAAGGCTGCCTCCCCTGGGGATATGCCTTTAGATATCTGTGCCCTGGTGTTGGGACTGGGAACCATCTCAAGAAGCCTATTTAGGGCCACCCTCTGGAGCTGACCACTTGGGGCCGTCTCAGGAATCTACAGCATCATCAGACTGCTACAGCCATGTGGAAGAGGAAGGATGTGTGATGATCACTTCTTATTGAATTTATTGGTGTGACATTGGTTCATAAAATTATATAGGTTTCAGAAGTACAATTCTATAGCACATCATCTGTATATTGCACTGTGTGTTCACCACCCCAAGTGTAATGATCCCTTCTGAGGTGACAGACAAACCTTGCCCACAGTTATGCTGCCTGAAAGTGACAAAGCTGGACTCTATATCCTTATTTATAGTGCTTAGAGTTTCAGAGATGTCATTTGCAACATAATTTCCAGGACGACACATTACCAATCATGATTACGTGTGTCACTGGAAGGTTTTTGCAGGCCATAGCCACAATTTCTGAGCCCCCGTTAAAATAACAATTTCAAGGACAGACTTATCTTTTTTTAAAATTACTTTATTGTTCAATTACAGTTGTCTGCATTTTCCCCCCACCACTTCCCCCCACCCCAGCCAAACCCCAGACTTATCTTAATGGGGATGAAATCATCAACAGGCCCTGCGTTCACACAGGGCTCTGTGTTTGTACAGGAACTCAAGACAAAGCTGCTCACCTGAAGACCTCACCAAAAGACATGGTGTGAACTAGATGATACAGCATGTAGGCTCATCCTCCACAGCATGCAGAGCAGGGCATTTCTTTTCCTCCTCAGATTCCTCTGGTTACTTAAGAAGACAATTATAAGACTGGGCTCCAAAATTTTATTTAGTGAACATTAGAAAGAGAAAACATTAGGTCTAGGAATCTAAATTTTTATTGCAAAATATGAAGGATAGGGCCAAAGAGGATTAAAAAAAATTCAATGAAATAATGAATATGTAGTGTTTTTCTCCTACAAAAGAAAATCTCATTTCCTTTAGGATCTGCTCCACTGAACCCTATTTCCTTAATAACTTCAGCGCAGCCCTGGCTGGTGTGACTCAGGGGGTTGAATGCTGGCCTGTGAACTGAAAAGTCACTCACTGGTTCCATTCCTGGTCAGGGCACATGCCTGGGTTACAGGCCAGGTCCCCAGCTGGGGGCATTTGAGTGGCAACCAATTGATGTATCTCTCACACACAGACGTTTCTCTGCCTCTCTCCCTAATAATAAATAAATTAAACCTTTAAAAAATAATTTCAGGACTTCCGGCCAACATGGAGGCATAGGTGGCGCACTGTGCCCCCTCGCACAACCAAGATAGGGACAACAATGATATAGAAACAAGAGAACAACCAGAACTGACAGAAAATTGAAGTGTATGGAAGTCGGACAACCAAGGATTTAAA
>CM052552.1:43773844-43817984 GCA_028533065.1 Trachops cirrhosus
CTTTTTCTTCTTCTTCTTCTTCTTCTTCTTCTTCTTCTTCTTCTTCTTCTTCTTCTTCTTCTTCTTCTTCTTCTTCTTCTTCTTCCTCTTCTTCTTCTTCTTCCTCCTCTCTCTCTTTCTCTCTCTCTTCTTAGAGAGAAAAGAAGGGAGGGGAAAAAGAGAGGGAGAAAAACATCAATGTGTGAAAGAAAGAAATGTCCATTGGCTGCCTCTTGCACACCCCCCAACTGGGGACCTGGCCCACAACCCAGACATGTGCCCTGACTGGGAATTGAACCAGTGACCTTTCATTTCGCAAGCCAGTGCTCAATCCACTAAGCCATGCCAGCTATGGCTGGACCTTTTTTTTTTTAAGATTTTATTTATTTATTTTAGAGAGAGGGGGACAGTGGGAGAAAGAAAGGGAGAGAAACATCAGTGTGTGACAGAAACATCAATTGTCTGCCTCTCATACTCACCCCAACCAGGGATTGGACCCACAACCTAGGCATGTGCCCTGACCCGGAATCAAACCAGTGACCCTTGGTTTCGTCAGAAGACACCCAACCAACTGAGCCACACCAGTCAGGACTGGGTGGTAGATCTTCTTAACCATTGTGTATGTACTTGAGAACTCTGGCGTAAGGTTTACTGGTTAAGGACTGCTAGATAACAGTCCAGAATAGCTGTTCAAGCCCAGAACCTCACCCATAGTACATGAGGGTTTCTATATCTCCACATGCCCACCAACACTTGGTGTGATTCAGCTTTCTAATTATTGCCAGTATGATGGGTGTAAGGTACTATTTCACTGTTTTAAATTTGTTTTTACTTTTCTAATCATTAGTAAAATTGAGCATGTCTTCATATGTCTGATAA
This sequence comes from Trachops cirrhosus, assembly GCA_028533065.1. Classification (NCBI taxonomy): domain Eukaryota; kingdom Metazoa; phylum Chordata; class Mammalia; order Chiroptera; family Phyllostomidae; genus Trachops; species Trachops cirrhosus. The sequence goes on from CM052552.1 coordinate 43,774,703, forward strand.
CCTCATGGATTTCCTCTTGTGTGACCTGCCTGTCTTTTTCTTGCTGATTTCCCAAAGTCCCCTTTATATTCTGGATGTCATTTCAAGCATGGCAAATATTTCCCAGTTGTCACCTCTGTTAACTTTGTGGATGTGATCTTTTGTTAAATAGAAATTATATGTTTTGATGTGTACATTGTCATCAACATTCTCCCCTGTGGTTTGTGCTTCTGAAGTTTTATCCAAGAAGTCTTTGTGCACATAGTATATTTTATAGTAAATTAACAGGTCACCTGTTAATTTGCATGATTTCCTTTTACATTAAGGTCTTTAACCTGCCTGGAGTTATCATTTATATGTGGTGAAAGGTAGGACTCCAGCTTATTTTCTCCCTGTTTTGCTAACTCCATTTACCTTTTGGGCCTCATAGCACAACATAATATCCAACAGGTAAGGTCCATCTTCTCTACTCCACTTTTACAGAAATTTTTTTCGCTATTTATATTCTTTTTAATTTTATTTTTTTCAATCACAGTTGTCATTCAGTGTTATATTTTATATATTTTCAAGTTTATAACATAATGATTAGACATTTATATAACTTGCGAAGTGATCCCTCTAATAAGTCTAGTACCCGTCTGGCACCACACACACTTATTACAATATCATTGACTATATTCCTTATGCTGTACTTCACATCCTTGTGAATATTTTGTAACTGCCTGTTTGTACTTCTTAATCCCTTTACCCCCTTCACCCAGCCTCCCAAATTCCCTTCCATCTGGCAACCATCATTTTTCTCTCTGTATCTGTGATTCTGTTTCTATTTTGTTTGTTCATTTATTTTGTTTTGTAGATTCAACAAATATATGGTATTTGTCTTTCTCCGTCTGACTTATATCACTTGGCATAATACCCTCTAGGTCCATCCATGTTGTCTCAAATGGTAAGATTTCATTCTTTTTATGGCTAATAGTCCACTGTACATATGTACCACATCTTCTTTATCCAGCCTATCAATAAACATTTGGGTTGCTTCCATATCTTGGTTATTATAAATAATGCTGCAATAAACATAGGGATGCATGTATCTTTTCAAATTAGTGTTTTGGATGTCTTCAGATGTCTTCCACCCAGAAGTGGAATTACTAGGTCTTAAGTAGCTTTACTTTTAATTTTTTTTCCATAATCTCCATACTGCTTTCCACAGTGGCTGTACCAGTCTGCATTCCCACCAACAGTGCATGGGGGTTCCTTTTCTCCATATCCTCACCAGCACTTGTTATTTGTTGGCTTATTGATGAGTTATTCTGACAGGTGTGACATATTTCCCCTTTTGCAGAATTGATTTAGATACTCACAGAGCTTTATTCTTTTATATACATATTTCTTTATAATTTTTTTTATTTTAGTTTATTCAGTACAGTTTCTATCCTTTATTCCCATTCCAGCCCACCCACCCATTCCTCCCCTCTTCCCTCCCCTTTCCAACCCCCTAGTTTTGTCCATATTACATATTTCTTTATAGAGATATAATTGACATGCTATAAAGTTTACCATTTTTAAAAAAGATTTTATTTATTTTAGAGAGAGTGGTAGGGAAGGAGAAAGAGAGGGTGAGAAACAACGACATGAGAGAGAAACATAGATTAGTTGCCTCTTACATGCTCCCAACCAGGTACCAGGCCCTCAACCCAGGCATGTGCCCTGACCAGGAATCAAAAGGGCAGTCCGCCTGCCCTTTCGCATTGCAGGAGGACACTCAACCAACTGAGCTACGCTGTTCAGAGCTAAAGCTCACCATTTTAAGGTGAACAACTCAATGGTTTTTAGTATGTTTGCTAAGTTGTGCAACCATCACCACTATCTGATACCAGAGCATTTTCACTACCTCAAAGAGAAACCCTGTACCAATTGGCAGTTTCTCCCCCATGTCTCTGGCAACCACTAATCAGCTTTCTATCACTATAGATTTGCTTATTCTGGACATTTCACATACAGTATGTGGTTTTTTGTGTCTGGCTTCTTGCAGTTAGCATATTTTCAAGTTTCATTCATATTGCACCATGTATCAGTACTACATTTCTTTTTATGGGTGAGTAACATTCCGTTGAATGGATATATACCTCATTTTGTCTATCCATTCATCAGTTGATAGAGATTTGGGCTGTTTCTACTTAATGGTTACTATAAAAAATGTTGCTTTTAACATTCATGTACAAGTTTTTGTATAAACTCTTTATATGTGTTTAAAAAATAAGCTTTATTGATTTTCCTTAACATATTCAGCTGAGATTTAAATTGAGGTTATATTGAAATTATATATTGATTTGGATGTCATTGAAATCTTAAGAATATGAAATTATCTCATCCAAGAGTGTTAAATGTGTCTTCATTTATTCAGATCTTCTTTTGTAGCTTTTATTGAAGTCTTAACATTTTCTCTATAGAGGTCTAATATATCTCATTTATACTAGTTTTCTATTGTAGTGTAACAGTATTACCACAAACTTCTTGGCTTAAAACAACATACAACAACATTGTCTTACAGTTTTTGTGGGTCACGAGTTAGGGTGTTGTTTGACTGGGTTCTCTGGTCTCACAAAGCTGAAATGAAGGTGTTGTCTGGGGCTTCAGTTTCATCTGAGGTCTGAATGGGGAAGGATCTGCTTCCAAGCTCAGGTTGTGGGAGGAATTTAGTTTTTGTGGTTGTTGGACTGAGGGTTTCAATCTCTTGCTGGCTGTCTCTTGGAGGTCACCTTTTGTTCCTTGCTACATGAGGTTCCACAAAGTGTCCAATTGCTTCATCAAAGCCAGCAAAGGAGTGGAAGTCTCTTCCTTTGAAATGACAAGATGTTTGTCTCAAATTCATTTTCAACATAATTACATACATGTATTCATGTCTATCTGGTCCCCTTTAGTCATGCATGCACTCAAGGATGTGAATGCCAGAAGGCAAGGACTGTGGGAGCCACCTTATGTGTTTGTCCATCACACTATCTTTGGTTATATAATCTTCAGGTTCGTAAGTATATAAAGATTTTCATTGTAAAGTTGTTTGTAATACTGAGGAGATAGAGGCAGGTAGAATCAGTGGATTAGATATACTCACAGCAAAATAAATGGGTCTTTCTTTCTTTCTTTTTTTGCCTGCAAAATCTCTTTATTCTGGTTGGTTCTCTTCGCTCGCTTTCTTGAAAATGCAGGCAAAACTCCGTTCCCCACTTTTTTTTATTTTAGTTTTTCAGCACAGTTTCTATCCTTTATTCCCATTCCAGGGTCTTTCATTTCTTTATTTTAATTTAGGGCATGTTACCATACTTCATTTTAACCCCAAAATAAAAATATCTTTATTTTTATCTGATATAATAGTAATACATACTCATTGCAACATTTTTTTCAGACAACAAAGCAAGTGTAAAGGAGAAAATGACATATCATTAGTTATCTCCTCACCCATACATAACCACTAACATTTCCTTCCCAATGTTTTTTGCCCCTATGGATAACACAAATTTTACCAAAGTTTTTTTTCCCTTTGACATGTCATTTTAAGTAGCTTGAAATTCTTTCTGGAACAATGTATGGGTAAAACCTACCTATGTATGTACCTGTCTATGCAGCTATGGAAAAACAAGTAGATACAGACTGTAAAATAAAGACAGGGATAGTAGGAGGGCTGTAGATAAAGGGAGAGAAAGAGTCAGAGGCAAGGAGAGAGGGATGGGAGAGGGAGACAGAGACTTATGGGCACAGGACAAAGAACCACGGAGAGCCATAGAGAGATGAAGATAATAGCAAAGAGACAAGGACAGGATGAAAAGGATCATTTATTGAGGTCCTACTGAATGCCATTTTTATTAAAACTTCCAAAGTCCCTATGTGAGGCAGTTACTAGTTACGCAGGTGAAGAGTTGAGCCTTAGAACGGTGAACTGACCTGTCCATGGTCACATCATTTGGAATGAATTTATGGACCTGTAAAGGGTTTATTCCATAGAGGTGAGTGGTAAACTGTTTATCCAGTGAACAGTCATTTATGTCTTCCTCAAGGCAGACGAGATGGGGACCAGATTCCCATTTCACTCAGCTGAGTCAATCTGTCCTGTCTGCCAAGGCGACAGCAAGGTCTGTTGCCCGGACAACTGCCCTTCAAGTGCCATGGTAACCGCCACCACAGTCCCCAGCTCTCCACCTTGCCCCTTGGGCATCTCCTGGGCGACCAGCATAATAGAAAGGCAGCGGGAGCTCCAAGGATGCGCCTGCGTCGAGTGGCGGAACGGGGTGGGCAAGGGATGGCAAGGGGCCCGGGCGTGCGCAGCCGCAGAGCACCGCAGCCTGGCCCTGTAGCCCAGGCTCTGCGCATTTGCCAGCCAGTCCGCTTGCCTGGAGCCCGGCTCGCGAGGGCAGCATGGCGGGATCGCCACTGCTCGGCGGGCCGCGGGCCGGGGGCGTCGGCCTTTTGGTGCTGCTTCTGTTGGGATTACTTCGGCCGCCCGCGGCTGTCTGCGCACGGCCTGTAAAGGTGCGACCCCGGTAGGGCAAGGGGTGGGGGGCGCGGGGGGAAGAATGCTACCTCGGCGTCTTCTGCTCCAGTTCCCAGGAGGTGCGGAGACACTGGCCAGGATGGCCCGGTGTCCAGCCGCCAGTTCGCGCTCAGGTCATGCCAGCGCCCCTGGGACCGGGCTTGGTCTCTGAGTGTGCAGGTGGCCAGCAACTGCGCCCTGCCCATTCCTCCCGCCTGGCGCCGGTGGCGCTGTCCATGGGACTGGTGCGAATTAAGGAAGAAGATATGCTCATCGATTTGTGTGCGGGCATGATGTGATGTGATGACGGGGTGGGGGTGGGGCAGTGAGGGTGTGGTGTCCTTGTAAGTGCGTGTCCTTTGATGTGAGCGCTTCCAAGCGTCCATACAAAAATGTCATTATAGTTCCAGGTGTGCAGTGTATGTGATGCTAAGGTTGCTTCTGTGTGTACTTTCTCAGTAACACCGTGTGCATGTTTGTGAATCCTATAGCGATGACGTGACCTTTGGGTGTGTCTGTGTATGTGTGTGTGTGTGTGTGTGTGTGTGTGTACGTGTGCGCGTGTGATTTCATTTTTGTTTGGGAGGGCGTGATCTTTGCATCCCCGTCTGCACATCCCATTTTGGTTCTGTTGAACTGAGTGATTAGGATTTTGTGTGTATGTTTATGAGGCTGTTTCTCCCTGTTTCTTTGTGGAGCTATGTCATTGGGGGAAGAGGAGCCATGATCTCTCTGTGCTGCATCGTGTCTTTAAGGGGGTGGTGTGTGGCCTTGCATGTGGATAGTTTGGCGATTGTAACTGCATGAGCAGCCATGGGTGAACGTGTGCACTGTTCGGTTGCCTATGTGACATCTCGAGGCCTGTCAGTCCATGTGTGTGTGAGGCTGTGATTGCTGGTGAGCGTGATTCCATGGGGGGCTGAGGGGTGGTGGGTGCCAGGGGCACTTGGCACACATCCTCCTCTAACTTTTCAGAACTGGAGGATTTAAAAATTATGAAATATTATATATGACACAATATAGTTAAGATACATGTGCAATATAAGAAATAATGATAAAATAACTCCCATGGGTATCTACCACTCCGTTTAAGAAACAGATTGTGACCAATATTTAGGAGCCCATGGTGCCCCTCCCCGTCTAAGCCCCTCTCCTCCATAATCATTATCCTGTATTTTCTGTTCATTGATCCCTTACTTTTGTTTGTACCTTATGACATACACAGTATCTTGCTCAGTTTTTCCTCATAGAAATGTAATCATATTGGTGTCTGGCCTCTGGTCGTCACTAGGGGTCACTAGGAAGTCATCAGGTGACTGTTAGTCGCAGGCAGTCTGCAGTGCAATTTTGCAACCTGCTTTTCTTGTTTTTCTCTCTACACTGGTTGTAAGATACCTCAACATTAAAGTGTGTGGCTATAATTCTTTTTTTTATTTTAGATTATTCAGTACAGTTTCAATCTTTTATTCCCATTCCAGCCCACCCACCCATCCCTCCCCACCTCCCTTCCATTTCCAAGCCCGTAGTTTTGTCCATGTGTCCTCTATATTTGTTCCTTATAATTCATTTTATATTGCTGCAAAATATTTTATCCTATGAGTATATCATTAGTATATGAGTATATCATGCTTTATGGATGTACTCTCAATATGTCAGTAGACATTTGGGTTGTTTCTAGGCTTTTCTTTCTTTTTTTTCCCTCCCTCTACTTTTCAAAAAAATATTTATTTCCAAGCAGAGGACAAGAGAAGGAGAAAGAGAGGGAGAGAAACATCAGTGTGTGGTTGCCTCTCGCATGCCCCACCCCCTTACTGGGGACCTGGCCCGCAACCCAGGCTTGTGCCCTGAATGGAAACTGAACTGGTGACTATTTGGTTTGCAGGCCTGCACTCAGTCCACTGAGCCACACCAGCCAGGGCCCTTCCTCCACTTTTATACTATTACAAACAGTGCTGCTGTAAATGCTAATGAACTTGTGTCCAGTAGCATATGCACAAACACTACACTGGAGTGTAGTACCTCAGGAGTGGGTCATAGGAGATGTGCATCTTTTTAGACATTGCCAAAATGTTCTTCAAATTTATTTTGGCAATTGATTGCTAATGGGCAATGTATAAGGGTTTCCATTTTTCCCATATCCATGTCACATTGGGCATTATTAGAGTTCTTAATTTGTTAGCAATCTTTTGGCTGTATTATGCATAGCATCTCACTGACATTTTAATTTGCATTTTCCTGATTACTAATGAGGTTCACTGTGTTTCATATATTTAGTAACTGCTTTTATTTCCTTTTTGTGAAATATTTGATCATGAATTTTACCTGTTTTATTGCTTTTTAGATATTCTTTGAATATTGGACACTAATCTTTTATTGATGGTTTGTATTGCAGAAATCTTCCCCTACTCTGATTTACTCTTCATTCTTTTTATGGTGTCTTCAGACAAAAAGAAATTCTTAATTTTAATGTAGTCATTTAAAAAAAATCCTCACCTAAGCATATATTTTTATTGATTTGATTTGAGAGAGAGAGAGAGACATCAATGTGATAGAGAAACATTGGTCAGTTGCCTCCCATACGTGCCCAGACTGGGGATTGAGCCTGCAACCTAGGTATGTGCCCTGACGGGAATCAAACCCGCAACCTTTTGGTGTACGGGAGGATGCTCCAACCAACTGAGCCACCTGGGCAGGGATGATGTAGTCAAATTTATTTGTCTTTTCTTTTTCATTTTCTCAAATTTGGATCAGTTGTTCCTGCATGATTTATTGGAGTTCGACCTGTCCCCATTGCTCTGCGGTGCCACCTCTGTCATGCAGCAAGCATGTGTGGATCTGTTTCTAAGCTTTGTTCAATCCTGTTATTTCCTGTGCTGTGTCTAACCTTCTGTTTAACTTGCCCTTTTAATTTTTAATTTGATTTAAAATATATCTCTAGATGTTCTAGATGTTTCTTTTCCAAATCTTCGTTCGTGGTCAGTTTTATGTCCTGGCTCGTACTTTTGATACCCTCTTTTATTTATTTAAAGTTATTGAAATTGTTTCAAAACTGTCTGAACTGTTAGTCAATTTATTCTAAAGTTAGACTTGCATATATGCCAAATGATATGTAACATCGTTATTCATTCTAGCATTGTTTATAAGATAGCAAAAGATTGGAAACACCCTAAATGTTTATCAGTTGAAGACTGGTTAAATAAACTCTTGTACATACACACAGAGTGTATTCAATGCAGAAGATTAAAGAAAGAGAGAGAAAAGGAAAAAAGAAAGTTTGCTTTTAAGGAACTGGTGTAGATATAGATTTCAAAAAGCAAGGTGTGAACAGTCTGGTACCTCTTAGGTAAAACAAGTGGACAATAAGAACCTATAAAAAGCAAACATATACATTCTTATTGTCCACAATATTGTCGTAGAAAAATGTATAGGTGACATATCTACCATTGCCGCTCCTATAAAGAAACCTGGTGTCCAGAAGTCCTGAGGCAAGTTCTCAGTCACTAGGAAATTGTGTGTGGTGGGACGGTGCAGGGAGGTACTGGGGTCTTTTGTGGTCTTAAGTGTGTCTGGAGATATTTGGGGGTCTCCAGTGGTCTTAGGGGTACCTGGGTATATTTGAGGGGGCCACGGTGCCTTTGGAGACCCCCATGTTGGAGGTCCCTGACCTGACGGGCGCCGTCTTTCCCCCTACTTCGTCTTTCCGCAGGAGCCCCGCAACCTGGGCGCAGCCTCGCCGCCCTTGGGTGAGGCTGGCGCTCCCCGCCGCTTTCGGCGGGCAGCGGCCCGGGGCGAGGCAGTGGAGGTCGTGCAGGAGCTGGCGCGGGCGCTGGCGCACCTGCTGGAGGCTGAACGGCAGGAGCGGGCGCGGGCCGAGGCGCAGGAGGCCGAGGATCAGCAGGCACGAGTCCTGGCGCAGCTCTTGCGCGTCTGGGGCTCTTCCCGCACCACTGACCTGGCCCCGGCCCTGGAGGACGATCCTGACGCGCCCGCTGCTCAGTTGGCCCGCGCCCTGCTCCGCGCCCGCCTGGATCCTGCCGCCCTCGCAGCGCAGCTGGTTCCCGCTCCTGTCCCCGCCACTGCACTCCGACCCAGGCCCCCAATCTATGACGATGGTCCCGTGGGCTCCGAGGCCGAAGACGCCGGTGACGATACACCGGATGTGGACCCCGAACTGCTGAGGTAGCTGACACGGGGTGGGTGGGCGCCTGCATCCTGGGATGGAAGTGAGAACACCTGTGTGTTCTGAGGGAGTGAGGGCCCTGGACGTAGGGTGTGGGGATAGAGAGGTCTGGCTGGTGGGTTATTGAGGAATGTGCACTCTTGGGCCCAGGGATGGGGATTCCTAAGCCGGGTTTCTGGGGACAGGATAGGGAGGCGGGGACATTTTCTCAAAGCAATGGACTGGGAAAGGCGGGTCCCCAGAGAATATGGGGTTGCAGGGCCACCTGGGTCCTAGGGCCCGGACGTTGACACGCCCACATATCCTCACTGCATTGGTTCTGCTCCCCTGCAGGTACTTGTTGGGTCGGATCCTCACAGGAAGCGCGGATTCGGAGTCTGTGGTTGCCCAGCGCCGCCGCCTCCGTCGCGCTGCCGACCAGGAGCTGGGCCCCGATGTACCCCCTGAGGGTGTGCTGGGGGCCCTACTGCGCGTGAAACGCCTGGAGACCCCCGAACCCCCAGCACGCCGCCTCTTGCCTCCCTGAGCACCGGCGGGATCCTGCGCGCTCTTGGATCCAGAGCCGCCCCTCCCCCACCACCCCGATTGCTCTTGGCCGGCATGACTGTACCCCCGCCGGCGAGGGCCCATTGTCGCCCCTCTCTCGACACCCCTGCTGCTCTCCGTCGGCACGTCCCCACCAGCCTCAGTTGCTGCCCTCGGAACTGCCCAAGATCCCAACACCTGGCCCCACAATAAATGTTCTGAAGCAGCTATGCACAGGACTGTGAGTGGCAGTTTCTAGCGGCTGGTGGGCTGGGTGGTGATGGCAGTCCTTAGATCTGAAAAGAGTGCCCCCCCCCTTAGTCTGTGCCTCAGTGGCAGTGCCCACCCAGATCCTGAACCCCACTTCTAGGCTTCACTCACGTATGGGAAGCCCCTTTCAAGGGCCTGCAGCAGCGTATTCCAGGGTCCATCCTGAGGGCCAAGAAGTGGCTGTTAGTGGAGTGTGAGTACAGCCTGGGCCATGCTGCCTGGCTCTTCCACCTGCACCAGAGTGCCTTCTTATGTGGGGAGGGGTGACCAGGGTGACAGAGTGGACTGCAAAGCCAGGTCTCAGCCTTCCCAACCCACTCACACCCTGGCATGAAACTCTTAGTACCATAAGTTAGAACCTGGACCTCCAGGTCATTAAGAAAATGTTATTTGTCAAGGTAGGAGGCTAGAACATATCTTTCTTTACATTTGTTAGCTTGATTTGCAACATTTAAATATTCATTTCTATTGTATAGAGGCCGTTCTATCTGTACTCCTATATAGTCCTGAAGATATTGGGAGTTTAAATGTTGGTAGCTGGTTCGTGATCGTGGCCTTTGCACTTGCTATTTATTCCCTGTGCCTAGTTATCTTTTTTGCTCAAATGTCACCTACTCAATAAGTAGGCTTCCCATCACCTGCCTTTAATATATAGCTTTATGTAGTATGTACAAGTGTAGGGATTTTCTTGTGTCTTGTGTGACTCTACCTCCTTTGCACCCAAAGCAGGACCTGGCACACTGTAGGCTCCCCCACATTTCTTGAATGAAAGAGTTCTCACAATTCAAGTAATATTCTCACCAGTTTCACACCTACCCACAATAATGCTGGGCATGGAGGCAGCTTTGAAACCTGAGAACATTTATTTTGTTTTGCACAAGATCTCTCAACCTGACAGAACATAACCAACAGTATGTTCCACATTAACAAAAAGCCCATCACCAAATGAAAACCTCCCCAGAAGAGGGGTCCATTAATCCCAAGTACACCCAGTGTCTCACAGCTACTTGCTCGGTGTTCTCATATCAAGGAAGCATCACCCTGGCCTGGGGGATGGTCCACTCTTCTTGACCAAGACCTTCAGGCCACAGAGCAGCCACAGTGGCACATGGTCTTATGGTGCCGGGACTTAGCCCCACCTGACGCTGCCTCAGCCTCCCGGACCCTTTGGATCTCTTGGATGAGCAGGGTAAAGGCCTCCTCCACACCTTGCCGTGTTTTAGCCGAGGTCTCCACGAAAGGGGCCCCCCAGCTCTTTGCGAGGGCTATAGCAGCAGCATGAGCATCTCCCTTGGTGGTCACAAGGTCGCACTTGTTGCCCACAAGGACAAGGGGCCGGGAATAGTGAGGGCCCCAGGTGGCCCGCATCTGCTGCAGCTGGGTTAGAGATGAGGGGTCATCGAGGGCAAAGACACCCATCACACCATCCCCAGCAGCCAAGCACTGGTCACGTAGGGCCTTATGAATGGTCTGCCCAGCTGTATCCAGCACATTCAGAATGCAGCTCCCTTGGTCCAGGGTCACCTCCTTCCAGTAGGAATCCTGGATCGTCGGGTCATAGTCTTCCACAAAGCACTCATGGTTCAGCTGGATGGTCAGTGCGCTCTTGCCCACACCACTTGCACCCACAACCACTGCCTTGTACTCTGGCAGCTTGCCAACAGCCCTGGAAGGTGCCTGAGCACTGTGGCTCTCCTGTTGGTCACTTGCATTCCATGTACCCAGGCCCAGATCAAACACATTAGACTTTTTTGGTGGTGCCATGTTCAGGGAAGAGATGTGGACAACAGGCCCTGCAAGTAGGAAGAGAAGAAAGCAATGGCTGAGGGAAAGGAGGCAGTAGGTTCGGCTAGGCGAGGAGACCATGTGGGCAAGGGGGCAGCTGGTGTAACTGAGTCAACATTTACTGAGTGCCAAGTGTGTGCTAATCACCTTCTAGTATGCTATATACATTATTTATGCTGTTAGTTCTCTTTCTCTCATTCCCTTGTACAACATAAACTCTGTGAAGGCAAGAATTTTAAAAACAGCTTCATTGAGATATACTTTAAAAGTTAACCTAGTTAAACTGTACAATTGAATGACTTAGTATACTAACAAAGTTGTGCAACCATCACCATAATCTGAGAACATTTTCTTCACCCCAAAAAGGAACCCCCTACCCATTAGCTGTCCTGCCCCATTCTGGAGGGATGGCACGGATTTCATTGGTAACCCCGGCCCAGCACAGTGCCTGCCATACAGTTAAGTGCTAAGCAAATTTCTGGGCCCAGGGAGTATATGTTCTAAAAGGTGGAGACAATCAACCAAATAAATAAGTGAATTATGAGGTCTGTGAGCCATTACCTAAAACTCAGTTTTTATTACTCATTCAACATACTGCTGCAGGGAACCTACTGTGTGGCAAGGTGGGGGAAAATAGAAAACCCTGGCCCTCAGGGCATTTGCCAATCTAGTCAAGAAGACAGACAACAACAAAGATATTTCAGCAACAGGTGATAAGCATGCAGAAGGTGCTTGGTTAATGTTAGCATTTTACTTATGATTTAAGTTTCATTCAATACTCAGAGAAGCTTCCTGTAAGCCAGGCATTGTGATGGGTGTGGGGATGGGGGGGGGGTTGGGAAGTGTGGGGTGGGGATGTGGCAGTAAACACAATAAAGTCCCTGCCCTTGGGAGAATTAGATTCTACAAGTGAAAAAGAGACAATAAAGAAGATAAGCAAGTAAATCACCAAGCAATTAGAAGAGGATGGGCACACAGCAGGCACTCAATGAGTGTTGAGCTATTAATAGCAAGTCACCATTAACTCATTCAATACACATCCTGATCTTAGTTCAATGTGTGGCCTCAGGAAATGCATCTCAATGGCTGCTACCAGTCTCCCCGGAAACCTGGGGGCAATGGCAGTTTGGGAGTAGATGGGGCGGTGGCGGGGAGGTTCAAGTGTCTCTGGAGGTTTCTGTTGAGTTTGGGCCCTGGAGTTCGGAAAGGGAGAGCAAGGTCCAGTTCTGAGGTCCTCAGCCCAGAGAGACTCCTGAAAACAGTTGTTGGATGTGCTCGTTCAGAAAGGGGGCCATGATGAGGAAAGAGGTAAACAGGACAGAGTTCTGGGGGTCCCCAACATTGGGGAGACAGAGAGAGGGAGAAGATATAGCTATGGGGACAAACTGAGAGGAGGGGGGTGAGGGTGGAAGCAGTGAGGTCTCTGCAGTAATTCAGGTGGGCCACGGCCGTGGATGTGGAAAGGGGAGGTCGGAATCTGTAATATTCTGAAGGTAGACTTAACTGGCAGGATTTACGGGAGAGTTTAAGAGACAGGGGAGGGGGTCAAGGATGACTCTTCAGTTTTGGGCCTGGGCAGACAGAAATCTGAGGATGCCCTTATTTGAGGGTGAGGACATATGAGATGGGCTCTTCTTTCTTGGCAGATTGCCATGATCCTAAAAGCACTAGGTATTTACTGAGAACCTACTTCGTCCCAGGTGACCCTCCTGCAATGCTCACACTCAGTCCCCCTAACACCCTGGTGAGGCATGGACTGTCTATCACCACCACCACCGCCACTGTATCAATGCGGAACGGCTGGTGAGATACACAAAACTGAGGGGATGGTGACTGGCCTGAGGTCCCACGGTCCGTCAGAGATCAACAGGAGAGAGGTCTCAACCGTCCCAAGTAATATAGAACCACTTGCTGTGCTGAGTGCTACTGGAGTGTCATTAAGAGGCCCTTAAGACACTGAGATGCCCCTCTTCACCCCAAGCCACTGCACCCCACCCCCATCCCTGCTGCCTGGACCACATCATATCCATTGTGTGTCCTCTGTGTTAGTCTAACTACCTGAGAGGGGAGGGGGCTGGGGGTGGCACAGATTCGGGGAGAGTGGGGGTCCAGCCTAATGTGAGCCCTTACAACCCCCCTTTCAGGGCTAGCCCAGGACAACCTCAACTATGTTTCCCTGTAACTAAGTCAGGTGCTATGGAAAGTTTGGGGCAAAAAGTGACTCCCAAGTTTCACCCTAAAACCCTGACCCTAGAGTCAGCCTGGACCATCTCGGCCAGTTTTTCTTTAGCAGGGATGGTGTATGGCATGGGAAGGAACCCTCCACCCCAAGGCTGGGTCCGCAGGTCCGCAGTCCCGCTTCCGGCCCAGCACAACCTGTGGCGCAGCTCGGCCTCCACAAAGCGGGCGGCTGAAGGGGCCGGGACGTGCTGGCCGGCCCTACAGAAAAAAGTGGTGGAAGGCGAAGAGTACTGCAAACCCCACCTTGGTCGCGCCCTCAACAGCCCTAGGTGGAGAACCCTCCCAGGCCGGGGTTGGTCTGAGGGCCCATGCGTCTGGCTCACCTTGGTCCTGGGAGAGGAGGTTGCGCTGAGACCCGAACTCACCGAAGCTCTGACAGGACCCACAGGGGGAGAGGTGCACCAGTCCCAGAGGAGGGGGCGGGGGCGGGGGCGGAGGCGAGGGCGGGGGCACGCATGCGCTAGTAGCTGCCCTAAAGGCCCCTCTACTGGCACACCCCCTTTCCTCGACCCCCACCCCTTCCCGCCCCAGGGTGAGCGCGGGTCTCCTCCCTGCCTGTTGGTGGCGCCAAGGAAGTCTGATTGGGGCGCTGACTGGGGCCAGACCTCTCCACATCCCTTTTTTATCTGCTGCGCCTCACCCTTACCTTGTCCCCATCAGGGTTGCGGTTTCGGGTTTTTAGTGTGTGTGGGGTGTCGTACTTCTGACCCGAGTGGCCAGACTTTGGGAAATGTTTTGAAAGGGCCTCTTTGAAGTCATGAAGTCTATGCTGCCTCAAGCAGGCTTTTTGGTAGCTTGGGAGAGGGCTGTGTCTGTTCCTGCAGGGAAAGGAATGCCAGAGAAGAGAGTTTTGTCTCTACTGGAGGGAAAGAGGTGCCAGAGAGCATTGTGTTGGTTCCTGGAGGTAAAGAGTAGCAGAGGAGTGGTTATTCTGTCAGGGCAAAACACCTGGGATGAGGTGGACATGTGCCAAGCCTAAAACATTTCCCAGACTCCCTTGCAGCTATGACAACCATGTGAGAGTTCTGATCAATATGTAAGCAGGGGTGGGGCATCCAGAATGCTCCTGAAAAGGATGGACTGAGCTGGCCACAGCTCCTTTTCTTGACTAGGTGGAGCTCTAGTGGTCACCTTGGGGTCATAATGTGGCCATGAAGTCCAGGAAACAGCCCTTGACTCCTTTGAGTTGCCAAATTAATTCTCATGTGGGACAAATAAATATCCCAAATTATCCTCTCCAATTCTCCACCCTTGGTCCATAGTAAGCACTTCTCCAAAGAAGCTACCCATGACTACCAAATTTAAGTATGTTCAACCTGGACACCCACCTTCTCCAAATCAGGACAAAAAGAGATGGGGAGACTTAGGCCTGGTAAGGATACTTCCTGATAGTTTTCTTACCTTCTCAGCCCAGGGTACAGCTGGGACTGGCTGTGAGGTTCCTATTTCTAAGGCACTCATTTTCTCACAGATTCCACCATTTAATCTATACTGCAGCCAGTCAAGCCACTTGCTCTATTTCCAGTTGGATTTTTGGGTACTGGCTGGGCATGGGGTTGACCTGAAAAGACCCATGTCCTCATTCCTTCTATACTCATCAGCCCTGTCAACCAGGAGTGTGGGGTTCTCCACCTACTTAAGATTAAAAGGCTTTCTCCAGCTTTTGTAACAGTTTGTACTTTATTACATATGCAACCCCACCACACCTGCCAGTTGGGTCCTCCTCCCTCCAAAGTGTCATCTTGATATGAGCCCCCTCCTGGGGCCACTGAGCTATATCCCCTTCCTTTTTGGGGCAGAGGAGATGGATTCCCTGGAGCAAGCAGTGGGCAGGGGGAGAGCTACAATGCATCATCATTGTCCTCTGACAGGTATTTAAACTTAAATCAGCACCCTTGGGGAGTTATAAAGAGTTTGTGGGAGGGATGGAGTGAAGCTGCCCCTCATCCAAGGAACAGGTTGGAATGAACTAAGGCTGGTCTATCTTGGGCCTTAGAAGGTGAAGAGGAGCACGTTCTAGGAGTTAGTGTGAGTGGGGCATGTCTTCCCCAAACTTGTTCTGGTGGGCGATGTTCTTCACATCTAGGAGAGCCTGAGGAAGAGGAAAGACAGGGTAGGTAAGAGAGTGAGGACGCCCTTTACTTCAGCCAGGAGACTGCCCCCACCCCTGCCTTCTACCACCCTGTCTCTTGGACTATCCCTCATGCAGTAGGGCCCTCATTCTCCCCTTACCTAGTTACAGAAGGTGTGTGTGGGGGGTCAGTGTGTACACATTAGAGGGTCTGCATAGCACCCACCTGGTGGTGAACATAGGCCTGACATCTGTAACACCAGGTAGACAGGTCAACGTAGCTGAGGACCAGTGGGTGTCCTGAGCTTTCGTGGTGCTGGAGCATATGGGCATTGACATAACGGCTGCAGTAGACCTGAGATCAGGGAGGGAATGTTGAGCAGGGATCAGCACCCACCTGTGGTTTTTTCCTGGGCCAACCCCAGCCCCATCCCCTTCCTCTGTTGCGTACCTCATAGCAAGACAGACATGCCCAGTTCTCCTGGAGTGCTCCACACTCCTGACAAGGTTGGGTCACATCCAGGCCTCCTTCAGGAATGGGGCATACTGCCACCAAATGGGGACACCAGAGCAGTGGTGTCACAGCATAAAACATAGCCTGCGTGAGTGAAACTGAGTAAGCTAGGGATTTATGTCTCCATTATATGTTCCTGAATCACATGCTCCTACCTGGAGGCATAAATGGGCAAAAGAAGGACAACACAGTTCCATCCACTCCCTGAGCTCACCTGGTCAGTGTCCCCAAGGGCCTGCATTGAAACATCTATGTTCTGACCTCCAGCTGTCTCTCCTAGTAGCCTCTCCTCTTCTGCAGTCTGAGACTCTGGGTCCTCCTGGACACACAGGGAAAGAGATGTATCTGAGAGTCCTGATTCTTGTCCCTTCTTCCCTCTACCTGAGTGTGGTGATGGGCCTTACCTGAGCCTTGTTGCCTAGTTCCAAGGTCCTGAGATTCCCAACCAGTGGACTGTGGGATATCTGGGGTGTGGCTCCTTGCACAGGGGAGGTTGGAGGAGTCTGGTTGTTAGCACATGAGGCTTGAGGGGTTTGAATCAGCTCAGCTCCTCCCACAGGCTTCTCTGAGATGGTCTGGTCCAGTGTGGCTCCCCCTGAGGCTTCCTCTGAGGTAGTCTGGTCCAGTGTGGCTGCCTCTGAGGTGGTCTGGTCCAGTGTGGCTCTCCCTGTGGCTGCCTCTGGAGACTGGTCCTTAGTGAGCTGTGCCACAGCTGTCTCTGAGTTAGTCTGGGCTGGAATGGACTCTTGCACAGAGGGTGCTGGGGTAGCCTTCCCCATGCCTGCATCCAGACTGGACCCTTCTAGCGTTGTTAGCCTCTCCGTTGATCCAGGATTGGCTGGTTGGATTGCCTCCTTGGTGACTGATGTAGAACTGAAGGGTCCTTCCTTGTCTTCGACCTCTGGAACCATGGGAGGGAGATCCTTGAGTATGGAGCTATGCCCACTCCTGCCTCTAATCCCTGCCCTTCCCTGAGCCCCGCATTGTCCCCAATTTCCCTTAACTACTCACTTGTGGCCCGCAAGCTGCGCCAGTATCTGCGATGGACTTGGATGGTCTCAGTGATTGAGGCTAGGGCCCCTGATAGTGGGGGCCGTGACAGGGTCAGCAGGGGTGGCGGGTCCCCAAGGAGGGTGCGAGTACAGGCAGCCATGGACTCTGAGATGGATGTCAGGTTATAGCCACCCTTTTTAAGGAAAAAGAGAGTGAAAGGTATGATGGAGTGTCCTCACGGAATTTGGGAGGCAAGATGTCCTGCTTCCCAGTCCTGCCTCAGGGCCCTACAAGTCTGGAGGGTGGCAACTGGGGACAAGTGAATGGAATCCACATCAGTCCATCCCACTGGTTATTGAGGGGGATAAACTGTGACGTACAGTGGAAGATAATAATAACCACAATGATACTGATAGCAACATTAGTAATAGCTGCTGCTCATTAAGTGCTTGCTATATGCCAGGCTGTATTCTAAGGACCTTATGCATATTAAATCAAGCCTCAAACCACACGTGCTTAATCTGCGCAGGAACCTATATTCACAGTACGGGAACCCCTGACTGCACCTGCAGGGAAGCTGCAGCCCCAACTAGTAGAGGAGCAAAGGTCGTTCCCTTCACATGAACCCCTGTCCTGACCTGGTATGGGAACCCCTTTTTCTCACACTCTATAGGAAACCCAGTCTCTGATCTCTTTAAAGATAAATACACTGAGGCTCAGAGTGTTTAGATGATTTGTCTGAGGTCAGAATGGTTGGCAAAAGGCAGCGCTGGGCTTGGAACCTGGGCTATCTGATGAGAGTCCATGTACTTAGCCACCACCCCGCACTGCCACACGCAGTCTGGGCACACTGTGAGACCTTCCACTAGCCCATGAACCTCTCTGAGACTTACAGTACTCATTTGTAAAGTAGTGAAAACAAGCAATGAGACTGCTGACAGGATTAAACTAGAGTACGAACAGTGCGTGATAATAAGAAGCTACAGCACTACCACGGTGCCAGGTGCTCTTCCACGATTAGCCAGCCCCATCTTTACACACGAGGAAACGGACGCCCAGCAGGCAGGGACACTGAGTAATTTACAAAAGGTCACTGAATTTACAAATCTCAGGAACTTGACAGAGGCAGTTCAAGTACTGGTAAAAAGCATAGGCTCTGGAGTCGGGTTGCCTGGATTCAAGCCCTGGCTCTGCCATTATTAAATGTGTGGCCTCTGGCTAGTCACTGTATCCCCCTGGGCCTCAGTTTCCCTGATTTAGAGAGAGGAAAATGATGAGGTCAGCAGACCCCACCTCAGAAGGCTGCTTTGTCAATGAATTAATAATACATATAAAGTGTCAGAAGAATGTCCTGCACATAGTGAGTGCTCAGTGAACGTTGTTGATGCTGGTGTTGTTATTAATGCCCAGTATGTGCCAATAATTCCACGTGGGGGCACTCAAAGGAGATTTTAGGAAATCACTCCCAGTGTTGTAACCAGTCAGCAGAAAGGGCTGGACTCCCAAGTCTTCCAAACCACCCCTCACAGTGGAAAGGGGGACTGGGAAAGTTACCTCTAGGATTAGGATAATTCGGCCACCAGCAAGGCCCATCAGCAGGTGGGTGAGGTGGGCGTAGCCCTCGGGTGACAGCTGGCAGCCCCCCAGCGGGTCTCTCCATGCGGCATCAAAGCCAGCTGAGACCAGCACCAGTTCTGGGTTAAACTGAGGCAGGGAGAGAAGAAAGGCACGAGCATGAGGCTGGGGGCTTGGGCAGACAGTAGGTGAGGTAGACCCAGAGACATGAGACGCAAGTTGGACAGATGGAGACGCGAGACTTGGAGGCTGGGAGACAGGTGACCAGAGCCCTGAAACCAGGAAGGGGAGGGTGTGGAGACACAAGACAGAAAGACATGGAGAAGGATAGACAGTCGTAGACACAGATTTAGAGACATGAAACACTAGAAAAGGACAGATGGGGACATGAGGCAGAGTCCTGAGATGTGGAGACTCAGCCATCAAGAGATGGTGACATGGGACACAGAGAGACAGTGATATGTCCTCACACACATGCCCAAGGGTGAGATCAAAAGGTACATGCTTCCCTCCCTGGGTCCAACATGCGACACGTGCAAAAGACACCAAGTTTTATACACATGGTGTGAAAGAGAGGTGCAGGCACAGTTCCATTACAGAATATGATAATTCAAGTCCCACACACAGAAGGTGGTCACATACAGCCACATATACTCACATACAATCAGACAGCCCCATATAGACTGAACTACACCTCGTACTAGTCACGCATAGTTTCTCACGGAGGGGACAGTAATCCAGTCACCCCTGCACAGACACAATCATACATGTGCCATCACTACCCAGTCACAACAGTCTACAACAACTGCTGCGTCCACAGGTGGCCACTTACACACACAGTCACACACATGATTTCATAGTTACACGCATGTAAGGTAGTTACAGCCACTGTGCATCCTCAGACACATGTACCATCTTAACTTGCATGGCTGCACAGAGGTCAGAGATGGCACTTTGATCTGCCTTCTGACTTAGTCACACACACACAATCTGCCACAGACACACACAGTTTACACAGGGAGAAGGTGGTTACCTACACCCTTTACGCAGAGTCAGACAAATATATACAGGCCACCTCCAGTCAGAGAATCACAGCAGACAGGCCCAACAGAGAGACAGAAAGATAGCTGTCACATGCAGCCTCCCACACGCAGAAAGACACACTGGCTGTCACAGAAAGAGCACCCACCACGGAGAAGTAGTAGTAGAAAGAGCCACCCATGCAGTCTCACACACATACTCAAACCCCTCTCCACCTTGCACATAGTTCCATTGAGATGGCAGTCATACAGGGCCACCATCACATACAGACACTGGTGACAGTATACATCCAGGACACACATAGCTAGGAATACAAAGACTACCCTTGCACACCCAGAAGTCTCTCACAGTTGCCCACAGAGACAGCAGTCACATATGCAAGGGCCATCACAGAGTCACTCCCCCACCCACTGCCACTAGTCTCACAGGATCAGTCACCCAGAAATCGGACACATGTGCCCTCACTGCTACCCACACAGCTGTGTCGGATACATCCTGAAGCATACCTCATAGGCAATGGGGAGCACCAGACGATGCCAAGCAGCCAGGTACTCGGAATCACCCACGCGAGGCCCATTCCACGCCACATTGACAGTAAAGCCCGTGCCTGCAGACCGGCCCACCTGGTTGCTGGCGCCCTCATCCCCCATGGGAAAGAAGGTGCCATGATCATAGCGGTGCAGGGAAATGTAGAGCACACTGCCAGAGACAGGGTGGGGAGGGGGGCCATGCCTGGTTAGTAGCCTGGCACCCCTGAAGCATGGCCCACCCACCTCCCTGGCCGTACTCCACCCCTTCCCCAGCCTCTCACCTGGGGTCCTCCTCAAATATGTGCTGAGTTCCATTACCATGATGCACATCCCAGTCCACAATCAGGATCCTGGGGAGGGACAGCTTCTCAGTTACCCAGGACACTGGCCCCCGGGGAGAAGGCGGGGGCCAGACCCCTTGGGCCTGTCTGCAGGGATATGTATTGTGGGTGGCCACATCCTGGGTCCCTAGGGATAGGGTTGGGTGGCAAACTTGTGGGTCCTATGAAAGTAAGGGTGACAGCCAACCCTGGGTCCTGAACAAGCACTTGGCCACGGCTAGCCTGAGGCCCTGTGAGAGTAAGCACTGGGGGCTTGGACCAGGGTTCTATCGGGATAGTCATCGGGGCCAAAATGCTGGGGGAGGGAGGACCCTGGATCCTGTTTCATAAGCACCTGGGAACCACAGTCTTGGGGGTCCTCTCCAAGTAAGCACTGAGAGGCTAGACCCTCAGTCCCTTTTTGGAAAGTGCTGGGCATCTGGACACTTGGGTGTTTCTGGGTAAATCCTGGGGGGCTGCACCATGAGGCCTGCTGAGTAAGCACTGAGCTGGAGGGGGCAGGGAGCCCTCACCGCAGTGCATGCCCACTGATGGCCTGGGCATGGCGAGCAGCCACAGCCACAGAATTGAAAAAGCAGAAACCGCAAGCAGCATCCTGCTCTGCGTGGTGGCCAGGAGGACGCACCACGGCAATGCCATTCAAAACCTGGGGGAGGAATGAGGGGCCAAGATGAAACCACTGTGCTCACTGCTTTCCTTCTCCTTGTCCCCTTGCCTTTCCTGTTCTCTCTTTTCCACCCTCCCACTACCAGCTGCTAGGGGAGCCCAGCCCTGCAGCCCCATCCCCATGGTTGCACTTCCCAGTGAGCAAGGCCCGTGGTAAGAAGGGGTCTCCTTCCCATCCCTCTTTCCTCAGGCCCTGCCCAATTTTCTCAGAGTAGCCCCTCTATCCCCCAGGACTGCCTCTCTGAGCCAGAGCCCCACCCAAAACAGCCATACCTCTCCTGCCAGCACAGCCTCCACAAGACAGCATGAGGCACCAGTGGCCAGCTGTGCACAGGCGAAGGTGCTGGGACAGATGTAGATGGACTCAAAGTTGGCACTCTCTCGGTGCAGCTCCCGGGTTTTCATTTTCTCTGTGGCCCGTAGACGACCCACATACTCAGCACTGCAGGCACAGAGGGGGCACCAGGGAGAGTCAGGTGGTTCTGTCCCATTCACGGTCCCTCCCATGACTTCCCATGACCTCCCACAACTCCATGTACCCAGGCTCCAGCCCCCAGCCTCCAGGTGGCATGTGTGCACTGAGGCCCCCCATGCCACCCCCAGGCACGAGGGTCTGACCTGTGGCAGGTGAGCAGCTCCGCATCTGTGGCAGGGCGTGCAGGCAGGGTGAGACAGCGCCCGGCAAGGCCCAGCTCCTCCAGACGGCACATGATCCGGGAGATACGCTGGGGTATCTCGGGGTGGTGGCTGGGAGGTGGGGGACAGAGGCAGGGCTTAGTGCTTGAGGACCAGGAAGAACCCCTGCCCACTTAGCCCAGCTCTCCAAACACATACTTGTCCCACAAGTTATAGTGATCCATCATCCGCTGATCATAGACCAGCCCTGTGCGAGCCTGCAACACCGGCCACATCAGGATTGGGAGTGCTTGGGGTGGCCATGGTCCCTCCTCTTCCTCCTCCACATTGTACCCCTCCACATGGTCTCCCTCCAGGGTGTCATCTGTAAGGGGAAACCACATTCACCCTACTTTCCCACCTGGAGCATGTAATACTCTAGAAACTCGGTTTACCCAAACAAAAAGAGGTAGGAGGCCTGAAACCAGGGCACAGTGAGAAAGGGTCTGACCATCCCCCAGAAAGGCAACCCAGGAAATTCAGACTGGGTTCTAGAAGAGTCTGTACACATGATTCATGCCATGCCTGACCTCCCACTAAGCCTACTCCTTGCCACCTACCTGATCTCATAAGTGTCTCCCAGAAGGGCTCCAGGGCTTCCAGAGTACAGGACAACGATGACAGGGCACTGGATGGTAGGGGAGGGGGAAGTGTGACCAAATGGCCCCCAGGTGGGCAGTGAGGGTCCCACTTTTCCCGTGCACCACCTGGGCTCACCTTGCGCAGGGGGCACCAGGGGACTCCAGCATGGGGCAAGGGTCACCCAGAAGGGTGTGGAGTGAGGCGCTGACACCCTCAGCCAGGGAGCGAAGGTTGTAGCCACCCTGGGAGAATAGGGTCAGAGGGGATAGGAAAGAACCAGATGTTACCAGGGAAGAGTAGAGTAATATTAGCACTGGGGTTCTGACTGCATGTCAAGCAACAAGGAAGTTAGAGGGTGACTTCATATCACTCACTAAACAGGGCTGTGACATGATTAGTACTAGTATTATGCCCGATTTACATTAAAAAAAAGCAGAGGTACAAGGAAGTTCAGTGACTTAGGTGAGGCTGTCCAGTTAGGAAGTGGAAACGCTGGTACAGGAATTCCTGCTGGACTTGGAAGCCTTGTTCTTATGCCCTCTAGGATTCATGGGCTCAGAGATGAAGGGAGTTACTCACCTCCAGAGACAGGATCAGCCTGCCTCCTGCCAGACCCATGAGCAGGTGGGTTAGCT
This sequence comes from Trachops cirrhosus, assembly GCA_028533065.1. Classification (NCBI taxonomy): domain Eukaryota; kingdom Metazoa; phylum Chordata; class Mammalia; order Chiroptera; family Phyllostomidae; genus Trachops; species Trachops cirrhosus. The sequence continues at coordinate 43,797,831 of CM052552.1, forward strand.
GGGCAAACCCTGCAGGAGTGGTAGCCATCTCTCCCTGCGGGGACACGGAGGGTCAGCCTGGCTCCACTTACCCCCTTCTGACTACCTGCCATCCCAGAGAGCCCGCCTTACCTTGGGGTCTCCTTGGAGAGCATCAAATCCAGCGGCCACCAGGACCAGCTGGGGCTGGAACTGAGGGAGGAAAGGACTACATGAGGCCACCTGTCCTCATGGCCCACTCCTCACTGTCACCCCTGCCCCAACATATCCCAGATCCCCAGGACCTCAAGGGCGACAGGCAGCAGGACTCGCAGGAAAGCAGCAATGTAGTCAGCGTCTCGCATCCCCACCTGCAGACAGATGCCCACAATGGTGAGATGGGGACATTCTGCCCTCTGCCTTGAGCCACTGAAGGGCATGGGTGAGCTTCACTCTCGGGGCAAATGGTGGGCAGACACTGACCTGGTTCCAAGGCACATTGATGGTATATCCCTGGCCTTGGCCAAAACCTATGGTGGACCAGTTAGAGGCCTTCAGGTGGGGCCAGAACCGACCCTGCTCATAGCGATGGATGGAAAAATAGAGCACACTGGGGGCAGAGAAAACAAGAGATCGAGGCGCTGGGGGACTGTTGAGGAGTCAATCCCACAGACACCCCCAACCCACAGTTACCAGTTTTCCTCAACCATTCCTTCATTCTCATTATTTTCCCCATTAAATCTTGAATTCATACATTCACTCATTCTTGCATTTTATGTACCCATTACTTCACCCACTCATTTATTTCATCTCTTACTAGAACTCCTCCCTCAGCAAACATTGCTATCCCCTCAGTGCCCACCCAGTCTAGCTCTGAGACCCTGAGAGCTAGTGGGTGCCTCTCAGATCCCAAGGACCCCTGACTCCATGGGGACTCTAGATCATGCCCACCCACCCACCCCACCTGCCCCTGTGACCAAGGTGGTAACAGCAGGACAAATCCTGTGACTCTGGGAGGCCCATAGGGCACATGGAGCTTTAAGTTGGTGGGAGCCAGCTCAGGCTTCCAAGAGCAGTGGTCCAGGCTAGGGAGCTTAGTGTGTCTTCTGAAGGAAGTGGGAGACTCAGAAGTTAGGTTAGGAATTGGTTCTGTGTGCAGACCTGGAGTGGGGGTGACAGCTGGGGTTCCATGAGGCCAATGAGGGGACAATTCCTTCTTTCCAATACCCCACAGGCCACCTCTACTACTTCTTTTACTGTATAGGTTATGTGGTAAGAAACAGAGCACTCAGTGGAGTGAGGGGGACTGACAGACAGAACAGATGTTAAAAAGACACTGTGGTCCAGAAAGCCCAGCAGCGAGGTATGGGGGGGCTTAATGCTGATTGAGGCAATCCAAATGAATAATCTCTCATTTTTCCATCCATCCGTTCATCGCTCCCTGCCTTATTCCAGGAAGGATTTAAGGCAGATTTTTTCTTTTTCTTTCCTTTTTTTAGGGAAATGCACGAAATACTGGTAAGCAGTGAATCTAGACAAACTTGACAATCCTGTTTTAATAAATGTTAATAATGTAGTTATAAAATTTAATAAAATTGGTATAAAAAGAGTCTTGAAAATGAAGAAAATATCTTGTAATTGGGGAATGAAACTCACGTGAAAGCTCTAGTATTGAGTAGGTGGGGGATGATTTTTTTTAACTCTGATATATAAATACCAGTTCTAAACTTAAGAAAACTATACCATAGAACATAAAGATTATTATCTGGAAGAAGAAAGATCTAAAGAAAAGATCTGAAGAAAGCCAACCCCACAAGAGACCCACCAGAATTGACAGAACTAACACCCAGGAAACTAAACTTTATTGTTTAAAAAGCAAACAAAAGGAGATTTTAAAATTAAGGTCGACTGATTTCCAGGGAATGGTGGACTGATAGCATCTGTTTACCTCCTCCCTTTCCTATAATCCTAGTAAAACGACATTAAAGCACAGGTGACAAGCACAAGGCCCGCGGGCCGAATCTAGCCCTCCACTTCGTTTTACCCGGCCCAGCACCTTTTTTCTGCCCAGCGACAGCACCGAGCTCCTTGCCCCTAGTTAAGGAGTAGTTACATTTATGCAGTCCTAAAATTACATTCGGCCCTTTGAAGGCAACTGCGAGGCTGATATAGCCCCTGGTGAAATTGAGTTTGACATCACTGCATTAAAGGGATGTTAAACAAGTATCCACCCAGAAAGACAGACCAGGGGTGGGGGAAGGATTCAGACAATAAGAAAGTTCAGCAAGTCCCTGAAAAGTACTTGGAGGCTCCAGGGTCCCAAGGGGATGACCTGGGGTTGCCCTTCTGGAGAAATCAAGCACAGTTCCAGGTCACTGCATACAGATTCAATCCTGAATAACCAACTCACCCAATGGCCAATTCACTCAACTTACTTGTTTCTTTTAACTACTTAGCTTTAATTGCCCTGTTTTCCTTGCCTTCACAATAGTCTTTTAAGGAGTGTCCAACTTGTCTCCACCCCAGCACTTCGCTGTTGGAGTTAAGACACTGAGATGCAAGGAGACTCAAGGGCATGGGTAAACTCTTTATCATTTTATAAAAAACAGATTACACAGAAGGGAATGAAAATCAGGCTGACGCCAGACATCTGTCAGCAACACTGAATGCTACAAAATAATAAAGCAATGTCTAGAGAACAGCCAACCTAGATTAGATGATGGGCCATGGGAGCTCAGGATCTACGTAAAGAAGTGGATCCTCCGCAGTCTGTTTGACGGAAGGCTGGATCCACAACAACTACTTAGCAGAGTCCCTTCCTGAGAAGGATTAGCTCAATCATTTTCTCCTGGAAGGGTAAGCTGGTGTCCTTTCTGGAGGAAAATTTGGCAGTAGGTCCCAGGCTTTGAAGCACGCCAACCCTCTGACCCAGTAACCCATGACTGGAAATTCATCCTATAGATACACTAGAAGTGTAAAATTATATATTTATCAGACTATTCAGTGTAGAATTGTCTGTAAAAGCAAAAACTGGGAAGCACTGTAAATGTCCCGGAGTTAAATGACCAGAGGTACACCCGCACAATGGAACACTGTATAGCCATTACAAAGAAGGAGGTATTTATTCAGTTATTTATTTTTATTATTTTCCCCATTATCAGTTATCCCTCCTATACCCTCTTCCACTTCCACTCACCTCCTGCCCTGAAGGAGGTACATTTTAGAGGTACTAACATGAAGCAGTGCCCATCACATGCTGTTAAATGCAAAAAAGCAAGTTGCCAAAGATCGTGTAGAGAATTATCCCCTTAGGCAGTGTGTTAATAATAATGAATATTCACAAATCTATAGGAAAAATTCTGTAAGGATATAACCTAAACTATCAACAGTTATTTTATTTTTTTAATCCTCCCCCGAGGATATATTCATTGATTTTAGAGAGGAAGGGGGGCAGAGAGGGGGAGGGGTGAGGGAGGGAGGGAGAAACAGAGGGAGAAAGGGAGGGAGGGGAGAAGAGAGGGAGAGGGAGGGAGAGGGAGAGGGAGGGGGCGGAGGAGAGAGAGAGAAGAGAAGAGAAGAGAAGAGAAGAGAAAACATCTACTGGTTGCCTCTTGTAGGCGCCCCAACCAGGGATCGAACCCATGACCCAGGCATTTGCGCTGACCAGGAAATAAACTCTCAACCTTTTGGTGTATAGGAACAATGCTCCAACCACTGAGCCACACTGGCCAGGGATCAACAGGTATTTTTTTTAAAGGTTTTTATTTATTTTAATTTTTTTAAAAGACTTTATTTATTTATTTATTGATAGGCAGAGGGGAAGGGAGGGAGAAAAAGAGGGAGAGAAACATTGATGTGTGGCTGCCTCTGGCATGCTCCCCACTGGGGACCTGGCCCACAACCCAGGCATGTGCCCTGACTGGGAATCCAACCTGTGACCCTTTGGTTCACAGGCCAGCAGTCAAATCCACTGAGCCACCCAGCTGGGCCTATTTATTTATTTTTAGACAGAGGGGAAGGGAGGGACAGAGAGAGGAAGAGAAACATTGACTGGCTGCCTCTCAAATGCCCCCCAACCACTCCCAACCAGGGACCCAGCCCACAATCCAAGCATGTGCCCTGACCCAGAATCAAACCTGAGACCTTTATGTTTGCATGATGATGTCCAACCCACTGAGCCACACCAGTCAGGGCTCAACAGTTATTTTTGAGATAATGGGAATTACAGGAGATTCACTGCTACTGACATTTCTGTATTATTTAATTTTTAAATAAATAATTTGTAGTAATCATAATTAGAAAAAATAAAGTAGTAATTTGAGGTTCACTCCAGCTCCAAGGTAAATTGGTGAACAAGATCTCCAAATATTTGTGGGTGCAAATCTCATCTCTTCCCATTCTTCTCTGTGTGACTTTGTAACCTGTAAGCATCAGTTCCTCCATCTGTAAAATGGGGAACTCAACAGTCCCTGCCTCAGAGTGAAATTAAGAAAGCAGACTCAGAGAGACCAGCACAGAACCTGGTCCCAGGGATGCCCAATGAATACAAATGCCTTCCGTTCCCTCCTGGGCCCCTTTTAACTGGGCCTCTAGCATCTGGAGTAATACTTGGGGCATACCTGGGGTCCTGGTCAAAAGTGAACTGTGTGCCTTGACCATGGTGCACATCCCAATCCACAATAAGGACCCTGTGAGGGGAAGAGAAGGGGGAACTGTACAAGAGGATCCAGATGCATCTGGGGAAGTGCCCAGACCAGGCTGCACCAGCCTGTGCCACCCTCCATCACACCTGCCCTGCTGCTTGCTGCTGACCTCTGAATGCGGTGCTTCACTTGCGCATAGCGAGCAGCCACAGCCACGTGGTTGAACATGCAATATCCATCCATAAGACTGTGCTGGGCGTGGTGTCCAGGAGGCCTGGGTAGGACAGAGAAAGCCATGGATTCTTCCTCTGCAGAGACGGACTCCCTTGCTCTCTAATCCTGGACCACCAACCCCACCAATGCTGATGCCTGCCAATCTGTCAGGAGCTGATAACTGGGGCCCTTGGACTCTCAACCCCAGTCTATTGCTCTCTCTTTGAAGGAAACTTGATGATGCTCCTTAAAATTATCGATGCGTACACCCTCACACCCAGTCACTCTGCACCTGGGGACTTAACTCACAGCCTATGTACCACAAAGGATAAAATAACATGTTTATAAATGGACAACAATATTTGCTGTGGCCTTTTTTGGAAACAGTAAATGACTGGGGAGAGCCGAAATGCCCAACAGTAGGAAGTTGGTTAACTTACTGTACACGTGCACACTGGTGTTCTACATGGGTCTAAGCTCTACACTATTAGAGAACAGCTTTCCAAGATGTTTAAGTGGAAAATACGTGGTATAGAAGGGGAGCTTCCTGAATGCTGGAGTGCTCCCCTAAAATAGGGGAGGGAGGAGAAAGGCTGTATCTTCTGCACTTCATCAGTTCTGGGATGCCAACAATGATGAGATGTACTGTGATTTTACATGCCAACAACAAAGCAGAAAATGCTGCCAACTGAATTCTGAGATGTCACTGTTTATAAGATGTATCTGAATTTCAAGATGTTACCAATATGAAAAAAATATGCATTTTAGAATCAACGAAATATGGTTATGTACTCCATGAACAGGCGCAGACTATTTCTGGAGGACATGTGAGTTACTGGTTACAGAGACTACCTCCAGGAGAGGAAGCAGGTGTCTGGGGAATGGGGGTGGCAGGGAGGCTTTTTCTTGTACCCCCTTTTCTACCTTAAGTATGTACATACACCACCCATTACCAATACATTTTACATTTGAGGGAAGAAATTTTTTTAAATGTAGAAAGCCAAATGTTGGCAGGTCCTACCTGATGATGGCCATGCCATTCTGGATCTCGGCCCCGAGGACCGCATCCACCAGCCTGAGGACAGAGCCTGAAGCCAGGCAGGCACAGGTGTATGAGTTCTGGAGAGACAGTGGGGAGCCAGAGAGGGAATGAGGGAGAGAGCAGCCCTGTCCACTCAGCTGCTTCCCCCAGGGTGGGATAGCTGTGGGGTGGGCATCCCCAGGAATGCTATCACCCTCTGCCCTCACAGTTCCCATCCATACCGGATGCAGATAAACTGAGTCATAGGTGTCTGCTAGGATGCGGAGTTCTCCCTCATTCATGTATTGAGTCGTCTCCATCAGATCAATGTATTCTAGGCTGGGGACACAGACAGAGGATAAGATTCAGGGGACTTGCCTCCCTCCTTGGCCCTGAGCCAGGGACCTGGCTCCTCCCCAGCTAAGCCTTCCAAGTATCACACCCCTGGACAAGTCAACCTCAATTGTCATTCTGGGAGAACACTGAGATACAGGCCACATTCCCTGCTTCTTCCCTAGCCCACCTCATTTCCACTAATATCCCTTGCATTCTCCTCTAGCCACACCGAATCCTATTGCCAGGCCTTTGGCCAGAATGTTCCAGTTGTCTGTACTCCCATTCCCTGAGCCCTCCTCCTCATCTGACTCACATGTCTCTCTTAAAGTTCAGCTCAGATCCCCCCTCTGCCAAGCTACTTGGGCCACACCGCACCAGGCCCCTCATTCTGGGTTCCTACAGCACCCTGGGGAACACCCTGATCACTCTGTCCACACATCCTAACATACCACAGTATAACAACAATAATAGCTCAGCGAGCTGATGATATGTCAGGCATCATTCTAAGTGCCCAACATACATTAAACCGTCCTGAGGAACATTTATTTACTAGTCCCCATTACAGATGACACTGAGATTCAGCGAGGCTCAGCAATTTGCCAACAGCCACAGAGCCTATGGCATTCTATCCCAAAGCATCCAGTCTGCCCAGGGTAGCCTCCTCCCCATCCCTATAAGGTTACCAAGCCTTCACCTGTGAACCAACATCAGCTCCTCCTTTTCAGCAAACCGGGCCTGGGGAGACACAAGGAACAAAGGGTAAGGTGCTGGCCACACCCAGGTTCTGTCAGCTTCTGCTCTCTACCCAAGGTACCAGCTAGGGAACTCACCTGAAAGGACACACAGCGGTCCAGGAGGCCCTCCCGGATCAGCTGCTCCTTGATGGCATGGAGCCGTTCTGGGCCTTCAGGGAAGCTGGGTTGATAGAGAGATATAGTCACATGCATACATAGATACATACAGGGACACAGGTGAGTAGCACATCTGGTCCTGCACGTCTCCAGTCACCGTTGCACAGCTGCCCACGCCTGAAGCTTCAAAGTCACCCCTGATGCCTATTGGTTCTGTTCTCATAATATATCCTAAGCCTGACCCTCTCCTCATCACCTCCACTGCTGCTACCATAGATCTACCACCCAGGCTACTGCAGTCACCTCCTCACTGGCCTTCCAACTTCTACCCTCATTCCTCCAACAGTCCTTTAGTCGTACAGTAGCCAGACATTGGTTAAAATCCAAATCAGGCCCTGATTGGTAAGGCTCAACTGGTTGGGTGTCATCCTACAAAGTGAAAGGTTTGCTGGTTCGATTCTCAGTCAGAGCACATGCCTGGATTGTGGGTTTGGTCCCAGTTGGGGCACGTGTGAGAGGCAACCAATTGATGTTTTTCTTACTCTGTTTCTCCCTCCCTCCCCCATCTCTAAAAACAAATAAATAAAATCTTTAAAAAAAAATCCAAATCAGACAATCCCACCTAAACTCAAAACCTTCACATGGCTCTCATCTCAGCAAACCAAGTCCTTTTCAGCTAGCTCTCCTTCCTGCCTAGGACACTCTGCTCCCTGTATCTTCATGGCTCACTCCCTTACCTCCTTCAGATGCCTGCTCAAATATCAGCAAGGCCATCCCTGACCATCCTACTCAAAACTGGAGTCCCCTCCAGTGTTCTTTCTGCTATTCTCCATCCCTCCTCCACTTCAGTGTGGCTCTGCAGCACTTGTTTGTAACACACTGTATCATTTACATTTTGTTTACTGTCTATTTTCCCCCTTGAAAATGTAATCTCCACGAAGACAAGGGTTTGTTTGTTTTGTCTGCTGCCATGTCCCTAGCTCCTCAAGAGATGGTAGATCTGTATTCAGTAATGAAATATTTTGCCATTCTGAGTCTTTCATTGGGATAGAGAAGATAGATTCTGAATTGGTAAAAATGTAAGTATAATAATGAGCAAACAATGACCGGGCTAGGAAGAACTCAAATATCAGGTGTGTGAGGGAGGAGAGTGGCCAGGCATAGCCCTCTCTGAAAAAGTCTCCTTGAGATGTGAATGTTAACTGAGAGAAGAAAAAGTGGAAACAAATCTCTGGAAGAGGAATCAGCCTGGGCAAAGGCTGGACATGAGGGAGTATCAGGGATGTCGAAAGAACAGCAAAAGGACCAGTGTGGGTGAAGTGAAATGAAGCAAATGACGGGAAGGATTGGCTGATGAGGTCAACAAGGGGATGTGGGGCCAGATCACGTGGAACTAAGAGTCTAAGATGAAGAATTTGAACTTTACCTTGAGGGCAGTGGTCTGCCCTTGACAGATTTTAAGAAAGAGAATACTATCTTGAACTTGGTTTTAGGCTGCTGTGTACACAACAGATAGCAAGGTAAGAGTGAACACAGGGGACAAGGGAGGGAGCCTCTGCAAGTGTAAGTGAGTAATGATAGTGGTGGCAGTGAAGGCCAGAATAGGTCAGATACTGAATATATTTAACATAGAGCCGAAAGAATTTGCTGATGGATTATAACATGTGTGAGCAAATGGGAGGTAAAATAATTCTTCTGTTTCAGCACAAATGTCCCTTCTTCAAAGACACCTTCTGGGAGCACTGGATACTGGTCCACAGTCCTCTATTAAACACTCTTGAAGCCACTTGTCTTACGTCCTCCCACATTAAACACTTCACACTGCTGTTGGCTGTTCAATGATCTGCTCTCCTACTCACTCATCAGCTCCTTGAGAAGGGACCCTGTCTTGTCCAACACATTTGTATCACCAACTCCCGTCACACAGTAGGCACTCAATAAACATTTTCTGGCTAAATGAGAGGAACCCTTTCACTCCTGAGCCCCACCTTCCTAAGTTTTCTGCTTCCAGTGTCTAGGCTAGTGCAAGATAGGATTTGTTCTTCCTAATGGCTCTAAGCATGCATACTTGTGTGGTTCAGAGACAGCTTGGCGGAGTCAGCCTCACCTGTCATCCCAGAGGCAGTGGAATTCATTTAGCTGCTCATCAAACACCAAGCCAGTACCAGGCAGTGTCTTGGCCTCAAGGTTCAGATCCTGCAGGGAAAAAAAAGGGAGACACTGATCCATTTAGGGCCTGAGTCAGAGGTAACATCCCATGTTGTCCAGGATGGAGAACCTCAGGGTTTTCATTGTCACAGGAGGGTAAATTGTGGCCAGGCCTCACTCACCAGCCCTTGAAGCCCCACAATTAGGTCTTGCTCTGCTGCTTGGCTGAGTTTCTTCATTCTGCCTTTCTTCTTTACCTCCGCTAGTTTGGGGCTGGAGCGGAGTCCAGCACCCTTCTTAACACCTGGCTTCTGCCAAATAGAGAGAAAGGTCAGAGTCCACTGCACGGTCCATTGCTCCCCCTCCCCCTCATGAGAACAGGTCTGGGGCCTCACCGAGATGATGTTGGAGTCAAGGGGGGGCGAGTGGGGGTTGTGCCTACTTCTTCGCTGCTTGGTTGTGGTGGAGTCCTGGCCGGTGGAAGTCATGGTCGGGAAGGCTTCACCCCTGATGCGGTTCTGGGGGGTGCGGTGGAGGTGACTGAAGGGGCTAGGGTGCCCTAAGGACCCCGCATCCCAGCCTCTTTCCAGGCCCCGCCCCTTATGCTGTCCTTTGATCCACGGCCTTCTAAAGCCTGTCTCTCTCAAGGCCCTCTCCCTCCACTGGAATGTCCATTCCACCTGGCCCCTCCCATTCCACTAGACTCCTTTCAAAGAGCAATTAACCCCCAGACTTCAGTCCATTTTAAGGCCTGATCTTTCCAGCAAATCACCGCCCCTTCCGTTCTACCAAGACTCATTCCTAGATCCTTTCATTCCTCTCAGGCTCGCCCAGACCCCACCTCTTCACAGACTTGCCCTTTCCACCCAATCTCCCGGATATTTACCCACCCTTTCACTCAGCCAGCCCCAGCCCCTGGCCCAGGCCTGACTCCACCCTTAACGATCCACTTAACTCCACCCCTTATCCGCCGGACCGGCACCTTCCACTAGGCCAGATTCCACCCCTAACGATTCAACAAGCACCGCTCCTCAGGGGACGGCCCCTTTCCTTTCACCAAACCCCACCCCCTGCCCAAACCCTACCCCTGACGCTTCCCTTAGCCCCTTCAGTTTCTAGCCACCTCCCGCCAGCCTCCGCCCCCTCTGTCGACGCCAACCAATCCCTTCAGCACCACTCACTGGGCGCAGTGCAGACCTTTCCTCAAACTCCGCCCAGGGCTAGTACCGCTCAATTTCCAACGACCTGTGGGGCTGCTCGTGCCGAGGCCCGCTTTCCTATTGGGCCAGTTCTCTCTACTAACCGCCCAGATCCCGCCCACACCGGGAATCTCGCAGCACCGCCGCGCTTCTCTTCAGAGCAAACGTTCGGTTTGTACGTCATTACGTGTGCGGGCCGTGCTGCGCCTGCGCGAAGTCGGTGCCCGCTGTTCGACGTTGAGCGTAGGCTCAATCTTGCCCCTCCCCCAACCGCCAACGCTTTCTGGTTGCCCTAACTTCCGTCCCTCCGTGCTTGTCCAGTCACTTAGGAGCCCTCCAGATGCACGGCAACAGTGCCGCGCAGTGACTCAAGACAGCAAGCAAGCAAGCAAATGACGGTGTTAGGAAAGGGTATCTTCTCTCCTTCCCGTGGCTTCCCGCGCGGCGTGCAGTGATGACGTAGCGCGGGTGGGTTGGTGGTCGGTTAAACTGAAAAATGGCTGGTGGCGGCCAAGTGGTAGTGATGATGATGCTAAACGTGGTGATGATTTTTCTCCGTTAATGTTCACGAAGGTGTGTCGTGAGAAAGGGAGTGTCCCCGAAAGTAATCACACAACATCACCTTCCCAATAAATAAGCTAATAGGTTTACATGCAGTTTGCATGCAGAAAGGAGGAACTTAGGCAATAGAGAAATAGAACGAGCTGAGCAAGCATACGACAAGCCACAATCACTTAACAGCCTCCGCGGACGGAGAGGCGCGCGTTGGTCTCAAGCCAGGCAGCTACAGTGGCAGCATGGGTCTGGGGGGAGTGGAAGTCCTATTGGGCTCAGAGCGTGACCTGTCGTGGTACAGCCAAGCTAGAGCATGGAATGGTGGAAGCTCTGAGTCCTCAGAGCCCGCAGTGGGCGGCGGTCCCACTGATATCGGTGTCCAGATGGAGTTTTTATCAGACTTGCAGTTTTGTGGTCCCATCCCAAGGGCATTCCATTACACCTCATTACCTCGGCCTTGGGCATATTGCCACTTAACAGTAACGGTCATGGCTGACAGTGACTCCATATTGGATTGTGAAAGGTTATTCAAAAAGTCCACTCTGCTCTTGCTGTATACAAGGTGGTACACAGGGAGCATTCACCAAGTGTTATCTATTAATATTCTGTCGCAGAAATGGATGTTGGGGCCAAAGGAGTCTTATTGGGGGCAAATGATTGTAATGATAGCAAATATTACGATATGTTAGACATTGTTGTAAGCCACAATTCTGTGAGGTAGTTCCTATTAGTAAGGCTACTTCGCAGATAAGGAACTGAGGATACGTGACTTAGTCATGTGACCTTGGGCAAGTTACTGAACATCTATATGCTTCAGTTTTCTCATCTGAAAAACTGTGATAAAATAGTGCCCAGGGCCAGAATGGACTTGGGGAGGGGAGTGTTTCTTGAGCAGCAGCTCTCCCTGACAGCCTCCACCAAGTAACCTCTGTTTCCAAGTGTGTGCATAGGGGGAAGGGGGAGTTTCCCTTGGGGGGACTCCCTCCCACCCCATGTCTAAATAGCCCCACAGGAGGTGGGTTTGTCCTCCTATCTCCCTTTCTCATTCTTCACCATTTCCTACAGGGCTGTAGGCTGGGACCGGAAAGATAAGCGGTCTGGGGTTCAGCATCGCTGACTAACAAACAGATTGACAGCCCCACCACCCACTAGCTGGGCCCTCTGACCCTCTTGAAAACCCTAGTATCAGCTTTCTCCTCCCTTCCACTCTTTCCCTGCAACAAGTCGTTTGTCCCAGTGGAAGAGTGCCACAGCTCTAAGACCTTTAAACCTCCACATACACTGAAGAAAACATAATGATACACACTGAGGAACATTCTCGGGTTTTGATGCCTGCAAAATAATAGAGTGGGGAGTCTTGGAAGAATCAAGGCCCATTTTTCTGTATAGTCAAAAGAAAGCAGAAGTCAAACTTTTTCTATGAAGGACCAGAGAGTAAATATTTTAGGCTTCATAGGCCACAATACAGCTTGTGGTATATTCTTCTTTCTTTCCCTTCAAAAATATAAAAACAGGATACAGTCTGGCTTTGGCCTGAAGGCCAAAGTTTGCTGATCCCCACAATAGAGTGTCAGCCTTTGGTTTCTATTATCTGGCTGAGATCCTTTTACAGGATAAATGCAGAAGTTCCATACTTCCTGAGGAGAGGTATTCCTTTTGTGTGAGGTATGAAGACCGATTCATGGAAAGGGTTTGGTCACTTCTGGTGTTTTTCTACTAGGTCAAGCAAATGTCTCCGTACAGAATGAGAATAGGGATTCCTATAGTTTCTATAGTGTTGTTCTTCCACTGAACCAAGCAGGGGTTTCTGTGCAGGACAAGACAGTTGTTTTTAGAGAGCTCCAGACTAGGGGTTCCCATACAAGTTTGGAATGGGGCTTCTTAGACTACATTATGACAGGTTCCTACAAAGAGATCAGGTGGTCCAGTTCAGGGTCAGCACAAGTGTTTCTGTACAGGTTTAGATCTGTGTTCATATAGACAGTAGGATCAGGTATTCATATCCAGATTCAGTCAAAAGAGTATTATTAATTGGACCAAATCAGTCTAGCTGTTTTAACAAACAAACCCAGAATCTTAGGGGTTTGACAAATAAATATTTATGTCTTGCTCATACAAAACCCAATGTGAGCCCTGGTTGGTGTGGTTTAGTGGATTGAGGACTGGTCTGGGAACCAAAGGGTCGTCGGTTCAATTCCCAGTCAGGGCACATGTCTGGGTTGTGGGCCAGGTCCCCAGTTGGGGGCGCACAAGAACCAACCACACATTAATGTTTCTCTCCCTCTTTCTTCCTCCCTTCCCCTCTGTCTAAAAATAAATAAATAAAATCTTTAAAAAACCCCACAAAATCCAATGTGAATATTTACTACTGATTATTCATGGACCCAGGCAACTTCTATTTTGTGACTCTGCTCTTCTCTGAGTTCTTGGAGCTCTCACTATTCAGCTGGTAGATGGGGAAAGAGAGAGAAAGAGGATTCCATGAGAGGCCGTTATGGGCCAGGCCTGGAAGTCATGTATGTTACTCTGCACACACCCCATTGATCAGAACTCTGTCACAGGTCCACATCCAATTGTAAGGGAGGCTGGAAAAGTGAATGAGCTCAGAAAGAAAGGGAACAGGTTTGAAAAACCTATAGCAATGCCTGCTACAGGATTCTGCAGACACCACAGAGCTATGCTATTTAATGTGATAGTCACTAGCCACAGTCAGGACAGTGATTCCTGTAAAGGTGAGGGTAGGGCTTCTGGAACAAGGCTTGGGCAAGGGCTATCCAAGAGAGTCACATCAGGGCTTCCTTACAGCGTCAGGAGAGGGTTTCCAAGAGGGCAAGGTCAGGAGTTCCTGTAAGGGAGCTCCTAAGGATCGGGTCAGAGATTCCAGTAAACTAGTCAAATTAAGGATTTCTTTTGAAAGTCAGGGAAAGTTTTTCTGCAGAGTCTGGTTATATGTTCCAGTACCATTATAGGCAAGGCTTCCTGTAGAGGGTCAGGACTATGGAGCCAACACAGGGTGAGGACAGGAAACCCTGTATAGTGTCTGGGCAGGGGGGTCCTGTGCCAGGTGAGGTTGTAGGTGCCAGTATACGATGAGGTCTGGGCTTAAAGTAGAGGGTCAGGACAGGCACTGTGCCACAGGTTCAGGAATGGATTTTCCATGTAAGTTCAAGACCAAGGTTCATATTGAGAGTTGGGTCACGGGTTCCTGTGGCTTCTATGGCATAGGGTATGAGATAGGGATTGTTGTGCAGTGATGTCATGGGTCATTGTCAACAACAAAAGCAAGGCTCCTGAACTCAATCAGGGTTCCTAAAGAGGTTGCAGATAGAAATTTCTGCAGACAGAGTCAGGTCAGTGGTTCAGAGCTAGCTTTTATTGTGAGTGAAATATTTCTAAAATGCTACTTGGAAGTACAGTGTGAGGACAGAGGTGTCCTGTCCAAGGTCAAGGTGGGATTCCTACAGAGAGATCGAGGCCCATGAAGAGGTTTAGGACAGATGTTTTTACAAGGGCTGGTAGAGGTGCTTCTTTACAGTGTGGGTTCAGCGATTCCTAAGCAGGATAAGGCAGAGGTTCCTGTGCCATGGCTGGACAGGGGTGCCTCCTGTACAAGGTAAGCACTGGTATTCCTGTCCAGGGTCAGGATAGGTTTTCCATTGATAATTAGAGATAGCATTCCCTTAGAGTTCCAGAGCTAGGTTCCTGTACTACTAAGCTCGGGCTGCCATTTTTATAGGGTTTGAGGACCAGGGTTCCTGAACAAGGTGGGTCCAAGCACATTTCCAGCAAAGGTTCTGAAAGGGGTTTCTGTTCAATACAAGGACAGGGGCTCCTACAGGGTGAGAGGGCTGGAATTCTGTGGAGCAGCCAGGGCAGTTCTGGACAATCCCTGTGATGAGCATGGTCTACTGTGACTCTGCAGTGGGTTAGTGTGGTGACTAGCTGAAGGGATGCTGTTCTGTTGAGGACAGCTGCTTGCTTACCCAAACTATTTTGAGGATACATGGTCCCACAGTCTCCATCTCTGGGGCTTGAGCAGAGAAGCCATAAAGAGCAGTAGCCCAAAAACAAATCCAGATTTGAGCAAATCAGGGAGTGAATGATTTTATAAAGAGAGAGAAAAGCAGCCCAAATAAATATAAGCAAGAATCACTCTGCAGGGGCTGCCCCCATCCTAAATCCACTCCTTAATCTCAATGTGGTCAGGGCAAGTTACAGTTCTGAGCCTCACCTTTTCATTAATAAAATGAGTATGCATGTACTTTCTTTGGAGTATTTTTTTCAGGTGTGCATGAACTAAAGCAATTGAGGCCTTCCAGCCATTGTCGACCACAGCGAGCACTCAGTAAATGGTACTGCTTGCTATTAGGAGCCTCTGGGTAGTGCAGAGCCTAGGCCATGAAACCTGGCTCAGTCCTGTGCCACCAACTGTGTGGCCTTGGGAGAGCCACTTAACCTGTCTGGCTTAGGATGTAACTTGACTCAGTGTAAGCACCTATGTGAGGGTTTGTTCAGTGGAAGAATAGATTCCACTTTACAGGGAGCTATTCATCCAGGTGGGCAGGTATATTGGGGAGGGAGTTGGCACAGTCAGGATCTCCCCAAACTATGGGGTCTAAAAATTTCCCCTCAGAAGCTACTTTGTCCTTCTAATCTCCATGTCTCCTTCTCTATACCATTTCCCACAGGGCTGTAGGCCAAGCGGGGCTCATAGAGATAAGAGATGAGTGACAGGAAGACCCATGGACAACCCCAAGGTCCTGGACTAGCCTTCTGACCCTATTGCTGGCTACCATTCCAGCCTCACTCTTTCCTCCCATTCCTGTCTTAAATGTGTCTTCTGTCCCTTGGAAGGGGATCCCTAACTTACACCGACTGAAACTGTATATATTGATACCTGCACAAATAAGTGTACATAGAGCTGCTCACATTGTCAGCCACTCAGAGACACTGTGACATGGCACACGATATGTGATACGCTCAAAGACACAGACTTGCATGGAAGTACTGCTGTTACCAGACCCTCAAAGACGTCCTGACACATAGTACTTCGTGGTCACACTGTACTCACGTCCCCACACACCATCATACACAGTCCTTGCCCAACATTCCAAAAATGTTTATTGATCAAATTCTGTGTCCAGTACACATGCTGTCACACCATCTCAAAACCACCCTGCATGGTGCACAATCACACAAGCACAACCTCACACATTTTTTCAACATACCCTGTCACACACGTACTTCCATATCCTCTCATACAGTCACCTGTGCCCTGTTTCTCACAGTTACCTGGTGTCATGCACACCATCTCTCACAACCTCACCCCATGATCACCACCTCACAGAGCAGTCAGCCAGCCACACATTCTCTCCCCATCATGTGGATACACATGCCATACAACCTGGATGCTGTCACACACATTTTCACATACACTGTTGTAGTTGCACATCATAACCCACTATTATGAAGGGTCATAAGTGCCAGGTCACACATGCTGTCTCACACAGCCTCATACCATCATCAAAGAATCGCATACACTGTTACACACCCCACCTACCACAGCTCTTTATTTGGTCCCACACAGACTCACACTTCCAATTTCAGGACATTAGTGGTTTTATTTTACAAAAAGCTTTGAGGGTCCAGACTAAGGAGTGTCTGGGGCCCAGAGGGTTGGGTTGTATAGACTGCTGGCTACAAGAGGAGAAAGACCCTACCCTTGCTCTGAGGCCATGCTCTGTGTCCTCATGAGCTGAGTGGTGCCACCACAGTGGTGGCAGTAGTGGGAGGCATGGGGCCTGTGGAGAAGGAACCTGTAGGTGAACCCAACAGGGGCCCCGGGAAAGGCATGAGGTGACTTACAGGCCCTGAGAGCACCACAGGACCCAGGCCTTGGTAGAGATGGGCCGTACCAGGTGGGCCCAATGTCAAGCCTGAGGCAACTTCTCCACAATTCCCACTACCACCACCCCCAGTCACCACCATGAAGCCACCAGTTGGTCCTTCTGCTGCTCCTGCACCTCCCAGACTCGACCCCCGTTTCTTTTTCCCTTTTCCAGATGCCTTGCGGTTTCTAGTCTGAATACCATCCTTCCGCATGGTCAGTGGTCGGTTCACCTGACAAAAGGGAGGCATGAGTGTTTCCCAACTTCAGACTTTCCCCTCTGTGTCTCCACTAGGGATACTCTTTCCACCCCTCTCCTTAAGAATAGGGAACTGGGCCCTGGCTGGTGTAGCTCAGTGGATTGAGCACGGGCCTGTGAACCAAGGGGTCACTGGTTCGATTCCCAGTCATGGCACATGCCTGGGTTGCAGGCCAGGTCCCCAGTGGGGGACGTACAAGAGGCAACCATACATTAATATTTCTCTCCCTCTCTTTCTCCCTCCCTCCCCCTCTCTCTAAAAATAAATAAATAAAATCTTTAAAAATAATAAAAAAAAAAGAATAGGGAACTGGGTCAAGGACCAAGAGAGCAGACCCCTTCAGCGGCACAGATATTGTCCTAAGGAATCATGAGCTTGTGAGGCCCTAAGCTGGGGGAAAGGCTGGGAGAAGCCTCTAGCCATAGGACTAGCTGATGGCTGAAGGGGAGAAGGAAGGAGATGAGAAATGGAGGAGAGAGAAGGGAGAAGGAAAGAATGGAAAGGAGGAAGGGGATGAAGGTGAAGAGAGGGTTGAGGAGGGAAGGAAGAGGGAGGAGAATAATAGGGACAAGAGAGGAAGGGAGTGAAGAAGAGAGGGAAGGGGAGATAGGAAGAATACAGGAAGGGGAACGGAGAAGGAAGGGAAGATTAGCAGGATGGGGAGGAGAGGAGGGAGGCTCCAAGAGGCAAGGCACACCTGGTGTAGCTTGTAGTAGAGGCCACAGGCATTGCACACAGGGTCCCCACTGGCATTTCTCCTCCACAGCGTTGTGGTGGTTGTCTGGCAGTTGGTGCACTGGGTACCTGCCCTTTTGCTGACAATCTGGGGGAAGCAAGAATGTGAGGATCAGGGCACTGGGGGGTCAGGACACAAGAGGTGAGGGTCAGGGTGAAGGCAGGGCTTCCTGTACAGGGTGTGGAATGTGGGTTCTCTATGGGAGAAGGATATGGACTCCTGTCCCAAGGCTTTCCATATTGTGTGGGGGACTACATCAGTAATTCTTAACTTTGGCTGACATTGGAATCACTTGGGGAGTTAAAAACAATCCTGACACCCAGGCAGAACCCTAGACCAATCAAACCAACACACCTAGGGGAGGGCCCCAAGGTGTGTTCCCAGTGTGCAGCCAAGTGTGAAATCTGCTGTGGAGGGAGGGGACGGGATTCCTGCTTGCAGCCTGAGGGTCGGTTGAGGATAGGCTCTCCTGTACAAAGCTGGGTCCCTATATGGATGGGGAAGGGATGGGGGATGTAGGTTCTTGTAGAGTGTGAGGACAGGGATTTCCTGCACAGGGTGAGAACAGCAGTGCCTGGATAAGGGGAGGCAGGCCTGGGGTCTTACCAGGCGCTTCTTGGGCCGAATGAGGGGCCTGTTTTGCCCATTCATCTTGTGATAGAGGCCACAGGCGTTGCACAGGTAGTGGCCTGTCCTGTCCCGCCGCCACAGTGGAGTGGCTGTTGCTCCGCAGTTCACACATTCCCTGGCCTCTGGTGAGGTGGAAAGAGGGGAAGAGGGAGCCAGGCTCAGCCCAACTTTGCCTTGGATATGCCCCCCCCAACCTCCCTGTTCCTTTTTGGGAACCTCACCACAGGTGGCCAGGGGCAGGGTTCCACGAAGCTTGGGGGAGGAATAGGCCGCTGGATTGAGGGGGCTTCCAGTGGGAGAAAAGAAGTTACTGGGAAAGTCAGGGCCCCCATAGGCACTGCTGGGGACAGGGATTGATGAAGGCAGTGCAGGCCCCAGTGTCAAGAGGTCTGGACTCAGTCGTTCTGTCTTTAAGGTCTCCAGGAAACTGCTGCTGCCTTTCCCTTCAGGATCTTCTGGGGCCTGGGGAGGGGAGTCCTCGCGGGTGGGGCACACGGTTGAGGGAGAGTAGAGGCCAGTCTTGCCATAGGCCCAGCTGGTGTATGGTGAGCTCCCTGGGATCCCCTCCATACAATTGAGCAATGGGTACACCTGAAAGACTGTTGCGGGAGTGGGTATGGGAAGGAAGAAAGAGGACAGAACAGTTTAAAGCCATCCTGCTTTCAGGGTGCAGTGGTGCCCAACAGCCTCAACATGGTGGCCAATTTCCCAACACTTCCATAGGTTGCCAGAACAGCTGCTGGCCATTGAGTGACTCAGGGATCCTGAGCCCCACTGGTCACTCTGGCAACCGCAGTAACCTCTAGCCATTTCCAAACGGGTTTTGAGGACAACTGTTAAGGTTTGAAGACCCATGGATCACTCGACAACTAGGGCTACCACCACCTACTTCCAACACTGCTTCCCAATGTGGCGCGTTCAGGAACATGGACATCCTCAGGTCTGGACTTAACCAGGAAAGTGATCAGCCCAGCCATGTGAAGGCTTCTGGCCATTTTCAAGATGTCCTCCTTGTGGGATTCTCCCGTAGCTAAGCGTCTCCATGGCAACCCCAACAGCATGGAACCAGTCCCAGGAAAGCCACCCAAAGGAGTTAGTTACCTGGGGAGTGTCTGTAGGCCTCAGCATCCCTATAGTAAGCCAGTGCAGCAGCTGTAGCCGAGGCGGTGCTTGGAGCAGTAGAGGAGGCTGCTGCATCCAAGCCCTCGGGCCCAGAAGGGAAGAAGACCCCCGACTCAGGTAGTGAGGACACCAGGGCAGGGTCCACAAACTGGGGCAGGGGCTCAGAGGTCCCCAGGGCCCCCAGGCCAGGGAACTCCATGGGGCCTCTGAGGTTTGACCTGTGAGGACAGGAGGGGTCCTCAGACATTGAAATTCTCCCCCTCTCCTCTACAGCCCCTCTTCCCTCCCTTCTCTCTCTTCCCACTCCATCCCTTCAATCTATATATCCCTCCTTTCCCTCTCCCTAGGTCCCTTCTCCCCTCCTCTCTTTCCTCCCTTCCCACTCCTCCCTCATCTTTCTGTAGTCTTCCACACTATCCTCTCACTCCCCATCCTCTTCTCCTTCCCTGTCTTGCCCCATTTGTTTTTCATCTCCTCCCTCTGTTTTCCTCTCCCTCCTCTCCCCCTTCCCTTCCTTCTCCTCCTCTTCCTCCCTCCCTTTCCTTCTCTTCTTCCTCCTCCTCCCTTTCTTCTCTTTCCTCTCCCTCCTACCTCC
>CM052552.1:43818084-43832089 GCA_028533065.1 Trachops cirrhosus
TTTCTCTTCCCCTCCTGACCCTTCCCCTATCCTCCTTTCTCCTCCCCTCCTCTTTCTTCATTCATCTCTCCCTCTCTGCTCATCTCTTTCTCCCTCTCCTCATTTTCTCTTCCCCTCCTCCTCCACTTCCTCTTCTCCCCCTGCCCCCATTTTCCCTTCCCTCCCCATCTACAGGAGTCTGGGTGGGGTGAGGTGGGGTAGGCTGGGGTGCAGAATCAGAGTCCCATGAACCCCTTGGTCACCCCCTGGGACCTGGAGGCTCACCCTCTTGTGATCCCAATTTCATCCCTATCTACTGCATCTTGCCTTCTGACTTTCTCAGAAACCCCAAGGTTTCCGGCTTGACTCCTCCTCCCCCACCTCAGTTGGTCTGCAGATAGAGTTCCTCCCTGTTCCATGGGGGGGTCAGTATCCCCCACTGCTTATCTCTGCCATCCCCGCCCAACTTTTGAAATCACCCAAAGGCTTCTGGCTTCCTCTGAGAAGGGGGCAGGTGGGAGGTGTTCCCTTTACCATTACCCACTCCCCTGGGGAGGCTAGCCATAGTTCTGCTTTCTGTCTCCTTCGGTCACAACCATCCCTAGGCCTCAGTTTCCCCATTGACCATATAGGAAGTAGTGACAGGGCCAAGCTAAGACCTGTGAGATATCGGCTTGGTCTATGCCCCTTTGCCACTATGTTTCCCTGTATGTATCTCGGTCTCCTTGGGTCTCTTTTTCTATGACAATCTGTCTTCTCAAGTCTGGCTCTTTGCATTTCTTTCCATGTCTCTATGCTGCCATAATATAGATTGCTCTCTATTTCCGTGCTTTTACAAATGTCCAATGTTTTTCCTCTTCCTTTCTCTGTCTTTCCATGTCTCTATCTCTGTGATTGTTTCTCTCCATCTGTCTTTATCTCTTGTTTCTCTTAGCTCTCTTTATATCTTTTTTTTGTTTCTCCCTCTGCACTCATATCTACACTTCTCCCACTCTGTCTTTCTGCTTATTTGTCTCTCCCTGCTTTCCCTCTCTCTCTCTCTCTCTCTTTCTCTCTCTCTCTCTGGGCCCTATGACCTTATTTCCATATTTGTTTTACTATCCCCATATCCCTGACCACACCCCACTGCACACAGTCCCAGATGAGAATCTAGGAGACCTACCCCTGATCCTGGCCTGCCTTGTGAGCCTGCAGACCTCAGTTTCACTCTCTATAGGATGGAGTGATGGACATAGAATTGAAGGGCATCTTCAAATTCCTTGCCTATGTAACCCATTGTGTAGACAGTCTAAGGGTTAGGCCAAGGTTGGGGGTTATGCTGGGAAAGAGATGGCCTGTGGATGTGCCCACAAACAACCTAGGCCTCAGGGTCCCTCCCCAGGGAGGGTGTCTTGCCCCCTTATCTCAGCCTCCTTCTCATTCCTGTATGTCTCTCCAGGATTCTGTTTGAGTCTCTCTCCCTCTCACTTTCTCTCTCTTTGTTCTTGTCTCACTCTTTGTTTCTGTTCCTGGGCCGGCTCTCCTGCTATCTCTCTCTCTCTCTTATTGTTTCCGAGTCTCTCTGTTTCTCCTTTCTCTTTCTGCATGTCTCTTGTTCTTTTTTCCTCTATTTCTTTTTCTTCCCATCTCTTTGTTTCTCCCTCCCTTCTCTCTGTCTCCCTATGTGTCTCCTGCGTTTTGTCTCTGTTGCCACTGTTCCTCATCCTCATCTCACTTCCCATAATCTCCCTCCAGCAATCCCCTGTCCCCTGCACCTGACACCTTGGTGGGTCCAGGGCTGCCCACCCCTCTCATGGCAGGGGCCCAACCCCACCACCACCACCCAGTTATCACTCTCCAGACAGAGATAAAGTTTATCTCGAGGCTGGGGGATATGAAAGCTCCTTATCAGCTGCCCCATTAGAGTAAGTGCTGCCCCAACTGGCAGCAGGCAGCAGGCCGGCACCCTCAACTCTCCCTCGGCCCAGCCCCTCGCCCAGCCCCTCACCCCAGGTAATGAATGTCCCTATTCCAGCCCTCAAGGGAGGGTCCCTCAGGACTAAAGGGAGCAGAGATGGGGTCTGAGGGCAGATGCGTCTCGGGAGGGTTTGAGAGTCAGATAAGGAATAGAGTCAGAGAGGTTTGGGGTATAACTATGAGGTTTTGGAAAGTAGATACGGGGTTTGAGGAGCGAGACAACCTTGAAAGGTCACATTTTAGGATCAAAAATAGGTTGTGAAAGCAGAGACAAGGTTGAGGGTCGGGGTAAGTTTGAGAGTGAGAGACATAGTTGAGAAGTTGGAGGTGTAGTTTGGGGGTCAGAGATGGATTCTGAGGGTCATGGAAAAGTGTGGGGGTCCAAGGGTTTTACTGGAGAAGAGATAAAGTTTAGGGATCAAAGATGGGTTTGGAGTGGCAGAAATGTGTCTGATGATTAGAGATGCGTTATAGGAGCACAAGAGAAGTTTTAGAACTGAGATAGAATTGGAGTAGAGAAAGATTTGGGGCCACAGAGGAGATCTGGTGGACAGAGGCATTTTGGAGCTAAGATGGGGTTTAGGGAAGACAGACAAAAGGATTCATGTGACAGAACAGATTTGGAGGAGTAGACTTGGTGTTTGGCGTGGCAAAGATATTCTGATGCTTAGGCAAGGGGTTGGGGAAAAGAAATGGTTTTGGGGGATAAGAGAGAAGTCACAGGGAACAAATACAAGGTTTGAGGCAGAAGTGGGAGTACGAGGATGGAGCTAGGGTTTGGCGAGCCAGAGATCAGTAGGTCAAAGGGAGAAATTAGGGCAGAGGCAAGGATGTTGAGCAGACAGGGATTGGGGAATAGAAATAGTTAGGAAGGGAGAATGAGTTTGGGGGGACAATTTGGAGACAGAGACAAGTTCAGGTGAATGAAAACCAGATTTTGTGCAGAAATAAGATTTGGAGGATGAAGGCATGTTTTAGGGGGCAGAGATGAAGTACAGGGACAGTTAAAGGATCAGGGGAACATAGATATTTTGGAAGGTGTAGATGAGAGTCAGGGCAGAGAGAAGGGGTAGGGAGATAGGTTTGGGGTAGGAGTGGAGGTGGGAAAGACAAAGGTAGTCTGGAGAAGCTCCAAGGATTGGATTGTCAAGGGATTCAGGGGTGGTAGACACTTTGGGGGCCAATGGTAGGTTGGGGAAACTGAAGCAGGCTGGAGGAGTAGCCTTGAAGTAAGGGGCAGCAGGCCCAGAGTTTGCCTTGCTGGGGACTTTTGGGGAGCTGAGACTGACCTGGGCTGGTTGGTGCAGAGGTTTCAGCTGCTTTGGGGATGTGGCGAGCTCAGTGAGATCCTAGGGGATGTCCTGGCTGGCCTTGGTGTTTGAGGCTCCCTTCCTCCCTCCCTCCCTCCCTCCCTCCCTCCCCTCTCCTTCTTCCCTCCTCCCCAGGGAGGGGCTGGTACACCAGTGGGTGGGGCAGACCAGGCAAGGGGGTGGGTCTCCTACTGGTGGGGCACCTCCTGGGCAGTAGGGACCTTCCTCCACCCCACCTGCCCACCCCATGGATTCTCAGACCCTATTTGACTTGGGTTCCTATGAACTTCAGTGTCCAACCAAACAATACGGGCTGGGTGCAAGATAAAACAAAAATAGCAGATATGGACTCATGAATCTGCTGGGCTTTTCAGTGAGTGTTTGTAAAGGCCCTACTGTCTGTTGGGCCAAGTGAGGGCTGGGCACTTATGTATGTGAGTCTTCCTACCCACAGGGAAAGGAGGGATGTGACTGTACCCATTTTGCAGACAAAAAGAATGAGGCTCAGAGAGGTTCAGTGGGATTTGAACCAGAACCCTTGGGACATCATGACGACCCAGGCCCAGCTGCCCAGGGGCCAGACCAGGGCTGGTGGGAGTCAAGGGCACATGCACTCAGCGCCCCACTGGGGCTTACGCCAGCTCTGGCCTGCCCTGGGGCAGCAGATAAGTCTTATCAGATGGAGGCCACAGTGGCTGTTGGCTCCGCGGTAACAGGCTGTCCTGGGATGGGGGGCAGGGCTGGGGGGCACCCAGGGACAGTGGCCTCAACTTCTTGCCCGCCATGCTGTTCTGGAGGCGGGAAATAGGTGGGACCAGGGGTTGGTTCCAATGCGGGTCCTTGAGGAGTGGAATAGGGTAGAGGAAGGGAAGGAAAATTGAAGGGATAAAGAAGAGTGAGACAGCAACAGAGAGAGATGGAAATCCAGAGACACAGAGAGATAAACAGAGAAAAATACAGAGCTGGAAGGAGGAAGAGGGCACAGAAAGAAAGGAGAGACCGAGAGAGGGGGATAGAAACACAGAGAGAGCCAGAGACAATTAAAGAAATAGATAGGCAAAGAGAAGGAGAGACAGAGACAGACAGAAGGGACAGATAAAACTTGAAAATGACAGAGGCCAATAACACGGGTGGAGACAAAGCTGATGCTGTAGAGAGGGGGACAGAGACAGAGATATTCAGAGACAGAGAGTTTGAGAGGAAGTCCATGAGATCCCACGTGGCAGCCTGGGTACACCTTGGGCAGGTGGTACTGGGGTTGGTGGCACAAGGGAATGTAGATTGATGTGGATCCATGTGGCCTGTGGTTCTGCCCTCAACCTGCTGAGAGGGACCCTCATAGAGTCCCTGGGCCTCTGCACCTCAGTCCCCACCTCCCTGCCCTGTCCTGCCTCCCCCAAATAGTAACAACAGTGACAACAACCAGTGTCTCATGCTATCAAAGACTCATGCCTGGCCTGTTTTGAGCACTTCAGCCACAAGAAATCATTGGACACATGCACACAGTGCATCAAGTAGGCATCCAACTTGGATCCCCATGGGGAAGGGGGTAAGACTACACTGTCATGGCCCCAGAACTCCATGGGACAGGGTGTTCTCCAGACTATCCACTCTACTGATGGGGAGACTGAGACTCACTGAGGGGAAAGGGCAAGGAAGGAGTCCTGAGTCAGTGGGGTCTGCTTACCTATGGCCCATGTCAGAGGGAGTTCCCCATCCTCATCTTTTCTCTCTGGCCTCAGTGTCATCACCTGCAAAATGGGGGTTTTGAGGAGTAAAGAGATCAAAGCCACGACTTGGAATTTATTGAGCTTCTACTATGTGCCACGCCCATGCTAAGCCCTCATTGGTAAGAATGAGGAAAAAAGACCCCAATGACTTAAGTGAAGATGATTTCAGGACATGCACTGTGGAGCCAGCCCACTCTCATTTATAGACCACCCTGCCACCAAGTCTCTGTGTGGCCTTGGGCAAGTTGCTCTCTGCTCTGGACCTCAGTTCCTCATCTGTAAAGATCAGGTAATAATAGTGGCTGCTCCACACGGTGATGGGGCCACTAAACAAGATTTAATCCATTAAGTGATTTTAACTCAGTTGAATCTGGTATTTCAATAACTGTTAAGTATACTTATTTGTTAATTGAGTACCTACTGTACAGGAGGGATAGCACTTGGACCTTTTTCCCTAGAACTAGTACTAATTCTAATACTGATGGTAATAATATGCTGACACCAATACCAATTCTAATTACTAATCCTCATATTAATTCTAATGTTGATACTAGCATGAATACTAATTTTAATAATGATAGCAATATTAATAATGCTAATTCCAATCTAACAGCAATGCTATCATTAGTAGTAATACTATTTCTAAAACTAATAATTGTTGTTCATCCTAATTCTATCAACAATAATAATGATAATAATACTGATTCTAATACTGATACTTTTCTTAGTACTAATATAATAACAACAGCAACAGTGCTCGCCAAGCCACCCCAGGCATTGTGCTAAGTGCTCTTCATGCATAATTTTATTCCATTCTCACCAGGTCCTCTCGGTGTAAGTGCATATAATTGCCCCCAGCTTCCAGACTGGAAGTAGGCACAGAGAAAGGAAGATGTTCATTCAAGGCCCTGGGTTCTTGTCTCAGTTCTGACACTGATTTGCTATATGATTCCTGGGCAAGCCATCCTCTGAGCCCAGTTCATTCACCTGGAAAATGGGTACAATCATAGAGCCCACAGCAAATGTTATTGAGATGCCACTCAACACAGGGACTGCCTGGCACACCATGAACAGTGAGCTCTGTTAAGGTAACTTTCCTCATTGTTATTATTACTAGAAACAGCAGTTGCAATGTAGGGGGAGAGGCAGGGAAATCTGTCCTCCTGGGGAAGGGCAGGCTGGAGGCATGTCTCACACAAGGGTTTGGCCGCCAGACTCATGATCCGTTTCTTCATAACTGGAGGGAGAAAGGGCTCAAGAAGGGAAGTGAAGGGTGGGGACTGGGGGCCTCAGAGCCCTGCCTCCATCAAGAGCTAGAAACCCTAAGGCTCTGAGGCCAAGCCCTATTCCCTCCCCCATCCCGTGGAGGGGGCACAGGCCCAGAAGTCTGCGGCTACAGTTCAGCCAGCAGGGAGGCAGCTGGGAGTGGGCAGATAAGGGAATCAGTGGGGCCAGGCTAGGCTTTGGGGGAGACCCACGAGGGCGGGAGGTGGGGGTGAGGGTGGGGGTGGAGCGTCCCAGTCAAGCATCCTCTCTGTCATACTTCCATTTGAGACTCAGCCCTATTGTCCTCTGTTTCCTGAAGTCTTCCCTGACTGGTTGCCTCCCTCCTGGCATCTTCTAGGATTCTAGAGCTTGGTGCCAGCCCATGGCATTTGGACTATTTATGCCTCTTCCAGACTACGGAGTCTACCAGGACGAGGACAGAAACCTGTCTTATTTACTTCAGATCCTTTCAAAAAAGAATATTACACATAGACTTAAAGTCCTTGCACCACTTCTATCTCCCTTTTTCCTTTCAGTGCCTTGAGTTCGGTGTTATCTTCCTCATGACTATTTTTTTATAAACTCTTTTTTAGATTTTATTTTACTTTTTTTAGAGAGAGGGGAAGGAAGAGAGAAAGGGAGGGAGCAAAACATCAATGTCCAAGAGAAACATAGGTTGCCTCTCACAGGACCCCCCCCCCACCTCTACTGAGGACCAGGCCCACAACCCAGGCATGTGCCCTGACTGAGAATCGAACCTGAAACCCTTTGATTCACAGGCTGGCACTTAATCCAGTGAGCCATGCCAGCCAGGGCCCTCATGACTATATTTACTCTAATTAGTACACATGTGTGTGCCCCTAAACAACATAGGATACTGGAAATTTAGGACCTGTTTTTGAACTTGATATAAATGGAATCAAAGCATATGTGCTTCTTTTGCTCAGCATGATATCTGTACATCCATCCAGATTGTCGTGTGTGTCAATAGTTCACTGTGTTTTATTAAGATGTAATTCACATACCATAAAATTCACCCTTTTAAAGTATAGATTTCAGTTATTAGGCTATTCACATGGTTGTGCAATTATCAACACTATCTAATTCTAGAATGTTTTCATCACCCCCCAAAGAAGCCCTGTACCCATTAGTAGTTATTTCCCACTGTATTTCTACTTCCCCCAAGACCCTGGCAACCACTAATTTAATTTCTGTCTCATGGATTTGCCTGTTTTAGACATTTCATATAAATGGAATCATACAGTATGAGGAATAGGATTGCAGGGCCTTATGGTAATTCTGTTTAACTTTTTGAGGAACCGCAAAACTATTCTCCACAGCAGTGGTATGAGGGTTTCAATTTATTCATATCCTTTCCAACACTTGATATTGTCCTGTTTTTTGATTCTAGCCATCTTAGTGGGTGTGATGTGGTTTTGATTTGCATTTTCCTAATGACTTATGATGTTGAGCATTTTTCTTGTGTTATTGACCATTTGCACATCTTCTTTAGAGAAATATCTATTCAAATTCCTTGCACATTTTTCATTGGATTATTTGTCTTTTTATTGTTGAGTTGTAAGTGTTCTTCATATACTCTGGATGCTAGACTATTATAGATAGGTGATTTGCAAATACTTTTTCCTATTTGTGGATTGTCGTTTTACTTTCTTGAGAGTGTCTTTTGGAGCACAAAAGGTTTTAGTTTTGACAAAGTCTAATTTATGTATTCTTTCTTTGGTTGCTTATGCTTTAGGTGTCATATGTCATATCAAAGAAACCATTGCCTAATGCGAGGTCATGAAGATTCACTCCTATGTTTTCTTTTAATAGTTTTAGCTGTTACATTCAGTTCATTTTGAGTTGATTTTTGTATCTGCTCTGAGGTGGGTCCAAACTTCATTTTTGCATGTGGATGTTCAGCTGCTCCAACAGCACCTGTTCAAGAGACTCTTCTTTATATCCATTGACTTGTCTTGACACACTTATGAAAAATCAATTGCCCATGTTGTATTATTTCTGGATTCTATTCCACTGATCTATATATCTATTTTTATGCTAGTACCACACACTCTATGTGTAGCTATGTAATAAGTTTGTAAATTTGGAAGTGCAAGTCCTCCAACTATGTTTTTCTTTTTCAAGACTGTTGTAACCATTCTGGGTCCCTAGCATTTCCACATGAATTTTAGGATCAGTTTGTCAATTTCTGCAAAGAAGCAAGACGGGATTCTGGTCGGGATTGCATAAAATCTGTAGATCAATTTAGGTAGTATTGCCATCTTAACACTATAAAGTCTTTTATATGTAAACATGTGATGTCTTTCCATTTATTTAGGTCTCCTTTTATTGCTATCTACAATGTTTTACAATTTTCAGTGTACTAGTCTTGCCCACATTTTGTTAAATTTATTACTAAGTATTTTTTGATGCTATTGTAACTAAAATTGTTTTCTTAATTTCATTTTTGGATTGTTCACTGTTAATATATAAAATATGATTAATTTTGTGTGATCTTATATCCTGTAAACTTGCTGAGCTCATGTGTGTGTGTGTATAATGGTTTTGTTGTGGGCTACTTAAGATTTTCTGAGTAAAAAATCTGCAAATACAGATAGTTTAACTTCTTTTTTTCAATACGAATGGCTTTTATCTCTTTTCTTACCTAATTGCCTTGATTATTAGAACCTCCAGGAAATGTTGAATAGAAGTGGTGAGAGGAGACATCTTTGATTTGTTCCTGATCTTCAGGAGAAAGATTTATGTATTTCACCATTAAGTTTGATGTTAGCTGTAGGTTTTTGTAAATGCCCTTTATCAGGTTGAGGAAGTTCTCTTCTATTCCTAGTTTGTTGAGTGTTTTTATCATGAAAGCATGTTGAATTTTGTCAAATGCTTTTCTCTTCATCTATGAAATTATGTATTTTTATACTTTATTCTATTAATCTGGTATATTTGCATTAATTGATCTCATACATTGAACCAATCTTGTATTCCTGAGATAAATCCCACTTGGTTATGTTATATTATATATATATAATATGTATAATATTATATAACCCTTTTGTATATTGCTGAATTCTATTTACTAGTGTTTTATAGAAGATTTTTGCATTTATATTCATGAGATATTGGTCTGTAGTTTTCTTGTCTTGTTATGTCTTTGTCTGGTTTTGATATAAGGCTAATGCTAGGCTCATAAACTTATTCCCTTTTATTACTGAGTTAGTATTCCATGGAATGGAGATACCATAGTTTATTTAACCATCCATCTGCTGACAGACAATTGTGTTGTTTCTAGGGTATTTTTCCCTATTAGAGCAAATTTGTAATTTACAAACTCATATTCTTCTTTCTGAAAACAAACGTGTGAAAGAGTTTCTCCAGGGGCAAGGGATATCAGTCCATCTACCCACCCATCTAACCGTTCATTCATCCACCATGCCGCTGCCCTCCTTCCCTCCCTCCCTTCCTTCTTTTCTTCAATAAATCATCTATCTCCAGGCATATAATATCGTGATTCAAAGCCAGCTGTCTTTTAAAAATAAGCAGGAAACCTGCTGCAGCTTTTGGCAAAGCCTTTCATGTACTAAAGCACATCCATACATAGTCTCTCTTCCCAGCATTTTTGGGGCTCCCTGGAGGTTCACTCATAGGACCTGGATGAATTACCATCTGGGTAAGGACTGTTTAGAGACCAGAGTACACAAGACTAGGGACTCCCTTGCCTCAAGAGACTCTCATACATGCTCCTTCATCCATTATGCATTCATTCAGGAAGCTGTATTTTTCCCTTCCCTCTATACCTACCTCATTTGCTGGCTCCTCCCCTTTTTTCAGAAGTATAAATATGTTTGGGCCTCTTCTCTAGTTGACATTTTCTCTCTTGGTGAGCTCATTCAGTCTCTGTCACTCACTGCTCCCTCTTTCTCCTCACTGGTCTCCTGCTGTTCCTCACACACACTAGGCACACTCATGCTTTAGGGCCTTTCCACTGGCTCTTTTCTCTGTCTGGTATGCTCTTCTTTCAGTGATCCATGCAACTTCCCCCTTATCTCTGCAGGTCTGTGCTCCAACATCTCCTCAGTGAGGTTTCCCGACCATCCTATTACACACTGGAAGCTGTCCTAGTGGTTTTTATGTATTCCCTCTTTTCCATGTTTTCTTTTTCTCCAAAGCATTTATTATCCTCTAACATATTTAGTATTTTCCTTACTTAATTTTATTTATTTTGTATCTTTCCCAATAGAATGGTAGCTCAACAAACATAGATATGCTTACTCCTTCTATTCAATGTTATCTCTCCAAAGCCTGGAACAGGGCCAAGCACACAGTAGATGCTCAATATATGTTTATTAATTGAGTGAGTGAATGGTGTGGTGGTGGTGGGGGTACAGAAACAGAGGAAATTTGTCCTTTACTATCTACTCTGTCAGGATCTGAGCATCAATTGAGATGAGTCCAGACTTACCAGATCCAAAGGTAGAAAGTGCCACATCCCCTGGAGGTGAGACCAGATAAAGGCACACCAAGAGGAGGTAGTATCATCTGGGCTGGTCCTTGAAGATCTCATAGGAATTGTAGATATCTTGGGGTTCACTGAGGCCTCTGAGGTAGAATAAACAGCAGGCAGCACCTGGAAGGAATGAGATGAGTCTAAAAGGACAAAAAAGGATGGGTTCATGGACAAGGAGAAATCTGTTAGAGGCATTGAATCTCAAGAGTCTGACCCTGGATTTGGTCCTCAGAGATGTCATACCCTAGTTCCTGACCCCCAGAGACCTCATGCGCTAGACAAACACCCATATATAACACCAAGACGATAATAACGAGTAACACATATCAATTGAGAGTTTATTAATTTATTGGAGCAGCTTGGAATGAGAACATCCACTCTCATAGATTTTGTCCCAAACCCATCTCAGGTTCCCCTAGCAGGATGTGGGAAGTGTCTAAGTTCTCAGTCCTTGGAGATCTCTGGTTCCGGGTAAGAGTCTGGAAGGAGGAAGGAAGATGGCAACATTGCAGGGAACAAAATGGAGGAGCTCCAGCTTCAATCACAGGAAACATAGTTGGACACCTCAATCAGGTTTCTGTCAGGGTCTCGGAAGTAGATGGACATAATGGGCCCTTTTGTCCCAGTTCTGGGGACTGGACCCTCCTCAATGGGAACATCACAAGCCTGAATTAGAAGACAAAAGTCATTCATCACATTCCATGTATCAGATCAAAATTTAATTCCTTATATAATGGCCCAAAGACCCCTGTATCTTTCTGACTTCATCTACCATTCTTCTTCCCTCCCTCTGCTCCAGCCACATACCAGCTGTATGGCCTTGGGCAGATAACTGTCTTGTACCTCCATTTCCTCATCTGTAAAATGGGGATAATGATAATAGTGTCTAGTGCTATTTAGTAAGTGGCAGAGTCAGAATTCAAACCCAGGCAGTCTAGGCCACAGTCTATATTCTTAACCCCTATGCTTTCCCCACTTTACTTTCAAACAAGACTTTTTCACTGATACTTTCAAAAAAAAGGAATCTAGAGTATATTCAAGACCTTGATCTGTATTCCCCAACAGAAGAACAAATGCCCCCTTTGCATGAAATTATTTTAAGTGTTACAGGGATACCAATATTAAATAATAGCAGATTAGAAATTATTCCCTCTTCTATCTTTTTTCAATCCTTCTGAGTATACCAAGAAGAAAGTCTCTGGTGGATGCTAACAAGTCCTTAGCACCACCTTAACCACCTGCCAAATTCCCATTTGGAAGGTCAGGCTCACAGAGTTCACAGAATGGAAATAGCTAGAATCAAATGACATTGTGATGCTTTTGTAGCTGTTTGTTTTTATAGTTTACCTTCCCTTTGTGCCAAGATATAATGAGTTTTCCATTTACTTGGTTGAATATTTTCTTTTTACACAAATGTATTTATGTAAAGAGAATTTACTGGTAGGTGATTATTTTACAAGGGTAATGTAAAGTTTCTTTTAAATTTTTTTAGAGAGAGGGGAAGGGAGGGAGACAGAGAGGAAGAGAAACATCGATACAAGAGAGAAACATTGATCAGCTGCCTTCTGCAGGCGTCCAGGGATGGTGCACAGCACAGCAGCCCGGGCAGGTACCACGACTGGGAATCAAACGGGCCACTCCTCTGTTTATGCGATGAGGCCCAATCAACAGAGCCCACACTGGCCAGGGCTAAAGTTTCCTTTTAAAATACATTTGTTTACATAAAAAAAGATGTCAATAAAGATAATGAGTAAACAATTGTAGATGTGAGGAAACCTCTTATGCCTGAAGTTTGAGGAAGACCTCCCTGGGTCATGCTTCTGTTTTCACCGTATCTGCAGCAGCTTTCTCAAAAAGAATGCAAGTCTGACTCACCTTGAGGTGTTGGATCATTTCCTCCAAAGGTGCCTCTGTGATCAGACATATGTCCAGGGAGCCAGGAACTGGGTGAGCAGCTTTAGGTTCAAATTCCTTTCCCACCTCATGGATGTTAAATTTCTGGTCTCCAAAACACAATGCCTTCCTATCTCCCTATTTTGAGAGAGAAGGCAACCTAGAGCTAAACCTTCAAGATGAGCGTGAGGCAAAGTTCTCCCTACCTACCCCAACAAGGTTTTTAAAAAAGTATAACAGGGCTTTTAGTGAAAAAAAAAAAACACAACAACAATCCTGTGCCCCACCCAAGTCTCATTCCTTAGGGGAAACTGCCTTTTTAATACTCACATAGAGACATTTTTTTCATTGCTTTTTAGAGAGAGAGAAAGATAGATGTAAAGCATTGATTGGTTGCTGCCCACACGTGCCTGGACTGGGGTAACTTTTAATGTGTGTGTTTATTGCCTCTGGAAATTGCTCCCTATCACCAAATAATATGTTGATACTACCCATGGCAGAAACAGCAAGTTGCCTACTTAATATACATTTCTCCTTTTTTTAAGATTTTATTTATTTATTTTTAGAGAGGGGAAAGGAGGGAGAAAGAGAGGGAGAGAAACATCACTGTGTGGTTGCCTCTCACAGGCCCCCTACTGGGGACTTGGCCCAAAACCCAGGCATGTGCCCTGACTGGGAATTGAACCTGCAACCCTTTGGTTTGCAGGCCAGCACCCAATCCACTGAGCCACACCAGCCAGGGATCCCTTTTTACTTATAAATACAATCTAAATGATGTCAGCAGACATTGTGGGCGGGGCTTCTGGGACTCTCCCTACCTCACTGAGCTAACACTTTTGTCCCATTCACTTCCTCCTTTTTCCCAGGCCCAGATGGCATGCCTCTCTATTGGTTGTTGAATAAGAGAAAAAGAGAACTCTATCTTCTTTGCTGACTGTTAGTTGGGTTTTCTCCTATGTGCCTCCAGACACATTTCCTAAATGATTTGCCACTATCTCTTCATTTAACAACTTTAGCCATCTCTATCCTCTCCCTGCTACTGTAAATGAGAATTTAGCTCACCCAAATTACTACCCCTCCCAATAGAATTATATTATCATTTGTAGTTCCTCTTTTGATTCATTTAAATTTAATTTAATTTAATTTTATATTTCTTTTTATTTTTAAGTATATTTTATTTATTATGCTATTACAGTTTTCCCAATTTTCCCCCCTTTATCCCCCCTCTGCCCTGCACCCCCAACCCTCCAGCGTCCCCCACCTTAATTCATGTCCATGGGTTGTATGTATAAGTTCTTTGAGTTCTCTGTTTCCTATACCATTTTTTACCTCTCCCCGTCTATTTAATGCCTACC
>CM052552.1:43832589-43902094 GCA_028533065.1 Trachops cirrhosus
GCTGGGTGATGATGAACTCCTTTAACTTGACCTTATATGGGAAGCACTTTATCTGCCCTTCCACTATAAATGATAGCTTTGCTGGATAGAGCAATCTTGGATGTAGGTCCTTGCCTTTCCTGACTTGGAATACTTCTTTCCAGCCCCTTCTTCCTGTAAGGGTTCTTTTGAGAAATCAGCTGATAGTCTTATGGGAACTCCTTTGTAGGTAACTGTTTCCTTTTCTCTTGCTGCTTTTAAGGTTCCTTCTCTATAACCTTGGGTAATGTAATTATAATGTGCCTTGGTGTGTTCCTCCTTGGGTCCAACTTCTTTGGGACTCTCTGAACTTCCTGGACTTCCTGAAAGTCTATTTCCTTTGTCAGATTAGGGAAGTTCTCCTTCATTATTTTTTCAAATAGGTTTTCAATTTCTTGCTCTTCCTCTGCTTTTGGCATGCCTATGATTCAGATGTTGGAATGTTTAAGGTTGTCCTGAATGTTCCTAAGCCTCTCCTCATTTTTGTGAATTCTTGTTTCTTCATTCTGTTCTGGTTGAATGTTTATTTCTTCCTTCTGCTCCAAATCGTTGATTTGAGTTCCAGTTTCCTTTCCATCACTGTTAGTTCCCTGTGCATTTTCCTTTATTTCACTTTGCATAGCCTTCACTTTTTCCTCTATTTTGTGACCATACTCAACCAATTCTGTGAGCACCCTGATTACTAGTGTTTTGAACTGTGCATCTGATAGGTTGGCTATTTCTTCCTCAATTGTATTTTTTCTAGAGCTTTGAGCTGTTCTTTCATTTGGACCATTTTTTTGTCTCAGCAGGTCTCTTGTGTAGTAAGGGGTGGAGACTTAGATGTTCACCAGGGCAGGGCAACACGTCACTGCGTTGTGACGCTGTACATGGGGGAGGGTCCCAAGAGGGAGCAATGGCACTTTCTCGGCTCTCTGAAGCTTTCAGTCACTTCCTTCTTTACCCACAAGCAAATTAGGCCCTTCTGGTGGTGATTCCCAGGTAGGTAGGTTTGGGTACATTTGAGGACCCTGTGGGTCTCTCCAACGAGCTCTCCTGTGAGGCTGGGAGTTTCTTCCACTTCCACCTAAGCCCCCACAGGTTTTTTAAGTCAGAGGTTTTGAGGCTCTATTTCCCCTCACTGGAACTCTGGTTCACATGGTCCGTCTCGCTTCCCAGTTGTTCCTCTCAGTTCATCTGCACGCAATGTGGGACCGCCTGCTCTACCAGCTGCCGCCACCTCACCCAATATGCCAGCAGCTGCCTTGCCACAAGTCCTCTCTGCCCGGCTACCCATCTCCAACCCCACTACTGGTCTGGGTGAATGTTTTTTCTTCAACTCCTTGGTTGTCAGACTTCCATACAGTACCATTTTCTGTCAGTTCTGGTGGTTTTTGTTTTTAAATTTGTTGTCCTTCTTTTGGTTATGCAAGGAGGCAAACTGTATCTACCTAGCCTCCATCTTGGCCAGAAGCATCTCTAGTTTTCTTTATGCATTTATGCTTCTTATCTCCATTCTCCACTCCTATCCCCACCCTAGTCAACCATTATAATGTGTTTGATATTTGGATATCAAAGTTATTGTAGGAAGTGTATTATTGTTTTTTGTACATATATTATAAATGGTACCATGTTGTTGACCTATTTCTCTTTCTTCACTTTTCACTCAGCATGGTCTTTTTAAGACCTGTCCATCTTGCTGTGTATACATCCAGTCTGATGTTGCATAAGTCTATTTTTTTAAAGATTTTATTTATTTATTTTTTAGAAAGAGGAGGGGACAGAGCAAGAGAGGGAGAGAAACATCAATGTGTGGTTGCCTCTCTCATGTCCCCTACTGGGGACCTGGCCCACAACCCAGGCATATGCCCTGACTGGGAATCAAACTTACGCCCATTTGTTGTTTTTTTTTTTATAAGAAACATTTTTTTAATTCTTAAAGAGTTTATTTATTTAGTTTTAGAGAGAGGGGAATGGAAGGAGAGAGAGAGAGAAACATCAATGTGTGGTTGCCTCTCACGTGTCCCCTGCTGGGGACCTGGCCTACAACCCAGGCATATGCCCTTACTGGGAATCGAACCATGAGCCTTTGGTTCACAGGCCCATGCTCAATCCACTGAGCTACACGAGCCAGGGCAAACTGACGACCCTTTGGTTCGCAGGCTGACACTCAATCCACTGAGACACACCAGCCAAGGTGCATAATTTTATTTTAATGCATAGCATTCCATGTTAGGTTTCAAATTTTTATCCTGTTTGTCATTTCATGGGCACTTTCAATTTAAGATATATATATTTTTTGCTTTCTCTGCATTTCCCACTTTTTTAAAAAGGTTTTTAAAAAGATTTTATTTATTTATTTTTGGACAGAGGGGAAGGGAGGGAGAAAGAGAGGGAGAGAAACATCAATGTGTAGTTGCCTCTCACGCACCCCCAGCTGGGAAACCTGGCCTGCGACCCAGGCATATTCCCTGACTGGGAACTGAACCAGTCACCCTTTGGTTCGCAGGCTGGTGCTCAATCCACTGAGCCACACCAGCCAGGGGTGCATTTCCCACTTTTGAAGTTGTTTCAAATTCTCAAGGATAGTATTCAATCTCTGTAAACCTCCTTTCTTACTGAGATCTCTCCTTCTTTGGACCTTTCTTTCTCCTGTTCCAAATTGGACTGATTATCCTCTAGGTACTTTCTGGGATCTTCCCCTTGGGATCCACTGTGTCCTCACCTTGATGCCTTCCTTATTTCTGGCTTAATCACTCATTTTGATGTTGTATAAATCTCAATTTTCAAAGCAAGTGGTCAAAATTTCTGAGCCTTTTTACATCTAAGAATGTTTTATTCTATCCTCACCTTAATTAATACTTTGGTTGGACATAGAATTATAGGTTGAACTTTTTCCCCTGAGAATCTTGTAGGCGTTTTTCAATTCTCCTCCAGTCTCTGATGTGAATATTGGGAATTCTGACATCTGCATATTTCTTTTTCCTTTGCAGTTGAAGTATTTTTCTTTTCTTTTTAACCTCTCTGAAATTTCTTAGGATCTTTAACTTCATTTTGATATTCTATAATTTCATAAGAACATATCTAATTGTCAATATACTGGATATTCAGTTAAACCTTTCCATTAAAAGACTGGAAAGTTCTCTGGAATTATTTCTGTGGTACTTTCCTCCCCTCTATTTCTCTATTCTCTCTGGAAGTTCCACTATTCAGAGTTTAGAATATACTTTACCGATCCTTTAAATTCTCACAGGTTTGTTGTGGGTTTTTTCAATTATTTCTTTAAGATATTATTTATTTATTTTTAGACAGAAAGGAAGGGAGGGAGAAAGAGAGGGAGAGAAACATCAACGTGTGGTTGCCTCTCATGCACCCACTGCCAAGGGGCCTGGCCTGAAACCCAGGTATGTGACCTGATTGGGAATGGAACCGGCAACCCTTTGATTCACAGGCCAGCACTCAATCCACTGAGCCACACCAGCCAGGGCTAAAGTTATTTTTTAAAAGTATTATAATCAAATTTAACTCTACCTAAAGTTTGGCATTTGCATAAGTAATTACCTTGAATGTTATGATCTCCATGCCCAGAATCTTGGAATAAAACATGGTGGTGTCTTTGATACTCTTTACTGTCATCACGATGTGGTCAACTCTCTGAATACGACATGGGGAAGGGGTCTGACTGTTGTGCCTCCATAACTAAAAAAAAAAAAATTCAGAAGAGATCAAATTGCTACTAGTCACATCCAAGTTTCTGTTTCATTCTCCTTACCTCCCCTTACCTCCCCAATGAGTATACTTCCTCCTCACTCCTATTCCAAGGAGAAAGTCTTGGGAAGAAACTTCTTCTAAAAGTATTTTATTTATTAATTTTTTTAGAGAGAGCGGAAGAGAGAGATAAAGAGTGTAAGAGAAACATTAATGTCTGAGAGAAGCGTTGATTGATTGCCTCTTGTATGCACCTCTAACAGGGACGAAATCTGCAACCCAGACATGTGCCCTGACTGGGAATCAAACCAGTTACCTTTCACTTTGTAGGACAGTCCCCACCCAACTGAGCCCAACTGGTGAGGGCCTGAGAAGAAACTTTGGTAGAGTCTTATTGCCCATGTGTAGATTCATAAGAGCCAATGTATCTGCCATGACCGCTCTCCACTGCTCTCTTTTTCCTTCCAGAGGAAGAGAAGTAAAGACAAGGGGAGTGGAAACCAAGACCAAACCCTCTCTTGTTTCCCCAAGCTGGAACTCATCTCTTTTGCAAGAAATGACAAGACACAGAGGAGACCCAGCACTATGAGTACAAGCCCTCCATTGGCCAATTTAACCCAGTCCCCTTTTCCCACTCTGCAGCTATGATCACAGAGGACAAAATAAGAAGGGAGCATCTCAGGTGGAATAAATGTCTCTGGGCACGTGTGTTTAGAAATCTACCATGACACCCACTGGGAGGGCACAACTCCTTACCCCAGCTTTCTGCCCTCTGCACATTTCCCACCAGGTCTTTCTCTTGATTTGCATTCTTTAGTAATTTGTATATTTACATTACATCTCCTATAGGATTGTAAGGTGCCTGCGGTCTGGCACTATAGATAACAGAGTATAGTGGTTAAAAGAACAGACTCTGGAGCCACACTGACATTTAATTAATCTCTCTGTGCCTTAGTTTCCCCTTCTGTAAAATGGGCATGGCTTTATATTTATCTTATAGAGCTGTTGTAAACATTTAAAAAAAGAGTTGTATATTTAAGAGCTTAGAACAGTGCTTGACAGGTAGCAAGTGCTATACAAACTAATGATGATGCTGATGATGTTGTCATGGTCATCTTGTTAAATTTCAGACTCCCTACCATGACCCCTAATTTCTACAGCCTCATCCATTGTTCTTGAATTCCAAGCCACATTGCCCTTTTGCCTTTTCCTCTTAACGGCCATCCTTATATCTTTTGTCTCAAGGCTTTTTGCATAGCTAATATCTGTCTCCTTGAGTAGACTATAAGCTTCATAAGGGTAGAGATTTCTCTATGTTTTGTTCCCTATTTGTGTCTCAAACAAGTAGCAGATGTTGAACAAATATTCATTTAGTAGGTACCTACTACAATTACGCCCAGTGCCTGGCACAAAATCTGACTTCTATTCTCTTCCCTTCCTGTCCCTTCCTTTCCTTTCTATTCCTTTCCATTTCATTCCATTCCACCCTGTGCTATTTTATTCTGTTACATTCTGCAATGTTCAAGTCCATTCAAGTTATTGCATTTTAAACAATTGATTTCACTGAGCCCCAGCTAAAAAAAAATCGTGTGTTCCATTTTCATGAGTGGAGGAGGTATTAGCAAAGTTGCTGAGTTCTGCTGTCCTCATGGATACAGGGGATCCACACGGACACAGAAGCAGTAGAATGAGAAAATGACTGACATTTGGGATCCAGTGAAAATAAAGTCATATTCCCTGGCTGGTGTGACTCAGTGGACTGAGCGCTGGCCTGTGAACTGAAAGGTTGCAGATTTGATTCCTGGGTTGTGGGCCAGGTCTCCAGTGTGGGGCGTGCAAGATGTAACCCATAGATGTTTCTCTTACACATCAATGTTTCTCTTCCTCTCTTTCTCCTCCCCTTCCCCTCTCTCTAAAAAATAATTAAATAATTTTTTAAAGTTAAAAAAGACAGTAAAGTCATGTTTAAAAATCTTAACATTTTAACATCTGTAGGATCTGTAATAACACTGCCTTTTCATTCTTCATATTGGTAATTAATATTTTTTCTCTTAATCATTTGAGAGAAAACAGAAATTACTAATATTTTATTAATCTGTTGGAAGAACCAAGTTTTCTGATAGCAGTTAGAACTGTAGGTTTTCCTTAAGCACTGCTTAGCCACATGCACAATTTTGATAGTCTTTGGGAAATCAACTCAACCTACTCCCATTTTTCAATACCCTGCTAGCTCAGATTCATTCCCAAGATCCTGTTTTGTGTATGGGGAGCTCCATCCTTGCAAATTCAAAAATGAGCAGGACTGGCTCTCTGAAGGAATAGGAAGCAGGCCAGTGTGGCTTAGAATCCAAAGGTGAATGAGACATGAGCAGGAGGGAAAGGTAAGGGCCAGATTATTCAGGGTTGTCAAAGCAAGGTTTATAAAAAAATAATCAACACACAGTAATCACATAAGGCTTACTATATGCCTTGTTCTAAGCACTGTACAAAATAGAGTTCATTTTATTCCTCACAATAACCCTCTACAGATAACACAGTACCCAGACCATGACACCCTCCCTCTTGACTTCTTCACAGGGAAGGCTTCTATCTTTCTACAAAGTCCTCTTCAAGGTGCCAGCGACCCCAGAATTCTTATGGCAAACCTCAAGGTCAGTGCTGTTTCCTGGCCCTTCCCTATATGGCCCCATCCTAATGTCCTTGGTTGAGCTAGCTCCCCGGAGCCACCCTGAATTAGAGAAGTTGGCCCTCAGCCAGACTCACTCCTGCAGACGTGTTGATGGCTGACCGTGTGTTAGAGCAGGGCCTTTCCATGTCCCTCTGCTGCCATCTGCTTGTCTTTGAAAGAGGAAGAAAGAGAGAGGAAGAGAGGAAAGTGCATGTTAGCACACCAGGATATCCCGCATAGATGGGAAGCAGGTTACCAGGCCTGAGCTGGAGGTCTCCAGCCTTGGTGCTAACACCTGTGCCCCAGGCCCCCAGGGACTACCCCATTTACCTGCTTCTCCGAAATCCTGCCCCACATCCTAGCTGGCAGCCTGGAGAGCAGAAGGCACAGCATGGCAGGCTAAATGTCCTTGTCCTGGGACCTCCAGACAAGTCTCTGGCTCAGTGCCTGGAGATCAAGGGGCAGGAATGGGAGGGCCACTGGCTGAGGACTGCTAATGGTGACAGAGGCAGGCAAGTAGGCGGTGCAAGTACAAGGACTCTGACATAAAACTCAGGACCTTGAAAGTAAAAGCTTAAGGTGTGTCTTAGACAGCTCAGGCCAACATAACAAAATATTATGGCCTGGGTAGCTTAAAAACAAAATTTATTTTCTCACAAGTTTGGAGGCCAGAAGACCAAGATCAGGGTGTCAGTATGGTCAGGTTCTGGAGACAGCTCTCTACCTGGCTTGTAGATGGCCACCTTCCCACTGTGTCTTCACATGGCAGAGAGAAAGAGCAAGCTTTCTAGTCTTTTCCTATCAAGGCACTATTCCTATCATGAGGACCTCACTGTCATGACCTCATCTAACCCTTATCGCCTCCCAAAGGCCCCATATTCTAAAACCATCTCATGAGGAATTAGGGCTTCAATGTATGGATTTGGGGAGGTGCAAACATACAGTTTGTGAATAACAGGTATATATGTGTAAGGGATTTCTTTGTGGTTGAAGAAAAACCACCCACATCAAAGTATTGGGGGGGGGCTTTATGCTAGAGTATGAGGCCTATGATATTTTTTAAGATTTTTAATTTATTTTATTTTTATATGGTAGGGAAGGGAGGGAAAAAAAGGAGAGAAACATCAATGTGTGGTTGCCCCTTGCATGCCCCTTGCTGGGGACCTGGTCCATAACCCAGGCATGGGTTACGGACTGGGAATCAAACCAGCAACCCTTTGGTTTGCAGGCCAGTGCTCCATCCACTGAGCCACACTAGCCAGGACAAGGTCTATGATCTTTTTATGGGTTTTTCTCCAGAGTGTGAGCTCTCTGATCTGTTTGAAAGTCTATGTCCAGGCTGTAAAGTTAGGAGCTGAGTTAGAATATGACCATTATGACTTTTCATGGGCCTGTTTCCAAACCAAGATCTCTAAACTATTCAGTGTTCTGTGCCTCAGGGTGCAATATTCCTGAATTCTTTTTGGGGTGTGAGCTCTGGGGTCTTCTTGTGCAATTGTTGTGTGGACACTCCGAGGGTCACATGGACTAGGGTGTGGACACCCTTGGCGTCACAGAGATCGACATGTGGATAATCCTGGAGTCACACCGACTGGAGTGCGAGCACTCCTGGGGCCACATAGACAGGGGTATGAATACCACACGAGGTAACACACACTGGGGTATAGACAGTCTTGGGTTACTCAGACGGGGTTCTGGGCATTCCAGAAGTCAATACTCTGGGGAATGGGCACTCTTGGAATCACACACACTGGAGATTTTACACTCTTGGGGTCACCCAGAGTGGAGTGTAGACACTTTTAGTGTCAAGTTGACTAGCATGCCAGCACTGCTGTAGTCAAAGAACCTGGGGTGTGGGCAGTCCTGGGGTCAAACCAATTTGCACGTGGACATATCTGGGCTTATACACACTAGGGAGTGGACACTCCTGAGTCACCCAACTGGCTAGTGGATATTCATAGGCTCACACATATTTCTGGTTTCACACATGGGGGTGTACACATTCATGGTGTCACACAGATTAGGGAGAGGATGCTCTTGGATCCACACAGATTGGGGAGAGAATGATGCTGGAGGCATGTATTTGGAGATCACCAATGAAGAAGGGAAAGTTCAAAAACCACCTGTTAATGTAGTTAGACAAGGAGGCCGGTAGACTGAGGTGGCTCTGATGCCTTGCTAACCTGCATAAGAAAACTGAAACCTAAGCCAGAGTCAATGAACTTGTATCTGAGAAATCAAAATTAAAGAAAAACCCATCACAAATATTCACTAGGCTTTCCCAAATAAGGTAGCCTTAAGCTCTAGCCAGTCAAATGATCACCTTGTTTTGCTTCCGCATCTGCCTTACCCTAGCTTCTGTCTTGGAGGGCTCCTACCAAATTCTGATGCTGCCCAATTTGAATTGATGTTTGTTCAAATAAATTCTGGAAAACTTTAATGTGCTTCATTCAGTTTTTCTTTTAACACACCTAAGTCATGCACATGGCAGACAGGCTCTAGAATGTGGGCCACACTGTGTGAGGACCACAGATGGCCTCTTTTCATGGCTATTGGGGTTGCTGGAGGGAGTGAGTCATCTCTAATCCATTGCTTGGCAAGTCTGCAGGACCTGTGACCTTGGGCTTCTGACGTCTCTTCAGAGTTGGTCTTAGTTTCTTTCTTTGTGAAAGGAGGATCACTTGTTTCCCTCCGACTTTGCAAAGACATTTTCAATTTTATTTTATTTTTTAAATTATATTTTATTGATTATGCTATTAGAGTTGTCCCAATTTTTTCCCCTTTACCCCTCTCCACCCAGCACCTCCCCACCTGCTCAGGCAATCCTCCCACCATTGTTCATGTCCATGGATCAGGCGTATAAGTTCTTTGGCTAGTCCATTTCCTACACTGTATTTTACATCCCCATGGCTGTTCTGTAACGACCAATTTGTACTTCTTAATCCCCTCACCTCTTCACCCATTTCCCCAAAGCCCCCTCCCATCTGGCAACCATCAAAATGCTCTCTGTGTTTATGATTCTGTCTCTATTCTTCTTGTTTGCTTAGTTTGTTTTTTAGACTCAATTGTTGATAGATATGTATTTATTGCCATTTTATTGTTCACACTTTTTATTTTTTTTCCTTAAGTAAGTCCCTTTAACATTTCATATAATAATGGCTTGGTGATGATGAACTCCTTTAGTTTTTTCTTGTCTGGGAAGCTCTTTATCTGCCCTTCCATTCTAAATGATAGCTTTGCAGGGTAGAGCAATCTTGACTGTAGGTCCCTGCTTTTCATGACTTTGAATATTTCTTGCCAAGCCTGTTACAATCCCTTGTCCTTCCTTTACAACAGGCAGAGCCCCAGCCAGGCTAGGATGGCATTTGCACCTCCTAGCTGGACACTGCCTCCACCTCCCAGGGGCAGGACATGGGACTTTGTTCTTCAGAGACACAGAGGTGAAAGAGGCCGTGGTACTTGGCAGTTCAGCTAGACTTCAATAATGGGTTTCAAGATATACCTAGAGTTGGGAGAATTCGGCCACTCCTTTCCATAGATGGATTAAAGATAGCTTCGATTTCGCTATGTCTACAACAATGGATTCCTTTTCCTCTTCAGAATGGAGGCCCTTTCTGTTGAGTAACCAAGACTCACCATG
Source organism: Trachops cirrhosus (assembly GCA_028533065.1). Classification (NCBI taxonomy): domain Eukaryota; kingdom Metazoa; phylum Chordata; class Mammalia; order Chiroptera; family Phyllostomidae; genus Trachops; species Trachops cirrhosus. The sequence goes on from CM052552.1 coordinate 43,842,603, forward strand.
CTCTCTTACCACTGGCCCCAGCACTTCTCCCAGGACCAAACCCCAGAAGAATCAGTGGGGCAGAAGTCAGGGTTTCCCAAACTATGGCTGCCTTCAGGGCCATCTGATGTTCCTGCAAGCACAGGCCCACACCATGTGCTGGCACAGTGCATGTGTAGAGTGTATTTTTACTCCAAAGAAAATTTCTGCCTTTCCACCAGACCTGGAGTTTGAGAAGACTTGAGGAAGACATTTAAAACACACAGTCTCTGTAGTTCAATTTCCCCATCCATGCTAGAATCTAGCCTGGTCATGTCAAAGGGCAGCTAAGAGATTATGTGAAAACGTTCCTTTTCAGTTAGGCATTCTTCTCCCTCCAAGTAACAGGAAGCCCCGTTTATGTGCTTTCAAGTGAGAGGGGTTTGTTTACTCCCATTACCAGAAAATTGTAGGTTGACAGTCTCAGGCTCACTGATATTGTAAGCAGGGTGGAAGTATTCTTTGGGGTTGCTTGAATATTTTTTAGTAATCCATTTCAATTTATCTACTAGATTTTTGGCTACATTTCTTTGCAATAACTTTTAGTGGTTGTTCTAGGATTATAATACATATACCTGACCTTTCATGGTCTTTTAGAGTTCATATTTTACCACTTCTAGTAAAATGTAGACAATGATAATATTTTTGCCTAGAACAGTCATTCATATTTTTTAAAACTTAGGAGAGATATAGTATTTTATATTTTCTCAGGTATTTACTATTTCTGCTGTTATACTTTTTATTTCTGAAGTTCCAAGTTTCCCTCTGTTATTTTTCTTTATCATTTCTTTCTTTTTTTTAATTCTTTTCTTTCCTTTTTAGAAAGATTTTATTTATTTATTTTTAGAGAGAGGGAAAGAGAAAGAGAGGGAGAGAAACATCAATGTGAGAGAGACATGTTGATCAGTGGCCTCTTGTACCTTGTAAGTGCCCCGACTAGGGACCAAACCTGCAACCCAGGCATGTGCCCTGACTGGGAATCTAACCTGGGACGTTTCGCTTTGCTGGATGATGCCAAACCAACTGAGCCACCCAGTCGGGGCTCTTTATCATTTCTTTAACAGCAGGTCTATTGTTGACAAATTCTCTCACTTTCCCTTTATCTGAGAATGTCTTTATTTTGCCTTCATTTCTGAAGGTTCTTTTCCCTGATTGGAATTCTGGATTGACAATTTATTACTTTCAATGCTCTAAGGATATTATTCCACTGTGTTCTGGCCACTATATTTCTGATGAGAAACTTGTGGAATTTGTACCACTGTTCCCCTATAGACCCTTTGTTGCTTTTCTCTAACTACTTTCAAGGTATTTTTCTTCATCTTTTATTTTCAGCAATTTGATTATTATATTTCTTGGCATGGTTTTCTTTGAGATTATGCTGTCTGGGGATCACTGCACTTGTTTAGTCTGTTCATTTATGTCTTTCACCCAAGTTTGGGAAGGTTTTGGACATTATTTCTTTAACTTTTTTCCCCACACAAATATCATCCTCTCTTTCTGACACTCCAGTGACTCCAGTGAATATTAGACCTTTTGATATTGTCTCACAGATCCCGGAAGTTCTTCTCATATTTTTCAGTATTTTTTCTTTGTTCTTAAAATTTGATCATTTCTATTAATTTGTCCTCAAATTCAGTGATTCCTTCCTCTGTCATGTCCATTCTGCTATTGAGTCCATCTAGATAATTTTTAGATTTTAAATGTTATATTTTGTATTCTAAAATTTTCAGTTGGTTCTTTTGTATGGTTCATCTATAGTTTTTATATGCTCTCTAGAGTATTTAAAACACTATAATTTTTTATATTCAACAGTGGGCAAAAGTAAGTTAATAATAATAACTAATACAATACTTCATAATAAATAATAATACAAGAACAAATTTTGTGTTTCATGTACTCACAAGTAAACCAACATTTTTTTTAAGAGAGAGGGGAAGAGAGGGAGAGAGCAAGGGAGAGAAATGTCAATGGGTTGCCTCTCCGCACCTCAACCAGAGATGGAACATGTAACCTAGGCATTTGCCCTGACCAGGAATCGAACAAGTGACCTTTTGCTTTGCAGGAAAATATCCAATCAACTTAGCCCCACTGGGCAGGGCTAAACCCACATTTTTTTATTGATTTGAGAAAGAGAGAGAGAGAGAAATTGATTTGTGGATCCACTTATTTATGCATTCATTGGTTGCTTCTTGTATGTGTCCTGACCAGGAATCAAACTCACAACTTTGGTGTATTGTGACGATGCCCTAACCAACTGAGCTACCCAGCCAAGGCCAACTAAATCTACTTTTGCCCACCTCTGTATTTCTTTGCTGAGAACTTCTATCTCCCCATTAATTTTAAGTGTATTTATCTTTGCTTCATAGAAAATGATTGGCATGGCTTTTTTTTGGCAGTCTTTTTAAGTCTTTGAGAATTCTAATATCTGAGTCCTTTTGTGTTGGTATCTGTTACCTTTTCTCTTGAGAATTGGTTGGGTGCATTTCCTGATTCTTTGTATGTACATTAACTTTAGGTTCTATTTCAGACATTTTGAATATTGTATTGTTTAGATTCTAGGTCTTGTTAAGTTTCTAAAAATATCGATTTATTTGTTTTACCAGACAATCAACTCGTTTAGGTTCAAATCACAAGTTTTTTGCACCTTCTGTGGACATTAGTTATGTCAGTTACATTTTATTTTTTAAAAAGACTTTATTTATTTATTTTTAGAGAAAGAGGAAGGGAGGGAGAAAGAGGGAGAGAAACATCAATGTGTGGTTGCTTCTCATTTGTCCTCCACTGGGGACCTGACCCACAACCCAGTCATGTGCCTTGACTGGGAATCAAACTGGCAACACTTTGGTTCGCAGGCCTGCACTCAGTCAACTGAGCCACACCAGCCAGGACTATTTTCAAAGGCTTTGCTATCCTGTTTTGAGTCTGCTCATGCACATGCAGCTCAGGAATGAGCATGAGACTTGTGTGAGTTTATGCACAGAATTAGGGGATTCCTTTCTCCAGCTGTCTCTATGGAATTTCCCTCCACATTCTCTAACCTTCAGGGACCTATTTTTCTAGTCCTTTGTCCAGAATGATGCCATTTCTCTTGGATATTTAGCTGCCTACACTGCTGCCATATAGTTCCCAACTACCACTACCACTGGGATAAGGCCAGGAGAGAAAAAGGAAAAAAAATCCCCAGAAATTCTCCCCAACACATACTCTTCAGACTATAGTTGGTATTGTGGTTCTGGGTAGGATACCTTAGACTATTTGAAGATCATTCCCCAGAATATATGGTCTTACCCTAGCCAGGTAGCTCAGTTGGTTAGAACATCAACTGATATGCCAAGGTTACAGGTTCGATCCCTGGTTAGGACACATACAAGAAACACCAATAAATGCATACATAAGCGGAACAACAAATTGATGATTCCCTCTCTGTCTCTGTCTCTCTCTCCCTCTCTCTAAAATCAATAAAAAATCAATAAAAAGAATATGTGGTCTCTCAGCTCTTTGAGGTATTTTTTTAGAGAGAGGAGAAGGAAGGGAAACATTGACTGGTTACCTCTCACACACCCCCAATCAAGAACCTGGCCCACAACCCAGGCACGTGCCCTGAACAAGAATTGAACCAGTGATCCCTCAGTTTGCAGGACAATGCCCAATCAACTGAGCCACACTGGTCAGAGCAAGTTCTGAATTGTTTTGTGGTCTGTGGCCAAGGTGTGAGGTGTCTGAATTCTGAGTAATTGGTAACTGTGTCCAAGCTGCAAGGAGACTTTTTGGGGTCTGTACTCCATAGTGTTATACTTATGGAGTGTTTTGGGGGGTATCTGGATCCCAACACATGAGGTCTCTGAACTCATGGACATCTATGTTCATGACATGAGCTCTCTGAATTGTTTTATGGCCTGTGCCCAAGGATGTGAGTTCTCTGAGCTGTTTTGGGGTGTGGGTCCCAGGATGTGAGCTGTCTGAGATTTGAGGATCTCTGTCCAGGGTGTGACTTCTCTGTGTTGTTTTTGATTTTATGTCACATGATGGAAATTCTGAGCCACTTGGGTTATGTTTCCAGGTGTGGTCTCTGCTCCTATTGACAGTCACTGTCAAGGGTGTGATGTCTCTGACCTCTGTTCTATTTCCAAGTGGGCCTCTGAACTATTTAGCCAGTTGTGTGAGATCACTGTCTGTTCACATTTGGGTTTTGTGTCCATAGTGCCATGTCCCATGAGCTGTTTTGGTTGGCTGAATCTCCACAGATGAGATCATAGAGGTATTTGTTGTCTGTGCCCCATGGTGAATTGTTTGAGCCACTTTGGGGTGTGGGTCCTGGGATGAGAGTTGTTGGAGCTGTCTGGGGCACACGTCCAGGTCTGAAGGTCTGTAAGGTATTAAGAGTCTGTGTGACAGGATGCGAGATCTCTGTGCTTTTGAGTTGCTCTGTCCTCACGAGGTCTGTGAGGCTGAGTGGGTGGAGGAGGTGGAAGCAGTGGTTCCTGTGCAAAGCTTAAGGCCTTTGAATTGTTTTGCACTGTGCCTAAAGTGTGAGATCACTGAGCTTTTTGGGACGATGTCTCAGGGTGTGAGGTCTCTGCAGCGTTTCTGGGTCATTGTCTGCATCCAGCATGCCAGGCCTTGGAATTATTTTATTGTCTGTGTCCAAGAGTGTTGAGGTCATCATGGTCTTGGTACAACACAGTGAGATTGCTGAGATGTTTGTACTTCTATTGGCCTCAGTGTTAAGTTTTCTGAGCTGTTGGGATGGCTTTTTCCTAGCATGTGAGTTTTGAGCTCTTTTGGGATGTGGGTGCCAGGTTTAAGGTTTATGAACTTTGTGAGAGTTGTCAAGGGTGTGAGACCTCATAGCTGTTGTGTTTCTAAAGCCTGTCACATGAGAGCATTATGCCATGTGGCAGATGTTTTCAAGTGTGAGGTCTCTGATATTTGGGTGGGTCTCAGTTATAAGAATGGAGTCTTTTACTTATTTCTGAGTGTATTTCCAGAATATGAGCTCTCTGAGGTATTTTTATGAGTGTGTATGCCATGGAGTGAAATCTTTAAGGTGTTTTGGGGTTGTGTCCTCACCTAATGAGGTCTCTGATCTGTTTAGGGTCTGTGTCATGGTGTGAGTCCCCAGGGTGTGTGGCATCTTAGCTCTTGGAATTCCAAGCTAAAAGAGGTGATATTTTTGAACCATTTGGATATAAAATCTCTTTTCCTTTCAGAAATATCAGTGCCAAGTTGTGATATTTTTGTCCTATTAGGGATTACTTTCTTGATTGGGATGTCCCTGCCTTATTTGGGATCAGTTTCTACAACTATTTATGGGGGTGTGTCATAAAATATGACATCTCTATTTTCATGGTGGGTCTGTATCCTAGAGTGTTTGAAATGTTTTAGAGATCTGTGTGTAGTGTGTAAAGCCTGTGAGGTGCTGGGTGTCTGTATTTGGAGATCTGTGAGTGGTTTGGGATAGTCAGTTTTGGTGTTCAAGTTGTCCAAGCTCATGTGGATCTTGAGTTCCACAGTGCAAGGTTTTTGAGTAATTTGATGTTTGTTTCCAGGCATGATTTTCTGATCTTTTTGGCAGTCTCAGGTCAAGAATAATGTGTCTGATGTATAAGGGTCATTTCCAGGCAGTGAGGTCACTGAGCTGTTTCAGTGTCTCTTTTCCAAGATGTGGGGTGTCTGTGTTTTTGAGTACAAAGTCTCATAGGCTATTTGGGGTTTGTTTAAAGGGTCTGAAATCTTTGATCTATTTATTTAATCCGTGTGCCAAGCTGTAAGATCTGTGAAATGTTTTCAGGTCTGTGAACACTGTGTCCCAGGTTTTGGGGTGTCTGACTCTGAACTGTTTTCAAAGCTCTCTGAGGGTTTCTGAGTGTTTGAATGTCTGTTCCTGAGTATAAAGTCTCAAGTTATTTAGAGCTGTTTCCAGAACCTGAGGTCACTGCACTAATTTTGTTTGTGTGTCTTGTCGCAGGGTGTGAGGTTCTTGAGTTGTTTGGGTACTTTTGTATAGGGTGTCACATTTCTAAGCTGTTTAGGGTCTCAAGGGAGTGGAGTCACCAAAGTTTGTGTCACAGCTCTCTGAGCTGTTTGAGTACGAAGTTGCAGGGCTAGTGCTCACCTTGTCTTTGAGCATTTCTCCCCACCCCTCCATTAAAAGCAAGTCTTTTATTATTTTTGAAGATTTTATTTATTTATTTTTAGAGAGAAGGGAAGGGAGAGTGTGTGAGAGAAACAGTGATGTGCCTCTCGCACGCCCCAAACCAGGAATCAACTGGGAATTGAACCAAAGACCTTTCAGTTCACAGGCCGGTGCTCAATCCACTGGGCCACACCAGCCAGGGTAGCCAGGGGATCAGCAAGTCTTTTAAACAGTCCCTCCAGTAGGTACATGTGTGTCATCTTCATTCTGTTTATGTTTAGGCCTCTGAATTGTTTTGTGCTTTATGTCAAAAGTGTGAGGTCTTTACCCAGAATTTTTAAAAGATTTTCTTTCTTTACTTTTAGAGGGAGGGGAGAAAGAGAGGGAAATGTGCAAGTGAAACATCAACTGGTTGCCCCTCACACGCCCCCAACCAGGGACCTGGCCTGCAACCCAGGTGTGTGCCCTAATCGGGAATCAAACCAGCAACCTCTCAGTTTGGAGGATGACACAAACTGAGCCACACCAGTCAGGGCTTTGCCCAGATTTTTAATGTATATCTCAGGTGGTGAGGTGTCTGGGCTGTTTTGGGGTCTGTGTTCATGGTATGACAGATGTGAGCTGTTTGAGGTTTGTGTCTTAGTGTGGAAGGTCCCTGAGGTGTTATGGTGTTCCAGGGTGTGAGGGCTCTGAGACATTTGTTGGAGGCCATGACCAGAGGATGAAATCTGCCAAATAACAGATTATCTATGTCTCACTCTGTGAGTTCTCTGAGCTTCTTGCCAGCCTTTGGACAGAGTGTGAGGTCTCCAAGCTCTTTTACTCTGTGTCCAATGATGTGACATCCCTGAGCCATCTGGAGGTATGTTTCCTGTGATGAGGTCTCATTCTGTTTTACTGTTGGCCAGTACTCCATGGTATACCATGAATCACCTTTTTTCATTTACACTTTTCCTCCCAGGTGTTTGCTCTTCCCATGCTTGTGCACAGAGACCTGTGCATGTGTATTTCCTTAGAACACACATTTAGAAGTGGAATTGCCAGGTCAAAGGAGTCATTTATTCAACAAACCCTCTTTGAGCACCTATTGTGTGAAGGGCAGCTTTAGGTGCTGTGGAAACACAGGGAAACTAGGAACCCACGTACACCCAGGTGGTACTGACATTCAAGTGGGGAGGGATGCGAACTTTTTTATTTTGACAGATGCTGCCACACCAATTCACATTTCCATCAGTGGCATTAGGGGAATGAATACCTGCTCATGGTCCAGGGCTCTGCAGCAAGAGGTTAGACACCTCCGCCTGGCCCTCAAGGATCATCAGGGTGTGGGGCTGGGATGGTCCACTGGGGATATGTGGAGGGGAGACGGGGATGAAACGTGGGTGGGGAAGGCATGAAAGAGTCTATTCATTTGCGTTGGGGTGAGCCAAACACTGAATGATTCCCGGGACATCGACATGAAACACCCCTTCCTAGGTCGCACACACATGGAGAGTGTGAGGGAAGGGAATGAAGAGTTAATGATGAGACAGTACAGCTTCAAGACACACCCCAGTGTGACTCGGAGATGGAACAGTCTGTTTTGGGAGGCACCACAGGGGTAGGGGTGTCGTGTATTTTGGAAGAAACCACTTTATGTGTGGGGACAGGTGCGTGGATCGGCCTCCACCCCAAAAGAAGAAAAGAATAGCACTGCCCTCACACACTCCACCCTTGCTCAAAAGCTTTCACCTATCTGGAAACCACCAACTCCATGCCTGGTTCCACCCAGTTGGCTCCACACGCACATTGGAATCAACAGCTGAGGTGGTGGTTGTCGGGTGTGAAAGGTCGCAAAGCGGTGATTGGCTCTGGGATTAGTAGGGCGGGATTAAATCCTTCTCAGATCTCTGGTTGGTCGATGTAATATTACCTACAGAAGCTCTTCCAGAGAAGCGAAGGTTTCCACATCACTTACCGCGGTGAGTCCGGTCCTTCGGCTATGTGTTGTCATTGGCTGCTGGCTCAGCGCAGGCGCTATGTTTCCTGGGCTGGTGTTCGGGCTTTAGCTACGGGAGGCAATAGGTTCGAATCCTATATAAGAACTTCAGTTGGGGCACCTGTAAAAGAAGTTGGCATTATTGGCTGGCACAGAATGTGGCTTTTCTATTCTCTTCTACCTGTTCCTCCTGTTTTTAAAGCAATGCTTATTGCATCCCATTATATTAATTTCTGGATCCTCTGACTGTTCACGAGAGCACTGTGAAAAATTCTTCTCCAGAGTTCGTGACAGCTGTATTTCAGGCAGCCTGTAGGTCTGAGTGCTGCAGAGAAGGTTCAAGATGATCTCTTGATCCTCCTCCAAGCCATACCCACCTTCCCCTAGAGAGGGTGACTTGGAGGCGTCCTGCCGCCTCTGGACCAGGCCTGAATAAGGGTGTGTGGAGGTGTGTGTGTGAAGGAGTAGGGTGAGGGGGTGGGCCATAATGACTAAAGAAAGACGCATGCTTTCAAGCTTTGGGATGGAAGGGTGGGTGACAATGAAAAGGAGAATTTTGCGGGGGCATGGTGGGGGGAAGACTACACTCAAAGTAGTAAGCTTTTTGATGATGGGATTTTAAACATCAGGCAGGGGAGGTGTTTGGTTAAGTGTAGGTTGGTGAGAGGAAAGTGGTTCTCAAGTCAGTCAACTCCCAAGGTAATTATTACGTGCTGGATGCAGTTTGGAGTAGCGTTCACGATGTGAAGTCTCAGGCTTGTTTAGGAATCTCAGTTCAGGGTGTGGCAGACTGCGAAGCCTCTCAGCTGCTTTGGGGGTCTGTGTCACAGAGGTTTAGGTCTTCCAGATGTTTGTGGTTCTCTGCCCCAGGAATGAAGTCTCTAAGCTATTTGGTAGTCCTCGTCCCTGGATGTAAAGGGGCTTTTTTTTTCTTCTTAAAGTTGAATTTCATTTTTGTTTTGTTAGCATTTCTCTGACTACTAAAGGGGCTTTACATTGTTTTCTGAACTTGTTGGCAAGATGTATAGGATGTATAAGTTTTGTAAATACCCATTTATGTCCTTTGATCTTTTTTTCCTTTTAAAAATATTTTAAAATCATTTTAGACTTAAGGAAAATTGGGAAAAAATGATACAGAGGGTTCTTGTATGTCCTTTGCCTCACTTCCCCTAAGGCAGGAGTGTCAAACTCTTTTTCACCAGGGGCCACATCAGCCTCGAGGTTGCCTTCAAAGGGCCAAATGTCGTTTTAGGACTGTATAAATGTAACTCCTTAACTAGGGGCGAGGAGCTTGGCGCTGCTGCCGTGTAGAAACATGGTGCCAGGCCGGATAAAACATGGTGGAGGGCCAGATTCAGCTCACGGGCCTTGTGTTTGCCTCCTGTGCCCTAAGGTAAAGAACTTACAATTCCCATAGTATAATTTTAAAACCAGGAAATGAATAATACTAGTGTCCTGAGCTGTTGTTCACCTGTTTGGTGTTTGTGTCCAAGGTGCAAACTGTCTGAGCTCTATGGACCCAGAGCTCCTGTTCTTTGTCCCATATCGCGATGTCTCTGAGCATTTGGTGAATGCTTCTGGATGCTCGGTCTTCCTTCTTGGTAGTCTCCATCCCGGAGAATGTCTTTGACCTATTAGAGTGTCTCTTTAGGGCATGTCTTCTCTGAGCTGTTTAGATTTCCTTGTTCAGAGTGTGAGGTCTCTGACCAGTTTGGCGGGGGTGTCTATGTCCACAGCTGTGCACACTCTCAGTTAGGTTTATTGGTCTCTGTCAAAGATACTCAGGTCAGTAAGTGGGTTCTGTGGCTAGGGCAGGGTTTCTCAGCCTTAGCACTACTGACATTTTGGATCACAAACTTCAAAGTTTTTTTGTTATGGAGAGCACTGTTGCTTGTTGTATTCGTTTGCTAGGGCTGCGTACCACAGGCTACGTAGCTCAAACAATAGAAATTTATTTTCTCACCATTCTGGAGCTAGAAGTCCAAGATCAAGGTGCCGGCAGGGTTGGTTCCTTCCGAGGGCTGAGAAGGAGAATCTGTTCCAGGCCTCTCTCCTACTTCTGCTGGTTTGCTGGCAGTCTGATGTTTCTTGGCTTCTGCTGTATCACCCCAATCTCTGCCCTTATCTTCACTTGGCATTCTCCGTGTGTGTGTGTGTGTGTGTGTGTGTGTGTGTGTGTGTCCAAATCCCCCCCTTTTAAAAATAAAGACACCGGTCATATTGGATTAGGCGGCCACCCTACTCCAGTATGACCTCATCTTGTATCTGCAATGACCCTATTTCCAAATAAGGTGACATTCTGAGGGGTTATGACTTCAGCATATGCATGTTGGGGGGCACAGTCTAACCTATAACATACTTAGAATGAGAAAGAAAGAAAAGGAGGGAAAGAGAAAGGGAGGAGGCATCCCCCAACATCCCCAAGCTGCCCTGGCACTCACAACTAGGCCATGTTATTCTCCTGTTAGACATAAACTGTCTCATAGAATACTAAACCCCAGACAAGGTTACTCGGAAACCATGATAAAATGAGACAGAGCAAAGCTACTTTATAATGTTGTCTAAGCACAGACAAAAACAAGGTCACGTGCCACCCACAGGACGGCAAAAATCCCCTTCTTTTGGTTAAAATGAGCGACAGCTGCTTCTTTACCAATCACAGCTTTATGCTTACTCTAGTCTGCCCTCTCTATAGATTTGATTGAGAAACCCCATCATAACATTGCCCACACTTTCTGACATCATCCAGTCTAGAGTGAGCCTCCCCACTTCCTTAGGTCTTCATCCAAACCACTCAGATAAAGCCCAGATCCTATAATTTCTTCTCTCAAACACCCTCTTACTAGGACATCCTATGGTTCCCCATGGTGTGTACTCTCCCTCACTGCAATGAGTAATAAACCCAGCTTGTTCAACTATAGGTATGTTCTTGGGAAGTCTTTGGCTAAAGGGCATTGACATGCAGCACCCCTGATCTCTACCCACTAGATGCCAGTAGTCCGTCTGCCTCCCAGCTGTGGCAACCAAAACTGTCCCTAGATACTGCCAGGTGTTCTCTAAGGTCTAGGGCATAAAGTGTTTGAGTAGTTTGGGAGTCTGTCTGAGGTTTGTGTTCTCTGAGAGTTGTTTGGGTCTGTGTCTCAGGATGTGAAGTCTTCGGTCTGTTTCAGGGTCTCTATCCCAATGTTTGAAAGCTCAGATCTTTGGGGTGCTATATCAGGAGAGAGTGACCTCATCATGTACCCAAATCTAGACCTGAGGTGTTTGAGGCACCCTGTCCCTGCCCTGGCCATATGCCAGTTCAGAAAGGTAATGAGAAGTGGGAATCATTAGATTCGTTATGAATTCTTCCACAGGGGTCACAGCAACCCTGGGTTTGTTGTATAGACCATGAAGTATAGGTAGCAACTTCCTTCAGAACTTCTGTCATGCCCTTTTTTCTGGAAGTCACAGTCTCCCCTGACACACTGTTCATGGAGATTGTGTTGTAGGGAGGCACTTGTGTTTCTGACACCAGCCCTGGAGTGGTTACCCTGTCTCTTGGGATGGACATTGCTTAGACGAACATTGGAAGGCCATCTCTCCTCAGACCTCATTCACACCCAGTACCACCAGTTCACACTTAGTGCACATGGATTTTGGAGCCTGGTAGACCCTATTTCAGAGCCTGGAACCCCCAGTAGGACAATGTACAACCCACACACATCTATGCCCCTAATTTTAGCCCTCTCCCCTAACCACACATTCCTTCTGAAAGCACAATTCAGGGTTGGGGGAGGGGACATGATCCAGGTAAATGCCATCTCTGGCCAGAGGCCAAATTTGGGTCTCACTTGGAACGCAGGAGTAATGTGGACATATCATTTACTATAAATGTATGTTGGGTTCAAGAAAGAGTAAACACTCCAGAATTGTGTTTCCATCTCTAGTAAACCCACAATTTTACTTCAGCTGTTCTCTCAAGAACATATATAACAAGCTGTTCATCATAAGGCAAGGATGCACAGTGAGAAAAAACATTGTTCCTCTTGTGAAAACTGTAAATCTGGTTATAAGAGAGTCAGATTTATACATTTATGCAAGAGGCAGAGTCTGAGCTCTAGAGAAAGGCTTTGGGGAAGGATTCAGGGCCTCAGTGGTTCAAAGAAGACTTAAGAGTAATTAAAAAATAATTTGAACTAAATGAATGCAAATAAATCTCGCCAAATTTGTGAGATACAGCAAAGTGGTGCTTACTTAGATGGAAATTTAAAAGGAATTTGGCTCCCACCTTGCTCTTTCTTGGATCATTCACTCTATTGGAAGCCAGCCACCATGTCATGAAGACATTCAATCAGCCCCGTGAAGAGATCCACGTACCATGGAACTGAGGCATCCCAGCCAAAAGCCAGCACTAACTTGCCAGCCATGTGAGTGATCCACCTTGAAAGCGGAGCTTTGAGCCCCAGTCAAGTCTTCAGATGACTGCAGCCTGAATGACGCAAAGCTAGAAACATGCAGCTAAGCTGCTCCTGAATTCCTTATTCCCCAAAAACTGTGAAATAATGAATGTTTACTGTTATTTTAAGCTGCTATGTTTTAGGGTAATTTGTGATGTTCCCAGGGTCCTTGAGAGCCTCTATCTAGGGTTTGAGATTTCCAAGTTTTTTTTGACTTGTTTCCACATTGGGTTATTTTGGGTACTCTGTGTTTCACATTTTTAGATCTCCAGGTTTTTAGACATTTGAACTGTTTGGGAGTCTATGTCCCAAAGTGTGAGGATTCTGGGCTGTTTTCTGTTCATGTCCAGAATGTGATGATAGCTGTTTGGGGTTCTTAATTCCAGGCTTTTTTAATTCTAAGAGACTTTGTCCTTGGGGCCAGGCTTGGAAGTCTCAGAGCTCTCTGGCAATCCATGTTCTGGGAGTGAGGGCATTGAGGTGTTTGGCAGTCTGTCTCAGGTTTCATAGCCATGAATTCTTTGGAGGGCACTGTACAAGTTTTGTTTGTTCTTTGAGGTGTATGGATGTTTAAGTTCCAGGAAGAGACATCACAGAGGTGACTACAATCTGCATCCAGGGTGTCAGGTGTCAGCAGTTTGGACCACTGAGTCCCTGGATGTGAAGTCTCTGTAGTGTTTGAGAGTCTATGTGCAGATATTGCTGTAATGATTTTGAGGATAGGAGAATCTGTGTCCTAGGGTATCAGCTATCTGAACTGTTTATAAGTATATATTCCAGGATGTAAATTTCCTGAGCTTTTTGTGGTTATATGTCCCAAATGTGTGAGGTCCTTGATGTGCTTGTGGCTGTATGTTGTAGTATATGAGGTCTTTGTTCATGGGTGTATGTGCCAGTTGTGAGGAATCTAAGCTCTTTGTGTGTCAAAGATTATGAGGTCTCTGATCCGTTTGAGTGTTTGTTTCCCAGGATGAGGCATTTCTGATTTGATTGTGAGAATGTATTTAACAGGGCGCAAATTCTCTGACCTATTTGAGTATGTGTGTCCAGGGTGTGAGGTTTCTGCTCTGTTTGTGGGTATATGTTCCAGGGTGTGAGGGCTCTGATCTATTTTTGGTTTTATGTCCATGGATGTTAGATCTCTGATCTCTTTGTGGGTGTAAGTGCCAATGTGTGATTTCTCTGACTTGCTTGTGGGTATATATCCAAGATATGAAGTCTCCGAGTTCTTTGTGGATATATTTCCATGGTTGTTATGCTGCTGAGGTTTTTTGGGTTGTGTTCCTGGGGGTGTCAGTACTCTGATCTGTTTCTCGGTTGTGTATTACAGGATATGAGGACCACTCTGTCTGAGGGTATAGGTCCCAGAGTATGAGATCTCTGTTGTGTTTGTGAATGTGTGTCTCTGGGTATGAGGTCTTGAAAATGCAGTTCCCAGGATTTAAGTTCCCTGAACTCTTTGTAGGTTTATGTCCCAGGATGTGAAGTTTCTCTTCATGGGTGTATATATCAAGGGTATGCGCTCTCTAACACTTTTGTGTTGGTATGTCTCAGGCAATGAGGTCTCTGATCTGTTTTTTTGGGGGAAGAGGGGTTTGCATAACATGAGTTTTCAGGTTTGTTTGTGGCGATATGACCTAGAATGTAGGTCTCTGGTCTGTTGGGTGGTATATTTCCCAGGATGTGGGGTCTCTGATCCATTTGTTGCTGTGTACTAGTATGTGAGTCTGTCTGTCTTCATTGCTGTATTTCAAGGTCTGTTTGTGGGTATATCTCCCAGAGTATGAGGTCTCTGGTGTGTTTCTAGGTGTCCTTCCTAGAGTAAGAGGTCTCTGTATGTAAGGTGTCTAATATTTTCATAGCTGTAGCAAAAGTTTGAAGTCTTTCATCTCTTTGTGGTTATAATTCCCAGGTGTGATGTCTGCATTGTGTTTGTGGCTGTATGTCCTAGAATTTTAGGGTTGTTTCTGCAAGTGTGTCCCAGGATGTGAGGTCCCTGATATCTTTGTGTGTGTATGTCCCACTTGAGAGGCCTCTGATCCGTTTGTGAGTATATTCATCAGAATGGGAGTTCTGTGATAGGTTTATGGACATATGTCCCAGAGTGTGAGGTCACTGATCTGTTTGTGCAGATAGGCCCAGGATTTGACATCTGTGATCTGGTTGTCACTATAATCATCAGTGTGTGAGGTGGCTTTCATGGGTGTATGCCAAGAAAGTAAGTTCTCTGATGTGTTTGTAGTTGTATGAACCTGGGTCGTGAGGTCTCTTGTTTGTGGGTATATATCTCAGTCTGTGAGGTCCACCAGTCTTTTTGGGTTTGTGTCCCATGGTGTAAGGTCTCTGATCTATTTGGGGGTTTATTTACCAGGATATGAGGTTCATGACCTTTTGTCGTTGTATGTCCCAAAATGTGAGGTCTCTGACATGGGTGTACTTAAAAAATCTGGGTGTGAAAAGTTTATAGATTTAATTCCTGGAGTTTGACATTGCTGATCCATTACAAGTGCTTATGTCCTATGATGTGGTGTTTCTGATCTTTTCAAGGGCATATGTTCCACAATGTGAGTTTCCAAACATGCGAGGTCTCTCACCTGTGGGAGGGTGTACATCTTATGGTACAAGGCCTCTTGTTTATTTGCAGGTATATTGCTAGAATATGATATCTCTTCTCTCATTTGAGCAGTATGTCCCAATTTGAGAGGACCCTGCTTCATTTGAGTGTGTTCCCTGGTAGGTGAGGTCTCTCAGTTGTTGGTGGTGTGTATTGCAGGATTTGAGTGCTCTGGTCTGTTCTGTGTGTATATCTCAGGCTGTGAGGTTGTATATCACAGAATAGGAGTCTCTGATCTGTTTGTATGTACTTGTCAAGGTCGTGTGCTCTCATCTGGTTGTGCATATATGTCCTAGGGTATAAGGGACCCTATCTGTTTGCCAGTATTTGTCCCAGGTTGTATGAGCTGTTTTGTGGTTGTATGTCCCAGGATGTGAGGTCTCTGATCCTTTTGGGTGTTTGTCCAGAAGATGACATTTCTAGTCTGTTTTGGGTACATGTACCAGTATGTAAGGTCTCTGATCTCATTGTGTGTTTAATTCCCATGATTTAAGATCTCTGATCATTTGTGTGTTTATGTCCCAGAATGTTGTTTCTCTACTTTTTATGGTTGTACATCCCAGGTTGTGAGTTCTCTCATCTGCCAGGAGAGTTATTTTCCAAGATTTGAGGTTTCTGATCTGTTTGTGGATACATGGTGCAGGTCTTTTGTGAGTTGTGTGGTCTTTAATCTGTTTGTGCGTGCATACCCCAGGATTTCAGCTCCCGGATCTGTTTGATGCTGTATGTCACATGGTGTGAAGGCTCTGAATGATCTGTAGTGTTTGAAGTCTCTGAACTGTTGGTGGCTACATGTCTAGTCGTAAAATCTGTAATCTCTTTGTTGGTATATATCTCAGGATGTGACTCCCTGATCTGTTTGTAGGTAGTGTCTGGTGCTGTGAAATGTCTGCGTGTTCACTGCTCAGTGAACCAGAGTGTGAAGTCTCTGACCTGTGTGAGGGTGTTCTCCCAGGATCTGACTTCTCTCATCTGTTTGCTTTCAGCATGCCCCAGGAAATGCTTGGCCTCTGACTCTTGGTGGATGTGCATCCCAGAATGTGAGCTCTGTGACCTGTTGGGGTGTGCATGTTCCAGGTTGTCAGGTCTCTCAGGTTTGGGGGTAATATTTCCAAGCATATGAGATTTCTGATTTGTTTGCCGATATATATGTGTCTATGCCTATATATTTATACCTACATCTAAATCTGTATCTGCATCTATGTTTATATATACTTATCTGATCTGAAGGTGTGTATGCCCAAGCTGTACAGTAATTGAGCTGTTAGTGGGTCATTTCCCTTGGTTTGAAACCTCTGACCTGCTTGGGAGTATATTCCAGAATAGAAGCCCTCTGATCTTTTAATGAGGATCTGTTGCAAGATCTCAGGCCTCTGATAAATTTCTGGCTCTTTTTCCTAGCATATGAGGTCTCTGACTTGATTGTGGATGCATAGTGCTGGATTTGAGGTCTCTGATTTGTTTGTAGGTATCTCTCTATCTTAGGTTGTGAGGTCTCTGATCTGTTTGTGGATGTGTTTTAAGATGTCAGGTCTCTGTACTTACTCTGGGTGTATTTTCTACATGTAAAGTCTCTAACCTATTTGTAGTCTCATGTTGCAAGATTTGAGAGCTGTGATCTCTTTTGGGTTGTATTTCTCAGGTGAGGTCTCTGATCTGTATGTGAGTGTCTGATCTCTTTGTGTGGGTTTATCAAGGGTGTAGGGTCTATTCAGGTTGCTGTTACATGTCCAAGTTTGTGAGGTATGATGTTTGTGGGTTTATGTCTAAGAATGTGTTTCGCTCTGCAATTTGTGTGTGTATTTTGCAGATAGTGTGTTCTCTTATGTGTTTGTGAGTTTAATTCCAAGTGATTAAGGACTCTGAGCTTGTGGAAAGTGTTCATCTTTTTGAAAGTATGTGATTCAGAATATGAAGTCTGGGAGCTATTCGTCCATGTATGTCTCTGGTGGCTGAATAATAGCACCCCAAAGATGTTTACTTCCTAATCCCTGGAACCTATGACTATATTAATTAACATGGAAAAAGAGACTTTGCATATGTGATTAAGTAAAGCAACCTGGGATGAGGAAATTGTCCTAGATTATCTAGGTAGGTCCACTGTCATCACAAGTGTCCTTATATGAGGGAGGCATGAAGGTAACAGTCAGAGAACATGACATAGTGACAGAAGCAAAGTCAGAAAAGGTGATGTGATGACATAAGCAGATGTTGAAGAGACAGATGGGTGGAGAAAGAAAGATTTGAAGGTGAAACACTGCTAACTTTGAAGATGGAGGAAGGGGCCATGAGCTCAGGAGTGCAGGTGTCCTATGGGAACTGGATTCTCCCCTAGGAACTCCGGAAGGGAGTGGGGAGTGGGAGGGGAAGGGAGGGGATGGGGAGGGGAGGAGAAGGGAAGGGAAGGAAGGAGAGATGGCCCTGGCTGGTGTGGGTCAATGGATTGAGCGCAGACCTGTGAACCAAAGTGTTGGCAGTTCGATTCCCAGTCAGGGCACATGCCTGGGTTGCAGGCCAGGTCCTCAGTTGGGGGCATGTGAGAGGTAGCCACACATTGATGTTTCTCTCCCTCTCTTTCTCCCTCCGTTCTCCTCTGTCTAAAAATAAATAAATGAAGTCTTTTTTTTTTTAAAGAAAATACTATAATGTCTCAGGTTGCAATGTCTCTATATGGCTGTTGGTGCACATCCCAGGATGTGAACTCCACATTTGTTCGTGAGTCTGTGTCTGGTGGGGGCCTAGATCTGTGTGCAGGTGTATGAATCAGGGTGTGAGGTCTCTGATCTCTTTGACTGTGTGCATCCCAGAACTTGTGGGCCCAGCTATTTGAAAGTGCAAGTGCCAGGAGAGGAAGTTTCTGTATGATTTTTGTGTTCACATCCCAAGATGTGAGTTCTCTGAACTGCTGAGGTGTATATGTTCACGGTGTAAGGATTCAGAGCTCTTTGTGGGTATATTTCCCTTCGCTTGGAACCTCTGATCCATTTCTGGATTTATATCCCAGGATGTAAGATTTCCTGTCCTGTTTGTTTGTGTCTGTCTCGTGGTGTTCATGAGACATGTTTGCTGATATGTTTCCCTCTGCTGTGTTTGCTGGTGAAGGAAGCAGGATGTGAAGCAGGGTGTATGTCCCATGTAGGAATTTCCTCATCAGCTTGTGGGTACTTGTCTGATAGTGTGATTTTTTCACTGGTGAATGAACAAGAGCGTGAGGTCTCTGAGTTGTTGGAAGGTATTCTTCCAGGAGGTGAGTGTTCTGATCTGTTTCTTGGTGCATGTCCTAGGGTGTGAGGCCTCTGACGTTTTGTGACTATATAGCTCAGAGTGTGAAGTCTGAGCTCTTCGTGGGAGTATGTTCCAGGTTGTCAGATGTCTGATTCTTACATGAATATTTGCAAGCATCTTTATTTGTTTGCTGGGATGTATGCCATGAAGTGAAATTCTTACCTGATTTGAGATTTCTGAGCTTGTTCTGGGTGTACATTTCAGGATATGAAGCCTCTGATCTGTTTGTGGGTGTGTGTCCTACACTGACAGCTCTCTGATATGATTCTGTGCATGTTGTTTCTAGGAGGATCTCTGTCCGTGGGTGTGTATCCCAGGATCTGAGCTGTCTGATCTCCTTGAGTCTGTACACTCCCAAGATTTCAGGTGTCTGTATTTATCAGCTGCATTTACAGCATGTGAAGGATGTAACCCCTTTGTTGGTTTGTGATGCAGGATTGGAGGTATCTGGTGTGGTTTGGGTTGTATTTCTCAGATCAGGTATTTGATCTGTCTATGTGTATTTCACAGATATGAGTGTCATCTCCTTGTATATGGTTGTAAAGGACATGAGGTCTGTTCTCTAGGTGGTTATATGTCCCCGTTTGTGAGATCCCTGATCTGTTTGTGTATGTATGTCAGAGAATGAGGGCTTTTTCCTGTTCTTTGTATGAGTATGTCCCAGAGTCAGAGGTCTAACCTGTTTGGAGGTCCTAGACTGTGGGTCCCTGGTCTCTTAGTGGGTGTATGTCCCAGAGAGTAAGTTCTCTTATGTCTTTGTGGGTTTAATTCCCAGAGTGTGAAGACTCTAAGCATCCTTTGGTGAATGTCCCAGAATGTGTGGCTCCCTCATCTTTTATAACATATGTCCCAGGGTGGAAGGTCTCTGGTCTTTTTGGAAGTGTATGACTTCAGATGTGAAGTCTTTGAGCCCTTCATGGTTGTATATCCCAGGATGGGATGTTTTGTTTTGTTTTTTTTAGTGCATGTACTTCTGTTTGCACATAATGGATCACCAAATATGTCCTCACCCCATTCTTGGAACTTGTTAATATGTTGTCTTACCTGGAAAAGGGGACTTTGCAGATATGTAGTAGGTCAGCATCCTGAGATTGGCAGTTATTCTGGATTATCTAGGAGAGTCCACTCTAATCACAAGGGTCATTATAGGAGAAAGGCAGAAACTTCAAGATTGGAAAAGACTAAGTGACTCTATATGTTGAGACAGGGAGGGACATGCATCGATGGAAGTAGAGTCACAAAAAGTGATGTGATGGCAGAAGCAGAGATCAGAGAGAGAAAGAGAGAGATTTGAAGCTAAAATGCTGAATCCTCTGATCTCTTTATGGGCTATGCCATAAGATGTCATGCCTGCCATCTTGTGTGTTTTCTGGGTGTAACTTTGAGCACATAGAGTATCTCACTTGATTGTGGATGTTTGGTGCGGGATTTGAAGTCTCTGATCTGTTTGTTTTGTATGATCCAGTATGTGAGGTCTCTGACCTGTGTGTGGGTGTATATCCAGGCTGCAAGGTCACTAATCTTTTTGTCAGTGTACATCTTAGGATGTGAGCCCTCTGATCCGTTTATGGGTGTATTCCCATATGTGTGAGGGCCAATATGTTTCCATGTGTGATTTGTAGGTTTTTGAGGTGTCAGATCACTTGGTGTATGTCCAAGGATGTGAAGTCTCTGAGGGGTTTGTGGGTGTATTTTCCAACATGTGTGATTTTTCTGAGCTGTTTGTGGATGTGTGTTCCAGTATGTGTCTCTCTCTACTCTGTGTGTATTTTGTCAGTGAGTGTCTGATCTGTTTATGGCCATCTTCCCAGGATTTTATCTAACATGTTTCTGGGTGTGTATCTCAGGATCTGTTATCTTTACTCTTTTTGTGGGCAAGCAGTCTCCAGATAAGAAGTCTCTGATTTATTTGTCATTGTATGTTCCAGGATGCAATGTTTGTGAATGGCTTGTGGGTATGTTTTGCAGGATTTTATATCTGTGATCTGTTTGAGGGTATGTGTCCAAGGATGTGAGTTTTCTGAACTGTTTCTGTGCATATTTCCCAGCATGTGAGGTCTATAAACATTTTGTCACTATATGTCCCAGGATTGATATCTCTGATCTCTTCATGTGTATTGTCAAGCTTGTGAGGTCTCTGATTTGTTTCTTGCTGTTTGTTCCTGGATGGGAAATCCCCAACTGTTTGTGGGTATATGTCCCAGGGTATGTGGTTTCTGATCTGCTTGTGGGTGTATATCCCAGGGTTTGAGGTCTCTAATCCCTTTTTTTAACTTTTATTTTATTTCTTTTCAAAGAGATGGGAAGGGAGGGAAGAGAAACATCGATGTGTGAGAGAAACATGGACTGGTTGCCTCTCACATGCCCCCAGCCGGGGACCCGGCCCACAACCCAGGCATGTGCCCTGACAGAATCAAACAGGAGACCTTTTGGTTCACAGGCTGGCGCTCAATCCACTGAGCCACACCAGCCAGAGCTCTAATCTCTTTGTGGATGTATTTCCCAGGATTTTGAAGTGTATTTCCTACAGTGTGCATCTTTCTGGTCTATTTTGGTGTATGTTGAAGGGTGGGCAGTATCTGATCCCTTTGCAGGTATGGGTCCCATGGTGTGTGCTCCGAGGTTTTTTTGCAGGTGGTCTCTGTTGTGATCGTGGGTGTATGTACTAAGACCTGAGTTCTCTGATTTCTTTTTAGGTTAATGTCCCAGGATGAGAGAGAACTTTCATCTAGTTCTATGTGTATTTCCAACTTGCAAGCTCTACTGTCTGTGGGTGTACATCCAAGGGTGTGAAGTCTTTGATCAATTTGAGCATCAGTGTCCCAAGGTATCAGATTTGTTTGTGGGTGTACATCAGGATGTGAGATGTCTGATCCCTTGTGGTTGTATGTCTCAGGTTGTGAAGGTCTGTTCTTGTATGTTTGTCAACAGTGTGTGGTCTCTGGTGTGTCTGTGGCTGTGTGTCCCAGGTTGCTAGGTTTTGACCTTTCTTTGTCCTAGCATGTGAGATCTCTGAGGTGTTTTGGGTTTATGTCTCATGAGTTGAGTCTCTGGTCTCTTTGTGGGTACAGGTCTCAATGTGTGAGGTCCCTAATCCATTTAGTTTATTTCCCAGGGTATGAGTGCTCTGATGTGTTTGTGGGTGTATGTCCCGGCATGTGAGGGGTCTAATTTTTTTATGTGTATTTGTCACAGAGATTGAGGTCTATGATCTGTTTGTGGGTATATGTTTCTGGATGCTATTTCTCTGAAATATTTGTGGGGGTATATCTTAGTATGTGTGGTTGATATTTTCGTGCATATGTTACAGGATGTGAGGTCTGTTCTTTTGGGGCGTGTATTTCCTAGAATTTGAATTCTCTGAGCTGTTTGTGTGTGTGTGTGTGTCTCAGGGTGTGAGATCCCTGCTGTTTGTCGGTTTATGTCCAGGATGTGAGGTCCCTGATCCGTTTGGGTGTGTATGTCCCACAATTTGAGGTCTCTGAATTATTTGATGTTCTGTATCCAGCAATTAATTCTCTGAATTATATTTCGGGATCTATACTGTAAGTCTCAGAAGAATTTCTGAATCCTGGATTCGAAGGTTCTGAGCTTTTTCTGGTCTGCATTCCAAGGGTGAGTTCACTAAGCTGTTTGGGTGATTGTCCTAGAATACGTGGTCCCTGAGCTCTTTTGGTTTAAGAGTTCCTTGACCTTTTAGGGGTATATTTTCAGGTATGGAAGTCTGTTCCTCTTGGGAGGTCTCAGTCCCAGGGTATGATATATCTGACGCCTTAGGCGTTTGTTCCAGGCTTCCAAAAGGTGTGTGTGTGTACGTGCACATATGCCCCAGTTAGTTTTTCTGAGCTGTTTGAGGGTCTTTGTTTGGTGTGTAAAATCTCTCAATGCTATGGTGGTCTCTATGCAGAATATGATGTCTCTGAACTACTTAGAAGTCTCTCCTTTCAGGTGTGAGGGCCCACAGCCCTCAGATGAGGACTCTGATGTGTTTGAGTGTGCTCAGGGTGTCACCCCTGTGAATGGTTTTGAACCCGTGTCCTAGGGAATGAGTTCTCTAAAATGTCCTGGCTTTTGTCCTTGGGTATGATTTTTCAGAGCAGTTTCAGAATCTGTTTCCCGAGTTTGATGTCATTCTATTGTTTCAGGCCTCTGAGGTGTGTATCCCAGAACATGAGATCTCTGATCTACATATCCCTTGGTGGTGAGGTTCCTAATTGTTGGTGTGTGTTTCCAAGGGCACGGCAGTTCTATTGAGGGAGTCTGTGTTCCAGGGTATGAGGTCCCTGATTTACTGAGGAGTCTGTTTCCAGCATTTGAGGTCTCTGCGTAGTTTGGAGTTACCAGTTTATGATGTTTCTCAGGTGTTTGGGGGTGAGTATGACTCTGAGCCATATCCTAGGGTGTAAGTTTTGTTAACTCAGATCTTTTTAGCATTGTATGTCTAATGTGTGGGGTCTCTGGAAAACCTATGGGTCTACTTTCCAGATTGTGAGGTTAATGAACTTTCTGAGGGTTTCTGTCCCATAATGTGAAGTACTTGAGCCAAGTGCACATATGTACCTAGATGTGCTGTCTCTGAGCTGTTTTTGTATCTGTCCCCCAGGTTAGAAGTTCTCTGAATTGTCTGAGAGCCTGTGTCCACAATGACCTGAGGTCCCTAAGCTGTTGTGGTCTTTGTCCCAGTTGTGAGGTCTCTCTGCTGTTAGTGGCAGACTTTGCACAGAAAGAGAAGTTTCTAGGCTGTTTGGTGATCTGTGTCCACGACTGTCATGTGTCTGAAATCTTTCTGAATATGAGCACAAAGGGTGAGTTCCATGAATGGTTCTGAGGTCTGAGTCCAGGGTATGATATTTCTTAATCATTTGGAGGTCTGTGCTTAGAGTGTGAAGATTCTGAGCTATTCGGGGACTTGAGCTCAGGATGTGAG
This sequence comes from Trachops cirrhosus, assembly GCA_028533065.1. Taxonomy (NCBI): domain Eukaryota; kingdom Metazoa; phylum Chordata; class Mammalia; order Chiroptera; family Phyllostomidae; genus Trachops; species Trachops cirrhosus. The sequence goes on from CM052552.1 coordinate 43,866,000, forward strand.
GTTTATAAGCTGTTTGGGGTCTGTGTCCAGTTTATGTGATCTCAGAAATATTTGGGATCTGTAAATTGGGTATAGTCTCTAAACTACACAGACTATGTTGAGGATTCGTGTCCAGATTTTCAGATCTTTGAGCTCTTTCATGAACTAAGGCCTGAGCTGTTCGTGGGTCTGTCTCAGTAAATGGAGGCTCTGAGTTGCTTTTAGGAAGCCTGTGTCCAGTACATGACATCTCCAAACAGGAATCTGTGTCGAGAACATGAGGTCTTTGAGCTAGTTTAGGGCCTGTGTTCCCGAGTATAGGATTTGGGAGCTCTTGGGTACAGTATGAGCTCAGAGTGAAGGGGTCTCTGAACTGTCTGACCAGCTTTCTCCCAGTTTTGTTAAGTTTTCTGAGGAACTGGTGTGTCTGTAGCCTTGGTTCTCAAGTCTCTGAGCATTGTGGGGGTCTGTAGTCAGAAGATGTGAAGTCTCTGAGCTGTTGCACATAGATGTTCCCCAGGGTCGGAACGCTCTGAACAGGGTGTTTCTGGGCCATGAAATCTCTAAGCTCTTTTGGGGTCTGTGTCTAAGACTTGAGTTTCTGAGTTGTTTGTGGCACCACATTCTCGGGGGTGAGGTCTCTGGGATGTTTAGTGTTCTATTTTTCAGGATGTCTCTGAGTGATCTGGGGGCCAAGGTGTGAGGTGTCCAAGGTGTAAGGTTTTGGAATCATTTAGGGATCTATGTTCTGGGTGTGACATCTCAGTTGTTTGGGGATCTGTTCCAGGACGCGAGGGCTCCAGTCTGGGAATTGATGATCAGGGCGTGAAGACTGAATAACTTAGGTAGCAGTACCCCAGGTTGTGAGGTCTTTGAGATGTTTGTTCATTTCTATCCCAGAAAGTTCCATGATGTGTTTGGAGTCCAGATCCCAGTGTAGGAGACAGCATTTAGACTTTGGACTTCTTTGCATTTCAGTGCAGCCTGTGAGTTAGTCGGGGCCACTTATCCCAACCTTTGTCCAGGTACAAGATCTGAAAGCTGTATAGAGATGTATATCCCAATTGTGAGGTCTCTGAGGTTTAGGGTCAATACCCAGGATATACAGTCTATGAGCTACTTGGAGGCCTGTGTCCTAGGTGCTGTGTGGGGAAATCTCTGAACTGTTTAGGATTCTGTTAGCTGTGTGTCACATCTTTGAGATCTTTGGGAATCTGTGTTACAGTACGAGGTCTCGAGCAAAAACAAAAGGCACAGGCTCAGATTTAGGTTGAGGGATGATGAAAACTTATATTTGAAATATTATCTCCTTGTTCTCCACTTCATACCCTGGTCCATATTAGGTGCTCAGTATTTACAGGAAATGTAAATACAATAAAAGCACAGACTTTGAGTGGAGTAGGCAGGCTCTGGGTTGAAAGCATCTAAGAGATGGGAGGGTCCAGCTAGAATTGTATCATATTTTTGTATTTCTACTATATTTATTTCTTGAGTAATTTTTGTTTGTGGCAAGTGATAATGATTTGCCCATTTAGACATCAATGGATTTAGTTTGCTTTTTCAGTGCATTTTAAAATTTAAGTATAAAGCAGGCTTACTTTTAGGTCAAGATATTAGGCAGATAGTCCAAGTGGATGGTGCTGTGGGGGGTATGCTAGTCAAATGGCTGAGGTTTAAGGAACATGTCCCTGGGTACCCCAGCTGGCAGCCTCTCATACCCCCAATCCCCACCTACATGAGGTCTTCAATCCCACAACTTGGTTTGTTCAGTCAACAACTCACTTTATTGATGCCCACCCCAGGCTGGGTGGGGCCAAGGAATATACAACAGAAAAAGCAGATTCAGTCCATGCCTGAAAGTCAGTCTAGGGTCAGGGAGCACGGACACACAGACAGCCACACAGATCTGGTGGCAGGGCACAGTCTCACAGAGGGGCACTCTGGACACAGGTAGTCAGGGAAGGCTTCCTGGAGAAGACCTCACAGGGGAAGCAAGGGGTGAGGCAGCCATCAGAGCCTTCGTCTTCTGTACATCTGTGGGCAGGTAACTTTTGAGACTGTACTTGGCCTCCTGCCATATGGGCCCTTTCCTAAGATCCACCTCCACAGTTTTCAAGGCTTCCCTGAGACAATCTATGTGGACCAGGTGCTTGGCTCAGTGCCTGGCACCTCATCACCACCCCATCAATGCACATTTTTTGTCCTAAGTGCTATCTACAGCCTACCTAGGTCTTGGTTCCAACTCTTGAGTAGTCCCAGCAGTCATCATACGCCAACAGGGTTCCCAGGCACCTTCTGTGCACCTCATGGGCAGAGCTCAATCCCAGCCCACCTTAAGGGTTTGGGGAGTCAGGACTGCCTTGCTCTTATTGGCCAGTGGGCCAAGGGCATCCACTCTCCTTCCAGGGGCATGTAGGCATCTACTTCTTGCATACACAGCCTACATGTGAGCACAAGCAGAATCCAGTCCCTAGCCCTGCAAACCCCTTTTTTCACCAAGTGGGCTGGGAAGTCTGAGCTCTTATGTCAGCCTGCCCTGGGGCGGCTTCCACATTCTTGGAGCAGTAAGGAGAGGGCCTGCAACAGACCCCTCGAGCTCCAGGCAGAAGCAGGTGCATAAACTCCTTTTTATTCTGCAGCTGGGGCTTACCCCTTGGACCTCCTTGACAGGCCATGAATCCTGACTTCAGAAACTCCTGATTACTTCTCAAGGTGGGCAAGGGGTTGTAAGTGCAACCCATGGATGGAACAGGGACTGCGAGAGGGGATTTCTGGCAGTCAGTCCTCACCGCAACCCCGAGCACAGGGCAGGTGGGGGCGGGTAGAGGCAGACAGGAGGAGGCCCTGGCAGTCATTCCTCAACTGGAGGGCAAGTGAGTAGCGGGTGGATGGGATGAGTGGCTTTAGGCCCCACAGTCAGTCTGGTCTCAGACTGTGAAGGGCTAGAAGAGGTATTTGCGGCAGGATTCAGTCCCACACTTGCATTCAATACGGACCCGCTTCTTGGGGGAGCCAGGGAGCACGGCCAGGCCAAAGTTGGAGTCCATGCGGGTGCTCTCCATGTCCACGGGGTCCACTGTGAAGTCACACAGCCAGGGAGGGTGGGGGGGGAGGGGACTTGTTAGAAGGCCTAGGTGAAGTGTCCCATTGCCCCTTTACCGTGAGACCCAGGGATCTTGGGGGATGGGAGCAGGTCTGGGATGTGGGTCAGGAGGGGGTCATGGAATTGGTAGTTTGGGACTAGGGCAAGGGCTTAGCACTGGAGGGTGCTGAAGTGTTAGGAAGATGGCCAGGGATTGAGGGTTGTGGGAAGCAGGGGGCTGTCTGTGAGAACCAGGAGGGTTACGTTAGGCAGAGGAATGGGAATGAAGGCTCACCTAGGCATCAGAGGGGTATCTGAACTCTCCTGCCAAAGAAACCCTCTTGAGTGTCTCAGAGGTGGCTAGATTGTCAAGTAGGGGGACTGGTTGGAGGCCATAGGGCAGGGGTGTCAAACTCATTTTCACCAGGGGCTACATCAACCTTGAGGTTGCCTTCAAAGGACCGAATGTAATTTCAGGCTGTATAAATGTAGCTACTCCTTAACTAGGGGCAAGGAGCTCGGCGCTGTCGCCAGGTAGAAACAAGGTGCCAGGCTGGATAAAACAAGGTGGAGGGCTGGAATCGGCCCATGGGCCTTGTGTTTGCCACCTATGCCATAGGGTATCCAGTGGCTTGGAAAGAGGAAAGCTAAAAAGGGTTAGGAGTAAGGAGGGTTGGGGGACTACAGATATTTCAGACAAGATTGGAGTCAGGAGTATAGTTATAACTCTTGAGCCAAACGTCCTCCTTCCCCAGGAGTACTGGGAGAAGTTGGTCCAAGGGTTGGGAATGAGGGGAACCCCAAAAGGTAGGCAGGGGTCCCTAAGTCCAGATGGAAGACTGGGAGTCAGAAAGAGCATCTTAAAGCTCCTTGAGGCCCTAGCTGGTGTGGCTCAGTGGATTGAGTGCCAGCCTGTGAATCAAAGGGTCGCTGATTCGATTCCCAGTCAGGGCACACAGCTGGGTTGCAGGCCAGGTCCCCGGTAGGGGACGCGTGAGATGCAACCACACAATGATGTTTCTCTCCCTCTCTTTCTCCCTCCCTTCCCCTCTCTAAAATAATTTTTTAAAAAATCTTTAAAAAAATAAAAAATAAAATAAAAAAACCTCCTTGGGGAGAGGTCCTTGTGTCCCATGTCACTGTGTGCCCCTGCCCCCAGTCCCTTGACACCCCCACCTTGCATGTTGTAATCAAAAGTGAGCTCCTCGCCTGCCCAGATGGTTCTTGTGGCAAAGAAAGCAATGCGGGGTAGCCGCTCATCAAGGTTGTCTATGAAGACGTTGTACACCTGGAGGTTGGGATCGCACTGGGAGAAAAAGAATAGCAGGAGGGTAAGGAGGGGCCCAGCCTGCTCCTCCCGACCCCCACCCGCCTGCAGGATACCCACACTGTGGTTGACAAAGTGGGAGATGTTGCCATAATAGGCGGCATCCACGGTGTACACATCCTCCACGTAGTCCAGGTCGAAGAGGTATGTGGCACCCTGGCGGTCGTAAATCTGGCCCCGCCGCTCCGCCTCCTCTGAGGTAATGATCTGGGGAGAGGGTCATGGGGGAGGGGGAATTGGCCAAGAAGGCTCAAGAAAGCAAGCACAGTGCCTGGCCCCCCAGGAGAAGAACAAGTGAATAGGAAGGTACCCCCACCCATGTGGCTGGCAGGCATGGACACACAGGAGGCAGTGAGGCACAGGGTCTGTCAGCCCTTCTCAGGGGGCTGGGTCTCAGCTGCCCACCACCCATCCCTCCTCAGGCCTCTGGATGGTCTAGGAAGTTTCTCAATGGTGGGCAGAGGCTGGCCACAAGGTCCAGTAATGAGACAGTAGTCAGACAGACAGATAGACAGAAAGACACAGATATACCTCCATGATGAGAGAGCATAGTGAGACATAGATCCAAATCAAGGGGAAGGAAGAAAAAGACCCAGGGCTCAATAGAGAGGGGACAGTAGAGCAGGGGAGACCAAGAGAGGCTGACTGATCCAGGGCAAGAGGGCCTGAGACATTGCAGGACCTAGCACAAGAGAACCAGTGCAGAACCATGTACACAGTAATGAAAAGGACACAGAGACTGAGGAGAAGAGCCCTGGGCTGGTGAGGAAAGGGAGACTGAATAGGAGACTCAGGAGAGCTAGAGGCAGAGAATGAGAAACACTGACAGAAGCTAATTATGAAAGACCCAGGTCAAGAAATAAGACCCAGATCCCTGAGATTCTCAGATGCAAACAAGAGGCTAATGCCAAAAACACAGAAGGAAGATGAAAGGAGACAAGAGCTAGAGTAGGAACCCCTTCCTCAGCTCCCAGGCTTCTCTTCCTCCTTGGCTAGGTCCCCTGCTGGTCTAGTAAACATGAAGCTGCTCTACCATCCTAGCCCTGATCTGCCCTTGCTTCCCAAATGCTGTAGATGGATTTTCTCACTCCAACCCTGCCCAACCCAATCTCTCCTCTCCATCCCTCAAGTTCCCTCTTCCCCTTGGGGCCAACCACAGCCTTCTGGTAATCCCAACCATGCCAGTCTCTCGGTGAGAGTCCCCTAGTACCCAAGACTGCCCACACTTCAGCCCAGTATTCCTCCAGACCAGGCTTATCTCATTCTCCACTTGCAGGTTTCTTCCCAGCCCTCAAAGACAAGTGTCAACATGGTGTACAACACACCACAGACGCTTAAGAAATGCCCTTTTATTCTTTCTAGCCCAGCAACCTATCCTCTGTCTAGCAGTGGTCCTATAGAAAACTCAAACACTCTCCCCTCCTCCCCCACACCCCCTTTATCCTTCTCTCTCCTTTTGCTGGAGACCCACTGCCCAGCACCAATCCCCTCCTGACACTGGATCCACCCCAGCCTCCTTCCTTACTCGCCCTCATGCCAGCTAGTGACCATGCTGTTTATACTTTCAGATCTCTCACATTCTAGCCTTCACCACCATTTTCTTCAGTCAGGATGGCCACACTAGTGTCCTGTTGCCTCCTTGCCTCTTACACCATCATCTAGCCTCTGCTCCCTGTCAAACGCTGAGCAACACATTTAGAAGACCAAGATTTATCCCTTAGGTCACATTGCTCACTGCCCCATACTTCAGCTTTTCCTTCAGGAACCTGGCTCCTCTATACCCCAAGTTTTTGTTTATTTATTCACTCATTCATTCAGTGGATTTTTATAAGGCTTACCCTGTGCCTGGTCCTAGCACTCCGAAGTCAGTAGCTACTGGGGAAGACTCAAGGACCAGGCTGGGTCCCTGTTCTCAGGGGTCACAACTGGCTGGGAAAGACAACACAAGAACCAAGCTTGGTCCTGCCCCTCAGGGATCAGTTTAGTGGGGAGACACAGGGACCAGGCCCAGTACTACCCTTCATGGGTCAGTCTTGTGACAGAGAGATGGACTCAGACATCCATAGTGCTTAGAGTTTGAGGGGCAATGGGAGAGACATCATCTAAAGCAAGCTGCAGATCGTGAAGGGCTTTGACACCAGGTTGAAGAGTGGGGGCTCTCTCCTGAGGGACACAACAGGAGGCACAGAAGCATTCTGAGGAGGAGGACACTGAGGCCAGTCTCCCTCTGGAAAACGTGCACTCCTCTTATGGCGTCAGCTCCAGATGTCACTTCTCTGTGCAGCCTTCCTGAATCTCCCACCACAACCTCTCTGAAGCCCTGGGATTAAAGGGCAGCCTCTGCTGGGCTCGGAGCATGCTGGATGGTATCTGAGCTGGCTTTTTCCTTTCAGCCCCTCCCTAACGAGAGGGAATGCCCCACAACCTGGGGCATCTTCCTGTCAGTTCTGCCCCTACCTGCTCCCCAGTCTAACCAGGAATGAGTCACACTGCAAGCCCTCCAGGGCACAAACCGTTCCTGCTATCTTCTTTTCAGTGGCACTCTGTAAGGGTTGGGCCACCCTGAGAACTCAGGAACAAATCAGTCCTCTGCTCCCTAGCAACTCTCTAGAATGACTGGGTAAGATGGATGGGCTATAAGCTGGCAGCTTGTTGACGTGAACAGGAACCAGAACACTCAAAGTACGGTTGCTGCTCTGACCCCTCCCTGATATAGAATCCAGAATATTCTCTCCCTGCGCCTGTTTGCTCAGCCGAAAAAACAAACAAATGAACAAACAAAAAAAACCCCAGAAAACAAAAAACTCCACTACGTTTTGGCAGGGCACCAATTTTAGACACTTGGGCCTTTCCTTTTACCCACTTGACTAGCTTGATGATTCTGAGCACTTTACTATGCTACTCTAGGCCTTAGTTTTCTCATCTACAGAATGGGAATGACAATGACAATAATCCCAGCCAGACAGGAGCTGTTGTAAAGATTCAACAAGATGAGGGATGTGAAAGGTGTTTGTTTGTTTTAGTTAGGAATCAAGCAGTGTTCAGACAGGTTATGAGTCCTGGATCTCGTCAAAATTTAAGATGCTCCCTTTATTTTATGTGCCCTTTCCCAAGAAAGAAAAAATCTGCTGCTTACTAAATGATACAACCTTTTAGTTAAACTAATTGAGACTCACCATCACTTCAGAGCTGTTAAAATATGAAATGTGTTTTAGAATCGATAAAACAGGCTATCATTCTCTGTTGGGTGAGGGTGGAGATGTTCTGACAGAAGGTGGAAAGGTGCAAAGGCGAAAGGACAGCTCCTGTTAAGGGACTGTCGGTGCAGAGGTAGAGGTGGGACAGTGAAGGTCTTGTCCAGATTGTATGGGGTGTGTGCCCTCAATTATGTAACAGTAGGTAGTGTCTGGAACTGCACCACACAGTCAAGTAAATTAATATTTCTACAATGAAATTTATGAATATTTATACCAAGTAGGATAAAAAGACTAAATAGGCCCAAATCAAGACCAATTAGGTTTTATAGCCAGATGGATTACAAAAAACTTCTGGTTTTTTGAATCTTGGAATGTAATGGCTTACAATGAGTGAAGACTTACTGTATACCCAACAGTGTTTTGGGTGCTTCACACATGACGACTCATTTAGTTCTCGTAACACGTGTATGAGGTGGGTGAACTTATCATTCCCATTCTACAGATTAGGAAACTGAGACACAAGGAGGTGAAGTGACTGCTGCTGAGTGGTGGAGCTGCGGTTCATCCTCGGGCAGCCAGGCTCCAGGGTCCACCCTCCTGCTCGTTTCGCCATGCTGCCTACTCATAGGGAGGTAGAAGATTAGTTTGGCCTCTGTTGCCATCAGGAAGTCCCACAGGTTTGAGGGTATTGGAGGGGGGCCTGCAAGTTGCTGAATGTAGCAAGAGGAAGGCTAAGAAACAGTTCAGAGAGAATGTGTGAAGAGTAGGACCGGAGTCCCTGAAAACCCCAATGTTTAACAGTGCAGATGAGTAAGGACACTAAGGGGGAGCAGCCAGAAAAGTACCCTGGCCCAAGGGACTTTGGGGTACCTAAGGGCTGCAGTCTTCCTTCTCCTTGCCCCAGGATCCTCTGTGTTGTAGACAGCCTTTCCTCGAGATGGTCAGGACAGTAGAGTGAGGCTAGAGATACAACCTGCATTGGACTTCCCCTAGGATTGCTGGGCTCCTGTGTGGTCAGGACACTCCAGACCATCAGGCGCTCTGGAGTGTGCACATATCCTCCTCCAGAATGGTGACATCCTCTGAGGTGTTAACATCTCCTCCCCACTGTTAGCATCCATCTGAGGTCTAGACACTTCCTCCAGAGTGTCAGTACACTGAGGGTGTAGACACGTCCTCTAGGCTGTAAACCTGATCTCCTTTAGATCGTCACGATCCCTCTGGGGTGAGGACACTTCTTCTTCCTGACTGTCAGGACAGTGTGGGTGTGGACACTCTCTAAGGCAGACCACCAGGGTCCTCGGCAGTGTGGATAGCTCGCTCTCATCCTCTGGGTCACTCTGGGATATGGATACCTCTTACTGCACATTGTCAGGATCTCTCTGAGGTATGGCCACCTCCTCCTTCTTCCAGACTGTCAGGTCCTTTTGTATGTGGACATTTCCTCCACCAGACCACCTGGATTATCTGGGGTGTGGACATCTCCTCATCCAGATTGTCAAGGTCCTCTGCAGTGTGGACTGCTGTGCCTCCAGATCATCTCAAACACCCAGGGCTATGACCCTCTCTACTTTATAGTTAGTTAAAGTGGGAGCCTCTCCTCATCAGTGTCATTACTACAGTGTGGACATCCTCCAGAGTGTGTCCTTTACACCAATTTCTGTCACTTTCCAACCACAGCAACCCCTAAGAAACCTGTGGAAATATGGAAGAATTTGGGGTTGTCATCATGACAGGGTGCAGTCATGGATTTAAATGGTCCAGGGATGTAAAATGTGCCTCAATGCATCAGATGATCATACATAACAAAAAACTGCCCCTCCCCAAATGCCCACTGTCTCCCACCTTTGACCATGACACTTGAAGTTACAGGCATTTGCCAGTTATTCACCCAAATCCCTTATTTTCCACCCGTGCACATGGCTAATCCCACTTCTCAGCCTCCCCTGCATGGAGGTAAGGCCAGTGACTCGGTTCCAGCCAGTGCATATGGACAGAAATGATATGCACTGTGTCCAGGCCTGGCCCGTTAGGAATCTTCCCATCTCCCCCCATTCTTGGCCCACTTATCAGGCAAGGCTGAGGATCCAAGTCAGCCCAAGGCTCTTGGGTATGGCAAAGGCATAAGACGAAAAAAGAGCCTAAGTAGCCAGGCTGCTGTGCAGCAGGATACTACCCAAACACCCACTGTAGACTGTTACAGAAACAAACAGACTTCTAACATGCAAACACACTAAGACTTGCGGATTGCTGGTTTTTCCAGTGTCCTGCAAGTCTAGAAGAGGAAGCAGCCAACCTCCACAAGGCAGGTCTATGTCCTACTCCAGGCTGTGTTCCTTTTGTGCAGATTAGTAAAAGGTGCTCTTTCTGGGAAGATGCTGCTTAGCAATAAGCTGGACCCTTGTAAAATGAGAAGAGAAGTGCCTTTTCAGGTGACGCAACCCTGTGCAGACCACAAGACCCATTAAAAAGGAAAACTGCCTGCCTATGCTCGCTTTGGTAGCACATTATACTTTAAAAAAAAAAAAAAAAAAAAAAAAAAGGAACACTGCCTGGATTTCAGTTCCCATTCTCTTCTTCGCTAGGTACCCTTATGAAATCAACCCAGTTAGGAAGTGTTTCAATGTGCTTTTAACTCCCAGCTTGGAATACTCTCCCCTTCCAGGATATTCCTAGAACTTGGGTTAAACACCCACCACCACCTTTACCACAGGAAAAGCTGGGAAGTTGCAGGCATACCATGACAAAAACCGAGCGCACACAGTGGGAACACAAAGTGGGAAGAGCCGCATACACGCGTTGTCCTGTCTCCCTACCTCTCCCACGTACTCCATGACGAAGCTGTTCTTGCGGATCTTCTCCAGTGTACGAACGCCCCAGCCACGTCCATCATCCGTGCGGAAGATACAGAGGTTATAGCGGATGCCCTTCTGTACCACACGGTTGGGGCAGTCATAGCCACAGCGGCAACGGGAGTTGCACTCATAGATGGGCTGCCCAGCTCGAAGCCGCACCTGGCCCTGGTCGTTGTAGGCAAACTTGTGCAGTGATGCCCCAGGGCAGCAGCCTCCAGCAGGTGCCCACAGGCAGTCCTGGCACTCGCATCCCACGGCCACTTGGTTGAGGGTGATGCCCTCACCAACACGGTACTCATTGATGTATACAAAGGCCCGAGGGGGACCATCCAGATCCACCTCATTCTCCACAGTGATGCGTCCCAGATGGTTGCGCTTGGCATTGAGCTCCTGCTCCCAGAGTTGGAGTGCCCGCCTCTGCTTGGCCTTCTGCACCAGGTAGCTGGCCAAGCTTGGGTCCAGATGCCGGGGTGGCTTTGACCGGTGGTGCCGCCGGAGCAGCTCCTGTTCTAAGTCCTTGTGGAACTGCTTGAGAATGCGTACACACTTGAGATTCTGCCGTGGCTCCCAGGTGCTCTCTGACTCTGGGTATCCACGCCATTTTACTAGGTAATACTCCTGTTCCTGTTGGAGGGACAAGAGGGACAGGGGCCACCATAAGTGGTGAGACCCTTGGGCCAGCCCTCGTAGGACTTCCATCCCAAAACCAATGGATAATACCCAAACCACTCCTCCCACCTTCCTGGAATGACTCCATGCATTGGTTAAAGAGTATGGGCTCTAAAGCCGGGATCACTAGGTTTAAAACCTGCTCTACTTATACTATCTGTCTAAATTACAACTATTAATTTAATCTCTTAAACCTACTCCCCTTTCTGTCTTCCCCACCATCAGTTCCCTCCTGCTAGGTGTTCAGGCCCTGACTCTTGGACTTATCCTTGACTCCTTTCTCTAAAACTCCTTACATCTGCCCTCAGCAAATCCTGTCAGTCCCACCTTCAGACAACATCCAAGATCCAACCACTTCCAACAGTCAGCACTGCCACCAAGATCAATGCTCTCCTGGAATGCAGCAGTAGCCTCCTCACTGGTCCTCTTGCTTCCACCCTTGATCCTATAGCCTGTTTTCCACATAGCAGCTAGAGGGACCTTTTCTTGCTGAGAGGAGGCTACAGGACACAGTTTAACTACACAGATTCTAAGTTAGGCACCCTGGGTACAAATTCTGAACCTGTCACTCCCTAGCTGTGTGGCCTTGGACAAGTTATTTAATTTTGCTGGGCCATTATTTTCTCATCTGTAAATTAGGGGAAGAGCTAAAAAAAATTTTAGCATTCATTATGTAGCATGTGCTGTTCTAAGCAGCATACAATATTAACTAATTTAATCCTCACACCTCTACATGAGATAGATACTACTAAGCCTCCCCATTTTACAGATAAAAAAAATAAAGTACAGAGAATTTGCATAAATATCTTGGGGGTTACATGACCAGGATTTGAACCCAAGTATGCTACCTCCAGTCTATTCTCTTAACTATGCTGCCATTATCTCCTCTGGCCCTGATAACAGTTCCCATTTCAGTGTTGTTGGGGTGATTAAATAAGTCTCTGAGGGGGAATGCCTTGCACACAGAAAGTGCTCAATAACCATTAGATATCCTCACCCCACTCCTGGGGCTCAGCAGCTCAATCACTGCAGCTGGTTTGTATTCTTAGGAAGGTGGAAGAAGAGAATTATTTAGATATTTATCCTAACTCCTGCCTCCCTCAGAAAACCATTTGGTTTCCCTACCAGTAAGACAGTGATGAGAAGAGGGCCTACTAACTCTATTTTTTTAAGATCAGAAGAGAAAATTCCCTTTGGAATCAAATGCAGACAGTGGGGGGCAAAGGGGCAGGAATCCAGCTCCTTGAGACAGTCCTGCACTGTCATGGTCACCCCAGACTCACGCGTATCTTCTTGTAATCACACAGGTACTCCACTTCAAAGTCATAGAGATTCCTCTTGGAGACACCGAGGGCAGGGCATGAGAGCTTGGCCAAGCGGCACAGGTCCTGTAGTTGATTCCAAGAAGATTTGCAACACACACTGCAGCCTAGAACAAGGGGTCCACAAAGAACATTACTGAGTATCTTGGTGAGGCCTAGGGTCAAAGGGCACCCCAAGTCTTTCCTGGGACTTCTGAAGGACTGCCTTAGTGAAATTTAACCCACAGGTCTTCCCAATGCTAAGACCTTTCTACCGTAAAAATGTGCCAGTTCCTTCAACCCCAATACTCACTATCCAAGGCTACCCCTTGGAGCAGCAGACCTCAAAGAGGGATCTACTGTATGGATTGTCCTAAAGGAATATATTCCCAGAGCTCCCAACTCCCTCTATACCATTCCTAAAAATGCCTGCAAAACCAGCCTGGTGTTCAGGACCTAATCCTCCTTCGACTTTGCAAAAAGGAAGAGAACAACCTCCCATCTCAGTAGGGTGCTTTGCCACAAGGGCATAGGTGGGGTGTTAAAACCTCCAGGGCACCAAACAAATTGGAAAGACTGGTCTGAATCTGAAATCCCCAGGGCAGGAAATATTTTGGAATTATTATTTTTTTTGTATTTTTACAAGTGTAGTTCTGGGTATATCCCATACATTACCTAACACCCCCAGTATGGTCAGTGGCTTTCAATAGTTCTGCAGCAAAAGTCTGAATTTCCACATTAAATAGGAGAAATAAAGATGCAAGATAGCGGCACAAGATAGTCCCAACTTACAGTCTAGTTTTGCCACTGAATAATGCCAAACTTAAGTTTTCAGGTCTTTTTAGATTTCAGCATTATAAGAGATTGTGAAGTAGTACTAGATCACAGGAAGCCTCCTTGAATGATTAGTCTGGGTGCCTTAACCCCAGAAGGTATATTTTTTTCACATTGCATTTTGACTTTTTTGCCTCATCCACATTTCTGTGAAGGGTAAAGCTTGCCCAAAGGAATTCAGGAACAGGCAAAACAATAATAGGTCAGTGACAATGATTCCTTAAATATACCCAGAACATATGGATCTGGGGCTACCAACATTTTTCAAGACACAGATTTTTTTAAAAGCCTTCTAAATCAAAGATTCAAGACATTCTTAAAGTGCTTTAGAAGTCATTTTATCAGATCATTTCACAAAACATTCCAAATGTGGTCAGTCAGTCCTCATCCTATTAACATTTTCCAACTCCCATGAAAAAAAATCAAACATTTAAACTCATGATGAAATGCACTAGATGACAACCTAAAAATGTACAAGAGCTTTACAACATTATTTCATGTGCATTAACCCCCCTTCCACCTAGCCAGGCCTAGTGGAGACTTGGCCTATGCCCACGCCTTCCTCTCCCTATGACGTCTCTCCCTTTCAAACCCCTGAACTTGTATTTGAAACCCCACTAAAGTGCTGCCAACTCACATCTCCAGCTGCTGGTGCCGCAGTGACCACAGGTGGAATCTCCTATCCCTTCGAGGTCCCCCCACACTTGTGGAACCCATCCTTCCCTCAGCTTTCCTTACCCAGAGGAGCCCACCCCTCAACATACTTACAAAGTCACCTCCTTTTCCATGCACACTTGGGGGATTCACTTCTCCCATTCGGGAAGCCCCTGCCCCTCTTCCTAAGGGACTCCTCTCTACTGCAGACTCTTCCCTCATCACGTAGAGAGGAGATACCCTTCCCACAAGATTCCTCTATAGCCCTACACTGAAAATGAGGTCCGTCCCTGTCCCTTTCCCTTCCCTTCCCTCTCCTTCCGGCATCTCGCGTGGACACCGAGCGGGTAACGGTCACCGGCGACCAATTTTCCCGCGCGCGGGCGCGGCCTCGGGGACCAGCCACCCCCGCGTGCGCGCGCGCGCCCGCCTTCGGTCGCTTTTAGAGGCGCGCGCCCCCCTCGTGAGTCCCCACTTCGCCCCGCGCCCGCCGCCTTGCGAAGCACGCGCCCCCTCCTCTCAGCCCCGCCCAGCCTCGCGCGCCAGGCCCGCGCTCCCCGAGCCCCAGCCTTTTGGTGCTGGGCTTCCGGCTTCCAGCTCCGTGGCTTCAGACGCCTGGGTCCTGAGCCCGCGACGTTACCCCTCTAGCCCACGCAGCCCGGCCAGCAGGCCGGCGCTGCTGCCACCACTACTTCACCTTTTAAATTTTCCGCCATCTTTCCCCACGGCTAACGACATTCGGGCCTAACTGGCCTCGCGAGAAGAGAGCTCGCGCGGGCGTGGCCGAGGACGCGTAGCCTATTGGTCGCGCCGCGACTAGAGCAGCGCCCGCGCGGACCAACCGGCGAGCCGTGACCGAACCCCTCCTGCCACTCCGCTCTGTTCGAAGGCGGGTGCTCGCCAGCGCTACATCAGCGTGCGTCTGGGCGGTGGCATCGGAAGCGGCTGCCGAAGTTGTTGGGTCCCCTGCCGGTCCGCGGTTCTGTCTGTCACGCTATTAGCCAATCCCGTTGTCAGCCAGCCAGCGAGACCCGGGCACGGGGGTGGGGGGACGGAAATCCTTCGTTCTGTCAGACCCCCAATTACCACCGTCAGGCATCCGGTCACCACATTTTAACCCCAAGCAGGCCATGACACCCCTCCTATGGTGGACCAGGACCAGACTGCTGCTCAGTCTCAAAATCCATCCAGACTCAAATCACACAAAGGGTCAGTTATCACAACTGCAGAGTCAGACCCCACCCGCGATTCACACCATCAGTCACCAGCAGCAAGCCATTCATGGCCCTCCCCGCCAGAGGCAAGTCTCTAGAGACGGACATGCAGTGCTTACTAACAGCCACACTGCTAGTCAAGTCAGCCTGTCATTGCCTGAGAGGATCCTTTCCTCATTAATAGTCACACCAGCAGCGGTTTCTCCTGCTACCCTTGCCCAGGCACCTGCTCTGAATCCCCCAGGGGAAGTCATCGCAAGCCAGCTCAGGAAGCCCCAGCCAACCATGCCCCCAGGCAGGCTGCAATTAGGTCAGGCCTGGCTGGAATTGTCAACATCTCATGTAGCCCTGTCAGGCAATCATACTATCCACCATCACTTGTCAACGACTGTCATTCCCACCATGATCAGATAGTTTATTCCCTCAGAGAAAATAGTCACAGCAACTAAAGGTAGCATTAAGCCTCCGCACCCCCTGTCAGTGGCCAGCAGTCTGGCCTTTATCAGGGAGGCATACCCCCCACCATTGGACAGTACCCTCTAAACCAGGGGTGTCAAACTCATTTTCACCCGGGACAACATCAGCCTCGAGGTTGCCTTCCAAGGGCCGAATGTAATTTTAGGACTGTATAAATGTAACTACTCCTTAACAGTTAAGCGAGAGCTCAGCACTGCTGCCAGGTACAGACAAGGTGCCGGGCTGGATAATACAAGGTGGAGGGCCAGATTTGACCTGCGGGCCTTGTGTTTGCCACCTATGCTCTAAACCATCAGGGCAGCTGTGATTCTAACATAGTACAGCTATAGAGTCAGGCAGCTACAATGCACTTTCAGTTGGTCATCTGGCCTGTGACTCATTCTGTCTGCCTCTCATATTGTCAGTCAGCCAGGTAGCCGTACTCAGCGTCCAACTGAGCACATGGTCTGTCAGGCATGCTGTGGTTTGGTCAAGGCAGAGGGCCGTCTATCAGGGTGCCTGTCAGAGAGCCATAGATCTGTCCATCAGCTAGCTTGAAATCCCCTCAGGGTAACCCTCCTTTACATATCATAAGGCAGCAGTAGCATCCAGACACTCCCGTGGGCCAGGTGTGATTCCTAGCAATAGTCATCCATCCACAGCATCCTGCCAACCGTGGGTCAAGAGTTAGCCAGCATGTCAATCCCTCAGGAGGCTTCTGGTCTTCTAAACTGTCAGACCACCAGCCCCAGTTAGTCCCAGGCAGGCTGAATTGTTAGGTATTCAGTACCACACAGCATCAGGAAAACTCACTGTCAGTTCCTGAAACTGCCCCTCTCCTTGTCGGTCCATGAGTTATATAGTCAACCTAACAGTTATACAGTTAACCAAATGGTTAGTCTGTCTGCTTGTCTGTCAGTCCAGCTGTGAGCTGTTTGGAGAACTGACAGCCCCTTTTTGCCATGAGTGGAACAGTCAGCAGCATAAGTCCCACCATGGATTCCCCTTCTCTCCCTTATTCCTTCTAAAACAGAGTCCGATGCTAGTCCTCACACGTCCCCAGTCTCCTGGGGCAGACAGGACCCTCCCACTCCCAGGTGTCCAAGAGATCTATCTGTCCAACCCATGAGAGTGGTTTAAAGCATGACCTTTAAAAAATTAATATTTTAATATATTGTTAAAGGAATTTTAAAAGGAAAAAGAACTCCCTAAACACAATGTTTCCCTGTCCCTTTCCAGTTTTTTCTATATATACATTTCCAAAGTAAGTATTCTATTTATACACATATAAATATATAGGTTTTTATTACAGTTTACATTCAATGTTATTTTGTATTAGTTTCAGGTGTACAGCACAGCGGTCAGACAATCATACACCTCACAAAGTGCTCCCCCGATATTTCCTGTACCCACTCGGCACCACACATAGTTATTACAATATTATTGACCATATTCCCTATGCTGTACTTTACATCCCTATCACTATTTTGTAACTACCTATTTGTACTTTTCAATTTCTTCACTTTTTCACCCTGTTCCTCAAGCCCCTTCCCCTCTGGCAGTCATCAGTCTGGTCTCTACATCTATGAGTCTGTTTCAATTTTGTTTGTTCACTTATTTTGTTCTTTAGATTACAAATATAAGTGAAATCATATAGTATTTGTCTTTCTCTGACTGACTTATTTCACTTAGCATAATATCCTCTAGGTCCGTCCATGCTGTCACAAATGGTAAGGTTTCATCTTTTTATGGCTGAGTAATATTTCATTGTATATATGTACCACCATTTCTTTATCCACTTGTTTATTTAATTGGCACGTGGGTTGCTTCCATAGCTTGGCTATTGTAAATAACGCTGCAAATGAACATCAGGGTGCATATATTCTTTTGAATTAGTGTTTTGGGTTCCTTTGTATATATACCAGAAGTGGAATCGCTAAGTAATAGGCAGTTCCATTTTTAATTTCTTGAGGACCCTCCATTCTGTTTTCCATAGTGGCTATACCAATCTGCATTTCCACTGAACAGTGCACCAGGGCTCCCTTTTCTCTACATCCTAGCTAATACCTGTTGTTTGTTGGTTTATGAATAATAGCCATTCTGACAGGTATGGGGTGATATTGTGGTTTTACTTTGCATTTCTCTCATGATTAGTGATGTTGAACATCTTTTCTTATGTCTATTGGCCATTCATATGTACTCTTTGGAGACATGTCTATTCAGGTCCTCCACCTATTTTTAAATTGGATTGTTTGAGTTTATTGGTGTCGAGTTGTATGTGTTCTTTATAAATCTTAGATATTAATCCCTTATTGAATGTATCAAAGCATGACCTCTTTCTGTTTGAACCTGGAGGGGCGATGTGGGGGTTTTGAGGGGAGCATCCCTTGGCCTTCCCCAAACAATATAGGGGAGTTGATAAAGGCCTAGATTCTGGTAGTCTGATGACCTGAGTTCAAACACAACTGCTCCATAACCTAATTGTGTGGATTTAGGCAGATTCTTCATCTGCAAAACCTGAGACGAGTGACCTTGGAGTGGGCTCTCCCTGGTAAATGAATCTTTCAAAAGCACTAGCACCTTTTCAGGAGACCTCCCTCTTATTACTCTGTCCTACTCTGAGCTACTTGTCTGTTCATTCAGCATTAATTTAGTGCCTAGTGTGTACATTTCCTAGTCCAGTGCTAGAACCAAAACAGGGTTTTATCCACTCCAAGCCACACAAGTTTCACCTGTTTTAATGTAAACCTCATACTGGAGTGTGGCACACATACAGAGAGTACACAGACCATGGGTGATTGGTAGAGTGACTTTTCACCACCAAATATACATGTGGAACCAGAACACAGGTTAAAGAACAGCATAGCCAGGCAGGGCACCAGAAGCATTTAATTTTTTAACATCTCTGAAATCGGGCTGCATCTCTTAAGCACTGGTGGGTCATATAATTCAATTGTCAGTACTTTTTTGTCTTTCTTAGTGATACAGAAAATAATCACGTATTTTATAATTAATGGTGACTCGGGATCAGTGACAGCCAATAATAACAGCAGCGGCAGTTACTGTTTATAGATGCCTACAAGGAGCCAGGCACATAGATCTGCATTTACTTTAATTCTGGCTACAGCCTATGACATAAGCATTTTCATCCTCATTTTAAAGACTGAGAAAACTGCCCTGGCTGGTGTGGCTCAGTGGATTGAGCGCCAGCCTACAAACCGAGGGGTCACCGATTTGATTCCCAGTCAGGGCACATGCCTGGGTTGCAGGCCAGATCAGTTCCCCAGTGGGCAGTGTGGGAGAGGCAACCACACATTGATGTTTCTCTTCCTTTCTTTCTCCTTCCTTTCCCCTCTTTCTAAAAATAAATTAATAAAGTATTTTTTAAAAGACTGAGAAAACTGAGGCTCAGAGAAGTTAACTTGCCCATATAGTCAATTCTTTTACCCCAGGCCTGTACCTGCCCTAGCCAGGGCTACTGGGTATTCAGAGGTAGTGTGATGTAAGATCTTTTCTAAAACAAAGCCTGTCCAAAGGGTCCCAAAACACTGGATTTCTGGGGCTTCATTGGGGGTGAGGGTGTGAGTTGGGCGGGGGGTAAATAGTATGACAAGACCTTCCTAGAGTCAGTGCTTGTTCGGAGGACCTGGCCTGGGTGGGGTGGGAAGTGGAGTGGGGGATGAAGAATAGTAAAAGAATTAAACGAAACCTGAGACTCCCTCCTTCTCCAGTTTCTCCAGCTGTTGGGGAATTCTTAAGGGGCAAAGCCAGCTCCCATTCCCCACACCTGCAACCTCACTAGCCTAGCTGCCCCCACTGCCTTCTTCCACTAACCCCCCAACCTGCACTCCAATGGTTCCAAATTTCTTCTACTGCTCTTGCAGATGAAAGAAGCTTGCCTTCTCTGGAATCTCCCTCACCTTGGTCTTTCTCCCCTCCTCCTTCTCTAAAGGCAGGCTCTCTGAGACCTTTAATCCACCAGATTTCAGAAATGGAAAGGTGCAGATACCTTGATTCTAGGCTTTAATGTACAACAGTTTCTAATTACTTCATAGGAAATGCTTTAAATACCAGGGACAGTTTTGAGTTGCTCTTTTTTTCTGGAGAGCAAGTCTTGGAGGAGAAGGAGGGGTGACCCAGTGGGATCCCTGGTGGAAATCTGTTACATATTGTTACTCTCATTGTATACATAAGGAAACTGAGACTCAGAGGTGTGGCATCTTGTCCAGGTTCTAGAGCAGATCTATTTGCTTAGTCTTGGCCTCTTCCATTGCCATTGGCCAAGACTTGGTTTACACTGGGAACTGGGCAGAACCCAATTTTAATACTGAGAGGGGGTTCTGCCCATTAGGATCCTATGTGAATTGTGTGCATGGAGAGTTGGGAAATCTGACCGAGAACTCTCTTGACTAATATTGTGTCGATCGAACAGATTTTAAAATAAATAAGTGAATCAATAAATAACTCTCCCATTCATTCACCACACCCAGCCTCATGCCAAGCTTTTCCCCACTTCAGGGCCTTTGTACTAGCTGCTTCCTCTGGCTGGAATGCCCTTCCCCCAAATATTCACCTGGTTGACTCCTCTCTCTTTAGGTTTAGCATAACTGTCACTTTCCCTCCAAGAGGCTTTCCCTGAACACCTTATCTGAATGTCATTTCCCCTTGGCACACAGCACTTATCATGATCTGTAACTATCTTTTGTTTCTATTTGATTCTTTTTTGTCTGTCTCCTCCTTAGAATGTCAGCCCCACTAAGGCAAGAATTTTTGTCGATTTTTTCCACTGCTTTAACCCCAGACTCTAAAGTAGTGCCTGGCAATAAATGTTTGCTAAAACAAAAAATGGCAGAAGGAAACAAAGAAATACAGGCTAAATGACTGAGCAAACAAGTGAATAAATGAATGTATATGTATGTATAAAGCTCAGTAAATGATATGAGATAGATGAATAAAAGGGACTTTGGGAGAAAAGGACCCCAAATACCCACATTTGAAATATAAATGAACTGAAATTTAGAGGAATAAAAAGACAGTTATTTTATTTTTGTTTTACAATCCTTGACTGAGAACTGAGAAATTTAGTATAAAAAGCGCCATTGCTAAGGCAACTGGGGGCTAGTCAGAGATAACAGCATTGGAGGGGTTGGTGTGGAAGAAATGAGCCTTGGGGGCCTGGAAGCCGAGAGACGAAGGCAGCAAGCAGCAGCTGCCTGTGGATCAGGTGCAAAACAGGTGGGGATGGTGGTGACTTAATCGTCCCATTCATCATCCTCATCGTCATCTCCGGCCTGGTCCTCCCCTTCATCTGGAGAGGAACAGAAAGAGTGGAACTCAGATGGGCAGGAGGGTTCACAAGCCCTGGAGAGGGGGTTTCCCAGGGTCTGAGAAGTTGGGACTCAGGGTCCTGGGGGCCTGAGGTTTCCTGCTAGGAAATCAGATCTGGGGCCTATGCATTGGATAAAGATGGGGCACCCTCAAAGGGGGGAGAAATAGGGTTTCTGTTTGGGACAAGATAGAGATTATAGTTGGGGTCTAGGTTTCAGTTGGAGTTGTAGTTAATATTACTGTCAAGAATGTGTGCTTAGTTGGGATATTATTGTTACACAAAAGGTTAACATTAACAAGTTTGTCACTTAATGGGGCAAATTTATTTGTTTGTTTGTTTAAATTTTTATTTATTTACTTTTTAGAGAGAGAGGTAGGAGGGAGGAAGAGAGAGAAACACCAACGTGAGAGAGACATGTCGATAGCCTGCCTCTTGCACAGCTCCAACCAGGGAACCTGGCCTGCAACCCAGGCAGGTGCCCTGACTGGGAATTGAGCTGATGACCCTGCGATTTGCAAGTCACTGCTCAATCCACTGAGCCACACCAGCCAGGGCTATTTATTTTTTTAATTTTTATTTATTAATTTTTAGAGAGAGAGGAAGACAGAAAAAGAGAAAGAAAACCATCCATTTGTTGTTCCCCTTATTTATGCACTCATTGGTTGATTCTTGTATGTATGTGCCCTGACCAGGGATGGAACCCACAACCTTGGGCATATAGGGACAACACTCTAACCAACAGAGCCACCTGGCCAGGGATGGGGTGAATTTAAATATTATTACCAATAGTGGAGTAAATTACAATATTATTGTTTCATAGTGGATTAATGTTAATATTGTTGACACATAATGGTGCTGATGATAATATCAGTGTCAAAAGATATGAGGCTCATTACAATGTTGTCATATAATGGATTCATGTTAATCTTGTGAATGCACTCTGGGGTTCTTGTTAATAGTATTATCAAAGTTGGAGTCATCATTGTCACATAACAGGTTGAGTTTCATATTACTCTCATGTAATTGACAATATTGTTGATGCACTAGGGGATTCCTGTTAACATTATTGCAAAAAGATGGAATTAGTTCCAATATTATCACATAATGAGTTAGTGTTAATCTGTTGGCATATGGAGTTAAGGTTAATATTACTGTCAAAGATGGGATTCTTTTTAATATTATCATCACATAGTGAGCTAATATTAACACTACTGAACAAATAGGATTAATGTTAATAGTGTGAACATAGCTTGTCATTAATGTTAACATTATTGTTGAAGATAGAGTTAATTATACTATTGTTACATAATGACAATGTTCACAGTGTCATAAAGGAGACTGATACAAAATTCATGTCATCACTACCATCAACAGATGGGGCTAATGTTACTACTGATGGAGACTGTTGGGGTTGTTTTTGGGCTAATACTAGCTCTGGGAAACAGGGTCACTGTCCTGGCAGGATGGGCTTCAGAGATGGGCAGCTCTCAGGTGGCAAGGAAAGGCAGGCTCTCACCTGAGGAATGAATGGCTCTGCTTCTCTTCTGCATTACGTGCATCAGGGCACCCACTAGCCCCTCGGAGCTCTGAGGTGGCGGCTGCAGCGCTGAACTCTCTGAGGCCCCAGGAGTCTGCAGCAAGCAGGGTGCACCGCAGAGAGCTCAGAGTCTATGAGAGCACTACTTCCCACCCTTTCCAGTCCCCTTCAAGGCTCCAAGCCCACCTCTCTGCATTAACCTCCCAACCCTATCACTGAGCCCCAAAAGCCTGGGACCCCCATCAGTCTCAGCCCCAGCACCATACCATCCTGACTTGCACAGTACACCCCAGAGTCCCAGACCCCCAGTCCTTCATCCTGCTGGTCCTCACCTTGTTCAGCTGAATTCCCTGTCGGATTTGATCCAAAAGGGCCCCCCGACCTCCACCAGGGGCCAGGCCCCCCATAGGCCCCAGAGGAGGGACTGGGGGAGGGACTGGTCCATCCCCAGAGCTGGGTGGTGGTGGTGGTGGCGGCGGTGGTGGTGGTGGTGGTGGTGGCAGGGATGGACCCCCAACTCCAGGAGGCGGAGGGGGTGGTGGCCCAGAGCGTCCTGTGGCTGGAGGGGGTGGTGGTGGAGGGCCTCCTCGTCCTGGAAGTGGGGGTCCCCGGGGAGTTGGCGGGGGCGGCGCACCTCCCAAAGGTACAGGGGGCAGTGGACCAGAGCGACCCTTGTTATTCCCCACAGAAGGAGGCCGGGGAGGCTGGTTCCCTCCTCGGGATGGCGGTGGGGGTGGTGGAAGCGGCTCTGAGGAGGGGAAATAACACAGCTATTATTATACTTTCCTTCCAAGCCTGTTTCACTCATTTGTAAAATAGGTACCCAACTGACCAACTCCCAGTTCAAGCAGTAGAGAGGTTTCCATAAGGACTGAGCAACTGGTGTATCTTTTGGAAGTCAGCTACCAGTGTTGGAAAAGAAGGGGGTGTCCAGAAGGAGGGACTCACCCTGGCGCCTCATCTGCTTTCTCACAGCTTCCAGCCCACCCTGATCCTCAATGAAGTCATAGATAAGTTTGGAAGTCTCAGCATCAGTGAGCTGGGCCTCACTGATTCCCGCTCTAGAAAACAGGCTCCGCAGATCTGGGTCTAGGTTGTTCACCTGCCCAGGAGGAAAAAGTCAGGGGTGGGGTGGGTGAATAAGGTGGGGAGGGAAGGGGTATGGGTTATCATTGGATCCACCCCAGAGAGGGATCTGAGAGGGGTGTGGGAAGGGTGGGGTCTGGGAGTAGGTCTGATTGCTGGACTATGGAAGGGTAGGTGAAAGTTGAATGGGGTCCAGGGGACTTTGGAGTTACTCACGTCAAATCCATTCTGGGGGTCCCACCCTACATGGCTGACATGTCTAGGGGAGATGAGGAGACCCCAGTGAAGCCCCACTGCCCTTCCTTCCCTCCCTTCCTAGTAAGCCCTCCTGCCCTTTCTGGCCAAGTGGGACTCTGAAGGCCCAGAATTAAATAAATGAGCCATAAATGAATGAATGAGTGAATGAGTGAGAGCAGTAGTTATGGAATTAGAAGGAGTCCATTGTTTGTGGTGCCCATCTGTCCATTTCATCCCTTTTTCCACTGTCTACCCATCCATTCATTTGTCCACCTAGCCAATCACATTCACCTGAAGACCACTGATCTGTCATATATTTGTCTGTCCACTTATTTGCCCACACACATCTCTTTACCCATTTGTCCACCAATCTTTCCTCTCACACACTTATCCACCCACCTATCCATCTACCCATGTGCCCATGTTTCCATCCATCCACTCATTTGTCTCCATTCAACCACATACTTCTGTCCATTTATCCATTGAACTGTTCATTCATCCACATATCTGGCCACCTATCCATCCCCATCCACCTTGTCTGTGAACCAATCAGCCTATATATCCATCTGTCCACACACTCATTCACTCACCTATCCTTCTATCCACCCACTTCCCATTAACCTAATCATCCATCCATCCAACCACCTATCCATTTATTCTCGAACCCACCCATTCATTTATTCATTTCATTTATCCATCTACCCACCCATCTATTCATCTACCAGCCCACCCAGGTTAGGACCAGAGTGAGACAAGTAAGATGCCTAGAGTACAAAATTTAAGGAAGCACTCACTCTCAGAGTCATGAATTGCACTTGCATGACCCTGAAACTGACTGTCTCTGTAAATTTTTCAGCCTTTGTGCCTCACTTGCCTCTCCCTAGTCCTGGCCTTGCACCCACCCACCCATCCACTCATGCCCACCCATCCATCTGCCCATCCTTTCATCCACTTAGCTCTCCCCCTGTCCACCTGTTCATCTGCCTCCCTCCCAGGGGTCTGTGGGCCTGCTGGAGAAAAGTTCTCACTTGAATCCACTGGGTGCACCAATATCAGCTTTTCTGATCTTTTTCTTCCCTGAACGTTTCTTATCAGCTGGGCCAGGCCCAGGTGCTGGGAGCCCACGGTATCGTGAACTTGTGATGTCCGGGTTCTGGATGTCCACTGCTACTAGCCCCAGGGATGGTGGGCCAGCTGCTGGGCCTGTGGGGAAAAAAGGGTCACTAAACCATTGACCCACTTACCTACAACCAAAGCATAGGGGCAAGAGACAGGGAGACTGCTGGGGAAATCTGTGGGTATATTTGATGGTAATGGAGGTAGTAGGTGAGTGACCCAAGGAGGGGTTATGGAGAAGTAGATGGGTGGTTCCCACAAACTATTCATATATTTCATTCACTAATTCATTTGTTCATTCACTCATGCTTATCACTTAAGTAGTAACTCATTTATTCACTGACTCATTAACTAGTTAATTTGTTAAATTATTTGTTCACTGATTCATTCATTCACTCATTGCATTCTTTGATGATTGAAAAATTTTTAAATATTTTCTTTATTAATTTTTAGAGAGTGGGGAAAAGAAGGGAGAAAGAGGGAGAGAAACACCAATGTGTGAAAAGTCAGTTGCCTCTTACACACCGCCAACTGGAGACCTGGTCTGAAACCCAGACATGTGACCTGACCGGGAATCAAACCAGCAACCTTTTAGTCTGAGACTGGTGCTCAATCTACTGAGCCACACCAGCCAGGGCTGATTGAAATTTTATGTCACTTTTTTCATTTGTTCACTGTTCAGTTCATTCAATCATTCACTCATTCTTTTATTTACTCAATCATTCCTCTATCCATTCATCTACTTATCCACATACCAATTTGCCTATGCATCTATATATCCATCTCTATTTTGATCCTCCCATCAATTCATCGCCTCACTCAACCATCTATCCACCACCATTGCATCCACCCACACATCCATTCACCCATCCACCCATTCATTCACCCACTTATCTCTGCACCCACCAAATTACTCATCCTCCCACCCACTCCCCACCCTCCTGTCCAAGGAAGAATTAGCACTCACCCCCTTGGTCTCCACCTGGGTGCGGGGGCAGGGGTGGGAGCCCTCCTCTTCTCTCTGGGAAAATGGAATGGGTAGAGAGCTCTGACAATCCTGTCACAGGTTCCTGGGCTAGCCCCTTATTACTCCTACTTACACTAGAGGACTCACCTTCATTGGCTGGTGCTGGTGGTGGGGGTAGATGGCGTCTGTCTGTAGAGAGACAGGTAGACTAGGAACCAGAACCATGAGAGGGGCTTTTACAGCTCCTCACTCTTGCACTCACCTCCACTTTGCCTCTGATTCCTTTTTTGTATCTTCTCCTGCACCAGGTTCTGGAAGGCCTTGGCCTCACCCTCGTCTGCAAAGTTCAGCCCCACTTGGCAGTCCTGTGCACACCTTAAGGTCAGCAGCCTTCCAAACCCCCCATATGTTTTCCATCTCCCCCAACTGAGGTCCAGGGGTTGGGTGGTCACTTACGTCTCCAGCAAAGGTGTGAAAGAAGGGGGTGGGAGTGGAGTAAACCAGTTGTGAGTACAGCTCCTGTTCCCAGAGCAGCCGGCCTGCCTGGAGAGGTGGGGAACACAATGGCACTGAGGCATGCCCTGGGTGGCAAGTGTCTGTTATCTGGGAAAGGAGCATGGTGTCCACATTGGGGGCCCCAGGATCTGATTTGGATATTTCCAACTCAGCATCCAAGAGTTGGGTGTCTAGGGGTCAGATGTGGAGGGATTTGTTACAGTATGGGAGTTGGACACCACAGTAAGAAATTTGGATTTGGGGTTTGTGGCCGTAGATGTGGGATTTGGAGACTCGAATTTGAGGGTTTTGGACTTCAGCCCTGAGAAACTGAGCCCATTCTAGACTCCATCCCACATTCCCCCTTCATTTGGGCAGGCAGAGCTCCAGTATTGGGAGTTGGGGTTGAGATTTGAGGTTCAGATATACAGACTTGGAAGTTTGGGGGGAGGCGGGTTCAGCCAACATATGTGTAATTTGAGGTTTGTGGAACAGAGTTATGGCTTAGGAGTTTGGTTAGTATTTCATGGCTTGGGATCCCGATGTGGTTATGCTGGTTCATCTTTATGGGTTTAGAAGGGTGAATTTGGGGTATGTGCCTGCAGAGCTCAGGTTGGGGGTTTGTAGAACAGATTCAGGAATTTTGGGATCCATGCTGTGGGGGTAAAAGGGTAGATTTGGAGTTCAAGTCTCAATGGCATATTTAGGTTTGGGGTTTTGGGAACAGATTTATGATTTCAGAGCTAAGTAAACATTTGTAGTTCAGGAGTTTTGATGGGGAATTTCTGGGGCCCCAAATGTTGAATGTAGAGTAGACTTGAGTTTCAGGTAAAAATACAGTTACTCGATTTTTAGTTTGTAGGGCGCATTAGACTTAGGCGGTATCCTAATATGTGTGGGGTGCAGACATTCACATAGAGACTCCAGGGTCAGCCATCGCAGACTTAGAAGGGCAAACCAGAGTTTGATGTCTAGATGAAGTCTTTGGTTCCAGGGCCCAGGGGTTCATTGATCTGCCTGAGGGCTCATGGGGGACACAGAGCTGGGTTTGCAGGTTGAAAATGGGTTTGCATGTGCAGTGGGGGGCAGGGATCACCTGAGGGCTGTAAAGGCGGATGAAGTAGGACTTCTGGGGGTTATCCTTCACGAAGCACACAGCCCCACAATGCTCCTTGGTCCAGCGCTCGGCTCCAGGGGGCACCGCCAGGTATAGCTGAACAACTGCAGTGGCCAGTGTCTGGGAGGGGAGAGCAAGGCTCAGTGGAGTCTGCTTGGGGCAACCAGAGGGTCTGGGAGCTAGACTTGGTCCTTCCTTGCCCATAGCTGTCGTGACCCCAAAGGAAGAGCCACAACCAGGGAGACAGCGGATAGACATGAAGATCTTCCTGGGATTGGTGGATGGGGGTAAGTGGATTCTAGAAGAGATGATGGAGAGGGAAAAGAGGAGGGGAAGAGTAGAAGAAAGGAGGAGGAGGAGGAGAAGAAGGGGAATATGAGGAGAGAGGAAGGAGAGGAAAAGAGGAGAGGGGAGGATTTGAAAAAGGAGGAGGAGGTAGAGGAGGAGAGGAAAAGGAGGAAAGGGAGAAAGACAGGGAG
The DNA here is from genome assembly GCA_028533065.1 of Trachops cirrhosus. Lineage (NCBI taxonomy): Eukaryota > Metazoa > Chordata > Mammalia > Chiroptera > Phyllostomidae > Trachops > Trachops cirrhosus. Next base: position 43,893,931 of record CM052552.1, read on the forward strand.
GGGCAGGAGGTCCCCAGCTCACCCAGCATTTTCTTCCCAGCATGTCGAAGAGTCGCTGGTTCTCCTGGTCCTGGAGGAGGGTGGAGGGTATGTTCTGCTGAACTGCTAGTGCTCCTCGGCCCCCAGGCCTGCCTCCCGCAGGGCCCCCACTCATGGTGCCTCCTGCCCTTGTCCTCTTCAGCTAGTCTCTGGGTGCAGGGTAAGAAGAGGAACTTCCGCAGTGAGCAGGGGAACAGGAAGTGCAAAAAACCACAAGAGAAACAAGTCCTCCAGAGGCCCCTCGGTGGGCCTGGGCTCCTCCTCCCTAGGACAGGCTTGGACCCTCTGCCCTCAGACTGAGACCCTCCTCCATTTGACTGGTTAGACCCATCTTTTGGACCAGTTCATGTACTGTTCCTTCTTTCTTACTCTCTGGGGTCCATCTCCCTCCAACTGGCTGAGATCCTGCTCCCTCTGATTGTTTGGTAGCAAGAGCTAGGCCACTACAGCACTTCTGTAAGGCGTTCTGCCATGACTGGGAACAGTCATGGGGCTGAGAGACCTCCTTCCTCCTCAAAGTATCCAGTTAGCCAGGGCCTGAGGTCCAAAGCCTGTAGCGCCGAAGGATTACTGTGCTAAAACTTTTCCTTTAAGTACACAGTGAGTGGTGAGTGCCTGGGATCCCACCCTTCTCCTGAGACCCCAACAACCTGGTTCACTTCCCCATCCCTTACCTTCCCACAGCTCCCAAATTACTTTCTGCTTATCATCACCTTTTTTTTCAAGAAAGGAATGCCTAAACAACATCTTGTTTCATTTTCATTGCTTTTGAACTTTTAAAGTATGTTATCTTCAGAGACTTGCTTTTTCCCCACTCAACATTTTATTTTTATCTAACATACATGTAGCACTGAGATGTAGCACTAACATACATAGAGTATGTGTGCCAGGCACTGTTCTGACCCCTTTGTAAATACTGACTCACTTAAATCCTCATAACAGCCTGTGGGACACACAAAATTACCATGTCCGTTTGACAGAGGGAAATGAAGAAACTAGGCACGGGGTGGTTGAGTGATCTTCCCATTAGCTCCCAGCTAGCAAATGAGAGAGCCCAGATTGCATGCCAGGCTGGCTAGGTGCAGAGGGCACACTTTTCATCACTATTCGCCACATCTTCTCTTTGCCTGTTACTGAGACTTGTATTTGCCTGTAATGGGAGTTCATTTTTACAGCTATATAGTGTGACTGTGCAACTTGTTTATTCATATTCTCCTGCTAACAGCTGTTTCTGGCTGCTGCTGTTGGAAGCAATACTGCTGTGTTCACTCCTGTCCACATTAACTGGCCCACACAGGCGTGCACACTCTCAGAAGGGGAGCCAGGAAGTTGTAAGGTTTGCATATCTCTAACTTCACCAGATAATGCAGGACTGTGTCCCCAAGTGAATGCTAGCTCAGTCCCCGCTCTTCCCTGGGTCCCAGTCTCCTGTTTGGGGGCACAAAGCTCTCAGGCACACATAGAGCAGTTTGGGGAAGCTGAGCATGTCTGAAATGTGACTGAGATTCCTGGGTACCTGAAGGGAAATAACACATCTCAAGGTGAGACCCACAGTGCTGCCTGGAAAGCTGGTTGGCTCCCCATGCCGGTAGGTTCAAAGATTCTCTCCTAAGCCTGGGCTCAAAGCCCCTTCTGGTGTGGCAATTCCAACTTCCCTCCCACTTCTTCTCCACCCTCACAACTCAGCTCATGGTGACCCCAACTCACCAGGCAATTTCCTGTCTCCAGGCTTAGGCCACCTTCCAGCCTGTCCACTGAGGAAAGCCACTGCTTTTCCTTTAAAAAGTCATTGCATTCATTCATTTTAGCACTGCCCATTGAGTTCTTGCTATCTGCAAAGCATATCTCCAGTATATGGCACAAACCAGACACTCAGTAAATGAAGGAATGAATGAGGGGTTAATGTCTAATTGATTTAATGTTTTCTGAGTATTTTCTAAGTGCTTTACTTTATTAGTTCATCTCATATTCACAGACCAGGCCAGGAGGTAAGCACAACTGTCACCTCCATTTTACTGATAGGGAAGCTGAGGCCCAGAGCTTAGCTAACTTGCCTGTGATCACAGAGCTTGTGGAGCTGAAGCTAATTATGTGAATTCCTAAACTGTTACATGCCACATGGGGGCTGAGATAAAGTTCTGCTCCTTCTCTGCCTCTTTTGTTCTCCACCTTCCCACTCCTTTCTCTGCCTCTACATCTGTCCCCTTTAAGTCTATATCAGGGGCCTTAAATCTCTGCTACATCTGCTGGTTCTTTTTTTAAATTAACATTTAAAAGTATATTTCCTATTCTTACTTCTAAGCAGCAGACAGGTTTAAAATGTATATTTTGTCTAAATAAAAAAAATAAAGTAGATTTTTGTTATTTGAGTCCCTAATAGAATGAGTTTCCCCATTTTGGAATATAGTGATTTATTAATCATCTTAATACCATTTTTCATATTATTCAGATTATTGAATTACTGTTTACCTACATGAATAATTTGGAGTTGGTTTATTTTATTTTTATGTGCCCCATCCACTCTTGCTTTTCTGCACTGAATGGCAGTATTTGGGGAGGTGATGACCTCAAACGTACTTTGCTGTCCTGGGCCTTCAAATAGATTTAAAAAGGACAAAACCTTAATCCAGCCTTTCCAGTTGTCCTCAGCAGGAGTGTGGGTAGAATACAAGTCAGTCCAACACAGCTGGAAGCAGTTCTAACTTAAGTTTTAGTAATCCAGTGAATGCCCAGGAACCCCAAGAATTAAGATATGCCCAGTAATTTACACCCACCTCCTCTCTCACCACCTCCTCCTGCCAAACTCTCAGGACTCACCAGATGGAGAGTCACTTCTTGTTTATATCTTGTGCTTATTTTGCTTTATTTTTTAAAGATTTTATTTATTTATTTTTAAAGAGAGGGAAAGGGAAGGAGAAAGAGAGGGAGAGAAACATCAATGTGTGGTTGCCTCTCTCGAGCCCCGTACTGGGGACCAGGCATGTGCCCTGACTGAGAACTGAACCAGCTACCCTTTGGTTCACAAGCCTTTGCTCAATCCACTGAGCTGCACCAGCCAGGGCTTATTTTGCTTTATTTTGAAAGGATATTGCCTACAAGATCGACTGCCACACCTGAAGCCATGAATAGGTAAGAAGACACAAGACAGAAAACTGTACTTGAACAACAATTAAAATAAAATAAAATAAAGTCTCACTGCCCGCCCCCCCAAAGAAGACACAGTTCATGAGAAAGACATGGTGGTATCTTCCATATTGTGGTCATCACCACGATTGAGTCCATGAAGGAGACGTGGGCACAGGTAGGGTCCTACTGCTGTCTGCTAAGACCAAACTGAGGCCAAGATGGCAGAATTTCCATTGCCAAGCCATCCTTCTCCTCCCCTTACCTTCCTGCCCCTCATGGTCCTCTGTACCCTGACTGAGGGGTGCTTCCTGGGAACAGGCCCAATCTAAGGAAACAGCAGTTCTCAACCCTCCAAGGCAATGCTCCCTTTTAATAAGAAACATGTTGGGAGGCCTCCTTTCATTGTACCATCCTAGAATGACATTCATGTACCTTACAAGTCTTGGTGGTGTGCAGCTGTCCCCCAGCATCTCAGGCTCCTGCTCATTCAATGCCAAGGCACCTCCATCACTCTGACAACCAAAGTCTGCCTACTAGGCATTCCCAAAATACACCCCCAGGGTAGGAAGGTGCACCGCTTGTCTGTCTCGTTCATTGCTGTTCATGTGCTAGGATGGTGGGGATACATCCCCATCATCTTAGCACAGGACCCTGCATGCAGAAACCCAACCAATATTTGTTAAATAATCATTGTACAGTCGAGATTTCTCTGCTGTGATTTAATGTCCTCTTCTCATGGGGCTTCCCCTGTCATCTCTTCAACCCCATGCCTGGGGAAAGGAGAAAGAAAAAACTCAGAGTGTGCAGGGGCCAGCTCCTCCCACAGAGATGTTTACACTGCTCACTGATGGTAGAGCAAATGGGTGCTTCAGGGACTCTCAGGGAGGTGCTGATTTCTAGTCCTGGTGGGATGGAGTGAGGACAGGGTATGCACAGAAAAGCAGAGACACCTGTAGAAATAATAATGGCTCAAATGTTAGAATCATAGATTCTGGAGCCCTACAACCTGGATCTGGCACTTACCTTAAAGTCTGGTGACCTCTCAGTGCCTCAGTTCTCTCATCTCTAAAGTGAAGGTAGTAATATCCCTGGCTGGTATGGCTCAGTGGACTGAGCACCGGCCTGCGAACCAAAGGATTGCTGGTTTGATTCCCACTCAGGGCACATGCCTGGGTTGCCTGCCAGATTCCCAGTTGGGGGCAATAGATACATCTCTCACACATCAATGTTTCTCTCCCTTTCTCCCTCCCTTCCCCTCTAAATAAATAAATAAATAAATAAATAAATAAATAAATAAAATCTTAAAGTGAAGGTAGTAATAGCAGTTAAGGTTGTTGAGAATAAATTAAATAGTTCATGTATAGTGATCAGTACAGAGCTTAATATGTTATGTATTATCGTTGTTTTTTATGAAATAGCTGAGTTAGATAAATGAACTACCATCCCCTCAGCCTAGCATTTTCAGTGTCCCCCTATCCTTTCCTAATCCTCCTCCATCAGACTTTCAGGTCCCACCACCATTGGCAGATGGTCAGTGATGAGAACACATGACCACCACTGCCCTTTCTCTACTTCCCCCTGATGCAAAGCCCATCTCAGAGACCTATTTTATGGGCCAGCCTGTCCAGACTCTTCCAGGGCTCTCACATTGTCCTGGAACCTTCCCTGCCAACCTCAGAAATCTTACCCGTGATTCCTGCTCTTACTCCCCCAACCTGCACAGGAAATCACTGTGCCAGCCAAGCCCTCTCCTTCCCTTCTAGGTTAGTGGCTGTTAGCCATGGAGCCAGAAGTCCCCTCCTACTCCCTACACTGTCCACATCCTCTAGGTCACAACCAATTCTCCCTACATGGGTGTTCTCTATATCCCTGCATCCCAATCTATGTGCCCCCAAGTGTCCATTCCCCAGCCTGTGACAGCAGGTGTCCACACCCAAGGGTGTAACCCCTAGGGGTATCTACTCCCCAATGTGTACGACCCCATGAGTGTCCAAGATGCCTGTGTATATGAGTCAAAGGGTGTCCACTTCCCAGTCTGTAGGTCCCACCAGAGGCCCACACCCTCAACTAGGTGACCCAATAAGCGTGTTAATGCTGCAGCCTGGAATGGACCACAGAGGGTGTGGGGAGGGACGCAAAATGGAACAGTCTGCCTAGGGTCGCACCACTGGGGAGGGGGCGCCTATATTGCAAGACCATTTTGTTTTGGTGCAAGGAATACAACGGCTGCCTCATCCGGTAATGGAGAAAGGAATGTTGCAATCCCGATGTCCTACGACCCCTATCCCAACCTCCCGACTCCCGGCCACCTCGGCGAGCCTCAATCTCTAGTCGCGCTCCCGGCCTCTCTCACATCCGCCACCTTAACCATTCAACACCACCGCCCCCCGCAATTGCTCTTCAAGCACCAATTGGCTCAAGGGGGAGAGCAGGACCGGAGCCATCGTGGGCTCTGATTGGTCGATGGCCATATTCTCCTCCTTGCTGCTCTTTGAAGCTACCTGGCCCCTGAGAACAACATATCCCCGCCCCTACTTCCGCGCCGGGCTCCCACTGGTCACGGGTTCTAGGCATGCGTATTGGATGCCAGACCTGTGTGCTGGGCGATTGAAGCGGGGACTTTGGGGATGTGGGGTGATGGGGTCAATATCGCGTGTGTCTCTGGCTGGTGTGGCTCAGTGAATTGAGCGCCAGGCTTGCAGACCAAAAGGTTGCCGATTGGATTCCCGGTCAGGCCACGTACATGGGTTGTGGGCCAGGTCCCCAGTTGGGGTAATGGGAGAGGCAACCATTGTTTCTCTCACACGTGGATGTTTCTCTCCCTCTTTCTCCCTTCTTTCCTATCTCTCTATAAATAAATAGATAGATAGATAGACAAATAAATAAATAGATAAATAAATAAATATGGCCTGTAGAAGGGTGCTTACTGCTACTAGGAGTTAGGGAGATCACACACAATGGTGTGCGCCGTGATCCAATAATAAATTCTGTAACAAAACCCAAATTCTGTAAGGTTTTCGTGCCCGCACTGGGTGCTTCTTGTGTTCGTTTACTCTCTAGTTTACTTTGCGTTTGGGTTTTAGGAAAACTCATAAACTGTAGTAATAAAATTAAGTCCTGCCTCAGTGGGGTGTCTGGCTTTCCTAATACCATAAATCTCAAAGTAGGCATCTTGTGGCCTTTGGATTCAATGTACTAAAATTATTGATTTTACTGCTGATTACAAAGTTCACAGCAGTTAAAAGCCCTAACGGTGAGGCCTTTGGCAAAGTGTGTTTAAGAGAGCAAACACTTTCCCCAGTTTTCAGTGCACACAGTGATGGTTAAAGAGCATTAGGCCTGGTTGGATGGGTTCAGGGTATCTGCGTGTGTTATTTACTATACATCATAGGTGATATGTCCAGTTACCTGTTTTAAAGTTTGCCATTTTTACATTATATATAAAATAGTTATAAATATGTTATTTAGCCTGGCTGGTGTGACTCAGTGGATTGAGTGGCAGCCTGTGAACCAAAGGGTCACTGGTTTGATTCCTGGTCAGAGCACATGCCTGGGTTGTGGGCCAGATACCCGGTGGGGACGTGTGAGAGGCAACTAATCGATGTATTTCTCATACATCAATGTTTCTGTGCTTCTCTTTCTTCCTCCCTTCCCTGCTGTCTAAAAATAAGTAAATAAAAATGTGTAAAAGATTTTTTACTTTTTAACTTTTTTTATTAATGACTGAAAGATATTTTGTCAATATTTAAAAATATTCACATGCCCAGGCATGGGAGCTACGCAATGGGGGAGAGTGGGAGCAGGACTTGGCTGCACAGCCCTGGAGCATTCCTGAAAGCAGGGATTTTATTTTTATTTCTATTTTTATTTTTTTAAAGATTTATTTTATTTTTAGAGAGAAGAGAAGGGAAGGAGAAAGAGAGGGAGAGAAACATTAATGGGTGGTTGCCTCTGCGCGCCCCACACTGGGGACCTGGCCCCCAACCCAGGCACGTGCCCTGACTGGGAATCGAACCAATGCTTTGGTTTGCAGGCCTGCGCTCAATCCACTGAGCTACACCAGTCAGGGCAAAGGCAGAGATTTTTAAAAAAGAAAATACTCATCCTTTCAGAGCTTTTTTCTGACTAATTAGTAATAGTGTTAGAAAAGATAGATGAACTGCTCATGTAAAATTTTAATTAAAAAGAACTATAGCACTGCCAGGTATTTGGCAATAAATGAGGTCAAGTACCAAACAGAATCTTTGCTCCCACCACAAAACTCTGAATATCTGCTTGTGATATCCATGAACACCCTAGTGGTTTGGATTTTACAACCAGTAAAATTAGATGCCAGGCTACTATGCAGTTAATGGCCAGTTAGCTTCTGAACCTCATCCCAAAGATTTATTTTCCCAGAAGAAATAAACCATGTGCCTGAAATCAAAACAAGTAAATGGAGTAAAACATCTTATAATTGGTTTATAACTAAATGCATTTGGGTAGGTTGTTTGCAAAGATGATTTTATGGACCGAATTATGTCCCTCCAAAAATCATGTGTTGGTTCCCTAACCCCTAATGTGACTGTATTTAAGGATGAGGCCTTTAAGGAGGTAGTTAAGGTTAAATGAGGTCATTAGGGTGGGGTCCTAACCAGATAGGACTAATGTCCTTATAAGAAGAGGAAGAGACACCAGAGATGCTGTGCAGTTCCCCTATCCAGTGGGGGAGTCTATTTCCTCACCCCTTGAACCTGTGCTGGCCTTGTGACTTGCTTTGACCAATAGAATGCAAAGGAAGTGCTGTTATATGAGATTTAGATCCTTCTTCTATGGCCCTAGTGGAGCACTGTCCTGAGCTCTCCACTTGAGAAGCTGGTTTGGTCTACTGCAAGACGATAGGGGATGTGCCAGAGAACCAGAACATCCCTGCCGACAAACAGCACCAATTGCCAGACGTGTGAGCAAGGCCACTGTCTTCCAGCCCAGATGACCCTCCAGTTGACTGCAGCCACACCAG
>CM052552.1:43910380-43940114 GCA_028533065.1 Trachops cirrhosus
CTAATTCACCTGCCCCCCCTGCTCCCTGCTGCTTCACCTGCCTCCCCTTGCCCCTTGTTTCCCTGCTCCTCCTGCCCCCCACTGTTCCCCTTGTTTTCTGCTGCTCCCTGTTGCTCCACCTGCCACCCCTTCCCCCCTGCTCCCTGCTGTTCCTTTCCTCCCCTCTCAGAGACTCTGGGCTAAGAAGAGATTCTTGCTGCCACCTTGTGGGAAAGCGAATAACCAAACTCAATGTTAGAGTACAGTCAAAGGGGAAAACGTTGGATCTTGCTGAAGATTCATCCTTTTCATTAATTCCTTTACTAAGCAGTTGACGTGTGTTTGAAATCTTCACAGGAGAAATACCATACCTTCTTTTAGGCTTTAATCAGCCACTGAAGTCGACAGCTTTTGCTTGGCTGCAGTTCTCCAACGACTCCAAAGAGATTTGAAATTATTTTTATGTATTAATTTATTAACTACCTTGTTGCACGAGGCATTCTGTCAGGCAATGTGTAAGGGTGATGAAATAGGCCTGGCTTCTCCTCTCCAGAAATTTATCACTAAAGAAGGGTTCAGGGGTGTAAGAGGAAGAGCTAATCAGGGTGCGCCAATAGAAGCCTAGAAAACTATTTCCCTGAACATACTCCAAGACACAGAGACCCATACATTTTGGAAACAGAGTCAAGAAAGGGTAGAATGCGTTTATATAATTTATGAAGTGATTTCCCCCAACAAGACTAATAACCACCTGGCACCGCACATACCTATTACATTGCTGACTATATCCCTATGTTGTACTTCACATCCCCATGACTATTTTGTAACTACCAATTTGTAGTTCTTAATCCCTTCACCTTTTTCACTCAGTCCCACAACCCCTCCCATCCCCGCCCCACCCCCACCCCACCCCACCCCCACCCCCATCCCCGGCAACCAGAAGTCTGTTCTCTGTATTTATGAATCTGTTGCTGTTTGTTCATTTATTTTGTTCTTTAGATTCCACATATAAGTGAAATCATATGGCCAACTATAATTGAAAAAATAAAAAAATAAAAATAAACCAAAAGACAGGGTAGAGTGCAAAGAACAAGGGAACGCTGGAAAACAGAATTTTGACAGAGGCACTTGCCATTAAATTCCATGTAGTTAATTAAACAAAGCCCCTTAGCCAAGAATACAAGTTTTCCTACATTGTATCTTTCTGTCTTCATCATCATCATCAATTTTTTTTACTATTACATTACATGTTAATTACTTACTGGCAGCTCATATCACTGACTCCAAAATTTTTGTTTTTCGGTTTCCATTTGTTTGCGGGGCCACAGGAGAAGGTTGGTAATCCTGGGCCATACAGTAGAAAATGTAACATTAAATACAGTACTTTCACTTAGAAGTTCTCTCAGTTCCTGCTGCCCCCAGGACACCCCGTTGTGCTGGGTACCAGGCTCCACCTTTCTTCTCCTCATTCCTCTAAGATTGTCTCTGGCCACTTCTTTCAGCCAGTACCTGTCACTGGACCCAATTTGTAGCTAATACTATGTTTTTCTTATTATTATATGATGTTTCTTTAGAAGATCCACCCTTCTGTAAAGTTTGCCATTTTTTAGAGACAATATGGAGAATATTATTGACTTTATTATAATTATTAATTTATGATAAATATTGCATACATTTTTAAAGTGTAAGAAAATTTATTTTTTTATTTTTTTTTAAAGATTTTATTTATTTATCTTTAGAGGGGAAGGGAAGGAGAGAGGGACAGAAATATCAATGTATGGTTGCTTCCTGTGCATTCCCTGCTGGGAACTGGCCTGCAACCCAGGCATGTGCTCTGACTGGGAATCAAACCGTGATCTCTTGGTTCACAGGCCTGTGCTTAATCCACCAAGCTACACCAGCCAGGGCTAGAAAATTTATTTTTAAAAATATTTCATTTATTTTTAGAGAGGGGTGAGGAACAAAGAGAGGGAGATAAACATCAATGGGTGGTTGCCTGCAGCCCAGACATGTGCCCTGACTAGGAATCAAACCAGCAACCTTTCAGTCCACATGCCAACACTCAGTCCACTGAGCCACACCAGCCAGGGCTAAAGTGTAAGGAAATTTAAATGCATAATATGGAGACTAGTTAAAAATTTTATGGACTAATGAATCCCCACCCCCACCCCCTCTCTCACACACACACACACACACAGGTGTAGCCCTGTATGGGTATGTATGTGTAAGAGAGGGCAGAGGTTGGTTAACTTTCAAATTTGCCAATTTAGGACACTAGCAAACAAAGTCTCAACTTCTAACTACTCTCACCATCATTTTACAAAAGAAGAATTCTCTTCACATAAAAAATAGGGAGGACACAAAGGGGGAAAAATCAGGACAACTGTAATAGCATGATCAATAAAATATAATTTAAAAAAATATGAAGGACATAATCTCAGAATATAGCCACATTATTGTCTAGTGCTCCAGAGAAGGAAACAAGAATGGGTGTGAAGATGTTAAAGACTAAACAGGAAGGAGATAAGAAAGGTAAGGAAACTTCTATTTTCCAAGTTCTGTAAGATGAGACATCTGCTGAAGGGATAAGGAAATAAGCTTGGGGGGTACTTGTAAAACTTCAGCAGGTCTTTTGAGGGAAGTAGCAAACAAAGGTATTTTTCATGGTGTTAAGGCCCAGGAGCACCTGTGATCTCTTCTTGGTTTAAGAAATTGGTGTGGCTGCACTTCACTTGTTATTGGTGACGATTTGGGGGGAAAGAGGGAGCTAGACAGAAACCTTGGTCTATTGGTGAAAGCCTGGAAAAATCTAATTTCGAGCCAAGAAAATTAAATACTATTTTTGTGAAGACTTCTAGGAAGGCTTCTCATAATTCTAATAACAGGTCCTTGAGGAAGTCAACAGTCTTTGGTCAGGAACATGATGGTGCAGCATCATCTCCTAGCCCTCGTTTCTCATGTGTGGCATGAGGGTGAACTCTGCCTGGGCCTATCTTCAGGTCTCAAACTCTGGTTAGTGTTGCTTTGGTTGCTGGGGCCAGATAAAGCCCATCTATCTTTCCTAGTCCTGGCCACATTTTTTTTTATAGATGGATCAAGGTATAATTTACATTCCATAAGATTCACCCACTATAAGTGTATGATTCAATAATTTTTAGTAAATTTATAGAACTGGGCATCCATCATCACAATCCAGCTTCAGAACTTTTCCATCACATCCAAAATTGCTCTGAAGTCCACTCACTTGTAGTCACTCCCCACTCCCAACCCCCACCCCCCAGTCCCAGGCAACCACCAACCTTTCTGTCTCGATGGATTTACCTTTTCTTACCATTTCATATAAATGCAGTTATACATTGTGTGGGCCTTGGTATCTGGCTTCTTTCACTTAGTATAATGTTTCTAAGGTTCATTCATGTTGTAGAATGTATCAGTATTTTGTTCTTTTTTATTGCTGATAGTAATCCCTTATATGGATATATCACATTTTGTTTATCCATTCACCAGTAATGGACATTTGGATAGTTTCTAGAATGTGATATTTATAAATAATGCTACCATAAATATTTCCATAAAAGTCTCTGTGTGGGCATGTTTTTTATTCTCCTGGGTAGATTCCTAGAAGTGAAATTGCTGGGTCATATCATATAGTCAGTTCATGTACACAGTTTCAACAAACCTGTCAAACTCCCTTCCAAATGGCTCCACCACTTTATATCCCCACCAGCAATGTATGAGGATTTGTTTCCCTCCATCCTCACTAAACCTTGGTATTATCTGTCTTTTTTATTATAGCCATTATAAATGATGTGTAGTGGTATCTTATTGTGGTTTTAACTTGCATTTTCGTAATGATTAATGATGCTGAGTATCTTTTCATGTAGCTATTAGCCATTCTTATATCTTCTTTGGTGAAATGTCTAGTCAAATCTTTTGCCATATTTAAATTAGGTTGTTTGTCTTCTTATTGAGTTTTAAGAGTTGTGTGCTTTTTTGGGGGGGATATAAGACCTTTATCACATATGTAATTTGAAAATATTTTCTCCAAGTCTATGGGTTGTCTTTTCTGAGGAAAAATATTTTTATTTTATAATATTCATTGAAAAAATACATATTAACACTTCAACAGTGGTTATCCTGAGGTGATTGACATTTTAGGTAGTAAACATTTTACTTTTCATGTAAAATATTTCTATAAGTTCTTTATTTAATGGATATTCTTTTTTTAAATTACTTTATTGTTGTTCAATTATACTTGTCTATATTTTCTCCCCACCCTTCCCCGTACCCTCTCCAAACCCACCTCCCTCCCTTGCTTCCACCCTCCACCTTGGTTTTGTCATGTGTCCTTTATAGTAGTTCCTGAAAACTCTTCTCCCCACTGTCCCCTACCCCCTCCTCTCTGGTTACTGTCAGATTGTTCTTAATTTCAATGTCTCTGGTTATATTTTGTTTGCTTTTTTCTTTTGTTGATTATGTTTAAAAAAACACTTAAGAATATCCATCAAGCATGGATTACTCATCTTCCCTCTGTCAAACCCGCAGTCATCCACTTTCTCCAGGTTGCCTGGGGAGGTATAGGACAACAACATATAGGCAGATGAGACATGGGAGAAAGAGCTATGGGACGAGGAGACAGCTTCTTCACATGGCAAAGAGGATAAGAAAGGCCATAGTCAGGCAAAAGAGCCGCATGGCCTCTGAGAGGGCAAAGCCCAGAGTGGCGTAGGAAGAGAGCTGTTGCTTCAGAGAAGGGTTCCTGGTATCACCATTGATGAGGTTCCCAAACACAGTCCCAGTTCCAGCCCCAGAGCCAGCTACCCCTACTGTGGCAGCCCCAATGAACTTGGCTGCTGTGTCGTCCCTTGAAATGGTGCTGGTTTGGAAGCTGCAGCTAGACAGGCAGGGGACATGGGGCTGCCAAGCTGCAGAGGCTCCCATCTGATGGTGTCTCCGGTTGTTTCAGCACCACTGCAGTCACTGGCTCAGCAGCTTCAAGACTCGGAGAAAATGTTTACAAATCACATAGACAAATAACTTGCATCCAGAATATGTAAAGAACTCTCGGAACTCAACAGTAAGTAAATAAGCTCAATGTTTAAAATGGGGAGAAGAGTGGAAGAGACATGTCACCGAAGAGGATATAAGGATGACAAATAAGCACATATGAAGATGGTCAACATCATTAGCCATTAAGATATGCAGAGTATCACCACGATGTCCTTATGCTGACTGAAAGAAATCTGTCTAAAAAGGTCACATCCTGTGTGATTCCATTTACATGATATGCTGGAAAAGGCAAAATTCTAGTGATGGGAACAGCTCAGTGGTTTATAGTGGGTAGCAGTGGGACAGGGTGTATCTAGAAAGGGATAATATGAAGGAATTTTTCAGGTGTGATGGAGCTGTTCTGTATGTTGCTTGTGGCGGTGCTCACACAGATATCTATATGTGGTGAAAGCCATGTAACTGTACAATAAAATTTAAAAACTCCATTTTGTGCCCTTACCCATGTGACTCAGTTGGTTGGACCATCCTCCCATATACCAAAAGGTTCGGGGTCCGATTCCCTGTCAGGGCACATACCTAGGTTGCAGGTTGGATCACAGTTCCGAGCACGTATAGGAGGCAACCAATCAATGTTTCCCTCTCACATAGATGTTTCTCTCTCTCTCTCTTCCTCTTTCTAAAAAAAAATTAATAAACATATCCTCCAATGAGGATTTTTAAAAATAATAATTTGCCCACTTTAAAATGTGTGTCTTTTGTAACAACCAAACTCTTTCAATATTAAGGATATTAACCCTTTGGCTTTTATTTCCATATATTTTCAAGTTATTTCCCTACTATTTTTGTTTGTTGTAAATTTGGGGATAAAAGCAATTTTATTTTATTTAAAAAAAGATTTAATTTCTAGAGAGAGGGGAAGGGAGGGAGAAAGAGAGGAAGAGAGAAAAACAGATTGTTGCCTTTCGCATGCCCTGAACCGGGGACCTGGCCCGCAACCCAGGCATGTGCCCTGACTGGGAATCAACCCAGCGACCCTTCGGTTCACAGGCCAGCACTCAATCCACTGAGCCATATCTGCCAGGGCTCAAATATTGACTATCAAAAAAAAGATAACAGTAATTATATATTTTACACTTCTGATAACAAGCTAGACATTAAATTACTGAAAATATCAATATGAAGGATAGGAGGAAGAAGTTGTCCTGTGATGCCAATGAATCTGTTCTTGTTAGTAAAGTGATACATTGAGCTTTTAAAAAGCAGACAAGACATAGTGATAAACTAGTTATTAATAGGAAAAGTGTAGGTTTGTTTGTTAAGAATTCTACATAAACATTAAAACAACAATAGAAAATATAACTTCCAAGCCATGGAGGGGGAAAAAAGGAATAAAAACCCCAAAACCAATCCTGGAAGTGAAACAAATGTACATATTGTCAACATAAGAAACGTCCAAATCTGTAAGGATTTTTTATGAGTTTAATCAAGCCAAACTTATGACAATTGCCAGGAGGCAAAATTTCAACAAATTGAGAAAATGCTCCAGAAAATGGTAGTTTTACCACTTATTTTATACATCAGAATCAAAGGGGAAGATGCTACATGAAATCCACTAGTGATAGATTTGGGAGGTGGGAGAAAGCAAAGCCGGAAAACATCTGGGTAAAAAATAAAATGAATAGGCACATACTTCTTTTACTTAGGTGAGCACTGAATAGTTAACAGTTAACAATAACATGATAACAATAACAATGAGGGGATTTGTGGTCTCTCCTCTCTTGTGGCGGTAGTGCTTTGGAGGAGGGGGATAGGAAAAGGAGGATTACTTTGTTTTTCGGAAGGTATGTTATCCTGAATGCAAAAAGAGGACAGGCTCAGTTAATGTGCAGATTAACCTTTGTTAGGGAAAAACACTGCCTTAGGACTTGACTACCTGCCAAGATCTGCCTTTAATTAGGAAGTTTTAATTTCAGACCATCCTATGTAGTTACTTACATTATCTGAGTTTATAAGTCCCACCTTGCTGGTCTCCTTGAGCTTATCAGGTTTAGTCTGTGGCCCCTCTTTTGTCCACAATATATATTGATATTTTGTTCTAAAAAAAGATATCTAAAAGGGAAGGATTGAGGGTAGGAGGTGGGGGTGAGTGGTGTGGGGGATGTGGGGGATGTGGTGGCGGGAAAATGGAGACAACTGTACTTGAACAATAAAAAAACATAAAATAATTTAAAAATTTTAAAGTTATATCGATATATAGGTGGCTTAAAATTAGAGGTTATACAACTAATTAAATGAAATCATTATGCTAATTGGATTAAAAGGTCATTAGGCCTTCATTTTTTGGGTAATTTGTGGAATAAAAACTTGTAATGTCATAACATAATGCATGCAGAAATACTATGTAAAACTGTAGAAAATAATTTCAATTTTATGTGAAATATAAATTATATATGCATAAAATGAAATGCGCCTAAATGTTTTAATGTATAATTTTATGAGGGATAAAGTAAATGATTTTATCAATTTTAAATTTTTCTGAACTTTGCAAATGAATGATGTGTTGACTTCCCAATCAGAATAAACCCTACTTAAAAAAGGCTATTAAAAATATAAAGAATAGGCAGGCACTTTGAGAATAACTATGGGACATTTTTATAATATGAGGGTAAATAATTAATTGAGGCAATGAAATATTATGTGATATGATTTCAATTGTATAAATGGAAAAAATGTGATTGTGTATAAATTTGCTTACATATGTACTTAAATATACCTTCTAAAATGAGTAATATAAATATATGGATTGTGCTGATGAACACTGGACATTCTGTATCCATGCTCATATGTATGTAGATATAATTCATTGTATGTAAATATAGTCTGAAGTTATGCACATCAAGCCAATATTATTGAATATATTTCTAGAAAGTCATTAAGATTTGAAATATTTATTGTTTCTGTAGTCCTGAATTTTTCACTATAATCAAGTATTACATTTCTATTTAAAAATGGTGAAACATGCATTCACAAGTTATTGTTACTGGAAAAGCTTCATATTATATAATAATACGGGCCAGAAGTGGAAAAGTATGATCCAAAATGATATGTACAAGTGAACACAATTTTATAGAAATAGATTTATGTAAATATAAACATAGAGCCCTGGCTGGTGTGGCTCAGTGCATTGAGCACTGGCCTATGAACCCGAAGGTTGCTCGTTGGATTCCTGTCAGGGCACGTGCCTGGGTTGCACCAGGTCCCCAGTTGGGTTTGTGCCAGGGGCAACCAATTTTGTGAGAGCAACTGATGGATATAGCTCTCACACATTGATGTTTTTGTCTTTCTCCCTCCTTTCTCCTCTCCCTACAAATAAATAAAATCATATATATATATATGTATATATATGTGTGTGTGTGTGTGTGTATGCACACACACGGTGATTTAAAAATATATAAACGTAAATATAGAAATGAGAAATTATTGCTAGGATGTTGGGTTTATATTTGCCATTTATTTCTGCAACATAGCTCCTTGTTTTCTGAAAAACTTGCCAGCAGTGTGGATGACTTCTAATGGTACAAGAAAACACTATTTCTGAAATTAAAGTAAAAGAAGTAAGAACCGTGTGTGTGTCCTCCAGGTGCGTATTGTATGGGACAAACTCATTAGCTGATGGGGACCTTTCGACTTATCCTCTGAGGACTGTCCCAAATAGTTACTTCTCACTTAGCACAGCTGGCCTAGGGCACCAGTTCTCAGAATCCAATGGAGAGCTTGTTAAAACACAGACTGGGAGCCCCATCGCCACAGAGGGTCTGGAGTGAGGAGTCTCAGCATTTGCATTTCTAAAAAGTTCCCATTGTTGCAGATGCATCCCAGGACCACACTTACGGCCACCCTTAGCCCAGAAGGTGTGTGAAGCCCTGCCCCTCACAGCTTGGTGCCTGTGGATGCCCTCCTCTAGGCCTTTAGCTTCTAGCATTTCCTGACAACACAGGAAAATTGCAGGATCTAATGTGGAGTTAACTAGGGCCTACTCACAAAGCCTAGGTCAAGTAGAAATGGAATTCTACAACTGGTGTCTGATGAGAGTTGGCAGTTTAGATCGATTTCTGACACACGGAAGGAAGGCAAGTACTGCTGCAGTGAGCAAGTTTCTGGCAAACCCGCAAGCCCTGCAGCAGGCAGCCTCCTTCCCAGAAGCTTTTGGCTCTGGAGCATTTTTTTTTCCCCAAAGTCCAAGGGTGGGAAAAGAGACCATGTAGATGGGGGTGGGGTGAGGAAATGCAGGTTTGTTAGTATTTCTGGAGCAACACTGTCACCAAGAGGAACCTCTGACGAACTGGCAGGCCATGTGGGTGAACAGGATGAGCCTGATACCAGAAAGAAAGGCAGGCTTTGTTACAGCTGAAAATTCAGAAGTCCTGAGAAAAGTCCCCAGAAGGCAAGTTGTGCATGATCCCACTGACTGTAGATAGGACAGTTGGAACATCAATAAGGATTGTAATTGCAATGGTGTGAAACATTAAATATAAACATGCTTACAGTGCACAATCTCAGGATGATACAAATAAAGATAGGTCATTGGTCGCCTTGGGAAAGATGCTTGGGAAACAATTCTTTATATTGAAAACTGGTAAATACAGGGAAGAATCAAGCATTGATCCTGTTTTTCTTATACAAGCCAAAGAGTTGGCCAGGGTAAGTTCTCCTTTATAAATATATTAGGGCTAAGAACTGAAAGAGGAAGGAGAGATCAGAACATTCCATTTTGTCATCCCCTTGTGAATAAATGGATCCAATGCTCACCAATGACTGATGGCATCAGTAAGACAGAGACAATCAACAGTATGTACCTAATTATATTAAAAATCGGGGTAATGCAAAAGTTGAATGGATATTTGACAACATTTAAGAATTATTATTTTTATGTGAAAAATTGGTATTGAGGTTAGATTTTCTAACGAGTCCTTATCTTTCAGAAATATATACTTACATACTCTAGATGAAAATAATATATTGGTATTTGCTTCAAAATAGCTGAGGGGTCCCTAGTGGGTGGGATGTGGATGAAATAAGATTGGCCACAAGTTCATAAATGTTGGAGCTGGGTGATGAGTAAGGAATGTTGATTATTTTGCTGTTCTTTCAATTTTTGTGTACATTTCTAATTTGCCATAATAAAAAGTGAAAACAAAATTTGATTACTTGAATTATGCTTTTTAAATGCAAGTGCCCTTAATTCAGAGCTAGCCTTGAACACACATTTGGAACATACTCCAATTCTATAATTTGTATACCTAGAGCTTTCTTAAAATGTGTCTTGAAGTTTTAGGCAATCCTGAGTCATGTCACCACTTACGACTCATTTCCAAACCCATGGCACCTACTTACTGTTATGAAAATAGCAGTTCAGTCCATGTTTAGCTTTTCTTTTTCTAGTAAAGACAGACTTGAATTAGTGTGGTGTTGCATTTTATACACACTTAGAATTTGGAATTAGGTTTTATTCATAGGGTTCTGGTAAACACAATCAGAAGTTCTCAGCTTGCCCTGAGCCATTTCATAGTTAATGGTACATGTAAGAAATTCCTGTTGCCCTGACCTGTGTGGCTCAGTTGGTTGAAGCATCGTCCCATAAGCTGAAAGGTTGTGGGTTTGATTGCCGGTCAGGGCACATGCCTAGGTTTCGGGTTCAGTCACTGGTCAGGGTGCATAAGAGAAGCAACAATCAATGTTTCTCTCACATCGATGTGTCTCCCTCTCTTCTCCTCTCTCTTAAAATCAATAAGAATGTCCTCAGTGAGGATTAAAAAAAGAGAAATATGCATGTTTCATCAACCACATGTGAGAAATGAAGCTTCTGTCCTCAGTCAGCAGTGCCTCAAAACCTTTCAATGAATTTCTGCCAAATAGAAGACACACTCCTTCCTTTAACCTGCAAGGCTACCTACTTTCTCCAGCCTCATCTTTCATCACTTCTCTCTTTTCCTATACACTCCAACAATAACTGCAATCACAATAGCCAGCACTTACCAAGTGCTTATGTGCAAGGTACCCAATGTTCTAAATACTTTCCACATATTAATTTATTAATCTTCACAATAACCCATGAGTTAGATACTATCATCTCCATTTTCCAGATGAAGAAACTAATGCATAGAGAGGTTGGGTAGCTTGCTCAGAATCACACAGGGAGCAAGTGGCAGAAACGAGATGTGAACCTAGGCTATCTGGCCCCAGAAGTAATTTTCGGTTTTCCCAGAAATGACATAGAATTCTAAGTAGCCATGCATTTGTCCACAGTCCATCTTTGGCTTGGAATTGTAGGCAAAAAATTACTCATTTTTAAGAAAGATATTGCTTACATGTCCCTTCTCTCTGTAGCAGTTCTGGTTTTTCCCTCTTTTTGTTTTCTAAAACAAACCAAAGCAAACATGATTTAAAACACCATGGTCAGCAGTGTTGGCTCAAGTCATGCTCCCAATATAATTTTGCATCCATAAAATTATATTTCTTTTTTTTTTAAAGATTTTATTTATTTATCTTTAGAGGGGAAGGGAAGGAGAGGAAAGAAAGGAGAGAAGGAGAGAAATATCAATGTGTGGTTGCCTCTCATGGGTCCCCTGCTGGGAACTGGCCTGCAACCCAGGCATGTGCCCTGACTGGGAATCGAACCGCGATTTTTTGGTTCGCAGGCCCGCGCTCAATCCACTGAGCTACACCAGCCAGGGCAAATTATATTTCTACTATGGAAGATTTCAAACATATAGAAAAGGAGAGAGAATAATGCAATAAATCTCCATGTATGCATTACTCCATTGCAACAGTTATCAATTCACATCCAATCTTGTTTCACTTATAGTCTCCACCCTTTCCCCCATCCCCATTGGATTATTCTGAAACAAACAAGATATCATATTATTTTGTCCATGAATATTTCAAGATGTTCCTGTAAACAAGAACTCTTTTAAACAAGTTACCTATACATCATTATCATATCTCAAAAATTCAATAACAGTTCTTTAATATCATCAATTATCTAGTCAGTTACTTTTTCTCTTTGTATTTTCCAGTTTTCAGGATAATACGATGGTTCACTGGCATCCTCCAAAGGCAGCCAGTGATATCTTTTAGCCTCATCATTATCTCATGCCTAGTTGATGCATTTCAATTCACTGAAGTTATTCCTTTAAAAAATGTTTATTTGTCAATTTTAGAGAGAAAGAGGAAAGGGAGAGAGACATCGATTTGTTTTATTTATTTATTTATTTATTTTTATTTTAATTGTTCAAGCACAGTTTTCTGACTTTTACTCACATCCCAGCCCAACCCCCACGTTGTTCCATCTATTCATGTGGTCATTGGTTGATTCTTGCCCACAGCCTTGGTGTATTGGGGCAACTCTCTAACCAACTGAATAACCCAGCCAGGGCCTGAAGTTATGCTTTTCGATGTTCAAATTGCTCCATCTTTGGCGAGTGGAAGCCTTTTAAACCTGCTTATGTGATCCCAGTAATATTCAATAACATTCTTGCTTTGGAGTATGACAAGACTTGTGAAATAGAATATAACTCTGTAACATGATTATTATATTATATTTAATAGTTCCCAATACAATAATAGGATGTTATGTTGAGAAATCTAGCTTCTCTCCCTGTCTCCTCCCCTTCTCCCCTCCTCTCATAGGAAATCACTTTA
Organism: Trachops cirrhosus; assembly: GCA_028533065.1. Classification (NCBI taxonomy): domain Eukaryota; kingdom Metazoa; phylum Chordata; class Mammalia; order Chiroptera; family Phyllostomidae; genus Trachops; species Trachops cirrhosus. The sequence continues at coordinate 43,923,071 of CM052552.1, forward strand.
TCTTCCTTTTTTAATTGACTTTCTTGAAAATAGCTGTTTATATATGTTTTGGTTTATCCTTCCGTTAAAAATATTTAGACAGGTAGATGTTTTAAAAATAAATTTAAAGAGTAACTTCCTGGCATTGGAATTCTTGGGTTAAAGTGTGTATAAATTGGGTGGGCTCTCTCTGAAGCATGCCCACATCTTTCTTCCTTCTCAGGTGTGCATTTTTACTTTTCTCTCCTAAAGTATAAGGGTCCCCTGGAGACTTGCAACCAGGTGAGCTATGGGCAGCTCGTTCCTGAAGCTGCCTCCAAGGCCCCGTTTTCTCTTGACGTTTTAGTGAGCTAACAGCAGCTCCGCCATGGCTCACTCCCTTCCTGGAATGTTTCTAGAGAATCAAAGCAAAGCGCATCCTAGGCTCTATCCTGTTGCTTCTTCTACCATAAGCCCTTCTTTTGTTGCACCGTTGCTTCTTTTGTCTCTCCTATTGTTTCTTCTACCATAAGCCCTTCCTTTGTTTCACTAAGATGCTTAGGGCAAGGTTTGAGCAAAGGGTACAGAGCTTCCATGTTCTCTTTTAGAACACCACTCTCCCCAAATCTCCTGGTGTTCACCAACATAATCTCTCTGAACCTCATCATTTTTTTTTTTTTAATGGAGGCTTCATTACAGAGGTATAGCTGATTACCGTAAATCACGGCCTTCGGTGATTGAATTCCATCTCCAGCCCCTCTTCCTTTCCCAGAGGCCAGGGGGTGGTACTGAAAATTGTAATCCTCTAATCACTTGGTTGGTTTCCCTGGCAACCAGCCCCAATCTTTAGGTGACTTGCAAAGTAACCTCATTAACATAATAAGAGACACCTTTATCACTCCCATCACTTGGGAAATTCCAAGGGTTTTGGGAGCTGTGAGCCAGGAACTGTGGACAAAGACCAAATATAAATATAAATCACAATATCACACCCTTTGTCTTTCAAGTGTTGCAGCTATTTCCCCCAGTTTAACATTTCTCTATTCAATTTGTTTTTGGGAACATTTAGTTGTTTAGTGTTTTTCAACTGTATCTTGTATATCTTAAACTATGCATTTTGCTCTGAGATCCATTTTAGCTAAATCTTACATGTTTTGATATGTGATGTTTTCATAACAGAAAATTGTTTCAATATTATTACTCTAGATGTCCTTCAGATTTTGGTTTATTTGTACGTTGATGCAAGAGTTGCTTAAGAGAGATGTTAAATTTTTTTTCGAAGCTACTGGAGTTTTGTGATTTTGTTTTTAAAATCCCAGTTTATAACATCATGGCCAGAGAATATAATGTAGATCCATTCTTCCTTTTGGAATTTATTGAAATTTTATTCGCGGCCTAATATTAGGGTGAATGATTATTAATTTACCATGGTTACTGACTAAAAGATGCATGGTTATAAAAGAATAAGCTTGCTGGAGCTTTATTAATTATACTATTTGTGCTGTATCTACTGGGTCCATCCTAGGCTGACAAAGGTAAGTAAGTGGGCTGCTGCTGTGTTTCTATTTCTTTCTTGCATTTCCTGGAGGTTATACATTTCGCATCTTGCCACTCTATTATTGAGTACATTCAGGTTTATGACATTATAGCATTATTATGAACTGCTCTCTTTAGCACTGTACGTGCTTGTGCAGTCATTCTGGATCTCCAGTGCTACATGTTGAACAACGTCATACTTTTGTGTTCTGAGCATATGACATGTTTTCAGTTAGTGTTTATTTATTTGTGCACTCCTTTTCTTTAGGCTTCCAAGACTCCAACTACTCCAACTATAAACATTTTAAATGGTGGAGATTTGTTTTGCAAGGATTCATGAGAATATGTGGTAAGATCGGAAATATTATTTCATCATCCACCCACTCATTTGGAATTCAGTCACTTCCAAAGCTGATGGCTTACAGCAGCAGCATTGGGAAATCACCTGCATTCGTGTGATTCCTAGTTTATAGTACTTCATTCCCTAACCATTTAGAATGCTAGTTGTCCTTTTTTCAGCACTTACTCAGAGACAAGCATTGTGAAAAAACACTTAAATGACATTAAATTATTGAATCTATTGAACAGTTACCATCATAATTTTTCCAGACGATAAAACCAAGACTTAGAGAATTAAATTCACCAAGGGTAAACATGCATTTCAAGCACTCTTCAAATATTCATTAAAGAGCAGCATGGTTTGTACCAATAAGAGTTTCAGAGCCAGAAATCCAATCCAGCATGAACTTCAAACTGCCTTACTCCAAAGCCCATGTACCGAACTGATGTCCAACATGCTTCCCTTTCATGTCACTTCCCAAAGACAGGCTTTGATCACGGCCACCAAACACAGGTGCCTCTGTTGGTGTGAGCTGTTAGGTTCTTTCCATGTAGAGTTACCTTCTGCTCACACATCAACCTCTGGTCTCGTCAGCTGTGGCCAAGTTGGCAGGAAGGTTCTCAATGGACAAGGAGAGAGCCATTGTAATCTGAACCATAAGCATCAAATGGGAACCCCTTCCTCCCAGGGAGCAATGTAATTGGCAGCCATTTCAAGGCTTCTGGCATCTGGTATGGAGCTTGTGCAGGAAAGAGCATGGCAGGCCTGAGACTTGTCCTAGAAAGGCCTGCGTGGAAGGTTGGCCCTTGGTTATTGCTATGAACTGAATTGTGTTCCCCCACATCCCAAATTTATATGCTAAAGCCCTAACCCCCTAAAGCAACTATATGTGAAGATGAGGCCTTTAAGAAGGTAATTAAAGTTAAATAAGGTCACAAGTGTGAGGCCCTAATTCAATAGGACTTGTGTCCTTATATGGAGAAGAACCCAGAGATCGATTTTTCTCCTGCACCAGAGAGGGAAGGCCATGAGAGTACATAGTGTGAAAGCAGCCATGTACAAACCGGAGAGACAGTCCTCACCAGAAACCCACTCTGGTTACACCTTGATGTTGGGCTTCTAACCTCCGGAACTGTGAGAAAACAAATGTGTGTTGTTTAAGCCACGCAGTCGGTACTGTCTTGTACGCAGCCTGAGCATCTGGGAACTCAGATTTTAGGAAGGATTCCTGCCCCTCTGTAAATAATGCGTGGCTCACACTGCGCCCAAACCGTACAAACACTGCGGTTTATGCTGAACACCTGCCTTCCTCCTGTGAATCTGGGACTTCGGTACATGCCAGGGTGCCTATGGGACTGGCCTCTGATAAAACCCTTGGACTCTTTGGCTCAGGTGGTTCTTTCTTTTCCGATGTGTCGCCACAGTTCACTTGCTGGAGGAGTTAAGCATGTCCTGTGTGACTCCCCTGGGAGAGGAGTCATACAAACTTGTTTCTGGCCCCCTGCAGACTTCACCCATGGGCCTTTTCCGTTTGGTGATGGTGTTATGTGTCCTTTCACTGTAATAAATCATACCTGTGAGTATGACTACATGGAGTCTGGAGTCTTCAAAGCAAGTCATCAAAACGGGGGGTGGTCTTGAGGAAGTCTGGAATCAAGGTGTCCTGTAGGCAGGGTCATGCGCCCTCTGAAGGCCCTAAGGGAAGATCCTTTCTCACCCCTTCCAGCTTTAGGTGGTTTCCAGCAATCCTTGGTGGTCCATAGCTGGCAGCTACATCACTCTAATTTCTGCCCCCATTGTTACGTGGCATTCTCCCTGTGGGTGTCTCTGTTTCTTCTCATAAGGGTACTAGTGAGTGGGTTTACAGCCCACCTTGATCATTTTAATTTACATCTTAATTACATCTGCAAACACCTGAGATCCAAATAAAGTCACATTCACAGGTACCAGGCATTAAGACTTGAATATATCTTTTTGAGGGAACATACTTCAACCTACAACACCTTGTCTTAGCTGTACCAAGATGTCTCATTGTTCAATAATGATTATTGACAATAACTTCTAATTTTCACTGAGCACTTACCATGTTACAGGCACTATGGTAAGTACTTTGTGTGTATTATTTTATGTGATTCTCTCTACACTATAGACAGTATTATTTTTTTTTAGTGAGAGAGAAAGAAGCTTTGATGCCTTTTAAGTTACAGGTTGTCATGTCCCCAAATTCTGTTTGTTAGAAGTGAGTCACTAAGTCTAGCCCACTCTCAAGGGGAGGAGAATTAAGCACCATCTCTTCAATAGCGTAGTACCAAAGAATTTATATATTTTAAATGCAGCACACTAATATATTACAAGTTAATGCTCTTTAATCACTTGTTTTAAATTTTACTTTTAGAGAGAGGAAGGAGAAAACGAGGGAGATAAACATCGATGTGACTCGCACGCCCCCAACTGGGCATCCGCCGGCAACCTAGGCTTGTGCCCCGATCAGAAGTTGAACTGGGAGGTTCACAGGCTGGCGCTCAATCCACTGAACCATACCAGCCAGGGCTTCAATAATTCCTTAAAGTAAGACCCTATGGAACCTAGTATACCTTGTGCCAAGCCACAAGCAAGCGGTAGGACCCCAGCTCTGGGTCCTGGGCTGCAGGGGGCCCCATGCTTTGGCTTGCCTTCCTCAAAGTGGTCTAAAACTCCCTCTAGTGGCTGGGACTGGCTGGGGCCAGAAGTTCCTTTGAGTGAGGTGCCCTGAGTCTGGACCAGGACTCAAGTGGGTCCTGATCCCCACTTTTCGTTTTTTAAAGGTGTTTTCTTTACCCTATATATGGGGTCAGACAGATTCCCTGATGAACTCTGGTATTAATATCCCTATGAGGCTCTGTGGCAGCTCCAGGGGGTCTGACCTAGAAAATGGATCACTTTTTTTTTAAATTAATTAATTTATTTTTAAAGAGGGGAAGGGAGGGAGAAGGAGAGGGAGAGAAGTATCAATGTGTGGTTGCCTCTCACGTGGTCCCCACTGCGGGGACCTGGTCCGCAACCCAGGCACGTGCCCTGACTGGGAATCGAACTGGTAACACTTTGGTTCACAGCCCACACTCAATCCACTGAGCTACGCCAGCCAGGGCGCAAATGGATCACTTCTGCTGGCTAGTGTGACTTTCTTTCACCACATCTCATGAGATTGGGCCATCAGTGTGGTGGTGACATGCTGATTTTGAGTGATCTTCATTCATGTTGTTTACATGCCTTGTTCAAAGCCCTGGGTCTGAACAATCCACTGCCGATTATTGGGCTTGCACTGCATGCACGGGCCCATGTATCAGCTCTCACTTGTCAGTATTCCAACTGTGAGGCCACCTCAAGTCTAGAGCACTCAACGCTGACAGAGGTGGTGGGCAGGTGCTTTTGTGTGTCCTTTGCTACTAGTACCCAGGGCAAGCCACTGCCCCCACAAGCTCTCATCGGGTATCAGGCAGTCTCTGGGCCATGTCTACGTCCTCTAAGGACTTTCAAGACTATTGCTCCACAACTGCAATGGGGTCTCTTGGCTCTTCAATGTGGGGGAATCATGCACCCCCAGGTCAGTCTCAAGCTATACCAGATAAGGAATAGACTTCCTTTTTACATTCTCTTCTCTTTCTGCCAGGGGCCCCTTGCTTTCCTCCTCACTGGTGCTGGTGCGTGGAAAGCTAGGGCACAGTCAAGCTTGCAATTCTAGGAATGCAGCAATTGCTGTTTAAATTCCAGAGAAGACACAGTTAGAAGATATGTTTTTCTACATTTATTCCAAACAGGAGGCAGGAGGAAGGGGATAGTGGTGGCACTTGGCAGGGAGAGGGATTGAAGGGGCAGGTAGTAAATGAATGTTAACACTTTTTAAATTTAAAATTTTTTTCTAAGTACATTTGGTATACAATAGCATATTACTTTCAGGTGTACAATACAGAAATTCGACATGTATACAGCTTCAAACTCAATCATCCCACAAAGTCTGTTCAATTCTTGTCACTGTGCAAATGAGATAGATATCTGTTGTTCCACTTACCCATGCCTTCATTGGTTGATTCTTGTATGTGCCCTGACTGGGGATCAAACCCACAACCTTGGTGTATCGGGACAACACTTTACTCAATTGAGCTACTCGGCCAGGGCCTCAACCTAGATTCTTTAAAAGCCTCTAAGTTAATTTCTGAAAGGTGAATCTTTTTAAATCTAGCGCACTTGAAGTATTAGAAGTTCAATTTCCTTATTTTCTTGGAATTTTAGGAATATTTGTATAAGTGCTTATTTCTCTGTATGTGCCAATCAGAACAGAGCTCCTTTAATTTAAGAGACTTCACAGAATAATTTGTTAAAGCCTTCTGGAGCCAGGAAAACATTACACACTCTCACAGCATACTAAGTGACAGACACATAGATACAGAGAGCTTAAAGCTTCAATTTTCTACACTGTTAGCCCCAGGGCAAGAGCTGCAAGTGATGCAGACTAACAAACCAGTTGTCTCTCGCTCATCCATTCATTCATTCATTCACAGAGCTCACCAAGTGGTCAGATCATAAACTAAAACCCCAATCATTGCTGCCACCCACGGGCAATAACTTGGCTACAAACCAACCAAAAATGAATATTTAACACAGAGCTAGACCTGCCATGTGACCTGGCCTTGGCTGTGCATTTTTCCTTATTTGACCTACGTGAGAAGAAGGGTGATATGCAGTAAAAAGTTCTTTTTTCTGCACTTTGGTTATTGACTGCTGGTGCAATAACCTTTCTAAAACCCCACACTTACCTCTTTGCAATCCTGCTCAAGAACCCGCTGTGGCTCCCTCCTGTTACCATGTGAATCCAGCCGATTGTTTCCTCAGTTTCCACATCAGCCCCTGTCATCTGTCTGAATATGCATTGAAGCCATGGTGCTTACTGTGTGTTTCACAATCATCTCAAGTGAGGCCAGGGGTGACCTCTGCTCTGAGTCTGCATCACTGGATGGATTTTAAGGATGACTGGGAATGTCGGGTTCCTGAGGGCAGAGGTTTTGCCTGTTTTGTTCACTGACACAGTGCCTGGCACACTGTAGAGACTTAGTCAATATATGTCAGAAGAATAAATAAAAAGACTCTCGAAACCTCAGATGAGTTTGGAGGTAACAGGCACAGAATGACGGTGAGGTGACTGACTCAGGACCATGGGTTGAGTAATGGAGGGACCAGGATTTTACCTGGGTCCCTAATTACTTACCAAGTGGCTTATCTGTTTCTTTTCACAGCCCCTTTCCTCGTGACTTTTCTGGCACCATCCAGACCCCTGTCAAGGAAGCGCTTGCTGGGCAACTGTTAGCTCCACAGGGTTGGCCCCAGCTTTGGAGAGCCACCTTTCCCAAGGTTACGCCCTGACTGTGCCATTCCACATGGTGATTGAGCTGGGAAGAGGTACGAAGCTGGGCATTTCCTCCCAACAGGCCTGCGCTCTGACTGGCAGTGGTTGCTTCAGAGCTGACCACTAGGTCACCAAGGTTTTGTGGGGCCTGCATCACAGTTCAACTGTCCCCCGCTTGGGGTAACACAGACTAGGATGTAGACCCCAATGTGGAATTGACACCATGAGGGCATTAATGGTAAAATAATTAATGGAGGCTCAAATTCAAGGTCAGGACTCAGGGTCCTCAAGGTTGGAAAGGAGCAAAAGGGCACTCATGACAATTAACAGAATCCCAAAATTCAAGGTCAGGTCAGAAGACTATGGTTGGTAGCAAGCACATCATAGAGAGACACTGGTTTGAGAACAGACCAGTGGTACACTAATGGGATAATAGTCAACTAAGGCCCAGCTTCAAGCTCAGACCAGAGAAGCTCTTATTGAAGTAAAAAACACGGAGTACGAGTGAGACAAAAAATGTGGAACAGTTAATGAAGGCCTAGATCTGAGGCAAGACTAGAGTGGCATTGATGGCAGAATGGTTAAGGGGTCCACATCTGATGTTTAACCAGAGGCACAGTGATGATGGACAAATTAACAGAAGCCCAAATTTGACCAATAAGATTATTTTTACTGCATGCTCATTATTTATTTCCCCATAGGCTATAAATCAAGAAAAGATATCATGAAGATGATTTTAAAACAGGATGTCAACTCTGCTACCTCAGAATTAATTTCACAATGAGAAAACCCACAAAGTCATGTATAACAACATCCATAATCAGCCATCTTGAATCCAGACTCAATAAAGAACAAGAAGAATGTGAAAAAAAGAAAGTGTTAAGAGATAAATGAAGTTCTCCCAAATGATCTTGCTCGTACACTGACCTTCGCTGAAACTGTACACTGACCTTCGTTGAAACAGAGCGTCTTTTTGGTGTTGCGTACTGGGCAGAGGAGTTAACAGAGCAGGCCTAACCTGCCGTCCTTGGAAAGGTCTGCTGCAAGGTTGGACCTTAGCTGGCATTTGGAAACTTAGACTTCAGAAGGGTTCTCACCATTCTCTCGCTATTCATACAAGTACTGTGGTTTATGCTGAACTCTTGCTTCCCTTTTGGGAGTCTGGAAGTTGTGTATATGCCTGGGAGGGGCTGCCTGGGTGACCAGCCACCATTAGAAACACTGAATGCTGAGTCTCTTAAGGAGCTTCCCTCATTGACAATGTTTCCCATGTGTTGTCACAACCCAGGACTGGGGAAATTAAGTGTATCCTGTGCAACTCCACTGGGAGAGGATCCCTGGAAGTTTGTGCGTGGTCTCCCCTGGACTTCACCCTATCGGCGTTTTCCCCTTGCTGATTGATCTCTGTATCTTTTTGCTGGAGGAAATCATTGTCATGTGCACGCTGAGAATGAGAGTCCTTCTAGCAAATCCTTGAATATGGGTAATCTTCAAGCCCTCCAACACACATGCATACATGACCTTGATCGTGAACAGTCCAGCTCTCTGATGGCCCCATCTCACCACCATTTACCTTAAGGTCTCTCAGATGGAAGTACAGTAAGTCCTCGCTTAACACTGTCGATAGGTTCTGTACTTTAAGTGAAACAACATATAATAAAACCAATTTTACCGTAAGCTAATTGATAGAAATAAGAGTTAAGTTGCTATGTCATTTCATCAACATTATAACAAAATGACATTGACAAAATATTATTCAAGGACCTGCTGTACCAGGTAGAAATGCTTCTGGATGAAGTAACCACATGGTCAAATAACAGTGGCTTGAAAAAACAAAAGGTTATTTTTCTCCCTCAACAAGACTGCTGGTGTCAGTTCAGCAGCTCAATGATGTTGGGCCAGGTTGGAGTCTCTTTGACTCTGTGGACTGACGCTGAGGTCTCAAGGTGGTAGCCACACTTCCCACTGATGCATCTAGACATGGCAGCCCATGGAGGTGAAGGGAAGGGGGCAGCTGGACCAATAGACTCTGACATTTCTGGCAACTTTGACATCTCCTGGTGACTCAGGTCATTGACAAGGATTTTAGGATCTGTCCCGTCTATACCCCAAGCTTTCTCTCCTCATTCAAGGGCTCCCCTCAAATATTGTACATCACTTGGTAGCCTCTGAACAGTTCCAGGCCTTGACTTTGGGCCTTGAGTGGGCATGATAGGAGGTATGGCTGGTTTGGGGTTCCTCTAGGGGTAAAGAGAAGCCCCATCCCCTCCACTCCCAGCACAAGCCACTAGCTCAGCTTTTGAGTCCATGGTTGGTCCCACACTGGCGTGTATTCCAAGTCCTCAGCCCCATGCCTGTTGGCAACAGCCTGTTCACTGCACAGACAGATGTGAGGACCAGGCAGCAGCTGCCCTGGGGCTAGGGGGAGCCTGGGCCTCCCTGAGGCAGCAGAGCCCTGCAAACTCCTAGGATGAAACCTCGTGGTAGAAGCCAACATTCACCACCTTGGCTCCTCCACTGCTCCCACCCTGGTGCGGGTCTCCATCATGCTTGCTTCAACTACTGCAGGGTCTACTGACAGGCCCTCCTACTTCCACCTTTGCCCCCCAGCATGTTCTCTTCACAGCACACAGATGTGAATCTGTATCAAAACTGTTTGGTTACTCAGCCCTCACTCAGATAAAAAGCCCAAGTTCTCACCATGGTCCACAGAGCCCTCCAGGATCGGGCATGGCCAACCTCATCACCTCCCGCACCAGCTTCTACAACTGCCCTCCTGGCACACTCCAGCCTCAGAGCCTTTGCACTGCCTTTTCTCTCTGCCTGGAGTGTTGTTCTCCCCCATGCACGACAGCTCCCTCTCACTGCATTCAGGTCTTTGTTTAAATGTCACAATCAGGAATGTCTTCCCTGATCATGGCATCAAAGAGAGCCCAACCTCCCACTCCTGCAATGGTGTCTCCTGTCCTCACTTTATTTGTCCTCACGGCACTCATTTTTAGCTGACCTATTAAATATTTCTGTTACCTACCTGCTTCCATTAGAAAGCAAGCCCTAGGAGGGCAGGGGTTTCTGTCAGTTTAGGTCACTGCAGTAGCCCCAGAGACTAGAACAGTTCCAGGCACACAGTAAATATTCACTAATGTCCATCCAATGCATGACCGTAAAACACTTAAAGTGTTGTCCATGACATGGCAGATATTCAGTAAATGGTTCTTGAATGAAGGAATAAATCAATACATGCATGAGTGAATGAGTAAGTGAACCCATTCCCATCTTGGGCCCTAGAGCTGCCCTCTCCACTATCCTGCCCCAGCAGCCCTGGGAGCCAGCCATCGGCACAAGCACAGGAACTTTATTTACAAACACAAGGCTGGAGCATGGGCCAGGTGGGAAGGTGGACATGGCAGGGCCGGGAGGCTCCTACTTCTGCTCCCGCCTCCAGACAATGACCATGCCGCTGGCGTCACTGGAAGCCAGGAGGCTCTCATCACAGTTGAAGCTGACGTCCAGCACAGGGGCGCTGTGGCCCTGCAGCTTGTTGACCGCGGCCTTGGCCGCCCGCTCCACATCAAAGAAGTGTACGCACATATCCTCGCTGCCGGTCACTGCCCAGGTGAGAAGGAGAGGTCATCAGGAGATGTTGCACGTGGTGACGTGAAGTCTCTGAGGTGACTCAGGTGTTGAGGGAGTCATGTCCGAGGTGTGCCTGGGGAGGTCTGGGTGGGGGGCCCTATCTAGATGGGAGGTTAACTGGCTGTTTGGTTTTATGTCTAGAAAGTGAGATCTCTCAGCTCTTTGGGAAGTCTGTTTTTTATGCCGTGAGGTTTCTGGGCTGGTTGGGGCTCTATGTTCAAAGTGGAAAGCTGTTGGGGTGTGACAGGTCTCAAGGCCCAGAAGTCAGGGCATCAAGGTGTCACGATATACGAGCCACACCAGCACCAGCCCCATGCCTGCCCCTCCCCAGTCACCCAGACACCCGACCCTATGGGACTCACCCACACAGGCTCCCTGGCGGAAGGACATGAGGGGGCAGAAGATGCTGCGAACAGGGTGCGAGCTCTGCTCAATGGGGAAGCTTCTCTTCAGCTGCAGGGTTCCCTCATTGTCCACCACCCTGACAGGAGAATGAGAGCAGGTCAGGGCACGGCCTCAGCCCAGAGGGGAATGCACGGTGCGCTAGCTTGTGTCTCCACCCCTGTGCCTGAGTTCTTTTCAAGGTTCATGAAATCCAGTTTTGAGACAATGGCAGAAGCCTGTAAAGCAGGGGCTAGTGTGTGATTTAGTGACAGTTTGGACACTTTATCTGTTGACATAAATAGAAAGCCTCTGCAGTATAATTCACTAGTTTCTCTTCCTAAGGACCTTTAAGAGCTCTGGTATTCAGATGTGTGCAAAGAGAAGAAATGGCTGACCAAACTCTGGCACCCCTTGTACCACGGCTACCCCACAGCTGTTCAAAGGCATGAACTGAAGCATGTCCATAGCGTCATCTGGTGAGAAAAGTGAGATGTGGAAAAGGATGTAAAAGGAACTCACTTCTGTAAAATAATGACTCTCCCTTAGAACTGTGTGGGTGTGTGCATGCTGAAGACTGTGGGAGAGGGAGCAAAGCATGGAACAGTACATACGAAGTAGTTATTATGCTTAACTATGGCAGGGGGCAGCCAATGTGGCAGGAATGAGAAAAGGCAGAGGATGGGGGGAAAAGGCAAGAAACTCAGGAGTACACTTAAATTAAAAATTGTCAGTGTATGTGTATAAAATTTTTAAAGGGAGAAGAATAAAATAGCAAAACAGCAAGGATCCTGTCAGGCAGCTGTTTTCAGACCTGGTTGGACAACACTTGGGGAACTTTTAATATACTGATGCCCAGCCTGCCCTAGAGCTCCTGAAATCCCTGATCTGGACTGGGGCCTGGTCATGAATTTTGGGAGCCCTTCAGGTCATTCCAGCATGTGGCCGAGGCTGAGAACTGCATTTGAGAAACATGACACATGTGAGTGGGGACAGTAAACTCTCTGCCTCAAAAAAAAAAAAAAAAAAAAAAGAGAGAGAGAGAAAAAGAAAAACAGGTCACTATTCTAAGGGGCCCTAGTCCACTTTATACCTCAGTTTGCTCATCTGTGAAATGGTCATAACAGCACCCACCTCACAGGGTTGTTACGAGGATTAAATGAGGTGATGTGTATGAGAAGCTATGAATAGGACCTGGCACAGCAACTGTTACCTAAGTGCCAGCTACTACTATTTCTATTATTGCTACTATTGAACTCATCGTTATATTATGATGATGAGAATGAGGAGGAGAGGGAGGAACCTGGACCTCTTTGCTCAGCGAAATAAACTTGTTGAAGGAGACAGGCCTCCCCTCTCAGTCCGATGGAGGCAGCAGGCCCTGCATCTCCAGGTGGCTGGACAGGGAGACTGACCTGTAGAGCAGCAGCTTGTTGAGGCAAGCATTTATGAGCAGTGAGGGGTCCCGGGCCTCACGGCTGACCCAGGAGCGGGCGGAGATACTAGTCACAGGGCTACCTTCATGCACCACCAGACGCTTGGCTTTGGTCAGCTTCCCTGCAACCATGGAGGGGACAGGAGACAAAAGTAGAGGGCTGTGTACCAGAAAGGCAGGAGTGCAAGCACTCAGATGAAGGCCTGGGGTCTGCCTACCTGTGGCCATGTCGAAGAGGAAGGAGAAAACACTGCCTCGGTCATCACCTGCCCAGAGCAGCCGGCCAGGGGCATCGAAGGACAGAGCAAGGACGCGGCCTGTCAGCTTGCTGGAGCCACCTTTCACTTTCTTTCCCGTGGAGATGTTCATGACATGTACATTGTGCTTGGCATTCCCCACCTGTGGGTGAGAACCACATACCATCATCCTGCTCCCAGCCAGTCCCACCTTGAGTCTGACCACAGTGGGACCGCTATTAATGGGATCGCTTCTCCCTACTGAAATTTAATCACAGTGGGGTTGTGGTGGGTAATGTAGAGGTGACCCAAGCCTACAATCTTCCCAAGCCGGCACTTCTTGCAATCTGACCGGAGTAGACAGTTGCTGCATGGACTACAGGGGTCACAGACCCATAGTGTTGCCCCTTGGCCAGTGCTCCCTGTGCTCAGCAAAGTACAGCACTATCCCAGACCCCTGATAATAGCTCATCCACTCCCTGGCTGGTCTTTCCTGGAGGCTTGATTCCACTGGGGCTGCTGCTGCTGCCACAACTAAAAGGATCCCAGAGCACAGTACCACTTGGCCAGTTCCCCTCTACTCCCCACTCATGGCCAGGCCAGGCTTTTCATTTCCTTCCCCCACTGCCTGCCCTCTGACTCTCTATCCTGGGGTCAGACCTTAGTCGAGCTTCCACTGAGACAAGATGAGGTTTCCAACTAGTAATCCTACTCCCCAACCAGTAGCCCCTGCAGTTGGAAAATGGTAGGACTGCAGCTGATGGGACCAAAGGAGTGGCAGACATATGACCCTGCCCCCACCAACTAGTCACCCCTGTAGTCTACCACAGTGAGGCCATCCCAAACTGAGAACTGCATGTCCTCATTCTGACTTGTTTCCCTCTAAGTCTGACTACCAGGGGACTGTGGCAATGGACTAGAGGTAACCCTCCCTCCCACATACTGATGCCCTAGAACAGCCCTCCTGGCCCAGCATCCCCGCCCCTGGTGAGTAGGCACCCTGGAGCCTGACCACAGTGAGGTTGTTGTTGACTGGCTGGAAGGTGCAGCAGAGCAATTCAGCGCCATCAGGGTCAGGGATCTCCCGGATGCAGCAGCCGTCCTCAGAGGCCCAGATGCGCATGGTAGCATCGAGTGAGGTGGACACGAGGATGTCATTGGAGAGGGACCAGGCGAAATCGGAGACACCGCGGGTGTGGCCCCGCAACACGCAGAGCACGGTAGGTGGAGCAGGCACCAGCTGGCACAGTGAGATGCTACCATCAAGGGAGCAGCAGGCCAGGCGGTGCCGGTCGTCATTGGCGAAGCGCACCCTTGGGACTGGAATGCCAAGGAGCCATTTGTGGGAGTCAGTACACTCTCACCAGATGCTTTTTGTTTATAAAAGGTTCTGATGTGTGAGCTGAAGGGAGGAACCCACTGCACCAGGCACAGTGGTCTGACCAAAGGGCTTTCCTTCACTGAGAAAGGGAGTTGGAACCCCAGAAAGCCCTCTGCCAAAAGCTCCCTACATCTTAGCAGGTGCTGTATGGATTGCAAGAGTTCTGCAGTGTGAAAAGGCCTCCACATCTCAGTAAGCACTTTACAATTCCCAAGGTCTCAGCAGTTTGCCAGACCCACTCTGCCCTTTGCCAGAGGATTTCTCTGCAGCAAAAGCTTTCAATGTGTTCAAGTAACTCGTGACCCCAGAAGCCCTCTGCAAAGGGATTTTTTAAGATGTTGAGCCCCTTTATGGTAGACAAAATACCTGAGATTTTGCAGACAACTTTGTAGAGGGCTTTTAGGTTTGTGAAAGGTTTCATGGATAATTCCTTCCTCAGAGTTGGGTCAGAGACTTTGTGTTCCAGAAAAGGATACACTGGGTGGTTGTTACAATTTGGGAAAATTCGTGGTGATGGGACCTGCTATCTACTGGCTCACCTGCCTCATCCACGTGCTGGTCAAAAACATGGTACATGCCCGCAAAGGCATAGTTCTCACTCAGCGATGTGTCTCCAGCCATGGCTCGACTTGCTTCTGCTGCTGATGTGGGCACCACACTGCCAGGGGGCCTGGGCCCCAACAGGAGTAGGAGGTGAGAGGAGGAAGGTACTAGTGTTCAGCCTGCCATTGCCCCATGGCTCCTCTCCTCCTCACAAACCCCCAGCCCTGGTGCTTACCTGTCCTCATAGACGGCACGGTTCATCTGTGCCTGCAGCTGGTAGGAGCCTCGGCTGACCGATCGGCGGTGTCCGCGGGCCCCCAGGGCCCGAGGATCATCCTCAAAGTCCTGTGAACAGAGAGGATCAGGGTGGGCACATCTTGGAAACAGCCCTCAAGAACTTATGATGTCTGGAGCATTCAAAATATATCCAGGACGAGATCCCTTCTCACCCCATCCAGTGCCACCACCATCACCTGTGTTATGGTGGCCTCTGCATCAGTTAGCCTTCTCCCACCCTTGCCCCGCTCAGTAGATAATAAATGTTCTTTGAAGAGTGAATGCCTTCCAGAAAACCATGCAGCTCAGTCTCTTGCTTCATTCAAGCCTCAGCTCAATTTTCAACTCCTCAGAGAGGATTTCCTTCATACCCATCAAAAGTAGCTTCCCTTTGTCCCCTACACCAGTCCTGATTTATTCTCCCAGTCTGCTTTATTTTTGTGTCTTAGCATGCCTCACTATAAGCCATGGTAATTATTGACTTGTTTATTTGGTTTGCTATGTTTATTGACCTATTTATCTTTATTGCATACTTATCACCCTGTTTATCTTGTTTATTGACTTATCTCATATATTATCTCTTTTTGCCCTCTGCTCATCTTAAGAGTCTGGAGAAATGCGTTGCACATAGCAGGTGCTTGACAAGTCTGTTGAGTGAATATACATGGAGGCAGGTGGTATGCATGGCAGGTGGTGTGGAGGGAGCTCACCTCCATGCGGTCAAGGGTAGTGCGGCTGCTGCGGACGATGCTGTTGCTATAGGCACGAGCACTGCCTGGCTCGGAGAGAGGCCCGTAGCGCTGGCCCAACAGCTGCCCACGTAACCTCAGGTACTGCCGACGCAGTGCTGGAGGGTGACCAGCCTTAGCATTCTCCCGCAGTAGCTGGCTGCGCCGTCGGATATACTGTGTCCGAAACTGTGGAAACGTTGGTGTGCGGTACGCGTTGTACCTGCGATGGCAGGAGGCAGGCGAGCAGCAGGCACAGGACAGAGGGAATCAATCAGCTCAGGGGGGGATAGGGAAGGAGAATGAGGTGTGCGGCAGGTAGGGGTTAGTATGGCAAGTGATCAGCAGTGGTGATGGGGGTTCCTCTGGTAATGGGATGAGAGTGCATCTTCAGTAAGAATGGACATGGAGATGAGGTCAGTATGGGGATGATGGAGACAGTCTGCAGCTTTGCTTAAGTTGGTATGGGGTGACCGAGTCAATGTACACAATAGTAGGGGTCAGTCTGACATGGTGATAGTTAGTGTGGGGCAATGGCGGGGTACAGTATGGGATGGTGATGGGGTGAGACTGGGGAAATGATAGTGTAAGATTAAGTCTGGCGAGCAATGGTGGGAAATAGGATGTCACCAGCCTGAGCTCCATCACCTTCCCCACCCCCAAAGGTTCTAATAACACACTCTTTTTGCACATGCCCACGTATGACTGCATTTTCCCAGCATGCTTTTTAGAACGTTCTCTGGCCAGCTCTTCTGATACTGCGCATGCTCAACCCAAGCATGCTCACGCAGCCGCATACACTTCCCCGCCCAGCCTCACTTATCACCATTGCGCATGCACCACAGTAACTTCCGCTCCCTTGGGATCTGACCCCACGTCTCACCTCGCGTCTACTGCTAAGACCTGCTGCCACACCGCGGCCATTACCCGGCCTCCTCTTCCGCCGTATCCACCCGCGGGCGCCTGCAGGACAAGGGCCTGGAATGTCAGCGTCTCAAGTGAAGGGATCTAGTTCCGCCCCTTCTGCCAGGTGATCATTTCCACAGACATTGAGTCCCTCCACGCCGAAATGTCAAATCCCACCCGGCTGTTAGCATGGTCAACACCCCAATCCTGCTCTGGCAGCTCCCGGAAGGCTCACAGCAGGGATTCTGAGCTGAATTCGCCCCTCCCCAGTCGCCATGGCAACGCTCCTCCCCCAGCCTAGCAATCCT
>CM052552.1:43940614-43956016 GCA_028533065.1 Trachops cirrhosus
CTTTGGAGGATCAGTTGTGCAGGGGCAGGATGGCGGTGCTCCAACATGGTATGTACCTGTCCACTGGGTGCACAGGCTCTGGGATTTCCCAGGTGGTACGGCCAAAGGTCAGCCCCTACCTGTGTTTTACCCAAGGCCACCCTGCCGGAGCCATAAAGCAATCTGAGATAGCTGTTATTTGTGCTGGGCTTAGAGGTTCCCAGGTGAACCAAGCTGTGAATCTAGGCTGGCTGCTGCTAGTGCCAGGCCTGGCACCACTTAGCAAGAGGTACGGGGGCTAGAAGCTCACTGAGACTACCTGTTGATTGCTTGAGAATATTTAGAAAGTCATGAAGTATGAGTGAAGACCAGTCATTCATATGGAAAAGAAATGTGGGTAGGCCCATATGTTGGGTAGGACAGAGTCTCTGGGGGTTTGCAGGGTAGGACAAACAGTGTTGGCCCAGTTGATGGAGTCTCACATATGGCACCAGGCTGTCAGCTCTGTGGCTCTGTAGAGGGAGAGTTCAAAAAAGAGACAATGGCCTCTGCCCACCTTTCTGTCAGGGAGAAAGCTGTCCTCCAGCTCTTGTCCTCCAGCATCAAGTGTCTTGATGCCAGATACTTCAGTTTCTCCCTGGATGTAACCAGTGCCTTTCAAGCTGCTATCCCAGTGCTGGAGCTCAGAGGGAGTGTCTGAGTAAGGCCATGTGTGGGTTAAGAGGAACTGCTTGGGACTCCAGAATTTTCTTCCACTGACTCAATCTCTGCTGATGTCCACAGCCACAAGTTATTGGGACTTAATCTTCCTGGCACTGGAACCCTGGGTGGGGGTGCCTGGTGTTGGGCTGGGACTCCTCATTACCAAGATATCCCTCTCAAATTTTTATTCACCTCACATGGATGTGGGACCAGCCTATTCCATGTCTCTGCCCCTCCTACCCATCTGGTTGGATGTGGTTTCTTTAATTCTGTAGTCAGACTTCCATTCAAAACAATTTCTGATGGTTCTGAGTGATGGTTGTTGTATATTTCAGTTGTAATTGTGATGTGATTGTGCGACGAGGCAAGCCGTGATTATCTATCCCCGCCCTCTTGACCGCAAGTCCAATTGATGTTTCTCATATCAAGGTTTCTCTCCCTCTCTCCCTCCCTTCTCCTCTCTCTAAAAATAAATAAATAAAGTATTTTTAAAAGATTCTTTTAAAAAGAGAGGATGGTTTTGAACCAAGGATCATGCAAATGCCACCCCAACCTCCAACAAAGTCCTCAAACAAACATGAAAAAGCAGTATACATCAATTCAAAGTTTCTTTAAAAGTAATAGAAAATGAGCCCCAACTGGTGTCGCTCAGTGGATTGAGCGCTGGACTGAGAACCAAAGGGTTGCTGTTTAATTCTCAGTCAGGGCACATGTCTGGATTGTGGGCCAGGGCCCCAGTATGGGGCGTGCGAGAGGCAACCACACATTGATGTTTCTCTCCCTCTCTTTCTCCCTCCCTTCCCCTCTCTAAAGGTAAATAAATATAATCTTTTAAAAAAAGTAATAGAAAATGAGAAAATATTTCAGGTGATAAGAAAATTACCTCACAATGACATCAGCAAAATGACAGAGAAGGCAGCACCAAGCTCTCATCCCCCCAGAAACATCAAAAGCAAGCAAGAATTGTCAGAACCAAGTTAATTAGAACTCTGGAAAACAAAGGTTTGTAGCAACGAAGCAAACATGAAAAGAAAAAGGCAACTTAAAGTCGGTGGGAAAATTTCATGGCACTTTTACTTGCTCTTGCCCACCCCTTTCCATGTGTGGCAGTGGCGGCCCATGTTCCCAGTGTGGAACCCTTGTTTCTGGAGGGATCAGAGAGACCTTATTCACAAATTAGTGTCTGTCTGTTCAAACCTGTCTGGGGACTACCAGAAGGACTGATGCAAGGACTGAGCCTCTGTTTCGCCTAACTCAGAACTCAGGTCAGAAAAACAGCTGGTATTTCTCCAAAAGGTTGCAAGGCAAACTAACAACCCTCAGATGCCTGGGACAAAAGATTATAGTCCAGACATAAAACAGACTGTCTAAGGCCTGAGTGGAAATGCTAGGGGGAGATTCTCTTGGAAATTACATTATTCAAAAGCACCCATAAGAAGGAATGCAATTTTACCATTTGTAATAGCATAGATGGACCTAGAGGATATTATGTTAAGTGAAATAAGTCAAAGACAAAGACAAATGCCATATGATTTCACTTATATGTGGAATCTAAAGAGCAAAATAAATTAATACACAAATTAGAAATAGACTCATAGATACAGAGAACAGACTGATGGTTGCCAGAGGGGAGGATGGTTTGGGGAGCTGGGTGAAAAAGGTAAAGGGATTAAGAACTACAAATTGGTAGTCACAAAATAGTCCTGGGGGTGTAAGGTGCAGCAGAGGGAATATAATCAATACTACTATAATAACTATGCACAGTGCTAGGTGGGTACTTGAAATATCAGCGGGAATACTTTGTAAAGTATATAATTGTCTAACCACTATGCTGTACACCTGAACTAATACAAAATAATATTGAATGTAAACTGTAATTGAAAAATAACATTTTTAAAAAGTATCCATGTACAGGGAAATTTAGAAAGCCCACATATATGCCCAGGATAAGACTCATGCTCGCAAAAGACCCAAGATTCTATGTACTATAATTCTTCCCAAACATCTCATCAATGTTATAACAAAACATTAAACAAAATGATGTTATTAAAGAATCTGCTGCCCTGGCTGGCGTAGCTCAGTGGATTGAGCGCGGGCTGCGAACCAAAGCATCGCAGGTTCGATTCCCAGTCAGGGCACATGCCTGGGTTGCAGGCCAGGTCCCCAGTGGGGACCACAATGAGAGGCAACCACACATTGATGTTTCTCCCTCTCTCCTTCTCCCATCTTCCACTCTCTAAAAATAAATAAATAAAATATTAAAAAAAAAGAATCTGAATTATCTCTTGAGTAAAACAAAAAGGGAAACTTTAAAAATATACATCTACCTGCTTATTTTAAAATGAAACATCTTAAGCATAAATCAGAAACTAACAAGACTGGTTATCTCTAAGGTGGAATAAGATGGGTAGAAAAGCCCTGGCTGGTGTGGCTCAGTGGATTGCACACCAGCCTGAGAACCAAAGGGTTGCTGGTTCAATTCCCAGTCAGAGCACATGCCTGGGGTCCAGGTCCCCAGTTGGGGGTACACCACAGGCAACCACACATTGATGTTTCTCTCCCTTTCTCCCTCCCTTTTTCTTTCTCTAAAAATGAATAAAATAAAATGTTTTTAAAAATTAAAAAAATAAAGAATGGGTTGAAAGTACAGGGGAGAGGTGACAACTATATGTATGTATTTTTGTTTAGTTTGATCTCTTCAAAACATGTCAACACTTTTACACATAAAGTTAAGAAAATTAAATCCACAAAAATGGAAAGAAATAAAATCTAAAACTGAATATAAAAAGAAGAGTATGGACCTAACTATATGCCAAATAAATAACATAAGCACACTGCATGTGGGAAAAAGGAAATGAAAAAGAAAAATCAATCCAAATAACTTCTAAACAGAGAACTTTTATATATCCTTGGTATGAAACACATGCAAACAAATCATGTACTGTATTCAATAGGTTGGTTTTTCATGGGTGTTGGTGCAGGAGTTCTGATTCTACTTTCTATATATTATAACACAGAGTACATGAGTCAATATATTGATGCCAGGAGCAGGTACTTTCAGTGTTGGAAAAGAGAGATGCAACTACAAAATTAGAGAAGAGAAGGAAGACTCCTAGGATGTTGTATGAATTCAAGATATATATGTGGATATGTATGTATATGTGTGTGCATGTGCGTGCGTATAGATACACATAGATACATAGACATATAAATAGACACATACAGACAAAAAGCTCTGTTTACTGAAAGGGCTTACATCTAATGACACCCCAGTAGTGATAAGCACACCTCACACACAGATCTTGGTTTCTGTATATCATTATCCACTAATAGGAACCAGTGCCTCTTGGACAAATGGCTGATTCCAGGTCTGGGTCAGGGAAAGTAAAAGATGAGGGTTAGAACATCTTACCACATCAGACAGTAAACAAGTGATACAAAAATTATAAGGATGTGTCAAAAGGACACCAAAGCCAACTTAAAAGGGCCCCCACTGACCAACTCAGGGATAACTGAACATCAAAATAAACAATGACAGTAATGGTTTATAATCCATGGAATATAATAAAAACTCATAAAAATAAAAATTTTGTATTACTGATATAAGTAAATAAATGAAGAAGAAGAGGAAGACCCACCTTCTAACACCATCACCTTGGGCATTAGGATTCCAACATGTGGATTTTGAGGAAACACAAACATTCAGACCACAGCAAAGGTCAACAAACAAAAATCAATCATTATTTCTTTTTTAAAGATTTTATTTGTTTATTTTTTGTGAGAGAGGGAAGGAGGGAGAAAGAGAGACAGAGAGACACATCCATGTGTGGTTGCCTCTCGCACACCCACCACAAGGGACCTGGCCTGCAACCCAGGCATGTGCCCTGACTGGGAATCCAACTGGCGACCCTTTGGTTTGCAGGCCAGCACTCGAATCCACTGAGCCACAGCAGCCAGCGAAAAAGCAATCATATTTCTATATAATGGCAATAAATATTGGAAACTGAAATTTTAAAAACAAAACAATTTACAATAGAGTAGAAAATGAAATGAATGAAACATGTATAGGTCTAATGAAACATGGTGTTACGAACTGAATTGTGTCCCCCCAATTCACATGCTGAGGCTCTAACCCCCAATGTGACTTTATTTGAAGATAGGGCCTATAAGAAGGTAATTAAAGTTAAATAAGGTCATAAGAGTGGGGCCCTAATCTGATAGGACTGGTGTCACTATAAGAAGAGGAAAAGACACCAGAGCTCCCACCCTCTCTCTGCACAAGCACAGAGGAAAGACCATGAAGGACACAGTGAGAAGGCAGCTGTCAACAAGGCAGGAAGAATGGTCTCACCAGAACTCAACTCTGATGGCACCCTGACCTGGGAATTCTAGCTTCCAGGACAGTAAGAAAATAAATTTCTGTAACATTTTGTTATGGCAGCCCAAACAGTCTAATATACATGTAAAGGATCCGTATGTTGAAAATTACAAAATTGTCATGGGGGGCTGGATGAGGGGGTGGAGGGATTGAGCAAAAAAGAAAAAAACTCATGGATATGGACAACAGTGTGGTGATTTCAGGGGGAGGTGGGTGGGGTAAGTGGAGAAGTGTAGAGCAGGGGAAATGGTGATGGACACAGACTTGACTTGGGGTGGAGAACACACAATACAGTGTACAGATGATGTATTGTAGAATTGTGCACCTAAACTTGCATAATTTTGTTAACCAGTGTTACCCCAACAAATTCAATAAAGGGAAAAAAAGAAAATTACAAGATATTGATGAAATAAATCACAGAAGATCTAAATAAATGGAGAGACATACTGTGTTCACTGATTGGAAGACAATATAATAAAGACATCAATTCTCCCCCACTGATCTACAGGACTAAGTCAATTCCTATAAAAATCTTAGCAAGATAATTTTTAGATATACAACAAGATTATTCTAAAATTTTTATAGAAAGACAAAGGCAAAGGATCAAGAGTAGCCAAACAATTTTGGAAAAGCAGAATCAAGTTGAAGAAATACCACCTGATTTTAAGACTTCATATAAAGCTGCAGTTAATCAAGATGGTGTGATACTGGCAAAGGGATAGGTACATAGATCACTAAAACAGAATCTAGTCCAGAAGTAGACCCTATAAATATGGCCAATTGGTATTTGACAAAACTGTAAAAGCAATTCAGTGGAGAAAAATGTTCCTTTCAACAAATGGGGTTAGAACAAATGGAAATCCATATGCAAAATTATGAACCTCTACCTAATCCTCACACCTTAGATAAAAATTGATGCAAAATGGATCATAGGTCTAAATGTAAAACCTAAAACTATAAAACTTATAGAAAAAATAGGTCATCTTCATGACCTAGGGTTAAGCAAAGAGTTCTTAGACATGACATCAATAGCACAATGCATAAAGGAAATAATTTATAAATTGGACATTTTCAAAATTAAAAATTCTTGCTCTGTGAACACTTTTAAGAAAATGAAAAGACAACCCACACACTCGGAGAAAATATTTACAAACCACGTATCTGACAAAGCACTTGTACACAGAATATATAAAGAATTCTCAAAACTGAAAAAGGTGAAGGGATTGAGAAGCACTGATTGGTACTTACGAAATAGTTATGGGCATGTAATGTACAGCATAGGAATATAGTCAACAGTATCAAAATAACTATGTATGGTGCCAGTTGGTACTGGATATATCAGGGAGAACACTTTGTAAAGTACATGATTGTCTAACTACTATATTGTACACCTGAAACTAATACAAAATTATATGAAACATAAACAGTGATTGAAAAAAATTTGTAATGAAAAAAATGCATAGTGAGAAAATCCAATTTAAACATAGGCAGAATGCCCTAGCTAGTGTGGCTCAGTGGATAGAGCACTGGCCTGCAAACCAAAAGGTCGCTTGATTCCTGGTCAGGGCACATGCCTGGTTTGTGGGCCAGGTCCCCAACTGGGGGTGTGCGAGAGGCTACTGGTCATTGTATCTCTCACACATCAATGTTTCTCTCCCCCTCTTTCTCCTTCCGTTCCCGTCTCTAAAAATAAATAAATAAAATATTTTTTAAAATAGGCAGAAGACTTCATTGAACAGAAACTTTACCAAAGAGGGTATGCAAAAAGGAAGCAAGCATATATAAAGATATTCAACATCATCAGTCATTAGGGCAATGCAAATGAAAACCATGATAAGTACCACTGTGTTACTAGAATGACTAAAATTAAAAATACTGACAATATCAAATGCTGGCAAAAATGTGAAGCAATTAGAATTTTTATAAATTGCTGGTAAGCCCTGGCTGGTGTGGCTCAGTGGATTGAGTGCTGGCCCACAAACCAAAATGTTGCAGGCTCAATTCCTAGCCAACTCCCCAGTTGGGGGTGTGTGAGAAACAAACGTTCAATGTATTGATGTTTCTCTCCCTCGCTTTCACCCTCCCTTCCTCCCTCTCTAAAAATGAATAAATAAAATCTTTTAAAAACGAGGGCTTAAGATTAATTAATTAATTAATTGCTGGTGAAAATGAAAAATGGTTCAACCATTCTGGAAAACAATTTGGCAGATTCTTAAAAAGTTAAACATATGCTTACCATATGATCTAGCAATCCAATATTTACTGTAGAGAAATTAAAACAGACAAAAACTTCACACAAAACAAAGTTCACACAAAAACTTGTTATGAATGTTTAAAGTAGCTCTACTAATAATTGCCCAAAACTGGAAACAATTCAAATGTCTTTCAACAGGAGAACAGAGAGATAAGCTGTGGTACATCTATAGAGTAGAATACCACTCAGCAATAATAAAGGGAAGTGCTACTGACACACCACAACCTGGCTGAATCTCCAGAGAATTATACTAAGTGAGGGAAAAACCCAATCTCAAAAGGTCACATACTATATGGTTCAATTTTTATCACTTTCTTGAAATGACAAAATTCTAGAAATGGAGAACAAATCCATAATTGCTAGGAGCCTAGGAATGGGATGAAGGTGGAAAAAGGGTAGATGTGGCTAAAGGGATCCTTAAGAGTTATAGAAATGTTTCTTGACCATATCAATGTCAATATCCTAGTTGTGACATTGTACTATATTTTTTTGAGATGCTAACATTGGGAGAAACTGGGTAAAGGATACATGGGATTTCTCTGTATTATTTTTACAATTCCAAGTCAATCAATTATCTTAAAAGTCTATTTAATTTTTTAAAGGGTTACATACCATATAATTCCATTTATGTGACATTTTTGAAAAGATAAAACCACAGTGACACAAATCAGATCTCTGGTTGCCTGAGGTTACAGGTAGGGTAGCATGAGGCATTTTTTTTGCCATGATGAAACTATACTCTATAGATTAGTTACACCAATTTATACATATGTTAGCATTTATCGAACTGGACAAAAACAAAATCAATTTTACTGTACACTGATTTAAAAATAAACATTTTTATTGAATTTATTGGGGTGACATTGGTTAATAAAATTATATAGGTTTCAAGTGTACAACTCTACAACACATCATCTGTATATTGTGCTGTGTGTTCGCCACCCAAGTCTTGTCTCCACCAATCACCATTTAATCCACCTATACATGCCTCCAGTCCCCTTCCCCTTTGGTAATCACCATGCTGTTGTCTGTGTCTATGAGGGTTGTTTGTTGTTGTTGCTTAATCCCCTCACCTCTTCACCCAGCCCCCCAACCCCTCCTTCCTCTGATAGCTGTCAGTCTTTTCTCTACATCTATGAGTCTGTTTCTATATTGTTTGCTGAAAAAAAATTTTTTAATTAAAGTGAAAGGAAAAAAGTGGTGGGCTATGGGTGTCTGCAGGACTTTGTCTCTTAGACAAATGAGAATCAAAATTCCAACTGTGAAAATTACTTTAGGAAAACCATTTGAAAGACACAGTTCCCTAAGATATTTCATTTCCAAACTACATTTTGACATTAGGTCTCCACCTCACTGAGTAAGCTGTAAGAAATATCTGTAGGAAACCAGAGACTGCATTTTTCACTGGGCTGTAGTTGAAGACAATTCCACCCTCCACAGGAAGACCCAGCAAAGAAATGCCTTGAAAGGCAACTGCAGGGAAAGTTTTCCTTCCTAAGGACTTGGTGTGCTCTCTCTATTATGAGCAAGGTGAGCCAGGTTACTGGTTACATTTCCTTCCCTCTGGCTGCCAGAGGCTCAAAAACAAATTTGCAACTCATCACTCGTATCTGTTACACCCTAAGCCTTCCACATGTCTACATTGGCCTTGCTGCTTTCATTTTCCCTGATCCTAATGCTTATTTACAAATAATTTCCCATTTTATGTCAGAGATTCCTATGTAGCTCATCACATCCATGGTAAAACAAGAAGGAACAGACAAGTCTTACCTGGGCTTTGGCCATTTCCTGCTCTTCTTGGGAAAAGGCAGATGTGTGAAGGCTGAGCTGGAAGAGTGGAGAAATGTAGAGCATATGAGAAACCCCATCAGGCTTCCAGTGTCTAGAATTATCTGCCTACAAATTCCCTCATGCCAGCCAGATGTGCGGCCGTTGTCCAACTCTATGGACAAACTCTGTCCAAACTCTGTAGGAGTTTGGACAACCATGTGGTTTTAACAACCACCTGTGTATTCTTGCCTCTTTTCCTCAGGTGAACATTCAACACAAAAGGTTTTTTCTCTATACACTTATGTACTGACCCAGAAATTGTATTTCTAGGTATTTTCCTTAATGAAAAAACATACCATAATTTCTCTATAAGTACCTCCATCTCAGCATTGACTTTAACAATGCCAAATCTGAACGGTCGTATATGACCCATAATACAAGATTGATAAAGAAACACAAGAAATGCTCTGTAGCTATTAAAAATAATGTTGTATGGAACTGCATATTTCTTATGTCTGTATTTTTTATTAAGGTAATGTTAGTTTATTACATTATATAAGTGTCAGGTGCACAACATTATAATTTGACAACTGTTTATACCACATTGTATTCACCTATCTGTGCACTTTTCTGTACATATATCTAAATTAAGTTTTTTAAATGTTATAAGTTTATAAGCTGAATCACAGTAAACTTGTAAACTAAAAAAAGGTAGGTTACAGAATTGCAGTAACCCATTTTAAAAATGTATGTTAAATGTTTAAAAATGCATACCTCTTATAAGAATGGAAATTTAAATGTAGGGGGATAAAATTAGCTCGATTTTCTTTTCTTCTATTTTCTAATTAATCTAGAATTTAAATGTGTTAATTAACTGTTAACCGTTAAGAAAACAACTTTCTAAAACACTGCTCCATGACATTAGCTGATCCCCCACAGACCGAAGCCCTGCCCCTTCCCCACCGGCAAGCCCAGGCTGAGTGAACCCCTTAGGCAGGTGAGAGCTCTCAGATGCCTTCTTCCTTCTCCTCACCTCACTGGGGCCGTCTTGCCCAGGAACCAGAAGGAAGCCTTCGGGTGTGGATTCACTTCAGCTGGAACACTGACACCAGGCCCCTACCTCGGGGCTTGGGCAAAGGGAGAGGGGGGCACACCTGAGGAGGGGCCTAAAGGGTGCTGTGACCCCTTAGCGCAGGTCACTGTGCTGGAAAATGTGTAAAAGTCAACGTTTAATAAGCCCCATTCAATCCTGACTAGTCCCATAACTTTGCCCACCATTGTGCCCAAACACCATCTTCACTGACCTCTCGGTCCCCCATCATTCAACCCACAAGCCCCTACATCAATGACTCCCACAAACCCCCCCTTTACTCGTCCCCCAGAACTCCCCATCACTCAGTCCATCACCCCTAGCACTCGCCCCCTCAACCTCGCTTTCTCTCTCTCTCGACAACAGATTTTTCTGCTCTCTGCAGAGGAGACCGTTGCAAGAACTAGCCCCAAGAAAATACTTCCGCTTCGGAACCAACTCCGGCACCAACTCCGGCACCGCAACCTACAGGGTTGCAGGGGCCGCGTTTGCGCACACTCAGTTGGAGCTTGGAGCCCGTGTCCGCCAATAGTCAACACGCGGCCCCCCGCCCACCGCCCGAAGCTAGCGCGACACCACCGCAGCGCAGGCGCAGGCGCTGAGGGAAGATGGCCGCGCCAGTGATGTCACTCCGAGGAGCTGGCTACGCCCACCGCGTCTCCTCCCTTGGAAGGCGGCCGCATCCAGCAGGTGTTTTACTTTGTTCTGCGGAGATCGGCATTCCTAAAACTTCCAAGACCGATTTTCTTACGCCGGGGAGGGGAAGCACCCAATTAAGGATAGTTCTAGCACGAAGGATTTTGGTGTCTTGAATTTCGAGGGCAGCATCATGTTTGCAGGTGTAATTCAACAGTAAAATGGGAAGCGAAGCAGAATTGCAAGGCGTGGACATAGTATTGGAGGTAGCTTTGGCTCCATCCAGTGGCTAGGGCTGGAAGCTGACAGCCAAGCGTTTGAAGGCTAACCAGAGGCTGAATAAATAAACGGCGACCTAGGACGCGCGCGCACACACATTTCGGAGCGGAAGGGGGTGTGTTAAGTAGGGGTTGACAAGTTGCTTCCTCTGGATCCACAGGGAAGACCTTCTTTCGTCGGAAATGAGTTACGCAATGCAAAAGAAGCAAGCCACACAAATATCTGAAGCAAAGAGCTTTCTGGTGGAGGGCACGGATGTTAAAGGCCCTGAGGTAGGACCTAGTTTGGTGTCTTGGAAGAACAAAAACTGTCATTGTATTGGGAGTGTAGGAGGTGTGCACAAGGGAGAGGTGAATGGGGACCAGATGCTGTAGGGCCTCCTCTGTCAAGAACAGAGCTCTTGTTTCATTCTGGACCTAATGGGAAGCCATTGAGAAGGATCAGATATTTAAAAGACCAGTCTGAAGTGATCTAACATTATGTATTAATGTTAAAAATACACATATATTTTACTCCTGTTTTTTGGCTGTTTTGCATCACTAGAACATAAGCTCCATAGGGATTTGCTTAAGTACCTCCCGCATGGCAGGTAGTGTTCTAGATAGTGGGAATATGGCAGGGAAGAAAACAGAAGCAAAAACAAACAAACAAACAAAAACAATGGACCACCACGATGAAGACAGCCTCATTTCAAACCCACACCTACCAGCTGTGTAACCTAGGGTAGGACTCAACTTCTCTGGGTTGTTTCCTCATCTATAAAACTGGGGTACTGACAATACCTACTACTTTAGAGCTGTAGTGGCAAATGCATTGATAATTGAAAGGGTTTAGAACAATGCCTGGCACATGGCAAGTGCTTATATAAATGTTGATGATAATGATTTAAATAAAATTAGATCGTGTATGTATAAAACTTTTTTAATAATAAGAAAAAACAAAAAGATGCTGTTGAGACTGGACTGCAGAGGGCAAGGGCAAAGGCAAAAACAGGAAGATCAGTGAGGAGGCTCCTGCCAACAGGCCAGCAAGTGATAAAGAGGGCTCAGACCTATCATATTATCTTCCTCTGTGCCAGGCACTGTGTGAAGCACATGACATGACCTGCCTCAGAGAGCCCCCACTTTCTGTGAACAGTCCTATGCATCCCCCATACTTCTCAGATAAAGAAACTGACATCGACAAAACTAGGGGGGTTGGAAATGGGAGGGATGGGTGGGTGGGCTAGAATGGGAATAAAGGATAGAAACTGTACTGAATAAACTAAAAAAAAAAGAAATATATAAAAAAAGAAACTGAGTCATGGAGAGACTAAATAACTTTCCCAAGGTCATACAGTTTCCCAAGGTCAGATCCTTAACTGCCCCCCAATAATACTCTTGTTTATTCAGTATCCCACAGAACTTCCAGAAAGTATCTGAGGTTCCTCATTCTAGAAGCATTAAAACTAGCCAAGGAATGCTTTTTACCAGAAGTACAATGGAGCTTCCTAGCAGACAAAACAAAGAGAGAAAGCAAGGGAATAACTCAGATCTCTTGCTCCCTGGGAACAAAATTTATAAACCCTCTGAATGCATTAGTAAGTAGAAAATAGAAGCAAGTGGACCTTTAGGGTCATCCTAGTCTGGCCTCTTCCAGCCTGTAAACAATATTTCCTTACCACCTTGTATGTGCACACGCACACACATACATATGGAGAAAGAAACCCTTTAGGGTTGGTGGGTGTTGGGGTGCAGTGGTTGCCAGCTCCAAAAATGTTCTTGAGCCAGTGATACAGCCCCTCAGAAACTGCCCCAGGGTTCACAATGTACACCCACAAGATATGTGAGGCCAGCTTTTCTGTTGCAGTGCTGGGACCCCCACTCTCTGTCCTGGACATCCTCTACCATCAGGCCCTACAGGCGAGACCTCCTCATACAGTGGCCTAAGCAGCAGGTAGCTATTTAGGTGAAGTAGTCTGGAAAGCTGACAGATAGTCCCACCACCATGTCTGCATATGTGACACTCCCACCCAAAGGCCCTCCACCTCACTGGTGAGTCATTACAGTTGCTCTTAACATACATTTTATCAAACCTATGAAAGTTGCCAATTGTGAGCAGTCATTTTGGACCATGAGGTAGCAGGCGAGGTTGATGGAGCAACAGCACAAGAGACAGTTCTCTGGTGACCTTGGAGCCATCACGCTTGCCCTAAACTACCTACCTCCAAGTGAGGAATCCCCTTCCAACCTGTTTTTTTAAAGATTTTATTTATTTTAGACAGAAAAGAAGAGGGAGAAAGAGGGAGAGAAACATCAATGTGTGGTTGCCTCTCACGCCTCCTACTGGGGACCTGGCCTGCAAACCAGGCATGTACCCTGAATGGGCATGGAAACAGCGACCCTTTGGTTTGCAGGCTGGTGCTCAATCCACTGAGCCACACCAGCCAGGGCCTGTTCCAGCCTCTTAAAGCCACTGGTGTTTGTACTGGTGTCAGTATGTGCAGTCAAACCGAATCCTGACTGATACATCAGACTTTTCTGTCTTGGTTCACATGACAGTAAATGTGAGACACATGGTACTGGGAGGGTGGTGAATAATGGTGAATGAAGGGCAAATTGGGAGTGAATTTGGGGAGGCAAAGGACTATGGAATGGGGATGAAAGAGCAGTAGAGTGGAATGAACGTGAGTAGTGTGGGGCAGAGTGAGGAAGTAACTATGCATTACATTGTGCCATAATCTGAAGTTATGGATGAGACAGAGTACATGATGGGAAAATGAGATACAATCTAAGTGGCAAAGAGTTAAAGTGGGAGCAGAATGTGAGTTCACTCACAATGAACGGTGGTAATGAAAGGCAGAAATATGAATGGAGTTGATAATGCATTAGAGTTGATATGAATACTAAGGATTACAGTGTTAATGAAGGGTGCTTTATGAGGCACAGTATGAGCAAAGAGAGGTGAATTGCAGGGGAAGGTAGAAGTGAATAGAGGTAATGTGATGCATAGAGGGAAGAATGGGGTGCACAAAGGACAGAATAAGAGGGAATGGAGATAAATCCATAGTAGACTATGAATACATGAATCAGGGTGAGTTTGAGTGGAGATACTATGAGGGGAAGGAGAGTAACAAAAGGTGAATGAGAGGCCGGCTAGGGTTAGATAGGGGTAATACAGGGCAGTGTTCCAGGGATATACAGAGATCCCAGTGTGAATCAGCCCAGGTGAATGAACTGAAGCATGTCAGTAAATGAAGGCAATGTTGGGCAGGGTGAGAAGGGACAGAAGTAAAAGGCAGAGTAAGGTGGGTAGCTGGGTATTGTGAGGCAAAGGAAGAGGGAATGAAGGTCCACTCACATGGCCCAAGATGAGTAAGGTGAGGAAAATGGGGCACAATATGAGCAAAAAGTGGTGAATTTGAGGTAGAGTGTGACTAAATGGGGGTATTGTGGGGCAGAACGGGAGCAACTAGACTTGAATCAGGAGCAGGATGGGAGTGATAATTGGAAATAGGGGTTACACTGGGAGTGGATTTAAATGAATGAGATAATTAAAGGCAGAGTGAGAGTAAATGGAAGCAATGAAGAGAAAATTGAGAAAGCATGGAGGCAGCCAAGCACAGAGTGAGTATACCTAGGTGACTTGAGCTAGTGTTTAGGAGTAATATGAGACACAAGTCCAGGAAATGGGGGTATATAGAGGCAGTGTTAGAGAAAACAGAGGTGAAGAAATGACAGGGAGAGAATAAGGGAGAAAAATGAAGTCTGGAGTCAATGACCAAAGTTGAAGGATGAGCCACGTGAGACTGAATGGGAGTCATTTCAGCAGTGTCAAGGAAGTGGAGGTGAAAGTAGGAAATGAATGTGAGTGAATGGAGGTGAAAAACGAATATGACATGGGAGAATTGGGATAATGATAAGTAGAGAGTTAGGGAATTATAGTAATAGGAGGCCTGGTGTGAATGAATGAGTGGATGAGAGGCAGTGTAAGTGAATGGGGAATAAAAGGTAGAATAAGAACAGAGGCGAAAAAGCAGTAGAGTGTGTATACATATAATAGGTAACATATAACATGTAAAATGAGGAAGAGTGTGGAGTAACATGGGGCAGATTCCAATAAATTAGGATGAAACAGGGCACAATAAGTGAAAGATGTGCTAAGAAGGAGTAAATGGAGGTAATGGGGGGCAGTGAGTGAGGGTCTGGTGGTCATATTTTGCAAAACACAAGGATTCTGAGGTGGTAGTAGGCACAGTATAGTGAACAGAGCTGACTACTCAGCAGAATGGGGGGAATGGAGGTACAGGACCGAGTGAGTAAAAATGGAAGTAAC
>CM052552.1:43956116-43971504 GCA_028533065.1 Trachops cirrhosus
CTGGCACTGAAGAAGATGGTGAGGTACCCAAGCCTCTGGCTTCTGTGTTCCAGAACATCTATCACTTAGGTCTTTGCTCATAAAGCCCAGAGTTCTGGAATGCCCTAGTTCTGACCACTGCATGGTGAGTCTGGAGCAAGGAATCTACTAGGAAGGCTTGTGGGAGTCATAATGCAAGTCTGGGGCACTGTGGTGGTGACCCTCATGCTGATACTTGCCACTGTGGATGCCAAGATCTATGAACGCTGCGACCTGGCAATGAAGCTGGAGAAGGCGGGCCTCAATGGCTTCCAAGGCTACAGCATTGGAGACTGTGAGACCTCAGTTGCCCCATGCCCCACCTATACCCCAAACCTCCCACCACACTCAGATACAGGCCTCCTTGTCATTTATCACCTCCCTAGGCCAGGGCATAATCCTCTCAGTCACCCCCTGACTAACTGTGATGAGTGGTTTAACCAACTCTAATGTTATTACCATCATCACCTTCACAATCACCCTCATTTCTACTATCAATACCATCACTACCATCAATGTCATCACTGCTATTACCACCATGAATACCATAAACACTGCCATCATTGACATCTCACCAAAATCACCAACATCAACACCACCACCAAACCAAGAACATCAACCCCACAACTGAGATGACAACCATCCCTGTCCTCACCCCCCTCCTCCTAACCTCTTTTATTCCTAGAACCCATGCCCACCTGCTACCTTCCCTCTCTCTTCCCCAGGGCTATGCATAGCACATTATGAGAGTGGCTTTGACACCGCCTTCATGAACCACAATCCTGATGGCAGCAGTGACTATGGCATTTTCCAGCTGAATTCTGCCTGGTGGTGTGACAATGGTGTTAC
Source organism: Trachops cirrhosus (assembly GCA_028533065.1). Lineage (NCBI taxonomy): Eukaryota > Metazoa > Chordata > Mammalia > Chiroptera > Phyllostomidae > Trachops > Trachops cirrhosus. The sequence goes on from CM052552.1 coordinate 43,956,984, forward strand.
ACCCACCAAGAACCTCTGTCACATGGAGTGTCGTGGTAAGGTAGCAATGAGGATACCCAGAAGCTCTGCCTGGTCCCAACACACAGAGGGCAAGGTTAGCTAAGCCACAATCTCCAGTAACAAGCAGAAAAACAATAGGGAAAGGAGCAGAGTTGCCTAGGCTGTTAGAGGCACCACCCTTCCTCCTAACCCAGACTCCACTGAAATGTTGTCTGGGTCAGGAGGACTCAGAGCTCCTAAACCTCACCCAAAATGGAGGCTTCAGTTTTCTGGAACTCAGGAAACAGGAAACTTCACCTCATGTGGAATTGAGATTGCCCTGATTTGGGGTTGAGGTTGTTCATCCCCTGGGGTGAGGGAAGAAGCAGATACCTACTTGTAGGAACAGAAACAAGGTACCTCTGTGTAGAAAGGAGAGAAATTTCTGGATAAAACTGTAGTGTTGTTGAAGACAAAATTGAGTAGCAGAAGTTGTTCAAGGTTGGCCAAAATGGTGTCTGAGATTATCCAAGACAGATCAAAATGGAGACTGAGGTTATTTGGGTCATTCATATCATTACCAGTGAAAATAGGAGTTGAGGTTATCCAGGACCTGACAACACAGTGTTTAAAGTCACCAGGACTGACCAGCCTTTCAGTTGAGTACCTTCCCAACCAGCCAGCATGGTGGTTGACATGATGTCAGGTCAGCTACCATTACAGTTGAGATCATTCATAACCACATAAAATGAGAGTGGAAGTCATATAGCACTGGCCAACATGGACTTTAAGGTTGTCCAGAACCGATCAATATGGTGGTTGAGGTTATTTATAACCAGCCAACATGATAGTCAAGGTCATTCAGTATGAGTCAAAATGAGTTAAGATTATACAGAACCAGCCAACATGATAGTTGAGGTAACCAGCTGACAAGTATATCAAGGTTATCCAAAATCAGCTAATGTAGTTGTTGATGTTATTCAGGCCCCAAGAAAACCAGGACCCCTGGGCCCTACATACACTGTTACCCTGTCTCCAATGCAGCAGATCATTATATCTCTCTCTTTCTCCCAGACCTTCTCAACCGCCATATTCTGGATGACATCTTGTGTATCAAGAAGGTAGTGTCCTCACAGAATGGTATGAATGCCTGGTAAGTTCACGGGAATGGCCTATACCCTGGGCAGCTGGTGGCACCACCACCCCATCAGCCTGTCCACTTCATCCTCCCTCCCTCCTTCCTTTTCCCAGGGGTTCCTGGATCCAGTACTGTTATGGCCATGATTTATCTGAGTGGCTCAAGGGGTGCAATATGAATGCAAAACCTGACACAGAGAGAATGACTTCATGACTCATTCCCAGAGATGGATTTTATTTTCCTTCCTTTTCTTTCTTTTGTGGACTTAATAAAGGATGGTACCCGTAAGCAATGCAAGAGACCTCTGACGCCTAACCCTCTTCATTTTTCCAATGACTGGAGGTACCCCCATTCAACCAGATTCATATATTCAAAGCTCTAATCAGGGGGTACCAGATCACTCAGGCTTGTAGAGGGTGTGGAAGATAGTGCAGTGGTTAAGAGCTTAGGTTCTCTCAGGTTCAAATACCATCCCTACCACTTACAAACTCTGTACCTTAAGGGAGGCACTTAATATCTCCATGCCTCAGTTTCTCATCTGTAAAATGAGGATGATAATGACAGTAACTATCTATCTCATGGGGTTGTGGGAGAATTAATGTTTGTAAAGCACATAAAGTGAAGGGTAAAGATAATTGGTTTCCCATAAAAAGTATCATTCTCAGTTGAGGGCACTACAGGATCTTTAATTAAAGCAGATACAGTCTATTCAGGAAGCTCAGTGGGAAATAAAAGTTCAAAGTACTCACATTCTTCCACATCCTCCCACATATTACCATTCTAACTCTCAGCCCCCATTCCCTCTTTCACAATCAATACCCTAAGTTTAAAATGATAAACTGGGAATTTAGCCCAGGGATTCAATGAATGCACAAGGTAATAATTTCCTTTTATGGACTGCCTGGGTTTTAGTCTGTGCCTGGAGCAGAGAATTTAGGAACCTGAACTTGCGACTCTTTGTGCTGCCAGTCCCATTGGAAGCAGCCATCCCCATGAAGAAGCAGTCCCTCATGTCCTTTGTACACTTTGGTCAGGGGTGGGTACTCATCTACTCAAAGCCTGTTTTCAGTGTTTACTTCACCCAAGTTAAGCACAGATGGTCATTAAAGCAGCTATGTGCCACTACATGTCAAGGTATTCCCGAGGCCCCCATCCTTAATGCCAACTGGATTTCAGCCCCAACCAGTCTAGATAACCAAATCTCGCATTTCCTTGAGGGTCCATAATGGGTGCCATTACTCATTGTACCAATTTCTGAATGTGATAGTTATTCATCAAAAGCAGAAGAAATAAACTCTGGTGACTTTAAGTAACAAGCAAATTTCCTAAAAGCTTATCAGGTATTTCTGGGAAGACTGCATGATCAAGCTCAGAAAGGGTGAAGCACACCCAAAACCTTGACCATAAAAGAGGCTGGAGCAGAATACGTATTATCAATTGTTGCTACTTCTGGAAATTGGATTTGATGCCCTAGTGTTTTTTTTCTTTAATTTGTTCTGATTACACATCCATTCTGATAATTTATGACATTATTAGTATATTTATAATCATTGTTCCTTTAGTGCTTATCTTTAAATCTGTAACTTTGTATCCATTGGTAAACCTTTTATTTCTTGTTCATGGTACTTTTTCCCATTATGAGAGATGCCAAACAGCTATTCTTAATAATATATTTTATTAATTTTCCTATAAGAGTTTAGTATTAATACTGAAATATTTCCCTAATTACTTCCATGGGACTATGTTTATCAAAATAAAGTGGGTTTCTGTTGATACTGTGCCAAGATTTACAGTGAGGTTTAGCTTTTAGCCAAAGGCTCTCATACATTCAAAGCTTCAAAAGATTACAGACTTGAACAATCTCTCTGAGGTAAAATAGTCATTCAGTACAAACCCAGGATAACAAGTACAGAGGCCAAGTTGTTTTGCATCAGGACCTTGGTTCTTGCTATTCCTTCTGCGTGGAATGTTCTTACCCCCAGTATGGCTGACACCTCATTTTCAGGTCTAAGTTCAAAATGTCACATTCTCAGAAAGGCCTTGCCTGACCATCTTAACTAAAACATGATCCCCAACCTCATGTTTTCCTTTTTCTTTGACTTTTCTATGAAGGATTTCCCATTTTCAGTTCTGTCACAAACTTTCTCTTCTCTGAGTTCTTTAACCCATCATGAGCCTAAACTTCTGGCAGAAGGTTTTTCTCATACTCAGGACAGTCATAGGGTTTCTATCCTATGTGGGTTCTCTGATGTACAGCGAGTTTTGACCTCTCACTGAAGGCTGTACTACACTTATCACATTTATAGTGTTTCTCTCCTATATGAGTTCTTTGACATATAATAAGATATAATTTCTGGACAAAAGCTTTATCACATACATTTACACTCACAGGATTTTTTCCCCTGTGTGAATTATCTGATGAATAATGAGATAGGATTTCTGGAAGAAAGCTTTATCACATTCATTTCATTCATAGCATTCATAGGATTTCTCAAATTTTTCTCCTATATGAGCTCTCTGATGTAACATGAGCTATGACTCCCAGAAGACTTTTCCACATACACTACATCCATCAGATTTTTCTCTTGTATGAATTATTTGATGAGCACTGAGACTCATCTTAAGGGTGAATGCTCTTCACTGTCTTAACACATATAAGGTTTCTCTCTTGTATGAGTTCTTTGATGTCTACATAGTGTTGATTTCTCTCTGAAGGATTTACCATATCTATTACATTCACATGGGTCATCTCCTGTGTGTGTTCTCTGGTGTACACTGAGGTGTACCTTTTGATTGAAGGTTTTCCCACTCTCAGAACATTCTCCTGTGTGAGCTCTCTGATGTATATTGAGCTTTCTCTTTTTCAGAAGGTTTTGCCACACTCATTGCGTTCATATGGGTTTTCACCTTTATGAGTTCTTTCATGTTTATGCAGTGTTGATTTCTCTCTGAAAGATTTGCCACATTTGTTACATTCAAAGGTTTTTTTCTTCTGTATGCACTCTCTTATGTACACTGATGTATGCCTTCTTGTTGAAGGCTTTTCTGTATTCTGCACATTCATAGGGTTTTTCTCCTGCTTACAGTAAAGAGTAAATTCTTGTGGAGAGTTTTTCTACACTCACGAATTAATAAGTTTCCTTTCCAGCTTGAGTTGTGTTATGCTGAACAAAGAATGGGTTATAATTATGATTTTTCTCACCCACAGTATAGCGATGGGGTTTCACTCTGTCCTTTTTCTCATACCTACCATGAATTAATAATTTACCACATTCAGTACATTGATAACATTTCTGTTCTATGAAGCTCTATTAGGACTCAGTAAGGCTAAATTATCTGTAGAACTTCTCACATTTTATTTATATATATATATATATATATATATATATATATATATATATATATAGTGTGGGTGATAAAGAAACCACCCATGTATTCTGAGGAAATGGGTTTACAAGTCCATAACATTCATGACCTATCTCCTAAGTTACATTCTTCTTGTTAATGGATATAGCTTGCCTCAGGTGTCTCTTTTGGTTTTCCTGGTGCCTCTCCAGCTGGTCATCAACTTGCCAGACTTATAGAAAGAAGAAGAAGCCATACCCTGTAAATACACCTTTGTCATAACCAGATCTCTGGTGGGGCTTACTTTTATTTTAAGTCTATATACTACTCAGAAGTGCATGTCTATCCTATACCCTGAGTTTGAGGTGGAAAAAAATCCAAATTTCTCCAATAAAAATTGGAATAGGAAAGTAATAAATGTGTGACTTTGGTTGTTTAAGAAACTATAGCTTAAAATTGAGGAGAGAAGGGGAATATAGGTTTAGGAAGCCATGAGTAGGAAGAAAGGATTTTGAAAAGGCAGTAGATCCAGGATTTGGAGGGAGGGGACTCAATAGAATGAAAATAGACTTTCAGGAAAGCTGAAAATAACTGAGGTGACCAAGAAAATAAGCACCATATCATTCTAAGATTACCATCAGACAGTAACTCACAAAACTAACAATTTGGAGTTAACAAAAAAAAAAGTTCAAATCCTTTAGGAAGATAGTTCTCAGCCTTCAAAGATATCCAGCCCTCACTGGTCCACTGGGATCTTACTCTTATCGCCTCTCACCTGTTCATTTCTTATTTACCTGTACAATTCAAAATTGAGGTTTCTTTCTCTATGATCCAAAGTCCCCTCTTCTCCAAAGAGGCAATCACATCTAGTTTGCTAACAGGATACCCTGTAATGGAAAATGTTACAAGACTTTGGCACATCTGTTTGGTTTTCAGGGCCTCAAAGTAATTAGGGAGGTACATTTTCATAAGTGTAAATTTCACATGGGAGGTGTAAACAGAAACATCTTGGCTTCCAGTCAATATGGCAGCATAGCCCTGACCAATGTGGCTTAGTTGGTTTGTTGTCGTCCTGCAAAGTGACCGGTCAGGGCACATACCTAGGTTGCAGGTTCAGTCCCCAGTTGAGGTGTGTATAAGAGGCAACCAATTGATGTTTCTCTCCCACGTTGATGTTTCTCACCCTCTCTTTCTCCCTCCCTTCCACTCTCTCTAAAATAAATAAATAAATAAAATCTTTTTTAAAAAAAGATGGTAGTCTAGGTAAATGCAGTACTCCCATCCTCCCACAAGCACATCAGAATTATAACTAAACTACAGAACAACCATCATTCAGAATTGCCTGAAATCTAGCTGAACAGAAGTCCTACAACTAAGGAAATAAAGAAGCCACATCAAGACTGGTAGGAAGGGCAGAGACACAGAACAGACTGATCCCCAACCATGTCTGATGGATAAACATTGGGAGGGATATCTCTGCTTCAGAGATCCCCCTGAGGAGCAAGGGGTCCCTGCCCCACACCAGGCCCTCTCAACCCAGGGTTCCAGTGCCAGGAAGAGAAGTCCCCACAACTTCTGGCTGTAAAAAAAAACACAGCAGGGATTGTGGCTGAGTGAGACAGAGGGCTCCTGGAGTCCCAGGTATTCCTCTTAAAGGATCCATACATGCACTTAGTAGGACTCGTTCTGAGCTCCAGTGCTGGGGCAACAGCTCGAAAGGCACCAGAGACATATGGAAGAAACTGAATTGTCTGCCATCAGGGTGAGAGCTGGGGGACAGCTTTCTCCCACACAGAGGTGCTGGTAGAGGCCATTGTTCCTTTTCTGAGCCCTCCTACCACAGAGGCAGCAGGACAGTGCCATATCTGAGTCTCCATTAACCTGGATGACACTGTTAGCCCCACTCTGCTAATTCACTGAAACCCCCACCCACCCAAATTGAGAGCACACCCAAGCTGTTTCCAGTGGCTTTTCTATATGAATGGCTTATCCTGAAAAGATACTCAAACTTATTAATAATTAAATAAACACAAATAAAAGAAAGAAATGAGATATTTTCAACTATCAAATGGCAAGGATTAAAAATATGACAAAATGGCCCTGGCTGTTGTAGCTCAGTGGATTGTGCACGAGCCTATGAAGCAAAGGGTCATTGGTTTGATTCCCAGTCAAGGCACATACCTGGGTTATGGGCCAGGTCCCCAGTAGGGGGCATGCAAGAGACAGTTACACACTGTTATTTCTCTCCCACTCTTTCTCCTTCCCTTCCCCTCTCTCTAAAAATAAACATTTTTTTAAAAATATGACAAAATTATTAGAAGGGACATTTTCATTCATTATTAGTGGAAGTGAAAACTTGCACTAACTTTTTCAAAAGGCTATTGGGCAATGTCTATGAAAGTTCAAAATGTGCATGCCTTTTGAAATAGAAATTCTAGAATGCTCACCACAATGTACAAAGATAGATGACGAGAAAGATCACTGCCACTGTGACAGAAATTACACAGATGTCCTTGTATATGGGGATGATTGATAAATTGTGGCACAAGAGAAAATATGCAGCTGTTAAAAATACCTCTATGTCCTGATAGTAAAATATTTTCTATTGAGTCAGGACTATTCCAGCTATGCCAGTGACCAGCTGTACAACAACTTCATGCTATTTGCTTATCCCCTCTGGACTCAATTTCTTCATCTGTAAGATGTAGATGATAACGACACCTGCTTCTGAGAGTGGTTGTGACAATTAAGATTGTCATGTATATAAAATGCACAGTAGAGTACCAGGTATAATGTAGGCTAATTACATGTTAGTTCCTGTTACTGACACAAATATTATTATTCTCATCATCATCTACATTATCATTACCATCATTACTACCATTACCAATATTATTGTGTAAAGAAAACAGGGTGTTGAAAAACAGTTCGTGACAGTCTTTGCCAAGAGTCACCTTAGTTTCCCGCTTCAATAGTGCTTGAATGGAACCTGGCACTCAACCCCCCATCCCAGCCAGCTGCCCAGATCCATCCTGCTACCTCACTGCAACCTTGGAGAGTCCAAAGGCCCCCAGCCACTGTTCCAGTGCCACAAATCCACCTGTCCTCAGCCACCCATCATGACAATTATGTCCACCTGGCAGGTGCACCAGAAGTACCACCAGGACTCAAAGGCTGCCATCAACCACTAGATCTACCTGGAGCTCTACACCCCCTACATCTACCTGTCCATGTCTTGCTACTTTGATCGCAATGATATGGCTTTGAAGAACTTTGCCGAGTATGTTCTTCACCAGTCTCATAAGGAGAGGGAACATGCTGAGAAACCAATAAAGCTGCAGAACCAATGAGGTGGCCGAATCTTCTCTTAGGATATCAAGACACCAGACCATGATGATTGGGAGAATGGGCTGAATGCAATGGAGTTTGAATTACACTTGGAAAAGAGTGTGAATCAGTCACTTACTGGACTTGCACAAATGGGTCACTGAAAACAATGAGCCCCATTTGTGTGACTTCATTGAGACTCACTACTTGGATAAGCAGGTGAAATGCATCAAAGAGTTGGGCGACCATGTAACCAGCCTGTGCAGGTTGGGGGCCCCTGAATATGGCATGGCAGAGGATCTCTTTGACAAGCACACCTGGGAGACAGTGAAGAGAACTAAGCCGCCTCAGGCTGCCTTCCCACAACCACAGGGGTGACTTCCCTGGTCCCCGAAGCAGTATGTGCCTATGGGAATTACCTTTACCTTTTCTATAACTTGTACCAAATCATCCACTTATGTCCTTCATTTGTACTGTCCCTTCAAATAAAGTAATTTGGTACAAAAAAAAAACAAAGAAAAACAGTTTGTATATCATGAGCAAACCTTAGCAAAAGGGATACTTATGTTAACTATGTTTATACATTTATGTAAATGTAAAGAACAAAGGAGAGAGGGGGGAAGTGTGTAGAAGGAAATTAATCAAAGTCACTATAAAATAGGTTACTTGGAATGAGTGGTAATATGAGGTCCTATTTTCTCTTTTTTGGTTATACGGGGTTTTTTTTTAAGATTTTGTTTATCTTTTTAGAGAGGGGGAAAGGAAAAGAGAAAGAGAGGGAGAGAAACATCAATGTGTGGTTGTGTCTTGCCTACCCCATGCTGGGGACCTGGCCTGCACCCCAGGCATGTGCCCTGACTGGGAATTGAACCAGCGACTCTGGTTCACAGGCCAGTGCTCAATCTACTGAGCCACACCAGCCAGGGTTGGTTATACATTCTTAAAAGAGGTTGATTATCACTTTTGCAGTGAAAGAGAAAATAACAAAACAATATAGACTCTTAAAGGAGAAAGGGGAAGACTTGAATATTGTCAGAAACATTATGAATTCTGCGCCTGAAAAGAAAAAAGGCAGACCTATGGGTTGCTCAGGCTATGCTGAAATCCCAGATGAAAAAAATGTATTGGAAAATAATTTGTAGGGCATAAGGTTTACTGATTCTTCCTGACCATCAAGATTTTATCCTTGTATTGAGCTGGAACATAAGAGACCCAATTGTGTACACCTACTCTGGTTTCCTGAATAGTCACTTCCCTCAAGTTCTGCCCCAGCAGGCCACATTTGGCTGACATGAAGACATACTTTAAGTCACACTCAGAGCAATCCTATCCCTGTACTTATTGCAAGATTGCTGATAAGACTGATCTGAGAAATGTCTTGAAACCTCAACATCAGGAAATCTTTGCTTCTGCAGAAGTGGTTTACTTTATAAGAGGACATACTGATGACCAATTGACATGTTAAAAATGCTCAAGGTCACTAATCATCAGAGATACACAAATCAAAACTACAACGAGGTATCACTTCACACATGCCAGAATCACTACCATCAATAAATCAACAAACAAGTGCTGGCAAGTATGTGGAGAAAAGGGAACCCTAGTAAACTGTTGGTGAGAATACAAAATGGTACAGCCACTGGGGAAAACAGTATGGACTTTTGTCAAAAATTAAAAATGAAACTGCCTTTGACCCAGTAATCCCACTTCTGGGAATATGACCTAAGAATCCCTAAACACCAGTCGGAAAGAATATATACACCCCCATGTTCATAGCAGTGTTATGTACAATAGCCAAGATCTGAAAGCAGCCCAAGTACCCATCATTAGATGAGTGGACAAAAAGCTGCGGCACATTTATACAATGGAATACTACACGGCTGTGAAAAAGAAAGACCTCTTATCCTTTGCAACAGCATGGATAGATCCGGAGATTATTATGCTAAAGGAAATAAGTCAGTCAGATGAAGACAAACACCATATGATAAGATTTATATGTGGAATCTAATGAACAAAATTAACTGACAAACCACATAGAACCAGAAGCATGGATACATGGAACAAACTGACAGAACTCAGATGGGAAGGGGCGGGTACTGAATAAATGAAGGTGGAAAGATTAGCCAAAGAACATATATGCACAGCCCATGGACACAGACAACAGTGCGGTGAAAAATAGGGGAGGGGACATGGGCAGGGCTTGGGTGGAAGTGGGCAAAGCGGGGGAAATGGCGGACATATATAATGTTGTCAACATTTTTTTAAAGAATAAATAAAATGATTTTGGTTATTGACTCTTCTAGAAAAAAAAATATAAAAAGCTGATTTTAAAACACACAGTTTAAGTTCTCTCCTTACTGAAAAGGTCGTAGGAGGTCCTAGGAAAGACTCCATATCTGAAGAAGTTGTAGACTCAAGGGAATGATTTGAGCAGGTAGCCCGCCTCCTTCATTCTATATATTAAATAAATATCAGACACTTTAGAATTTTTTAAACTAAAAAATAAAATAAAATAAATAACATACGCGCTAAAGAGTGCAGGAGGACAAAGCCTGAATGGAAAGGGAACATCTGAGCATGCGCACTATCGAAACTACGGAACTAGGAGTAGCCAATTGCAACGGGAATACAACCTTTGCTTGCAAGCGGGAAAATTATTGTCTCCACCCACTTTAAAACGACATTTTGGGCTCGAGAAGCTGGACTGATAGACCCCTCTCGCCTCCATTCCCACTCTATTATCCTGATCTCCGATAGCCAAATTAAGTTCACTAATTGCTAAGGTTAGTTGATTGGCTGATTGACTGGCACGTTTTCATCTCGGCATGAATCAAGCCTTCACAAACGCTTCACTTCTTCCGAGGTAGGTTCTCTCTGAAGGTCAGGCCCAAACAGGTTAAGCAGGGAGGGATATCATGTAGAAAAGTGGGGAACCTTTGCAGAATGTAGAGTGGTTGGGTCTTTGCTGTACCTCCCAATAATCTGCAAATTAATCTGCAAGATGGACGATTTAAAGTCTTTTGGGGAGATCCCTTTAGGGCAGAGATAAAAACTAAAACTGTCGTCTGTGAGACCCCCTAATTGCTCTCATTCAGGGAAGCCAAACCCCCTCAGCCTGAGAAAGCCCAAAATTAGCCTAATGCCCCTAGATTTCCTCAAGCAGAAATAATAGCCTCAGCCTAAAGGACTCCTTTATTACATCCTCTGGAATAAAGCAATAATCGTTTTCTTTTTTTGTTTTTGTTTTTTATTTTATAATCTTGTTTATTACGATTTACATTCAATATTATTTTGCATTAGTTTCAGGTGTACAGCATAGTGGTTAGACAGTCAGTCATATACTTTACAAAGTGTTCCCCCCACTATTTCCAGTACCTACTTGACACCATACAGTTAATACAATATTACAGACTATATTCCCTGTGCTGTATTTTACATCCTCATGACTATTCAGTAACTACCAGTTTGTTCTTAATCCCTTCACCTTTTTCACCTTCCCCTATAGCAACCATCAGTTTGTTCTCTGTGTCTGAGTCTGTTTCTATTTTCTTTGTTCATTTATATTCTTTAGATTCCACAAGTCAGAGAGATAATATGGTATTTGTATTTCTTTGACTTATTTCACTGAGCATAAAACCCTCTAGGTCCATCCATGCTGTCTCAAATGGTAAGATTTCCCTCTTTTTATGGCCAACTAATATTCCATTGCATGTAGGTGCTGCTACATTTTTTGTCTTTTGAATATTTTATTTTTATACTATTACAGTTGTCCCAATTTTCTCCCTTTACTCCCTTCACAGCACCCACATTCCCACCATCAATCTCCACACCATTGTCCATGTCCATGTCCATGGGTCATCCATAATGTTCTTTGACTGATCCCTTCACCTTCTTTCATCTAGTCCCTGCTTTGCCCATCCCCTCTTACAGCTGTCAGCCTGTTCCACGTCTCTATGTCTCTGATTCTATTTTGCTCATTAATTTATTTTGTTCATTAGATTACACTTATAAGTTAGATCATATGGTATTTGTCTTTCACTGACTGGCTTATTTCACTTAGCATACTATTCTCCAGTTCCATCTATGCTGTTGCAAAAGGTAAGAATTCCTTCTTTTTTACTGCAGCATAGTATCCCATTGTAAATATACCACAGCTTTTTTGTCCACTCATCTACTGATGGGTACCTAGGCTGCTCCCACGTCTGGGCTGTTGTAAATAACATTGCTTCGAACATGGGGGTTCATATATTCTTTCTCATTGGTGTTTCAGATTTCTTAGGGCATATTCCAAGAAGTGAAATTGCTGGGTCAAAAGGCAGTTTCATTTTTAATTTTTTGAGGAAATTCCATAATGTTTTCCAGAGTGGTTGCACCAGCCTGCATTCCTGCCAAGAGTGCACTAGGGTTCCCTTTTCTACACATCCTTACCAGCACTTGTTTGTTGATTTATTAAATTTTTAAAAAGATTTTATTTATTTATTTTTAGACAGAGGGGAAGGGAGGGAGAAAGAGAGGGAGAGAAATGTCAATGTGTGATTGTTTCTTGCATGCCTCCAAGTGGGAATCTGGCCTGCAACATGCTGACTGGGAATCAAACCATCAGTTTGTGGTTGCCTCTCATATGCTTTGCACTAGGGAACCCAGCCCACAACCCAGGCATGTGCCCCAAGTGGGAATTGAACCAGTGACCCTTTGGTTCACATGCCAGCACTCAATCCACTGAGCCACACCAGTGAGGGCTGTTGCCATTTTGGCATGTGTGAGGGGACAACTCATTGTGGTTTTAATTTGCATCTCTCTGATGGCTAGTGATGCTGAGCATCTTTTCATATGTCTACAGGTCATCTGTATGTCATCCTTGGAGAAATGTCTATTCACATCCATTGCCCATTTTTTATTTATTTTTTTAGTGTATTTGATGATTGTTTTTTATTTGCAATGTTCTTTTTTTTGTTTTGTTTTTTATCTTTTTTTAAATTTTTTTATTTTAGTTTATTCAGTACAGCTTCTATCCTTTATTCCCATTCCAGCCCACCCACCCATTCCTCCCCTCCTCCCTCCCCTTTCCAATACCCCTAGTTTTGTCCATGTGTCCTCGATATTTGTTCCTGTAAACCCTTCCCTTCTCCCCTGAAATTCCCTCCCCTCTCCCATCTGGTCACTGACAACTTGTCCTCTATTTCAGTGTCTTGCCCATTTTTTAATTGGATTGTTTGTCTTCCTGGTGTTGAGTTGCATGGGTTCTTTATATATTTTATATATTAAACCCTTGTCCAATGTATCGTTTGCAAATATATTCTCCCATACAATGGAATCCCTTTTCATTTTGATGATGGTTTCTTTAGCTATGCAGAACCTTTTTAATTTGATATAGTCCTATTTGTTTACGTTTTCTTTTGTTTCCCTTGCCTTAGGAGATATATTGGTAAAATATTGCTACAAAAGCAATCCAAAATTTTACTGCCCATGTTTTCCTCTAGAATTTTTATGGTATTGCGATTTATATTTAAGTCTTATATCCATTTGCATTTATTTTACTCTATGGTGTAAGTTTGTAGACTAGTTTCATTTTTTTGCAAGTTCTAGTCCAGTTCTCCCATCATGATTTATTGAAAAGAGTGGCTTTACTACATTGTATGCTCTTGCCTCCTCTGTTAAGTATTAATTGACCATAAAGGTGTGGCTTTATTTCTGAGCTCTCTATTCTGTTCCATTGATCTATGTTTATTCTTATGCCAGTACCAGACTTTTTTCATTATAGTAACCTTGTACTCTAATTTGATATCAGGTATTGTGATCCCTCCTACTTTGTTCCTCTTTCTCAGGATTGCCAAGGCTCTTCAGGGTCTTTTTTGGTTCCATATAAATTTTGGGAGTATTTGTTCTAGATCTGTGAAATATTCCATTGGTATTTTTAAGTATATTTTATTGATTATGCTATTACAGTTTTCCCAATTTTTTCTCTCCCCTATGTCCTGCACCCCCAACCCTCCAACATTTCCCCCCTTAGTTCATGTCCATAGGTTGTACATATAAGTTCTTTGAATTCTGTGTTTCCTATACCATTCTTAACCTCCTCCTGTCTATTTTATGCCTACCAATTATGCTTCTTACTCCCTGTACCTTTCCTCCACATTCTCCCCCATCCCAGTGAAACCCTCCATGTGATCTCCATTTCTCTAGTTCTGGCCCTATTCTTGTTGATTGCTTAGTTTTTATTTTTCTTTTTTAGGTTCAGTTGTTGATAGTTGTGAGTTTGTTATTTTACTGTTCATAGTTTTTTATCTTTTTCTATTTCTTAGATAAGTCAACATTTCATATAATAAAGGCTTGGTGATGATGAACCCCTTAAACTTAACCTTATGTGGGAAGCACTTTATCTGCCCTTCTGTTCTAAGTGAAAGCTTTGCTGGATAGAGTCATCTTGGATGTAGGTACTTGCCTTTCATGACTTGGAATACTTTTTTCCAGACCCTTCTTGCCTGCAAGGTTTCTTTTGAGAAATCAGCTGCTACTCTTATGGGCACTCCTTTGAAAGTAACTCTCTTGTTTCCTCTTGCTGCTTTTAAGATTCTCTCCTCATCTTTAATATTGGGTAATGTAATGATGATGTACCTTGGTGTGTCCCTCCTTGGGTACACGTTCTTTGGGACTCTCTGGGCTTCCTGGACTTCCTGGAAGATTATTTCCTTCAGCAGATCAGGGGTTTTCCTTCATTATTTGTTCAAATAA
>CM052552.1:43971604-43986048 GCA_028533065.1 Trachops cirrhosus
CTTAAAGTTGTCCCAGAGGTCCCTAAGCCTCTCCTCATTTTTTTGAATTCTTGTTTCTTCATTCTGTTCCAGTTGGATGTTTATTATTTCCTTTTGTTCCAAATTATTGATTTGAGTCCCAGTTTCCTTCCCTTCATTGTTGGTTCCCTGTATATTTTGCTTTATTTCACTTTGGGTAGCCTTCATTTCTTCCTTCATTTTGCAACCAAGCTCAGTCAATTTTGTGAGCATCCTGATTACCAGTGTTTTGAACTCTGCATCAGATAGGTTGTCTCTCTCCCTGTCACTTAGGTCTTTTTCTGCAGTTTTGATCTGTTCTTTCATTTGGGCCATATTTCTTTGTCTTGGCACACTTGTTATGTTGTAAGGGAGCAGAGCCTTAGGTATTCACCAGGGTGATGCAACCCTCTTTGCTGCATTGTGGTGCTGTCAATCTGGGTGAATGTTTCTTTAACTCCTTGGTTATTGGAGTTCCATGTAGTTTGACTTTTTGGCACTTCTGGTTGTTTATTGTTTTTTAGATTGGTTGTTATCCTTTTCGTTGTGCAAGGAAGTGAAGCATTTCTATATATCCCTCCATCTTGGCTGGAACTCCCCATTGGTATTTTATTAGGAATTGTGTTGAGTCTACAGATTGATTTAGGTAGAATAGACATTTTAATGATGTTAGTTCTTCCAATCCATGAACACAGTATATGCTTCCACTTATTTGTATTTTCCTCAGTTTTTTCTTCAGTGTTCTATACTTCTCCGAGTACAGGTCTTTTACCTCCTTGGTTAAATTTATTCCTAGATACCTTATTTTTTTGTTGTTGTTGCAATAGTAAATAAGATTGTTTTCTTAGTTCCCCTTTCCAATAGTTCACGATTGGTATATAAAAATGCCATTGACTTCTGAGTATTGATTTTGTATCCTGCTACTTTGCCAAATGTATTTATTAGATCTAACAGTTTTTTGGTGGAGCCTGTAGGGTTTTCTATGTACAATATCATGTTGCCTGTGAATAATGACAGTTTTGCTTCCTTCTAATTTGGATGCCTTTTATTTCTTCTTCTTGTCTGATTGCTGTAGCTACGACTTGCAGTACTATGTTGAATAAGAGTGGCAAGGCAAACATCCCTGTCTTGTTCTTGATCTTAAGGGAAATGCTTTTAGTTTTTGCCCCATGAGTATGATGTTCGCAGTAGGTTTTTCATATATGGCCTTTATATTTTAAAAAAGATGTTATTTATTTTTAGAGCAAGGGGAAGGGAGGGAGAAAGTGAGGGAGAGAAACAGCAATGTGTGGTTGCCTCTTGCACGCCCCCACTGGGGACCTGGCCTGCAACCCAGGCATGTCCCCTACACTGGGAATCGAATCAGCGACTGTTTGATTTGCAAGCCAGCACTCAACCACTGAGCTACACCATCCAGGGCCAAATGCGGCCTTTATTATGCTGAGGTATGATCCATCTATTCCCACTTTGCTAAGTTTTTATCATAAACAGGTACTGAATTTTATCAAATGCTTTTTCTGCATTTGAACATGTGATTATGTGATTTTTATCTTTCATTTTGTTTATGTGATGTATCACATTTATTGATTGGTGAATATTGTACCAATCTTGCATCCTTGGAACAAATCCCACTTGATCATGGTGTATGATCTTTTTAATATATTGCTGGATTCAGTTTGCTAATATTTTGTTGAGGATTTTAGCATCTATGTTCATCAGGGATATTGGCCTGTAGTTTTCTTTCTTTTTTTGTGTCTTTACCTAGTTTTGGGATTAGGATAATACTGGCATCATAAAAAGAGCTTGGAAGTCTTCCCTCTTCTTGAATGTTTGGAATAGTTTGAGAATAGGTGTTAGTTCTTCCTTGAATGATTGGTAAAATTCTGCCGTGAAGACATCTGGTCCAGGACTTTTATTTGCTGGGAGTTTTTTTATTACTGCTTCAATTTCGTTAGTTGTTAAAAAGTCTATTCAGTCTATTCAGGGTTTCTTCTTCTTCCTGATTCAGTTTTGGAAGATTGTATGCTTCTAGAAATTTATCCATTTTGCCCAGGTTGTCCACTTTCCTAGCATAAAGTTGTTCATAGTATTTTCTTATAATCCTTTGTATTTCTCTGGTATCAGCTGTTACTTGTTCTTTCATTCTTGATTTTATTACTTTGGGTCCTCTCTTTTTTTCTATATGAGTCTGCTTAAAGATTCTTTAGTTTTGTTTATATTTTCAAAGAACCAGCTCCTAGGATCACTGATCTTTTGAATTTTTTTTTAGTCTCTTATTTATTTTGGCTTTGATCTTATTTCCTTCCTTCCACTTACTCTGGGCTTTGTTTGTTGTTTTTCTAGTTCTTTTAGGTATAGGGTTAGATTGTTTATTTGAGATTTTTTCTTTCTTCTTTAGGTAGGCCTGTATTGCTATGAACTTCCCTCTTAGGGCTGCCTTTGCTGTGTTCCATAAGTTTTGGGTTATTGTGTGTTCATTTTCATTTGTTTCCAGGTGCTTTTTGATTTCTTCCTTGATCTCATTGATGGCCCATTCACTATTTAATAACATGTTATTCAACCTCCATGCATTTGAATGTTTTTTTTTACTGAGGTTGATTTCTATTTTCAGGCCCTTGTGGTCTGAGAAAATGCTTGATGTGATTTCAGTTTTCCTGAATTTGTTAAGACTTATTTTGTGTCCTACCATGTCATCTGTCTTTGAGAATGATCCATGTGCACTTGAGAAGAATGTATTCTGCTGCTTTGGGATGAAATGTTCTCTAAATATCAATTAAATCTATTCGATCTAGTATGTCATTTAAGGTCACTGTTTCCTTGTTGATGTTTTTTATGTGAAAGATCTATCCATTGGTGACAGTGTGGTGTTAAATTCCCCTACCATGAGTGTATTGCTCTCAATCTTGTCCTTAAAGTCCACCAATATTTTCTTTATGCATCTAAGTACTCTGATATTGAGTGAATATATGTTTACATGCCATTACATGTTTTATCCATTGGTCTATTGATAAGCACTTGGGTTAAAGCAACAAACTTCTTGGCCTCAGAAACCCAAAAATATCCTCTACTTGAGAGACTCTCAATGTCCTCATTTCTGCATTAAAATTCCCCACATCTCAGCCAGGTTGATGCCTAGTCCTGTAGTCTCAGAAATTACAGCTCTCTTTACAGTAATAATTTCCAGATAACCTAGAATTAGCCTCCAAATCCACTCATATTAGTGGTCCTTATTTCTTTTCAATAGAGAAAAACCTCACATCCCTCTACCTCAATATCCAAACCATATGATCTCTTTGAGACTTACCTCCCCTGGTCTTGTTGACACAAAACACCCTCTCAGTAACACAGCACCCTTACTTCACTGCTTCCCCAACAAGGGCCTTTTGATATTTCCTTCAGGATAAGCCAAACTCCAGGCAAACTACTAACAATAGTAGCCAGACTCCCTCAAAGACTCAAGGCTCCTTTGGTCATGCCCACAGAAAACCTGTCCCCCATCCATCCTTCTCCCACAGACCTACGGCCCCTGTAATAACCTGGATTCCCCCATGGCCTTTCTCACTGACAAATGAGCAAAGGATGGAGAAAAGTAAAACCTTGTTCCTGGTGACGGTCTGAGTATGGTTTTCCCTCAGTGCTTTCTCCCCCACAGGACCTTTGGCCTTGAGACTGGAGAGACTCGGGCTGTGTCCCTTCGAGGTCAGATCATTCCCAGAGCCATGAACACAGGCAGCTCCTTTGCAAAAAAACCCATGGCGGGTAAAGTCAAATCAGAAGAGAAATGCAAGGTAAGGTGATCCAGAGGGGGAAGAGTGGTAGCCTGGGGGCACTGTACAGTGGCTAGATTTCTGAGGACATGAGGCCAAAGACAGTGAGGACAGGGAAGAGGGTGTCAGGGTGGTTATCCAGAGCCTCAGGAGCTTCCTACCCTCACTCAGAACTTTCCCAGCATCTCTGGAGACAACGAGGCCTGTGACCTTGCACTGCATTTGGTGACTGTCAGTCCATTCTGGAAGGTGAGAGCAGAGCCCACCACCCACATGAAGCACCTGCAGCATGCTAGGGGAGAGGCTAAGGACTGTTACCCTTGTTCTCTCAGTTAGTGGTGACATCAACCAGGAAGAATTATTAGTTGCAGGTCACAGGTCCAACACACAGGTCCTACAGTGGAGGAAGAGGCCAGGCTAAATGTCAGATATTTTTACCTGAGACACCGCCAAGATTTATTTTTCTTTCTTTCCTAGGCTTTCATGGATATTTGCAAATACTTCTCCAAGGAACAGTGGGCAAAGCTGGGAAACTCAGAGAAAATCACCCATGTGTACATGAAGAGAAACTATGACACCATGACTCAGCTAGGTAACAGGAAGTTCTGGGTCCAGATAGGCCTAGGAACACAAGACCATCCCTCTTTCCCTCTGCATGTCATGGCTTTCTCTTAGGCTATGGCCAGTGTCCCCTTCTTTCCTTTTCTGTGGGGAGAAATCCCAGGGCAGTTCCAGAACCTTCTGCTCTGTTGTATCCTGAACAGGGCTCAGGGCCAGGAGTGGCCACGGAGATGCTCAGACATGGGTCCCCCATGCTTCGCTACCACTGGCCCTCGTTTGAATCCCCCCCATAACCTTTACTGTCCCTACTGCACCCCTAGCATCCATGCTCCTCTCAGGCTGTCTCTTAAGGAACAAATGTTTTGCTTCTCCCAGGTCTTAGGGCCCACCTCCCAGATTTTATGCATCCTAAGAATCAGACCACAAAATCTCCTGAGCATGATTCCGATGAAGATCAGAACCCCGGGAATCAGGGTGAGTGACAGGAAGGGCCTGGAAAGTGTCTCCTAAAGCCTGACTGGTTTGGGGGTCAGCTGCTCAGGAAAGATTCTCAGGGGGTTCTTTCCTGAAAGGATAACCACTGAGTGAAGAAAGTAAGCTGCATAAAATTATGTAGAATCAGAGGCCATTCATATAAAATCCTAAAACATGCAAAATAGCAATAATGTTTTTATAGATAATAAATTAATGGTAAATGTATACAAAACTGAATGAGAATAAAATTCAACAAATTCAAGTATGGAGAAGTGCAGAAGGAGGGCCGGCAGGGATCAGTGAGGGCTGCACAGGTGGTTTCAGCTGTGACTTGTTCAGAGTGTTGTGATCTATTTTGAGTAAAGGAACTCAGAGCAATCTAAAGCAGTTGTGCAATAATGTTAAGATCTGACTGGACTCAGCTGCAGATGTGCACACATTTCTCATATTATCCTCCGTTTTTTTTTCTGGAGTTTGAAATATTTCATTTAAAGGAGTTAATGTTCCTGCTGAACACCCTCATGAACCACATGAAAATTAAGAAACTTTTGATTAAAGTATAAATCCTCCAGAAACATCTAGAGTCAATTTTAGAATACCAAATACATAGGTTTAGATAAGCATCAAAAGAGACAAAGTGATTAAGGTATTTTGTAATGACATTCACTTATTTTCCTGAATTTTATCAAACAGATAAAGTTCAGGATGGTAAAGTACAATTAGGTCTTCTCACTCCTAACTGAACCCGATTCTATATATTGACTTTGGGAGAGGGTTTGAGAGAACAGTGCCACACACACTGAGCTCTCCTATTTGTCAGGGAGCAGGCCACATGGGGTGAAAGAAGTGACAGATTCACAAAAACTCTGTGCATGGTAACTGTGTTTTCTCGCTATAAGGTGGACGGATGTGTTCACTTGCTCTTCTGCTCTGACAGCACAGTCACAAGAAGAGGGTCAGAATGCTCAATTCCACAAGCTTCCAAAATCAATGTCAGGGGACTGAAAATCCAGTGAAAAATTTTTGACATTTGACGAGTGTCTTTATACTGGAAACCTCCCAGAACCAATGGGCTAAATCATTCCTGCTTCATCACACACTTAACAACTTCATTGGGGTATAATAGGCATTCTATAAAATTTGTCTATTTTCAGTCTAAGTGATTTCTAGTTGCCATACATCTTTAAGTGGATACAGTTCAAATTCCCAACCAATTGAGTTGATTCTTTGAGAAAAGGAGTAACAAATGTCATGGACTGGGATGAGGCAGTAATGGGGTTTAGTTCACATCAGAAACCATCATGAACAAAATTATGAATTTATACCATCAATAAACCATTATTAAAGATGATTCAGAAGCCAAGTTCAAAATAACCCCTTGACGGTGAGTGGATTCATACCATCTGCTTCAGAATTCCATGGTACTTCAGGAATCTCCATGGACTTTGGGAACTTTATCCACCAAAGAACTATGCTTGATCACCCTCGTTTCAATGAACACCCTCAGGAGACTTCCAAAGTCCAACCAAGAAAACACCTGAAAGTATCTTTCAAATATGAAGGACCACAGAGCCTTTCTCCCTGCATGTATGTGAATATGGTAAGAGTGGGAGAATATTGTGATAGCTCATACTTCTTTTGTCTTCATAGTGATGCTGGATATTATTTTAAGTGATTCAGATTAATTAATGTACATAATCCATAAGAAAACTTTTATGACAAGAGTTACTATTATATCCAAATAATTGGGTGGACATTAATAAAAGTAATAGCACATAATAACTAAAATAATGAAGATGTGGTGTTGCAGAGATGCTAAATAATTTCCCTGAAACCACAGGGGCAGTGACAGTAGTCTAATCCAAAGCACTGACCCATTTCCAAGCTCATAGACATTTTCTCATGCTTATGACGTTCAGATTGTCTCCACAGGGGTTTACTCCCCACGTACTGCTGATCCTTCCATTCAGACACTCACTCTCACAACAGGAAGTACAAGTCTCCTCTGCCTTCCTGTGTTTGTGACAGTGCCAGTCTGGAAATAGCATGAAGTCAAGTGTTCTAGTCATTTAGGCCATTCCTTTTCCTTCTAACTGCCCTGGTTCCTCACAGTTGAGGTACTGGTCATATAATCTCTCCAAGAAGTGGATAATATTCATTAAGGCACTGCACATGAAGACACTTTGTAAGTTTTAAAGCACCAGAGAAATGGCTTTGACACTGTTTACATGTGACCTTCCTATGAAATGGGTGGTGCCCATGAAAGAAACAAGGAAGGAAATGACTTGAAGGCCACTGCCAGTAACACCAGACTCAGAGCCAGCTCAGAAACAGCCCTACCCCCTGAGAAAAGCGAGTGCCTCTGGTCAGCCCAGAAAGCAGATGCCAGGTAAGCGGGGAGGGAATTTGGAGGAACGATTTCTCTGGCTGCACTGCCAGCAGGGCTGGATCCTGAACAGGCCCGGGTCCAAGTTGGACTCGAGCTTGTTCAGCTGCAGCTGAGAGCTGAGAATAGGACTTCCAAAGTCACAGACTGAATTTTCATCAGCATAAAATCAGTGTTGCTGTAGGCTGGTCATCCATATTCTCTGAGCTCCAGATTCTTATTCTATAAAATGGAAATGAAGAATAAAAATTAATTGTTTGAAGACATTGAATGAAAGCTATGACTCAAGACATAAATGGTGCTCAAGTAATTCCATCTATGATAACCTGGAAACATATCTTACTCAGAGTTGTATCCACAGCCCTCAGCTCAATGCCTGACACACAATATGCCCTAAACAATGTTTGCGGAAAAGTCTGAATGTTCTGGTAACTAGAGAGTTTGGGAATCTAAACCTGACAGTGGGAGGCATTTGAAATGGCATTTGTTGTGTACTTGTGTGGGTCTAACATCTCAGTCTCTCTGAGCTAGAAGATGTGGACAGCAGACCAATGGAAGGCTCATGGGCCCTTGGGAAGGAAGAGACATCTTCTTATCTGAAAACTTTATTAACCAACACATCTCTACCACAGGAGCGGGGAAAGGGAAGACTAATGTATGGCTCCACAGGCTGAGGGAAAGAAGGAACCGTGTTGTGTATGAAGAGATCAGTGACCCCGAGGAAGATGACTGTGTAAGTGACCTTTCATACCAGGCCCCACCTGTGCAAAACTATTCTTATGGGACTGGTATGCCATCTGTTATTCCTTCCCCTAAAATCGTTCCTTTGCCCAAACCCTTGGAGTGCAGCATTGAGACGAAATAAGGCTTCCCACGCTCTTTCTATTCATTGTTTTGTATGTCCAGGAATCTTTCCCACCTCTGATGCCCTGGGCTCCTAACCCATGCTCAGCTCCCAAACTATAGGCCACAGTGTCCTCTAGCTTAGGAACTCATACCAAGTGAGACTCTCCGTGGCAGGAGCAGAAGATTCACTCTGAATAGCAGTGGTATGTGAGTGCACATCATGAGGTAGGGCAGAATTGTAGTGCTTGGGGTCCTGCCTGTCAGGATGAGGAGTTAGGTATTGATGGATCAGACAATGGGAGCTCACTGCCACTTATTTTCCTTCTCTCTCCTTGCCTCCAATTCAGGGTTGTGACAAGTGCCCATGATAGAAAACAGAACATAGCGGCCCTTTGTGAACATGAGCAAAGCTGTGAACTCCTGGCCTTCAGGTATACAAGTGAAAGAAAATGTTCACAATAAAGTTAAGCATGTTTCTTGGTATATGCCAAATATTGTTAGATGTTAGAGTTTCATTAATGAGTAACACATATACCTAATGCTTGTTTCTGTCTATGTATTCATGCCTCATTTCACTTCCCTCATGAAAAAGCATTGTCAGTTATCTCTGCCCAAAAGATCTGTACCCTCCCCTCCCCAGATCTGACTGATAAGGCAATTCTGGGGGTTGGATTCTGGGTGTTATCTTCTGCATTTGTATACACACACACATGGGGTGCAACTATAAGCATCTCCCACATGTTCTTCTCCACTAAAGGAGTGTCCTGGCCATGTCCCTTTTAGTCTGTTTCCTGTTTGGTAGCTGCTCTGTGTTTCAAACCCCCATTATTCATTTTCCCAGCATCAGTCACTGCCAGTTAATAAACATAAGTTTTTCCCAGTTGTTTGCTCCTCTCATTCTTGTGCACATCAGCCTATGCACATGTGTGACTAGTTCATCTGTATACATACTTAGAAGTGTAATTGCTGTGTCAAAGGTTTCATTCATTCAGCGAACACCTAATGGGCTTGTACTGGGCGCTGTCCCTGGTTCTGAAGAGACATCAGGGAACAAGACAGAGAAATGTCTCTGCCCACATGAACTTGACATTCTACTGAAGGATATTTCCAGTTTTTACTAGACAGACTCTGTATACCACAATCTGGAGACAGGTTTCTGCAGTTGGTTGGACACCTTGCCTTTTACTCTGTCAGATCATCACAGTCAGGAGCTGGGATAGTCCGTTGTGGAGTGTGTGGGAAGACAGAATTGCTCTGTATTCTGCCTCAGATATCAGGGTAGGAGATGTGGTGTCAGTTTTCCAAGATGAAAAAGCTCCAGAGCAGAAGCTTCCAGAGAGGGAGAGGAAGAGTCCCAGTGTTGGTGGGAACAGGGGAGGACACAGATGCACAGGGTGTATAGAAGGGCAGGCGGGCATAGAAATTCCAGGGCCCACTGTGGGCTCTAATAGCCACCAAAGGGAGAAAGTGTCAGGATGGTGTGAAGGGTCACCTTACTTGGGGCCAAGGTCCCCCAGAACTAGGAGCACAACCCTCATGACAGAGCAGTAAGAGCAGAGTGCTACCCAGGTCAGTGAGGATGCTGCTCTACCTGTGCCTCAGCAGAAACAAATTCTCTTTTACCCTAATATAATTCCACATTCCTCAGATTTAATACTGTGTTAATAGACATTGTGTAGTACATTATTCTCCATGCAAATACAGAATAGAATACCCAAAAGAGATCCTGAAAATTTTCACTTTTCTTTCTCATTGGGAAGATGGTTCCCACCAACTGGATGTCCAGCAAGGGAGGCAGATGCAGGTAAGGGCAACTTGAAAATACTTTCTAGTCACAACAGGGAACATTTTTCCTTTAGGTTCTGTGGGTAGATAGAGCTTTCCTCCTCCCCTTCCTCCATATGACAGGTCCAAACTTTGACATGAAGGGCTAGTACAGCTTTGCCCAACTCCAGAAATTAACCTGCACATGGCCCCAAACATATCCCCAATTAGCCTTCTCCCCTCATCCAAGCCTGGGACCCCATGTGGGTGCATGTGCTCTTCTGATGAGGGTCCAAAATGACTGCTTAAACTTTCTTGTCTATTTTGTTTGTCTGTCAATAATTTTTTACACTGGTTCTATAGCTAATCCCACTTCCTAGCAGACAACTGGGAAATGCAGCAATATGTGAGAAAGAACAGTACGTGCATCACAGGAAGAAACTTTTTAGTGTTATTCACCAAGACTCACAATAAAGAACATATTTTTGCAATAATTCTAAAACAAATGCTTCATGAAACCATGCTGACCCTTTGTACATATGATACACTTTTATATTTTCTATTCTACTCTATAATGTGCTAGATTATCCCACTCTAATTCATTAAAAACATGAAATTCTGCTCAGGTTCCATAAAACATTCCATTAACCTGTTCATGAGTGTCACAACCTGCAGCTTGGAAAGCCCTTCAGTCCCAGTGTGTGTCCACCAGGTGACCCCCTGCTCTCAGTCCTATGGAGAAGGGTCAAAAAAGCCTCATGATTTCTCTCTGAGCCACAGTTTCCTGGGAAATGGTGAGCTGGAGACATCTTGATCTCCTGGCCCAGGCCTGACCAGGGATGGGATGTATGGGGAGGTATTCCAGTCATCTGGGAAAAACACTCCTGTGTTTCTCCTTTACTCTCACACTGCTACCACACTCAGAACACTTCTGAGAGCAGATGTTTGAGTTTTTTCTCACACCAGTCTCTTCTCTACAACACCAGCTGGGTGTCTCACCATTCAGTTCAATCCTGACACCAGAGTTACCTCAGAGCCCTCTGGTTAAGGGCCCAGTCCCACAAGACTGCTTCTCCCACCCCAAGTGCCAATTGCAAGTCCCAGGTTGTCACCTGTACTTCTGACCAACTGGCTATAAATCCAAGTTTCCCATGACCCCTCCTCAAGTTCAGTCATTTGCTAGAATAGCTCACAGAATTCAGGAAAACACATGTTTACTGGGGCATTATATAATAAAGAATGTGATAAAGGATAGAGATTAACAACCAGATGAAGAGATACACAGGATAAACTCTGGAAAGGTCCCAAGCACAGGAGCTTCTGTCCCATGGAATTGTATCACTCAGCATATGGATGTGTTCACCAATCTGGAAGCTCCCTGAGCCCTAAACTATTAAGATTTCATCGAGGCTTCATCATGTAGGCATGATCCATCATTAACTCCATTTCCAGCTCCTGTTCCTTCTCCAGAGAATGGAGGGTGAAGCTGAAAGTTCTAAGTTCGTTATCACACTTTGGTCTTTCTGGTGAATAGCCCACATCCAGGAGCCATTCATGAGCCAACCAGAGTTGCCTCATTAGAACAAAAGATGCTCCTAGTGTTCTTTCCATGTAGGAAGTTACAAGGGTTTTAGGTGCTCTGTGCCAGCAATAGGAGAAAAGGCCAACATATGTATTTTTTATTATTTCACATCAGGCTTCATTCTCCTGGTGAGGAGGGATATGGGCTCAGAGCCAACTATGTTATGCTGAAATGACAGACAACCATCATTTATTCCTCACTCATGCTACTTGTCCATCTCAGCTGAATTAGGGCTCTTCACATTATCAACACCCTCATGCCAGGACCCAGGGACTCGGAGCAGCCAAACAGGTGGCATGGCAGAGAGAAGGAGTACAGCTAAGCATGAACTGGCTCATCAAATGGCAAAGTCTGACCACAAGGATGAGATTGTGCAGTCGTCTGATGAGAAGAGAGAGCTAGATTATTTGTTAACATTCCAATATCAGCCAAAAGGGCAATAAAAAATAAAATAAAATAAAATCAGCCACAAGGAGGTTTTAGCCTCATAAAAGAGAACATGAGTTCCAGCCAAGATGGAGGCATAGATAGAAACGCTTTACTTCCTCACACAACCAAAAGAAGGATAACAACCAATTTAAAAACAATAAAAAACCACAACTGCCAGAATAGCAAACTGCATGGAACTCTGACAACCAAGGAGTTAAAGAAACATTCATCCACACTGGTAGGAAGGGTGGACAAGGGCAGCAGGACAAGTGGAGAGGACCCAAGGCAAGGCCACAGACCTTACAGGCGAGGAGGGGCTGGCTCACAGGGAAACTAAGCATTCAAAACCTCTAGCTGTAAAATACTATGGGGGCTGCGAAGGCAGGAGAAATTCCCAGTCTCACAGGACAGTTCACTGGAAATGGGATAAAACAGAGGGAGTGAGTAGCATTGTTCCCTCTCTGACCCCTCTCCCACAGACAGCACAGCAAAGCAGCAAAGTGGGTTGCCCTGGCCTGGTGAAAACTAAGGCTCCACCCCCTTACAACTTAACAGGTGCACCAAGACAAAGAAATATGGCCCAAGTGAAAGAACAGATCAAAACTGCAGAAAAAGACCTAAGTGACGGGGACATAGCCAACCTATCTGATGCAGAGTTCAAAACACTGGTAATCAGGATGCTCACAAAATTGACTGAGCTTGGTTGCAAAATGAAGGAAGAAATGAAGGCTACCCAAAGTGGAATAAAGCAAAATATACAGGGAACCAACAGTGAAGGGAAGGAAACTGGGACTCAAATCAATAATTTGGAACAAAAGGAAATAATAAACATCCAACTGGAACAGAATGAAGAAACAAGAATTCAAAAAAAATGAGGAGAGGCTTAGGGACCTCTGGGACAACTTTAAGCACTCCAACATCTGAATCATAGGAATGCCAGAAGGAGAAGAGGGAACACAAGAAATTGAAAAATTATTTGAACAAATAATGAAGGAAAACCTGATCTGCTGAAGGAAATAATCTTCCAGGAAGTCCAGGAAGCCCAGAGAGTCCCAAAGAACGTGTACCCAAGGAGGGACACACCAAGGTACATCATCATTACGTTACCCAATATTAAAGATGAGGAGAGAATCTTAAAAGCAGCAAGAGGAAACGAGAGAGTTACTCTCAAAGGAGTGCCCATAAGAGTAGCAGCTGATTTCTCAAAAGAAACCTTGCAGGCAAGAACGGTCTGGAAAGAAGTATTCCAAGTCATGAAAGGCAAGGACCTACATCCAAGATGACTCTATCCAGCAAAGCTATCATTTAGAACAGAAGGGCAGATAAAGTGCTTCCCAGATAAGGTTAAGTTAAAGGAGTTCATCATCACTAAGCCCTTATATGAAATGTTGAAGGGACTTATATAAGAAAAAGAAGATCAAAACTATGAATAGTAAAATAACAGCAAACTCATAACCATTGACAACTCAACCTAAAAAACAAAAACTAAGCAAACAACTAGAACAGGAACAGAATCACAGAAATGGAGATCACATAGAGGGTTATCAGTGGGGAGGGGTTGGGGGAGAATGGAGAGGGAAAAGGTACAGGGAATAAGAAGCAGAATAGGTAGGCATAAAATAGACAGGGGGAGGTTAAGAATAGTATAGGAAATAGAGAAGGCAAAGAACTTATATGTACAACCCACAGACATGAAATAAGGGGGAGGGGGATGCTGGAGGGTGGGGCGGTACAGGGATGAGGGGGTATAAAGGGGAGAAAAAATTGGGACAAGGGGAGAAAAAATTGGTACAAGTGTAATAGCATAATCAATAAAATTGATTAGAAAAAGAAGAGAAACTTGGAAGCCTCCAATGCCCAATATTTGTTTCCAACTCAGAGAAAAGCACACTGTGACAGGACCAGAGGGCCTGAGTGTGGTACAAGCCCTATTAGCCTGTACACCCGCCTATGAGTCCATTGTGAACCACTGGGCCTCACAGCTTCTGTTGAGCTTCTGGATGGGAAAGCTCAGTGTGCTCTTACTGTCCACTGCTCTCATTACGACCCACAACACAGCCAAGCTGGAACTTCTTATAAATGACCTGAGGGATGGAGGGAGGGTGGGAAAGTGAGGTCACAGGGAATACTGTGTCCCAATGTCCCAAACTTTCTCCACTTTTCCCAGTCCTTCTCTCTCAGACTCACCAAAATGAGGAAAAACAGCATACAGGTCAGGGAAAGACCACTGGTATATCCCAGGTATCCTGCAAGGGTCAATAACAGATATTCAAAAATCCAGGGGGCCCCCCTACAGCAAATATTAAACCCCCAGTCTGACCTTTAAGAACCCTTACCCCAATTATGCCACACCTTTACATAAGCTTTTACTTCTACCTGGACCAGCTTCCCCTCCAGAGCAAACTCCTATTTATCTTTTAAAACCCACATCAGCCCTGGCTGGTATAGCTCAGTGGAGTGAGTGCCAGTCTGCAAACCAAGGCATCACCAGTTCAATTCCTGGTCAGGACACAAGCCTGGGTTGCAGGCCAGGTCCCCAAAGGGAGGTGCCCAGGAGGCAGCCACACATTCATGTTTCTCTCCTCTTTCTCCCTCTTCCCCCTTCTCTAAGGATGAATAAATAAAATCTTTTTTAAAA
>CM052552.1:43991898-44020730 GCA_028533065.1 Trachops cirrhosus
CTCCTTCATCTTTCCCTTGGCTAATGTAATTATGATGTGCCTTGGTGTGTTCCTCCTTGAGTCCAACTTCTTTGGGACTCTCTGAACTTCCTGGACTTCCTGGAAGTCTATTTCCTTTGCCAGATTGGGGAAGTTCTCCTTTATTATTTGTTCAAATAAGTTTTCCACTTGTTGCTCTTCCTCTTCTCCTTCTGGTACCCCTATAATTCGGATGTTGGAACGTTTCAAGATGTCCTGGAGGTTTCTAAGCCTCTCCTCATTTTTTTGAATCCTCATGTCTTCATTCTTTTCTGATTGTATGTTTTTTTTCTTCGTTCTGGTCCATTCCATTGATGTGAGACCCATCTTTCATTCCATCACTATTGGTTCCCTGTGCATTTTTCTTCATTTCACTTAGTGTAGCCTTCATTTTTTCATCTAATTTGTGACCAAATTCAACCAATTCTGTGAGCATCCTGATCACCAGTGCATTGAACTGTGCATCTGATAGGTTGGCTATCTCTTGGTTGCTTAAAAGTATTGGTTCTGAGGCTTTCATTTGTTCTTCTGTTTGAGCCATCTTTTTGGGGGGGGTCTGGTCACGCCTGTTATGTATGTGGGGCAGAGCCTTAAGTGTTCACCAGGGCGGGGCAACACAGTTGCTGGATTGTGACACTGTATGTGGGGGCGGGGTCCCAGAAGGAACAATGGCACCTGCTCTGCTCTCCCTTGGACTTCAGTCCCTTCCGCCACTTCCCCCAAGCAAACTGGGCCTTTCTGGTGCTAATTACCGAGTGGGTGGGCTTGTGCACCCAGTGGGTCTCTACAACACACTCTCCTGTGAGGCTGGGAGTCTCTACATGTGCCTCAACCCTCACAGGTGTTTTCAATCAGTGCCCCAAGGCTCTATTTCCCAGCACTGGGATCCTGGGTTGCGCACAGTGTCTTGCTTCACAATCGCTGCCTCGCTGGGTCTGCTGGTTGCCATCCCGTGCCCAGGGTCTGCCCACTGCGGTCTTGCGCTCCTGGGATGCCTTACTCAACTCCTCAGCTGCTCAGCTGCCTGACTCCGCCCCTCCTACCGGTCTGGATGAAAGTGTCTGTTTTAACTCCTTGGTTGTCCGACTTCCATACAGTTCAATTTTCTGTCAGTTCTGGTTGTTATTCTGTTTCTAAATTGTTGTTGTCCCTATCTTGGTTGTGTGAGGAAGCACAGTGTGTCTACCTATGCCTCCATCTTGGCTGGAAGTCCCATGATTGAATCTTTACGGGCGCTTTATTCAGATGGTCGGCGATCTGAGAAGATGGCAGGTTCATACCCTAGCAGACCATCCTGCCTTCTCTTTCCAGGCCAGACTTTTTATAACAGGGAATAAACAAGGTGCAGTGAGGGCTTTGAGATTCAGAAGCTGCAACATTCCTATCCTGGGCAGTTAGCTGTTCTGAGTTGCAGGTGGTAATCTGTCTCTCCCTGGAACACAAAGGCCCGGATGCATCCACTTGTCCCCAGAAGGTAATCTGTAGCAGTGCCCCAGGAGGTCAGCTGTTCTCCCAGGAGCCAGGACAGGCCTTATGTGTCTGTAGTTTCTGAAACAAAAGCTTTAACATATACATTACCTGCTAGGCTTATAACTTTTTACCTTAAACTAAAATTTTCCAACTCTTGAGTCCCCTATCAATTTCACACAGCTGACAACACCATGCACAGACTCAGTGTCTGCCACACAAACTTCAGGGTTCAGAGGGCCCCGGAAGCCAAAGTCCACATTCAGGCTCTATAATGATCTGTGTGGATACGGACTCGTGTGTGAACTTGTAAGCATATGTGACCACATCCAGCTCTAGCCACAGAAAGAAGTACTCACAGCAGACAGGATTATAAAGACAGAGAAGCCACAGCCACAGACACGCACACAACTGCCTTCAAGCAGATGGCTGCACACAGCCATGTACACAAACAACTATTCACAAATCCAGTCAGAGAAGAAACAGGTGGGGAGCACATAGACAGGTGCACAACCAGGAAAACCAGAATACAGAGAGTGCTCTTCCTATTGTTAAAGGAAATCCAGAAAATACACCTAAAGCTGCATGAAGAAGAAAAGAGAAACAGATAATATACATACAATGACACCAAAGGAAACACCCAGAGGGCACATATACCTACAGCCACTCACCAAGGGCAGAAGCACAGTGGCAGAGAAGACACATACATAGTGACACACACAGAAGAGACATATAAACACACTAATCACCCACAAGCATTACAAAGCAGACAGATAAACATTTGAAGAACACACACACACAGAGTCTGGTGTAGATGAGTTGCCCAAGCAGATAGTACCAACACACAGATACCAAAAAGGAAACACAAATTGGACAGACAGCCATAGACACAAAACACAACTGGGTAAGTTACATAGGAGGACACATGTGGAGCTCCCATATGTATGTTTGTGGCCAAGAACATGTACAGGCAGATGAGATGCATTTGGGGTATTCACACACACACACTCCCCTGGTTATCCTGACCTACTCTGATATATCTCTCCTTTGATACTCCTCCTCCCCCCATAGCCATTACACATCTGTGCTACAGGCAGACCAGGGAAAGAGACACCTGTCAGCAGAGGCCTTGGCCCAGATACCTAAGAGGGTAGGGAGCTAGGCAGCTGTCTAGATTTCAAGAAAAATCTGAAGCACCCTGTCCAAAGAACTAGTGTACTTGGACAATGAAACACATACCCCCATCCACCACCTCTGGGTAACAGCTTTCTGCTTTGATCACTCCCTTCCCCTCCCTACCCTCCCCTTCTCTCCCAGGGCCTTCCCCACCCTCCAACATTGTCCAGCACAGGGCCACCAGGCATACAGCATGTGCTCCATAAATGCTACTTATCAAGTATCATATTATCATCATTATTTTGTTTATTTCTGCCAAGTTAACTCTTCCAGGGCATGCACTAACCCTTATCCAGCTCTGCACCCCATAGCTCAGCTAAATTGCAAGGCACTGAAAATAGCAGATGCTCAACATATGCTGGTAGGAGGAAAAATAAAAGGAAAGTGAAATCTGGTAGGGGGGGGCGGGAAACTTGCTTTGGAAGTAACAGATATCTTTAAGCTTGACCTAGGTACTGAGGCTGTGTTGGGGATGATAATACTTTATTAGTTCATCACAGTAGGGCCCTTTCTCAGGGTCATTTTAAGGCTTTTGATGGTTCAGGAAAGCAGACCCTTGGGTGACATTTGGAATTCCTATTGAGTCTCTTAAAAATCAGTTTGGGTTCTTGTCAGTTCTTCCAAGCAGACCCCTGCTTTTCATTAAAACTCAGCAGGGGAGGGAGCCACAGAGCAAAGCAGTTAACTGTGAGAGATTTCCCAGTTCTGCCCCTTTCTAGCTGTGTGGCCAGGAGCAAGTTCTGAAACCTGACAGTTTCAGCTTCCCCCAGGGCATGATAATGCCTAGGGCCATTGGTAATGTTACAGAATGGGGAGGGGGGCCTGAACGATATAAAAGACCCCCCTTTTTCTCCGGGGGTTCCTCCCCACCTACTGGGTTTGTTTTGCCCCCTGCCTGAGGAAAGACATCTCTTAATACCAGAGATCAGTGAAAAGGAAAGGAATTTATTACTTATTTGAAATAACACAAACTAAAGTTCCCCACAAATGCACACAGTCCTCCCAGCACCCTCCACGTGGCAAAAGGGAGCACTTCCAAAGCCTCGTGGTCCTGGCTCTCACCCAAGCCGAGTGGTCC
Source organism: Trachops cirrhosus (assembly GCA_028533065.1). Lineage (NCBI taxonomy): Eukaryota > Metazoa > Chordata > Mammalia > Chiroptera > Phyllostomidae > Trachops > Trachops cirrhosus. The sequence goes on from CM052552.1 coordinate 43,995,638, forward strand.
CAACCAAGACACCAAAGCCACATGATCCGCCAAAAGAGATGCAGAGTCCTGAAAAGAGAGACCCCAAATGGCTGCCGTGCCTTCATTTAAATCCCAGCGCCAATCTTCTGCAGCCTCATTTCTGGCTCCTCCCACAATTGGCCACAGCAGCCAGCATTCCGGGCAGGTGTAGCCCTGTGGTGTGGAGCCAATTATCTCCAAGCTCTTCTGGACCCCGTTACAAATCCCTATTTGGGGCCCTCCTCTTGGCTGCACCCTGTTACAGTAAGATTGAATGAATACAGGTAAATCACTTAGAACAATTCTTGACACACAGTAATTGTTCAATAACATATTGGGTTGGCCAAAAAGTCCATTATGGTGTTTTCCATAAAATAAAAAACACATTTTTCATTTTCACCAATAACTTTATTGATTTGGATATTTTGAGTCTGTCGGCTATCTCCCACAGACTCAATCTCTATTGAGATTGTTCTCAATGTCTCGATTTGATCGCTATCAACTTCAACTGGTCTACCTGACCGTGGAGCATCGTCAATCTAGAAATCTCCAGCACAAAACTTCGCAAACCATTTCTGACACAGTCAATCAGCCACAGCACATTCTCCATACACTGCACAAATCTTTTTTGTGTTTCCGTTGCGTTGTTACCTTTCTTGAAATAATAAAACATGCTATGCTGAAAATGTTGCATATTTTCTTCCATCTACAATATTAAAATTGCTACACAAAATTTCACCAATTTTGATAAGTTTTTTGAAATGCACACTGAGCCCTGGCTGGTGTGGCTCAGTGGATTGAGTGCTGGCCTGTGAGCCAAACGGTCACTGGTTCAATTCCCAGTCAGAGCACGTGCCTGGGTTGCTGGGCCAGGTCCCCAGTAGCGTATACACAAGAGGCAACAACACATTGATGTTTCTCTCCCTCTCTTTCTCTCTCCCCTCCCCTCTAAAAATAAATAAAATCTTTCAAAAAATACTATTTATTTAGTGGCTAGAAATTGGTGGTTCAGTGGTAGAAAAAGTTACCATTTTACCATTTATTTTAAAATAAATAAATAAATGCACTCTGATATGACAGCTGTCACAATACAGTCTAACAAAATTATTTCAAATGAAGTTGAAGACAACTAAGCCCTACTAGAGCCATCTTATGGAAAAAGCCAAACAAACTTTTTGGCCAATGAAATATTTGTGAAAGGAATCAGTGAATTCTATTCTGCTGTGAAAAGCAGCCCCTCACTGGCTACATTTAGGATTCTTATCTCCCCTTTTATGCAAGCCCCCCACTGAGTAACTTCAGTCTCCCAAAGCAGGCCCTGACTCAAAGCAAGGCTAGTCCCCTGCACCTGGACCACCCATGTCTTTCCCTCCAGCGGTAAGATGCTCTCCCATACAGAGCTGGCCTGGCAGCTTCCTCCCCCTTCACATCTTCAGGAGACCAAGGAGAGGACACCTTTATACTCAGTCGGGTGGGGTGTCGGGTGGGAGCTGCAGCCTGACACCCTACTTCAGGAAGAGCATGGGGAGTTTAGAGCCTGGTTCCTTCTTTCAACGCCCTGGCCCTGCTGGAGGAAGCAAGTTTCTTTGCAAAAAATTAAATATCCTCTTTGTGAGAGGCAAGAAAACAGGATGCAGCAAGCGTCCCACAGGGTGAACATGGGTCCCCAATGCCTGGCACCCCCTCTTCTCAGTACAGCAGTGGCTGGTGGCTGGAGCCAGCCACTTGCTTTCTTACACTTGCTCACTTTCTCAGGCAGTCGTGTTCCCACCCCACCCCCCACGAGGCCCTTGAGCTCCCCTGACAAGCTCTTGCTTCCTCCCTGGCTCTCAGGAAGACCAGGGAGTGTCTCTCTATGTCTGTGTATGCCTGTCATCTTTCTACACCTCCCAGGGCCCCACATAAAAGCAAAACGCACCCCTGAGAAAAGAATGAAGGAAAGGAGCAAGAAAAGGGTGGATTTGTTACCGGGCAGGGGCCTGGCCCTGAGAGGGTCTGCCCAGTGCCAGCCAATAGTGTGTGGGTTCTTGACTTTGTGTAGGAAAGATTTCACAACACAAGTCCAGATGACTATGAGGGAATATTTATTAAAGCTGGGGACAGTAAAACAAAGAAGGGCTCAGCATAGAAGAAGCAACAGGAGAGCCTAGGCTGGGCTACCTTAGCTCACTGCCAAGTCAGAGAAAAGGGGGCCTTGGAGACGCGTTTAAGGGGTTAGCCTTGGAATGGCTGCTGCTGCTCATTGCTCCCCTAGTTGCAAGTCTTGTGGGGTTCCTTAGAGTTTAGTAGATGTGTGCCAGTGGGGGAAGGAGTGGGGGAAGAAAGGGGGGAAGGGAATGGCGCAGGCTGCTGGGGAGGGGGCTGGATCCTTGTCTTGAGGTTTTTCTCTCTTGCAGGTGGGAATCTTTAGGGGAGGTCTCAGGGGAGGATTCAGCAGAATATTCATCAGTTTTCCAGGTTTGATCTTTCAGGGTTGTGGTCTCTGCTGATTGGTCAGTGCCAGGCAGTCAGTAATTGCAGCTAGTTCTGGCAGCATCCACCTGATTTTGCTGCTTTTCTGGGCCTGGGGCTGAAATACAACAGAAACCTAGATGTTATCCCCTAGAAGGTAACATTCTGCACCTGGCTGTAAACCACTCAGCCATTTTGTCCAGCTGTCTGTCTCAGTTTTCCTATTTCACTTGCCAAGGAATTTTCCTAGCTTCTTACTATCCTGCCTCAGATTCAACAAACATCTATCTAACACCTACTGTGTGCCAGGCCCTATTCTAGGTGCCTGGCAGGTAGCAGTGAAAAAGACAGAACATAAATCCCTGTCTAGTGAAGCTTACATTTCTAAGGAACGATGTATCAATTGTTCAGTTCTTTGAATATTTCAGGGTCTTCACACTTGGTGTTCCCTCTACCTGGAATGCTCTTCCTCCAAATATTGGTAGGGTCCACTCTTCAGGTCTCAGGTCTTAGCTCAAATGTCACCTCCTCAGAGACGACTTCCCTGACACATAACTGAATTACCAATTCAATCCTTCTCTTGCTCTCCATCCCTGTCATCCTACATTATTATTCCTCATAGTTTTATACCACCTGATGTAACATTATATATTTACATATTTAATATTATATTGCCCTGGCCGGTGTGGCTCAGTTGATTGGGCATCATCATGCAAACCAAAAGGTCTTGGGTTTGATTCCTGGTCAGGACACTTGCCTGGGTTGCAGGTTTGGTCCCCAGTTGGGTGGCACACAAGAGGCAATCGATCAAAGTTTCTCTCTCACATAAATGTTTCTCTCCCTCTTTCTCCTTCCCATCCCCTCTCTCCAGAATCAATAAAAGAAAAACAATTTTAATATTATATTTATATTTAGTACAGTTACTTTAGTAAATAAATGTATATAGGTACTAGCATGTTTATATATCAGCATATGCACTTATATAACATATATTTTATATATACACTATACAAAGTGCATAATATATACTATTATATATTTTCTTATATTTACATATAATAGCATATTTATGTTTATTATATTTTATTAATAGTATATAATTTATATACTAGTAAATATTATATATCATTATATGTCTATATAATCGTACATATTAAATAGCATGTGTGTTTGTATACCATATATACATACATATATATGTGTATATATATTTGAGAACAGGTGGTCCTCAAATAACATCCTTTTTTCCTTGTTTTTTTAATTTTTAGAGAGAGGAGAACAGAGGGAGAAAGAGAGGGAGAGAAACATCAACGTAAGATAGAAACATCCATTGGTTGCCTCTTATATATGTCCTGACTGGGGCCTGAAACCACAACCCAGGCATGTTCCCTGACTGGGAATCGAACTGGCAACCTTTCACTCTGTGGGACTAGAACCAACCAACTGAGCCACACCAGTAAGGGCTCAAATAGCATCGTTTTGTTCAAAGTTGTTTGTTATACCATTGATGAGGGAAAAAATCAATTCTCAGCCAAGGCCATTGTGTGGAGTTTGCATGTTCTCCCCACATCTGCATGGGTTTTCTCCAGGCACTCCAGTGTCCTCCCATATTCCAAAGATATGAACATTCGGTGAATTAGCATGTCTATATTGTCCCAATCCAAATGAGTGTGGGTGTATATGTGAGTGCCTCCTGTCTTGGAAGGGCATCCTGTCCAGGGTTGGGTCCCACCTTCTACCCTGAGCTACTGGGATAGGCTCAGCCACCTGTGACCCTGAACTGGAATAAGCAGGTTGGAAAAGAATTATCTTACTTGTTTTTATTAATCTTTCTTAAATGTATGCATAGCTCACATTTATTTCAATGTTTAATATTAGAAGTATTTTTGGTCTTCATTTAGAAATTTGGTAATGTTTTTGTGACCAGAAATATGCTGTTGGAACTTAATTCTTGTTTATATCAGTTAGCCTTTGGTAAAATTAACTTCCTTCGTTATAAGTCATTTCACTTAAAGCCCCAGTTTCCAAAAACATATCTATGATGTTAAGTGAGATAGTGTATAACCTCCCTTGTCTGTTCCCTCATCTGTAAACTGGGGATAATTACAGTAACTACCTCATATGGTTGTTGTAAGAATTAAAATGAGTTCAAGGAAAGGATTCAGCAGTCTGCTGGAGCCTACTTGTACAGGTGTGCAGACTGCTTGTTCAGTTATCAGGAATTTTGTAAACTGGTTGTTAAACACAGCTATTACTAAAAATAAAATGACATAAACTTACAATTAAATAAAGTAGATTTTTAAAAGATGCTACTCAAACTCATCACTTCCTTATTTTATTACATTTCACTATTTTCTATGCTCTTGAGGTCATTTACCCCTATTTTAACTGTATGGTAGAAATAGGACATAATGCTGCAGTACTGCTTCTAGATTCTGTGTTCCATGACTACATATTGGTAATTTGAATCTAACAAGATGATAGTGTGTAAACCATGGGCATTGCCAAAAGTTTGAAATCAGACATTCAAACATTTCCCCTCCTCCATTCCCCTCAAAGGGCTGGTTGTTAACCATTTACCAGCACAGCATTGAGAGCACTTAGAATAGTGCCCCACACATGGTAAACTCTGTGATAAATGTTTCCATTATTATATTTGTTTTTGCACTGGGTGGGGATACATAGGGGTTTTTTGTGGCTTGGAGTTAAAAATGTTTGAAGAACATGGAACTACACAAGGCCAGTTGGTAGCACGCCCCAGACCTTTAACTTTTTAAAAAAGATTTTATTTATTTACTTTTAGAGAGAAGGGAAAGGAGAAAGAGAGGGAGAGAAACATCAATGTGCGAGAGACACACTGATCCTTTACCTCTTACACACCTCCAACCAGGGACCTGGCCCACAACCCAGGCTTGTGCCCTGACTGGGAATCCAACCAGCAATCTTTCAGTTCTCAGGCCAGTGCTCAATCCGCCGAGCTATACTAGCCAGGGCCAGACCTTTAACTTTTTTAGTGAAAGGTTTTAAGCCAGCCCTGTCCATTGTTCTTGTGCATCTAACTTAACATACCTTTGAAATATCAGAGGTAATACCCTTCAAAAGGGATATTAACTCTCAAGAAAGCACATAATCTTAACTATCCTGTGCCAATCCCTGCCTTGCTTTCTCCAATCTTCCATGTACATTTTCTCCTTAATATCAAATGCATAAAAGAAGCTGCAAAACTGTTATCCTCAGGAGCAGATCCTCCTCCCCAGCATGTTGTCAGTTTGACTCAAACTCATAAAATCTTCTACCGGTCTGGATGTTTCTTACATGAACACATATTTATTCCTCCAAATAACTCTTAAATCTGTAGTACTTATCCCCATTTCATAGATGGAGAAATTGAAGTTCTAAAATGGTACAGTTCGGGCAGCAATGTCACTTTGGAGAAGTGAAATTCAAAATTGCAGCCTAGCGTGGAATGCACTTTAACCCACATTCCTTCCTCTCAAGTTCAAGACTCCAGCGGTAATTTCACTCCGTAGCACGCCTAAAATGAACGGGTGCTATCGCTCTCATTGCATTTTGGGAAATGTAGTCTATAAGCTCAACGAACCTCGCTATACAAGAAGGGAGGAGCGGGGAAGTACCTATAAAACAAAAAAGCTGAGCCTGTTTTGGCGCCTCGCGACGTTTCAACTACGCATGCGCGAATCCAACAGCTTCGGTCGTGCCGGTTGTATGCTGGGAAGCGCAGTTCTCCAGCCCAGCGAGGTCGACACCAGGGGTCTGAACTCACGCTCTAAGTTCCTGTCGGGTCCAGAGTTCGCGCCACCTTTGGTATTCAACGATGATAGACTTGCCACACTGCAGTATCCCTTAGGCATGCGCGATAAGGCATTCGGATCAGCTAAGAACAGAAACTGAAGCCCTAATATTTCCCACCAGTTTGCGCTCTTTACACGGATCGGGCTGCTGGAGGACCGGCCTCCTTCGTTCCGCTTCCCCCCACTCCAAAAACTAAGGTAGGCCCAGGGGCTCGGAGAACGTGGGTCCAGGCCAAGACAGTGGAGGCACGACTGCACTGTCCCGCCGGCAAGGGAAGGAAGAAAGAGCTACATAGTCTGGGCGGCTGACACCAGGGAGACTGCAGACCCAAGGTTTGATGTAGAATGGGACTACTATTTCGGGGTCGGCTGAGCGGGGAGGCTGGGGGTGGCAGGGGTCCAGATATCAGCGGACCCGCATTGAAGGGACTCTAAAGGCCCCAGTAGAGACATGATCTTTGAATTAAGGTCGAGGAGGGAGCGAGGATATGTCCAGAGGGCTGTTAATGGAGGGGGAGGTCGCATGAGTGTACGGAGGTCTGTTAGGGCTTCATAGAGGAATCAATAGGGGCTGATGGTCAGCATGATCATGGGGACTAGTGGGGGTGTGTTCATTGATTAATGAGGGGGTGGTAGAGTGGACAACTGAAAAGTAATGGGAGGCAGATGGGGATGTGATCCCTGAGAGACTGATGGAGTTATGATGTCAATAGGTTAATGAAGAGTGGTGGGCATAGTAATGGAAATGATAATGATGAGGTTATGGAGGAAATAGTAGAGGCCAGTGGGGGTCATGGTCAAGGAGCTAATGGAAATAGTGATCAAAGAAGCGAGAGTGAGAGGTGGAAGACATGTAGTCAAAGGCTTTTAATGGGTGATCATGGCATGGTCATCAAGGAATTAATGCTAACAGTGAGCAAAGAAAGGATAATAGTAAGGTGTTGGGGTGTGATCATCAAGTAATTTGTTGGGGGTCCAGGTGGGCAGTGAGGGGAGAATGGGAAACTGATCACTCAGAATTAACCTGAGTGTGTGATAATGAAGGAATTTCAGGGCACTAATGGTATGATCTATGAAGGATTAATTGGAGGACTGAGTTCATGGGGGGCTGATAAATCATCATAATTGAGAGCTTAATGGGAAGCTAATAGGCCATGATCCTCCATGCATTAATGGACGTTGATAACGTTGTAGTAAGAAAGGAATTACTGGGGACCTAATAATTGCAGGGATTAATGGGGAATGGGTAGGGAGAGAGAGATTAAGGGGGTGCGGAATACATTGAGGTAGTATTGAGATAATGAGGATGAAAGCAAAGGATTAATGGGGGAGCTAATAGGGATATATGAATCTAGGGGTGATGAGGACAGCTGGGGAAACAGTGAGATGTTAATGGGAATAAGATGGGCAGAGAAGGGTTGATAGAGTCACAGGGTTTAATAGAGTGTGGGTGACAGCAGTGGAGTTTGACAGAGTCAGTAATGCACGTCATCTGTGAGATAAGTGTTGGGTTGGGGGATCTGTGGAGTGAGTAATGGGCTCTGTAGGGGTTCCAGTGGGGTGAGTGGTAGAGCCTGAGGGTTCAGTGCTGGGGTTCTTCAGACTATGTTGAGTGGGGTCAGTGACTGGGCTTCAGTCTTCCGATCTGCTGAGGGAGCTCTCATGTGGGTCAGGTGAGCCCAGCTTGGTTTGTGTGTTTTTGGCTGCTCTGCAGAGGTAGGTGGTGGCCCACTCACCCAGTTACTGATACAGGATGGCATCAGCTTACTGTTGGCAGGTTCCTGGGCAAACAGTGTGTGAGATGGGACGGACGTCGAAGGACAAGCGGGATGTCTACTACCGCCTGGCCAAGGAGAATGGCTGGCGTGCCCGCAGTGCCTTCAAGCTGCTACAACTCAATGAGGAATTCCAACTCTTCCAAGGTCCCTACCTGGCTGGCGAGTCCCTGGGGAATGGGGCAGGCACAGGGAACAGACAAGTGAGCTAGGTCTGCAAAGCAACCTGTAGTGGTGGGCTGACTTGGGATGTGGCGTTTTTTGGGGCAGGGGGGCAGGCAGAAAGATGTGCGGATACTCAAGAGGAGTTGGACCCTGGGCAGCAGATAGATGTGGGTGCTCCCCCAGGGAGAGCAATGAATTTTGCAGGGTTCCCAGGTTGGAGAGGTGAGTGCAACTGACACTACACCTTCCTGTGTGTGCTCAGGCGTGACACGGGCAGTTGACCTGTGTGCAGCCCCAGGCAGTTGGAGCCAAGTGCTGAGCCAGAAGATTGGGTGAGTGTGGAGTCCCAGATGGGGGCACCCAGGAGGGCAGGCTAGGTGGAGGGCAGACCAGGAGTAAAAACTGGGCTGACATGGGCCGTGTTGTCCACAGGAGCCAGGGGTCCGGCCATGTGGTGGCTGTGGACCTTCAGGCTATGGCTCCACTGCCAGGTGTGTTACAGATCCAGGGCGACATCACCCAGGTAAGAGCATGACTGGAGATGTTGAGGTGTTTCCTGGGCAAAGATCCCCCAACCTGGGGGCTACAGACAGTGCAAGAGACAGGGAAACAGATTGAGAAAGATTCAGAGACAGATAGAGTGACTGAGAGAACCCAAGAATATAACAGAGAGGCAGAGAAACAGAGCCAGCAGAATGTCATCCCAGAGAGATAGCAACAAATTATGGGACTGGGTCCCCACAGAGTGTGGTCTTAGGCAAATCCTGAGCATTTGAGTGACCCAGGGCCTGCAGCAGGGCCATGGGCAGGTGGGGTTAGAGGGTCACAGCATGGGGGGACGTTGGGGCCACTCATCCACCCTCTCTTCCATAGCTGTCCACTGCCAAGGAGATCATCCAGCATTTTGAGGGCTGCCCCGCGGACCTAGTGGTGTGCGACGGGGCTCCCGATGGTAAACATGGGTTGGGAGGCTAAGTGGGGGACCCTGCGCGTGTCCTTTCTATATTTCCTGTTTTGTTGGCAGCTTCTTTCTCGCTTTGACTCCCTACCTCTCCTCCTGTGTCAGCTGTTTCCCACATCTGGCAACTTCTCCCTGCCCTGCTGCCTGCTCTCTGCCTCTGTCTTCTCCCTCCTCACTCTCTACCACTTCAGTTTTGTCTGTTGCCCACCTTCCCTCTTCTCTTATCTCCTGTCTATGCTCTCTGCAGCTCTCAAGTCCCTCTTACTGCCCATTCATTTTAGTCAGTCAGTCATCCATTCAACACATGTTTACTGAGCACCTACCATGTGTCAGGCACTGTCGTTCATGTTGGGAAAACATTTGTGAATAAAATTCCATTAATCTCTGCCCTCATAGAGCTGGTGTTCTAGTGGGAGCAGATAGAAAAGAAGCATGATTGAGCTTTGTAGCATATCAAAAGGTGATATGGGGAAATCAATGCAGGGGGGAAGGCAGGGAGTCCTGTTGGAATGTTAAATACAGTGGGTGTGGAAGGCCTCAGGGATGTTAGCACAAAGACCTAAAGTGAGACAGTAAGCCCGAGGAATGCCTGGAGGGAGAACAATCCAGGCAAAGGGACAAGCCTGTGCAAAGGCCCCAAGGTGGGAGGGTGCTTGGCATGTGTGAAAAGGAGTGTGGAGATCAGTCTGGTAAGATAAGAGTGAGGGAGAGAGTGATAAGAGGTAAGGTCAGTGAGGTCACAGGATACAGATCCTTGTGTGGATCCTTACAGGCCACAGTGAGGACTTGGGCTTTTTCACTGAGATGAGAACTCAAGAGAAAACTGTGAGAGGGTTATGAGCAGCCGAGGGCCATCCCTGTCTCTGAGTTGTGACAGGATCCCTCTGGCTTCTGTGAGCAGTGTGAGAGGCAAGGGTGGAAGCCAGGGGCCTGTGGAAGAGGAGGCCACTGCAGTAATCCAGGTGAGTGATGACAGTGGTGATGAGTAGGGTCGGTTCAGGAGGTCTTTTGAAAGTAGAGCCAAGAGGATTTGCTAATGGCTTGAATGTGGGTGTGAGGAGAGAATAGAACTTGTCAAAGGTAACTAAGGTTTTGGGCTTGAACAAGTGGAGGGATCAGACGAGATGAGAAAGATGGTAGGAAGAGCACGTTTGAGCAGGAAGCTCAGGAGTTTGGTTTTGGACATGTCAAGTCTGAGATGTCAAGTCAGATCTGAGTCTGGAGTTAAGAGTCTGGACTGGAGGTAGAAATGATGATAAAGAGACTAGTAGATAAGGTTGTTTTGAGCATTAAAATGAGTTCCTAGGAATTAAGAGCTCAGAATATGCATCTAGTTGACAGATAGTAATTCACATGCAGAACCTTAGCAGTAAGAGAGCCTGGGAGATGTGTTTAGCCTTCTAACCTCTCTGGGACAAGAAGATAGCTAGAACTGGATGGCTCCCCTAATGCCGTTCCTCTTGCTGCAGTAACTGGCCTCCATGATGTTGATGAGTATATGCAGGCCCAGCTCCTCCTAGCCGTGAGTAACCTTGGTTGCCCCTGCCTCAATTTATCGCCCTCCAGCTACCTCCGCCTCAGCCTTAGCTATCTGTCCTGCCCACAGGCTTTGAACATTGCTACACATGTCTTGAAGCCCGGGGGCTGCTTCGTAGCCAAGGTAAGCCTTGGGAAACCTGGTGGGGGACAGAGACAGGTCCCTGAGGGTTGAGCTCAAGCCTTTTATCTCTGCCTCCCCACCCTGCAGATCTTCCGAGGCCGGGATGTGACACTGATCTACAGCCAGCTGCGTGTGTTCTTCTCCAGTGTGCTCTGTGCCAAGCCTAGGAGCAGCCGAAACTCCAGTATTGGTCAGTGGGGAGTAGGGTCAGGCAGGCAGTGCGAATCTCAGGGACCTGTCCGGTCCCTGGGTGGAGGTGACAGTCTGTCCTAACTCCACCTTTCACCCACAGAGGCCTTTGCTGTCTGTCAGGGTTATGACCCTCCTGAGGGCTTTCTGCCGGACCTGACCAAACCCCTACTGGACCACTCATACGGTGAGAGCCAGAGCCCCAGGTCCTGTCCCTGGGGAGACTCTGCCCCCTTGTGGGATTTATGTCTCAGGAGGGCTCTCAGCCCCACCCCCTGGTAGAGACTGTTCCTTGTGGGAATTCTGTCCCTAGAGGTTCCTCGGCCCCACCCTCTGGTGGAAATTCCACCACCCTCGCCCCCCCCCCACTCCATATGGATATTATATCCCAGGAGGATCTTCAGCCCAGTCCCCTCGTGGTAACTACACTTGGACCTGGTGAAATTTTGTCCCAGGAGGGTCCTAAGTTCTGCACCAAGCTGAGACAGCCACCTAAGGAGATTATAACCTAGGAAGATTCAGTCACTCCTCCAGGTGAAAACCTTACTCATGTGGGAATTTTGCCCCATGAGATTCTTTCACCTGGCTCTTAGTGGGAAAAGACACAGTGTGTGCTCATGCAGCGAGCTGGATTGAGACAAGGTCTAGACCATATAGAAAGGCAGGTAGATATAAAAGTGCAGTGTAATGCCCTGGTCAGGTGGCTCAGTCAGTTGGAGTGTCATCCCGTACACCAAAAGGTTATGGGTTCAATCCCCAGTCAGTGCACATACCGAGGTCACAGGTTCAGTCCCTGGTCCAGTCACATATAGAAGGCAACTGATCAATGTTTGTCTTTTTGTCTCTCTAAAATCAATAAACATATCCTCTGGTGAGGATTTTTAAAAATATCTTTTTAAGGTGTGGTGCAGAAAAAGTTGGGGGTGGGGGCAGTGTTTTAGAAGAGGTGATTTGAACTGAGTATAGAATTTCTGGTGGAGGAGCATGAGAGTAGCTGGTGGATGTGTGAGGAGGCCTTGGTACCCAGGCTTCAGCCTGCATTATGCCTGGTCCCAGGCATCCCAGCCGTGTCCTGTCTTATTTCTCCCTGCTTGTCAGATCCAGATTTCAACCAATTAGATGGTCCCTCCCGCATCATTGTGCCATTCGTGACCTGTGGGGACCTGAGCTCCTATGATTCAGACCGCAGTTACCCACTGGACGTGAGTGCCCAGCCAACAGTAGGCAATTGCGGTGGGGGGGGGGCTATCCTAGGTTCCCAGGTCCTTACCATCTTCCTACCGTGTGTCCCTGCAGCTGGAGGACGGCTCAGAGTACAAATACACTCCACCCACGCAGCCCCCCATCTCGCCACCATACCAGGAGGCATGCTCATTGAAGAAGAAGGGGCAGCTGGCCAAGGAGATCCGACCCCAGGATTGCCCCATCAGTGCAATGGACACATTGCCCAAGCCCCTGGCTGCCCCGCAGTGCCACACCCTGCTGGCCTCTGAGGTCTGGAAACATGTGGCCCAGGGTCTTCAGTGCCCTTTCTGTGCACCCACAGTGACTCCTCTCCGTACTCCTCTTTCTGCCCCCAAATCACATGGTTTTGGGGGTCAAAATTCTCTTCCCTGCCTCCCAATAGCTATAAAAATCAATGGGTAAAACCAAGAATAATGAATGGGAATACCTTAGCCAAGTATCTGAGTCCCTTTTCTTTTTCTCGAGTAGGTGGAAGACAGTGAAATGAATTGTTCACCTTAACACATTAAGGTAAATCTGCCTTTTTATCAAACAGTTTGAGTAAAGGACACCTTTAAGAAAAAGATTAGCAAAATTTTCACCTTTTGACATTTTTACATCAACTGATAAGATTTCAGTCAGCAAACCTTGACTGAGCATGTGACATTGTATGTCAGGAACTGCTTTAAGCATTTTACATATTACATATTGAGGCATTCTATAAGCATTTATTAAGTCCATACAGTGTGCTGGGCATTGTTCTAAGTGTAGAGGTAGAGTGGGGAAAACAGATGAATACCGCGGCTTTCGTAGAGCTTCTAGATTGGGAAAGAGGTAATAAAACAATAACACAGTCTGAATGCAGGTGTTCCCCCCAACATACATACACATGTATGTACTCACACCTAGAGCTTGCACTTCACTATCTATTTATATATGTTATACTTAATATGTAAAGTAATATTGGACATGAAAAAATTTTAAAGCAGGGTAATTACAGAAATTCTGGGGGTGGCAGCATACACATTTTAAAGGGGTTGTCATAGAAGGCCTCACTGAGGTAATGTTTGAGCAGAGACTGGAAGGAGATGAGGGAGGGAATTCATGTATTTACCTAGGGGAGAGCATTCTAGGGAGAAGAAATAGCAAATGCAAAGGCCCTGCGGTGGAACTGGGCCTGGTGTGTGAGGGAGCAGTGGGGGGCCAGTTTACCTGTAGCAGAGTGGGCCAAACCCGGCAGTGCTGGAGGGCTTCTCATCCTTAGGACCTTGTGTTAGAGGACATTCCTTTCTGACAGTGGCTTATAAATGAGTACTAGGATGTCCCTAGCTGGCACTATTTGTAGTGCCCCCCAGACCAGAAACAGCCCAAAGACCCATCGCCTGTAAAATGGATCATTAAATTGTAGTGTATTCATGGTGGAGAATTATTGGCAATGAGAATGAACATCCTACAATTACATGAAATGATACCCTATATTATTACTCATTAAATGGAACATATATATGTTTTATGCATTGTTTCTGTATATCACTGTTTACAATAGAAGTAGGGGGGAAACTTCACAAAAACTGGCCGAGTGAACAATGATTAAGTAGCAAAAAGTGGGAAAATACATTTCTGCTTACAACTTTTTCTTTGACCTTTTAATAGCTGGTAGTGTGAGACAACTCAGAAGCTGTTTGCTGTCAGGAGGGCCAGAACTTGCGCTGATGAACTTGTTTTTCAAATATGATCTCATTGATGGGTCCAGCACACAAGCTCCAAGTGGGAACCTGCAACGACCACTGTGGACACAGCCAGGAAGGAAACGTCAAGGAATGTTCGTTTCCACTGGAGAAGGGGTTCTTGTGTGAGATCTTGCCTCTTCTCTAATTCTTTCAAGGGCTGTCCTATGTCCAGAATTTACCCCAAAGTCTGGGGTTCTTAACCTGGACAGAAGTCAGGGGTATCCATGAACTTGAAGGAAGAAAGATGTAATCTACATCTTTATTTTCACTAATATCACTGAATTTTAGCTGTGTTTCCAAATACAAATTCTAGCACTAAATCATGATGGTAAAACCAGTGCCTGTGACTTTTCCACCAATAGAAATCAGTTCATTTTTATGGTAGGGTTGTTGCAGGCATCTTGAAGTATTGTTCACATTTGTCAATACTTAAAATCATGGAAGATCTTATAATTTGGTCTAGTAATAAAAAAATTCATATATTACTGCATCCCAGTGTTGTTTCATTTTACTACAGGTGGTCATATTTTTTCCAGTTTCATTAAAATATAATTGATATAATATATGAGTGTAAGGTACACAGCACATTGATTTGACATGTGTGTGTATTGTGAAGTGATCACCACAGTAAGTTTAGTTAACATCCGTCAGCTCACATAGTTGTACGTGTTTTCACCTGATGGGAATTTTTAAAATCTACTCTCTTGGCAACTTCCAAAGACACAATACAATATTATTAACTATAGTCACCATGCTATATATTACGCCCCCATGACTTATTTATAACTGGAAGTTTGTCCCTTTTGACTATTCACCCATTTGTCCCATCCCACCCCCACCTGTGGCAACCACCAATCTGGTCTCTGTTTCCCTGAGTTCATTTTCTTTAGATTCCACATATAAGTGAAGTCAAACTGTATTTGTCTTTCTCTATCTGACTTATCTCCCTAACCCTAACCTTCGAGTCCATCCATATTGTCACAAATGGCAGGAGTTCATTTTTTGTGGCTGTACATTCTCGCAATCTGTTCTTAAGAGTAGGATTGGCAGACGTGCAGCTTTCACATTTCACATTGTGTCACATTGTGTCCATCTGTTGACAGACACAAGTTGTTTCCATATCTTGTCTGTTTTGAGTAATGTTGCAGTGAACATAGGGGTGCAGATATCTCTCTGAGATAGTGATTTCATCTCCTTTGGGTAAATACCCAGAAGGAGATACTACTGGATCACGTGGTAGTTATTTAACCTTTTGAGGAACCTCTGTACTGTATAATTGATTTTCTTAGTCATCCTGTGTATTTGGGTGTGTTTTTGCATGTGCATGCTTTTTAAAATATTCTGTTAAGAGGTCCACAGATTTAACCAAATGCCAAAGGTTTCCACAGAACAATTTTTTATGTTAAAAGCTCTTCTCTTAAATGTCAGGAAGTGTGTCTTGACTGCAGTCTTGAATTTCTCCAGTTTAGCAAACGAGCTGACAAACTCAGCAACTACTCTGGCAGAACTGGTTTCTGCAGCTCCCTCTCATATCTTTAGAAACTCAACATTCTTTGTCCACATCCCAGTCTGTGACCATAGGTATTTCTCCATCTGACCTTGTGACCCTAGGAGTGTCCATACCAAGTCTCTGTAACCCTGGGGTTTGGGGGTCACGCCACAGCGTATTAACCCAGGATCCTTCCCACCCAGGTCACTGTGACTACAGGAACGTAAGACAAAAAAGGCTCTGTGACCATGGGAGCACCCACACCCGATACCATACAAATTCAGCAGTATCAGCACTACAGTCTGTGAGGCCCCAGTAGTGTGCATACTCCAGTCTCTGTCTTCATAGGAGTGTTCACATCTAAATTTGCACAAATATAAACATGGCCTTTGGGACCCCGCAAGTGTACTCACATTAAGCTGTGTGTCTCTAGTTGTTCCATCCCCATCTGTACACATCTTGAATCTATATACATGCAAGTGGCTCTCTCAGAAACAATGTCTAATCCCCAATCTGTGTGGCCCAGTGGTGTCTACACCCCCGAGAGTATGGTCCCTGAGGGACCAGCTGGTCCATGCCATCTCTGACCTCAGTAGTGCCCCTCTCCATCTGTGTGGCCCTTATTGTGCATGCCCTAGTCTTGTGACTCCAGGAGTGTCTACACTTCTCTGTGTGACTCCAGAACTTTCCATGCCAAAGTCAGTCTGTCCACAGAGGTACTTATACCTCAGACCAAGTGTCCTCAGTGGAATACTTACTTTAATCTGAGTGACTCCTCAAGTGTTTCCACTCTAATCTGTGATGACAGAAATGTTTATTCACCAGTGTGTGTGACCCAACACTTTCCATAACCCAGTCCATGGCACCCCAAAAATGTACATGCCCCAGTTAATTTGACCATAGGTTTGTCAATTCTTTATATAATAACAATGGGTGTCCATCCCCCAGTCTTTGTGACCTGAGGGGTTACCACACTCCAGTCATTATCACCCCAGGGGTATCTACAACATAGTCTGTGTCAACACAGGAGCTGTGATGTCTGTGTGACATCTGAACTATTCAAAACACAGTCTGGTGGCCCCATAAGTGTCCATATCCCAAAGTTTATGACCATACAGTTGTGAAAACTCCAGTCTATGTGACCCCAGGGATGCCCACTGACAAATATCTAAGTGTAGTAGTACCCACATCTCAGTCTGGGTGACTTCACCAATGGCCATATGTCAACCTTTGTCACCAGAGGAGTGCCCACCCTCTCTGTGTGACCTCAAGAGTCTCCAGACCCCTTGCCCTGGCTGGTGTAGCTCAGTGGATTGAGCACAGGCTGCGAACCAAAGGATCGCTGGTTCGATTCCCAGTCAGGGCACATGCCTGGGTTGCAGGCCAGGTCCCCAGTGGGGGCCACGTGAGAGGCAACCACACATGATGTTTCTCTTCCACTTTCTCCTTCTTTTCCCCCTCTCTAAAAATAAATAATTTTTTTTTAAAAAAGAGTCTCCAGACCCCAATGCATGTTCTCAGGGGAACACATCTGCAGTCTGTATAACTGCAGAATTGTTCACACCCCAGTCTGTCACCGTGGGCTTTCCACCTCCCCCCACTCAGTATCCCCTAAGAGTGAGCATTCCTCAGACCATGAAATGCCAAGTGTGGCCACACCCCAGTTTATGTAACCCCAGGAGGGCCCACAGCCAACCTTTGTTCCCAGAAGTGTCCACACAATAGTCTGTCTGCATAACTCCAGGGTGATCAACTTTCTGTGTGATCACAAGAGGGGGCACCACCCAGTCTGTGCTACAGCTTTGGCTGTGTAACTTCCAGGGTTTTACACCACAGGCTGTGTGATCAAAGAAGTCTCCATGCCCCAGGCTCTGTGACTACCAGGATGTCATGTCCCTGTCTGCAACTCCAGAATTTCCCACCTGGTGTGGGACCAAGAAGTGACCACACTAGTCTCAATGGCCCCACACTCATTCACTATGTCATCCGTGTGGCCAAAGGAAAGTAGCCAAACTCCATTCTGTGTGATGGCAGGAGTGTCCACATCCCAACATGTTTCTACACTGCAGTACATGGAACCACAAATGTGTCCTCCCACATGTCCCTATGGCCCCAGATGGGTCCAGCAAGTTTTACCTTGGCTGTGTCCACATCCCAAAGTTTGACCACAGAAACATCCACAGCCCAGCCTGTGTGACCCTAGGAGTGTCTGCCCCATGTTTGGTGACAGTTCAGAAGTGGAAACAACTTGGTGTGTGTGATTGCAGGAGTTTCCCACCATAGTCTCAGTGGCACCACGAGTGTGTGCATCTCCAACTGTGTGATCACAGAGGTGTCCACACTTCAGTCTGGGTGACCCCTGCAGGTGCCCACTGCTCAGTCTGTGATTTTCCAGTGGTGGTTTTGCCCCAGTCCAGCCACCTCAAGAGTGTCCACTCCACGAGCTCAGTTGGTTAGAGCATCATCCTGATATGCTAGGGTTGAGGGTTTGATCCCCAGTCAGGGCACATGTAAGAATCAACCAATGAATATATAAATAAGTGAAAAAACAACTTGCTGTTTCTCTCTCTGTTTCTCTGTCTCTGTCTCTCTCTCTCTTTCTCCCACTCTCTAAAATCAATAAATAAAAAATAATATTTAAAACTACAAAGAAAGACATTTTAAAAAATAAAAATAAAATAAAAAGCTACAAAGAAAGAAAATTATAGGCCAATATCACTGATGAACATAGATGCTAAAATCCTCAACAAAATATTAGCAAACCAACTACAGCAATGCATCAAAAAGATCATACACCACTATCAAGTGGCATTTATTCCAGGAATGCAATGATGGTACAATATTTGCAAATCAATAAATGTGATTCACCACATAAACAAGGTGAAGGCTAAAAACCACATGATCATATCAATAGATACAGAAGAAACTTTGATAAAAATCCAGCCCCCATTTATGATAAAAACTCTCAGCAAAGTGGGATAGAGGGAACATACCCAAACATAATAAAGACCATATATGACACCCACTGCCAGCATCATACTCAGGGGGCAAAAAGTACAATTGTTCCCTGTAAGATCAGGAACAAGACAGGGATGTCCACTTCCACCTCTCCTATTCAACATAGTACTGGAAGTCCTAGCCACAGCAATCAGACAAAAAGAAATAAAAGGCATCCAAATTGTGAAGGAAGAAGTAAAACTGTTTTTGCTTGCTGATGACATGATACTTTACATCAGAACCCCAAAGATTCCACCAAGAAACTACTAGAACTGATAAATGAATTCAGCAAAGTAGCAGGATACAAAATGAATAGTCAGAGATCAGTTGCATTTTTATATGCCAATAACAAATTAACAGAAAGGGAAATTAATAAGACAATCCCATTCACAATTGCTTCAAAAAGAATAAAATACCTTGGAAAGGATGTAAAAGACCTGTACTCTGAAAATTAAAAGACACTGAAGAAAGAAATTGATGAAGACACAGAAAAGTGGCAGCACATACCGTGTTCATGGATTGGAAGAATTAACATCATTAAAATGTCCATACTACCCAAAGCAATGTATAGATTCAATGCAATTCCTATCAAGATTCCAATGACATATTCCATAGAACTAGAACAAATATTTCAAAAATTTATATGGAACCACAAAAGGACCCACATGGCAACACCAATTCTGTAAAAGAACAAAGTTGGAGGAATCATGCTGCCTACAAGTCCATAATAATCAAAACAATCTGGTACTGGCATAAAAACAGACACATATATCGATAGAACAGAATAGAGAGCCCAGAAATAAACCCACACTGTCTTGGCTCAGTGGATTAAGTGCTGGCCTGTGAACCAAAGGGTCGCCAGTTCGATACCCAGTCAAGGCACATGCCTGGGTTGCAAGCCAGATCCCTGGTAGGAAGTATGCAAGTGGCAACCACACATTGATGTTTCTCTCCCTCTCTTTCTCCTTCCCTTCCCCTCTCTCTAAAAATAAATAAATAAAATATTTTCCAAAATAAACTCATACCTTTATAGTCAATTAATATTTGACAGAGGAAACAAGCACCTACAATGGGCTAAAGATAGTTTATTCAATAAATGGTGGGGAAATTGGACAGATAGGTGCAGAAAAATGAAACTAGACCACTTTCTTACACCACACACAAAAATAAATTCAAAATGGATCAAAAACTTAAATTTTAGACCTGAATCTATAAAAATCCTAGAAGAAAATATAGGCAGCAAAATCTCAGACGTTGCTCATAAAAATTTCTATCAGATATATCTCCCCAGGCAAGGGAAACAAAAGAAAAAATAAACAAATGGGATTTCATCAAACTAAAAAGTTTTTGCACAGCAAAGGAAATCATCTACAAAATAAAAAGACAACCCACAGAATGGGAGAACATATTCGCCAATAGATCTGATAAGTGGTTAATATCCAAAATTTATAAAGTACTTACAAAACACCAAAAAACCAAACAACCCAATTAAAAAAGGGCAAAGGACCTGAATAGACAGTTCTCCAAGGAGGCCATACAGATGGCCAATAGACATATGAAAAGATGCTCAACATCACTAATCATCAGAGAAATGCAAATAAAAACCACAATGAGATACCATCTCAAACCTGTTAGAATGGCTATCATCAGTAAAGTAAAAAAAATAAATAAGTGCTGGCAAAGATGTGGAGAAAGGGGAACCCTTTTGCACTGTTGGTGGGAATGCAGATTGGTACAGCCACTGTGGAAAGCAGTATGGAGGCCCCAGTTGGTGTAGCTCAGTGGCTTGAGTGCAGGCCTGTGAACCACAGTGTCACTGGTTCAATTACCAGCCCAGGGCACATGCCTGGGTTGCAGGCCAGGTCCCCAGTGGGGGGATGTGTGAAAGGCAACCACACTTTGATGTTTCTCTCCCTCTCTTACTCCTTCCCTTCCCCTCGCTCTAAAAATAAATAAATATTTTTTTTTAAAAAAAGAAAGCAGTATGGAGATACCTCAAAAAATTAAATATGGATCTGCCTTTTGACCCAACAATCCCACTTTTGGGAATCTATCCAAAGGAACCCGAAACACTAATTCAAAAGAACCTAAGCATCCGTATGTTCATTGCAGCGTTATTTACAGTCCCCAGCATATGGAAGCAGCCCCAGTGTTCATTGGTAGATGAGTAGATAAAACAACTATGGGACATTTACACAATCAAATTCTACTCAGCTGTAAAAAAAAAAAAAGAAGAAAATTTTACTCTTTGGAGAACATTATGCTAAGTGAAATAAGCCAGTCAGAGAAAGACAAATATCACATGATCTCACTCATATGTGGAATGTAATGAACAAACTAAACTAACAAGCAAAACAGACAAACTCATAGATGGAGAACAGATGACAGCTCACGGGGGGAGGTTAGGTGGTGGAGGAATTGTGAAACAAGGAAAAGGACTCATGGTCACGGACAACATTGTGGTGATTGCTGGGGGGTGGGAGGTATAAGGGGACAAAATGGTAATGGAAAAATATAACAAAAATTATACATTTAAAAAAAAAGAATGTCAGTCCTGACCAGTGAGGCTCAGTTGGTTTGGCATCTTCTCGCAAAATGAAAGATCCTTGGTTCGATTCCTGGTTGGGGCACATGCCTGGGTTGCAGGTTCAGTTCCCAGTAGGGGCACATGAGAGGCAACCGAACAATGTTTCTCACATTGATGTTTCTCTCCCTCTCTTTCTCTTCTCCCTCCCTTCCCCTCTCTCTAAAATGAAATTTGAAAAAAATAGTAACATCCCTTGCTGGTGTGGCTCAGTGGATTGAGCGCAGGCCTGTGGACCAAAGGGTCACTGGTTCGATTCCCAGTCAGGGCACATGCCTGGGTTGCAGACCAGGTCCCCAGTGGGGGCCACGTGAAAGATGTTTCTTTCCCTCTCTTTCTCCCTCCCTTCCCCTCTCTCTAAAAATAAAAATAAATAAATTCTTTAAAAAAATAAATAACAATGTTAGGCGGGAGTATCTGAGACCCCATTATTTTACCCTGGCCAGGTAGCTCAGTTGGTTAGAGCATTGTCCCAACATGTCAAGGCTGCGTGTTCAATCCCTAGTCAGGGCACATACAAGAATCAAACCAATGAGTACATAAATGAATCGATGTTTCTCTCTCTGTCTCCCTCCTTTTCTCTTTCTCTCTCTAAAAATAAAATAGAGAAAATAAAACGAAAAGAAATACATTTAAAAAATGAGTTTCCATTCCCCAGTCTCTATGGCCCCAGGGATGTCCAAACCTAAGTTTTTGTGATGGAAGCAATGTCCAATCCCAAACATATGTGACCCCAGTGGTGTCCAAACCCACAGTCTCTGGCACAGTGTGTCTACATCCCAGTTTCTGTGGCTCCAAGACAGTATACCCTCTCAGTGTGACTACAACAGTATGAAACTCCCATGCCTGTGACTACTGGCAGGTTCACACTTCAGCCCAGGTGGTCCAGAAAAGGATACCACCCACCATCCCTGTGATCAAAGAAATCTTCATACACCAGTGTCTGTGACCACAGCGGTACTAACCCTCCATTCAGTGTGACCGGAGGAGTCCCCATACCAAATCCTTCATGACCATAGGAGTAACCACCCCTGTCTGTGTGTCCTGAGAGGTGTCTCTGTTCCAGTCCACATGACCCCAACAGAGCCCATCTCATAAGCAGTGTGACTATAGGGTTGTCCATAATGTAACCTATGATAATCCAGGAGCATCTACATCACAGTCATTTGACTGTAGTAGTGTCTACTCCCCTTTTCACATGTCCTCAGTCATGTCCTTGTTCCTGTCTGTATTACCCCAGGAGTGTGCAGACCCCAAGTTTGTGATTCTGAGGGTGTCCAAAGTTGAGCCTGAAACCTAGGGGAAGCTGGAGCCAGCCCCAGCCAGAAGTCCATTGCTGAAGCAGCAAGGATGTGAGCAGTGAACACACAGCTCTCTCTGTCCAGTCACCTGCCAGGGCTTCTCATTGGCCAACCCAGCTGGACTCCACTTGGGGCAGAACCTGGCTTTTGAAGTCCATACAGTCAATCTTCTGGGACACAGAGCAGATCAGGGAAGGAGGGAGAATGGATCAGAGGGACAAATAGAATACCCAACAGGTTAACTTAGTGTTCTCCAGTATCTATTGAATAATATCAAGTATAGGAGGTCCCAAAAGACAGGAGGACCTGTCTGTTGTGTTCCTTTCTGTGTTTCTAGTACCTAAAGCAGGGTCTGGCACACAGCGGGTTCTTTATAAATATTTGTTGAAAGAATAAATGAAACAAAATAATAGATATAAAAGTATAACATAAAAGTGAAAGGATAAGCCACAGATTAGGAGAAAATGCATTATGTGACAAAGAACCCATATCCAGAATATGTAAAGAATTCCCACAATTTAACAATAAAATCAACAACCAATTTTTAAAAATTGAACAGACACTGCATCAAAGAGGAAATATAGATGGCAAACAAACATGTGAAAAGATGCACAACATCCTTAGTTATTAGGAAAATGCACATTAAAACCATATTATCCTTATATGCTTATAGAACTGTAACCAAGCAAACCAGAGCTCAGCCACGTGGCGTGTTGATACATGACCCAACAATTAGTGTTGAAGGAAACAGGTTTTTATTAACAGGATTCCAACCTCAGGGTGGGGATCTGAGTGCACTCCTGCTTAGAGCCCTGTTCTCCCACAAAACCCAGCACTTCCCTTCCTCCCCAAAAGGCTATAAGCTAAAACCATGCCCAGAAGTTTCCCATATGCTTATTTGTTCTTAAACTGACTGCACAAACAGGTCTCCATCCCCTCTGTAAAGTGCTCTTGTGGGTTTCAGAGTTGCCATCCTCTCACAGCAGCTCTCTCCTTCAGGATCTGGGGTGTGTTGTCCTCAGTCTCCATGTAATGGTTCAGGGAAACTTGTGCTGTGTTACACTGGATTATGGTGGAGTCCAGGGAGGCACATGTCCCAAGAGAGTCACTTGTCTGTATGTCCTTCAGAGAAGCAGAAGTCTGCATTCCTGGTCACAGTTCAGTCTGTGTTTGATTAGGCAGTTCCCCGCAGAGATTCATAAGCTCTGCTGGCTGCCTGCACAGCTCCATCGGCTCTTTCCTTATACCTGTCCTCCCACATGGCTTCTTCTTTCTCTGTCTCAGCCTGCATAGCTTCTACAACTTCACTGCAGACTGTG
Organism: Trachops cirrhosus; assembly: GCA_028533065.1. NCBI lineage: Eukaryota > Metazoa > Chordata > Mammalia > Chiroptera > Phyllostomidae > Trachops > Trachops cirrhosus. The sequence continues at coordinate 44,019,295 of CM052552.1, forward strand.
TGACTGCTTCTACCTATCTCAGCTCCCCCCCTTATTTTAAATGATCAGCCCGGAACATCCTATGTGACTTCATATGCCCCTCCTCCTATGATGTGTCACTCTTACCAGTTCCCCCATATCTTTTACCTTCTTTTGGCTGCTATCTTCAGTCAGGACAAGAGTTCCCCATGACACAGGGGCATCCACCTCCCCTGGCTATGTCACATATCACTAACTATACACTAAGTACACCTTTTGCCCTAGGCAGCACCACAGCTATTAACTTGCCATTGTTATGGAAAGTATCTTAAGTGCCCTATCATCCACTTCTCTCTTCCCCTACAGTTAAGGTTTATGGGGAATACTCTGCTATTTTCAGGGACCCTCACCCTGCTCCACATTACAGAATGTTTAAATTTAAAAAGACTGACCATGCTAAGTGTCAGTGAGGACAAAACTTTCCGATGGTGATGGTGGGAACGTTAAATGGTACAGTGACTTTGAAAAATAAAAAGTAGGCAGTTTCTCATTAAGTGAAACACATACCACATAAGCCAGAAATTGTAGGTATTTATCCTAGAGAAGTGAAAACTCATGTTTGCATAAAATCTTGTACACAGATATTCATGGCAGCTTTAATCATAATTGCTCCAAACTGGAAACAACTCAAATGTCCTTCAACTGGCAACTAAATAAACTGATACATCCTTACTTATTACCCAGTAATGAAAAACAAACTACTGATGCATACAACATAGATGACTCTCAAATCCCCAATGCTAAGTGAACGGAGCCTGAATAACAAGGCTATATACTGTATGATTACATTATATGGCATTCTAGAAAAGGCCAAACAATGAGAATAGCACATAAATCAGTGGTTCTAAGGGGTTAGGGGTGGAGGGAGGGGCTGGCTTCAAAAGTGCCCACACAGCCCTGGATGGTGTGGCTCAGCTGATTGAATGCCAACCTGCAAACTGAAGGTCACCAGTTCAAGTCCCAACCAGGGCACATGCCTGGGTTGCAGGCCAGTCCCTGGTTCCTGGGACATGTGAGAGGCAACTAATTGGTGTTTCTCTCACACATCAATGTTTCTCTCCCCGTCTTTCTCCCTCCCTTCCCTTCTCTCAAATAAATGAATAAAATCTTTTTTAAAAAGTGGCTACACAGAGACTATATTGAAGTGAGAGAACTGCTGTGTCCTAGTTGTGGTGGCAGTTAAGGAACTATTTTATTTGTCAAGCCTCAGAGAACTGCACACTACAAAGGGGAAATTTTACTCTGTGTAAAATATACCATAATAAACATAATATTTTTTATTTTTTAATATATTTTATTGATTATGCTATTACAGTTGTCTCATTTTCCCCCCTTCACTCCCCTCCACCCTGAACACCCTCTCCCACCCACATTCCCCTTTAGTTCATGTCCATGTGTCATAAGTTCTTTAGCTTCTA